>CM076577.1:876666042-877279606 GCA_034641835.2 Pinus albicaulis
CACATAGCTCATCTTATCATCCTCAATCTTATGGTCAAACTGAGATAGTAAATAAATGTTTGGAAGGATATCTTCGTTGTTTTGTATCTGCTAAACAAACACAATGGGTCAAGTGGTTACCTCTCGCTGAATGGTGGTATAACACTTTCTTCCATACTGCAGCAAAAATGACCCCATTTATGGCACTTTATGGATATCATCCACCATCGATCACATCATCTTTAAGGGAAAATTCGAAGGTTCAAGCAGTGGAAGATCACATCGAGCATCAGCAAGAAGTTCTCCAACTCTTAAAGGATAACCTGAATTTGGCACAAATCGAATGAAACAACAGGCAGATCAACATCGTAGCGAGAGAAGTTTTGATGTAGGAGATTGGGTATTTTTACGGCTACAACCATACAAACAAATGTCCCTCAAGCAAGCAAAGAAGGATAATAAATTATCACCAAAGTACTATGGTCCTTACAAGGTGTTGCAAAAGATTGGCACTATGGCATACAAATTGGAGCTTCCTGCTTCTTCGCGAGTACATCCAGTTTTCCATGTTTCATGCTTAAAGAAGGTTATAGGTGAAAATCTTCCAGTCCAAACAATATTGCCAAAACTTGATGAGGAAGGAAAAATCATATTGGAACCTGAAGCGGTCACGGAAACAAGAACTCGACAACTACGGAATCGATCAATTTCAGAGTATCTCATCAAGTGGAAGAACTTACCCACTGAAGATTCTACATGGGAGGATGAGAATTTTATACAGAAGCACCCAGAGCTACTCAAGCGTTGAAGACAACACTTTTTTGAAGGAGAGGGGCATGTTAGGTCCCTATATGAATAGTATAGTCCCTTATTATTGTTAGTGTAACCCCCTTATTGTTATTATTGTACCCTTGTAACCCCCATTTTGTTATTATTGTGCTCTTAAATTATTATTGTTAGGTCGGCTAGGATCACATTGTGGCCCACTAGGATTACATTATGGCCCCATGGACTCCTCTATATAGAAAGGAGGTTTTGTAAATTGTATCATCCAAGAATTGTTCATTCATGTAATGTATTGGAGGTTGCCCCCTCGAAGTGGCTTATTTCTAAGGCGTTGATATCTCTTTTCTTCTCTTTTTGGAGTTGTTTTCACAACATTTTGGGGATAGCTTCTTGGTGCTATAAGCAACCACAGGGCTAGGATTTCCGAACCTAGTTGGTGTGCTTTCGCCCCGTCTTTATGATATTGAGCTGGTTTACCTCTCTTTGATCTGTGCCCCGTATGCATCCTACCCATGGATTTTCAGACTCATGGGAAGTACCTCTCATTTGGTCAATGAGGTGAGAATTGTGAATAGAGACTTAGTGTTGTAGCATTGACCATGGTCAACCCTTGGTCGTTTGACCTCAATCTTCTGCTGATTTTTGCAGATCTATTTAGGTCTTTTGCAGCAGCGTTGACTGTGGTCAACCCTTGGTCATTTGACCTCAAAACTCTGCAAAAATCCGATTTTAGGTCGTACAACTGGGCACTAAAATCGAGAAATTCCGAGTTGTTTGACCAAAGCCCTAGTTTGTTGCGTTGACTTTTCTGCTGCTGCCTGTGTTGACTTTTCTGCACTAGTTTTGGGTTGACTAGTGTTGACTTGTGATGAGCTGTCTTTGAGGGTTGTGGGTGTGACACATGAAGGGTTGGCTGACCGTGAAAGACTTTGTTGGTTGAAGTATCTTTTTGACCGTCGTAACGCAACAATATCTCATATCTTTGCTAGACAAAAGGAATTGTAAATCTGATCTATATTTGGCTTGTCTTCTATTGATCTACTATTGTGTTATATCAACATTTTACTTCCATGTTTATGTGATTGCTATTTTGTATCAAGCCTAAGGAAGATTGCAGTATATGTGCATCAAGCATAGAACACCATGGTGATCTAAATTTAACAGGGGAGCAGTGGTCGTGTAGCTCGGCCAACTCATGCTTCTAGTTTTGTTAGGCCTAGTACTGCTATTGAGGCTAGACATGGAGAAGAGCGTGAGGAGTCCTCAAACTCTGAGTCAAATGAAGTTTATGTAGCTCCTGCCGGTGATCCCATGTCTAGTAGTGTTGATGAGTTTGATGAGTCATGTTGATTAATGATTTGTATTAGTCTAGTGGCATAGTAGCTTGAGTTTTAGCGTTGTTTTTAGACTCTAGAGGCTATTCAGAGCCTCATTGATTATATTTTGTTGATGATAACATTGATATGTATTGCACTTGGCGCCATTTTGATATATGTACCCTTACATGGTATATATATGAGAAGATTTTCCATATTTTGTTCGAATGGTTTTGAATTGTGGTTTATAATCTTAAAAATAAGTTTTTTAATTAAAAGATAAATTTTATTCAATCCAATTTGATCTGGTTCCAGTTCGAATCATGGTTAGATAGGCAACCGGTTCGATGTCCGGTTCCAGTTTTTAAAACTATGGTCCTTGCCAGAGTGCTACACGACCTCAAGAGGGCTCTGGGTGGCTCCAACTAAGAAATCAGGAACCTTCAAGGTGACATTCGGTACTCAGCCCTCCAAACAACAAGATGGAAAACCCAGCTGCAGAATAGATTGAGAGATATTGGGTGTGCCTACACGCTAGATATGGAAGGTTGGCTACTTGGAGGTAAGCAAGGAAGAAGTGACTCCAGAAAAACGGGAAAATGGATTAGTCAGTGGCTTAACTATAGGAGCTGGTAATGCAGGTGGCCAACTACTTGGATATCCAGTAATGGAGACCGTTTCTCGAGGACCCCCCTGCGCAGAAGATCCAGTGCCAGAACCAGACACTGACATGCAGGTCAAATCTGTGGCTAGTGCAGCTCAGAGAATCCAGTCTACTTGTTTGCCTGTGCTGCCACGTTTTACTTTTGGTATGGCAATTTATTAGACTGTATACCTGTCGTTTTGGGGGCAGCATAACAATCGTATTTTGGCCACCCTTCAGCTAAGGTAAAAAAGGCCAATTTTGAAAGTTACTTTCAAAGCTGTCCAAATAACAAATATAACCGTTATTGTGAGAGAAAAAAGGGGAAAAAACGGAAATTTTCTCGTTTTCAACATCCTCTACATTCACATTTGTGATTCAACAACCTCTACATTCACATTTGTAGAACCTAAAACAAAATGTTCTAAGTAATAAAACGTTACAGGTGAAAAAGAAAGAAAGACGAGAACCCACATACAGTTTCGTGCTGAGCTTGCGCTGCTTGATACTCGGCCTTTCGTGCCGCCATCTCGGTCTGACGCGTTTCTTCCTGCTTGCGCATAAGCTCAAACACCTATGCATGCCAAAACAGGTTGGACACAAACATGTCTTCAACAATTGTTTGAACGTTGCCATTAAAATGGGAAAGAGATATAATAAATGATGACATGCACATAAGCATCAGCTTTCCCAATACCGGAACAATAATTATATACTAACTTCCCCCTTTTGAATAAATAAGCATCCATTGACACTTGAAACCCTAAATAAATTCCAGAAGCTATGAAACTCGCACCTTTTTGGCATTTTGAGCGCTGTTGATTTCACGCAGAGCTTTGGCACCTCTCTCAAGGGCCTCGGGGTCGAAACCTGCTGCGGTAGTCCTTGGATTATCATTTCTCACTCTCGTCTCTTCCTTTGGGGCTGCAGGAGCAGGAGCGGGCGCAGGAGGTGGAGACGGAGACGAGCCTGCTGATGGGAACTGAAACGGACTGTCACCATATGCAGGATTCACAAACACAGTAGCCGATGCCACTGCTGCTGCTAACGCCGCGCTATATAATTTAGCGGCCATTGTTACAGGAAAATTAATGAGCTAGCTGTCCGTATTTGAATGAACTATGGTGTGGGAACTTGTTTTTCTACTCAGTAATGCAAGGGTACGGAATGCCGTTCGATGATATTACAGAAAAATATTGCAGAAGCAGAAGCTTTGTTATGGGTTTTTATTGGTTTTGATGCATCGGTAGCTGTATTTGTGCCAGATCCCATTGTTTCTTCTGGATGCCTTTTACTCTGAGAGAAGTGATTGGAATCCGATTTCAAACGCTCTCCGGCACTCTAAAATTCTTGACGTTTGGTGAGTCGATAATGGTAAACAGAGATGCCGATATTGAACGTGCCTGTGCAAAGAATTTATCGTTGGTCTAAAAATTGCAGAGGTTCCCCTCTTGCGTGGTCCGCAAGTTTTAAAGGGGTTTAGGGTTTTAGAGTTGTAAGTTTTGGAGAAGGCTTTCTTTAAAAAGGAACGTTTTGGAGAAGGCCACAATACTACGCATGGATAGCTCGTTTGAAACGAGATGATTAAAGATTTACCTTTATATGTAACAAGATATATTGCAATGGGATGAGTTAATGATGTAGGAAATTATGTTTTTCTTTTTTCAAGTGTTTTTGTTTATGTGTATTATGTGTATTGATGTTTATGGAAATTTCCAAATTAAGGAGGCATCGACAAATCTATTGGGAGTGCCAAATTTTGAAAAATTGTAAATTTTTATGTTTATAATCTTAATTTATTGCAATTTTATTTTGTTATAGGATTTTTTCAAGTTTTAATAGAAAATATCTTCAAGTTGCTAGATAAAAGAAATTATTTGGTATATAATTAAGTAGATTTTATTGTAATTTATACATTGTTATAGTGTTATTGGGTGTTTATCGGACTTTGGGTGCATGTCTATGCACATTTGCAACACAAACAAAATAAAAGAAAAAATAATTACAAAAATAAATTAGCATATATCCATCTTAACTATTAGTATCTTAAGTTTGAAGAAGTTTAGAATTGGATAAGATAAGATAAGATAATTTTATTTATGTCCAACTATTCACCACAAAGTAGGTCAAAGGGACTATTGAGTGCAATGATGTTCATACAATGCGGGAGAACCAAACGGTCTCCTATAAAAGATATAATGCATGAATATAAAAGATACAATGCATGAAGTATAAAATATACAATGCATAAACATAAAAGATACAATGCATGAAATGCCCTGGCGGAGAAGATCCAGGAGCTAATGGGTTTGAGGATTAGACCCGTCTCTCCTAACATCGGAGGTTGAATGAAGAACACTAAAGGAAACTCAACAAAGTTTGTTGGCCCGATGAAGAGTCGGTGGAAAGTGCAAATTGTCCACTAAATTGTTGCTTAGGGGAGTTCACACGCTGCTAAGGTCTAGATGACCTAGTTCGTCTCCCAGGAACAGATTTGAGACGAATTTGTTATTGAGATCTTGTGTGGCGAGGTGAGGTCCCACGGATCCTCACTGCTCTAGAGTCTGGATATGCATTAGTATCAATCAGTCCCTTCGTGCCCCTCTCTAAAGGTAGTACCCTGAAAATTGTCGTGATCCTTTGTGTGGGGTTTGGTCTGATGGGAGGTTGAAGAATATGCGCTCAGAACCTTAGATCCTCCCGCATATATAGGGCCAAACATCTTTGATCGATATACCTAAAAAAGTCAGCCAGGGTCTGAGAATCTCTGAACAAGCAATGGAACCTTCCTCTGATATCGTAGTAGACAGGGCATCCAAAAATGAAGTGCACCTTGGTCTCCACTTCTTGTAAATGACATACCTGAAAGATTTTGTCTAGTCTATCAATTTGCTCGTCCGTCTCTACCCAAAGTCTATGAGAACCTACTCTGAAGTGGCCTAGAGGAATCCGAAGAGCATGCATCCAGTGGTGAAACGTATACTGGGGTTGAACAATAATCCCGCCTCTCAACTCCACGAAGTGTTTAGCATAGAAGGCCATATTTGGGCGCAACCCCCTTGGAGGATTGACCTAGGTGACTTGGACGAATTTCCTGTAGATGTCCTCCCTGATGATCTTTTTCAAATCATGTCTAGTAGGTAAAAGGTGACCAAGAGCATCTAAGGAATATCGAAAAACGGGGAGATGATCCAACTGAAATTACACTGACTCTAAGAGATCTGAAACTCCTGAAAACCAACATCTAGACCGACCCAAGGGAGTAGAATGGGAAATAGTCTCATAAGAGCAATATTCCAAGTAAGGATATCGGTGCTTACTCTTTATTGATTCTGCAAAGCCCCAGGCACGATGCAAGAATGAAACCAATTTGAATACCGTCTCAGGCCGAAAGAGCTAAGCTCCAAACTCTACAAGGATGATGTGTTGAGGTATTGTTTGTTTGCATCTAATGATATGTCAAAGAAGAAGAATATGGACTCTCTCACCTGAAGCCAGTTTGACTCAAGTAAAGATGGTCCCCAAATCTCTAAGCCATATAGAACATTGGGATGGATCAAGGTGTCCATGATGCTCATTTTGGATGAGATGTCCAGGAAGTGATGTTGAAAGCATTATCTCTCGAGAAGGGCTAAGGATCCATATCCTTTGATGATTTGAGGTTGAAGCGTTGGTCGCAAACTGAAGCGGGGACCTGAGAATTGCACCACCAAGTAATTATACATTTTAGTGATCTCACCCTCCTCCCCTCTGAATAGGATAGTAAGAGGAAGTCATTTGATTACCAAATTTTGCTAAAAGCAAGTGTATACCACTGTGTCCAATCATGAAGAAATTCTTGAAGATAAAAAAAATAAAAAATAAAAATAAATAAATAAATAATTTTGAAAAACTTTTCTTTTCTCATTTTCAAGGAATTCAATGCCAAAACTTTTCATCTTTCTAAGGAAGCCATTTCATCGCAAGTAGGCACCTTCACTTAGTAAGAATACAATGATCTACTTTTTATTTAGATTCTATCAAGTATTTGTTCTAATATTTTTTTCTTAGTTTGTTTTATAGCCTAGATATCTAAGTTATAAACATCTAAGTGACATTATTGGGAAACGATTCTTTTGTACTAAATTTTTTATTCTAGGGTGGTGTTTTGTTATATACAAATAAGATTGTAATATGTGTTAAAAGGACATGCCTAAAGTTTTTGGGTTTTAAGTCAAAGAACTCGTAAGCTAGAACATGTATATTCTGAACTATATTGTGAAATAAAGCCTTTTTCTCGTAGGGGGGCACGAAGGAGGAATCGATATTTTATTTGCATGCACGCTAACTGATAATGATCTCGTAGCTACCAGAATTAACCAAGATCTTTTACTTATGCGGTGTTAGCATAATTGCATTTAAAAGAGCATGAAAAGCCACACGTGCATAATGTAAAGAAGATGAAACATGACGACAACCATCAAATCAAGAACACAAAACACATTGATAACGGAGTTCACCCAGTGTGGGTTACGTCTCTGGGCCCGGTGTCAAGAGAATGAAGGGCACTTCATTTAATTGCTACAAATGATTATTATGTACATGGCATGTTATTTGTCATTACACGGACAAATACCCTCAACTTGAGTGGTGTCTCTCTCCACGAGATATTCTCCCTACATGAACTCTCACTCAACTGGGTTTTCCTTCAGCATGACAAGCTAATCAAATATCACATGATGTGGCAACAAATATCCCTCTACGTAATGGTAATCAGGGATCTCAACAATAACAACATCATCTCAGCAAATCAGAAGAAAAGCAAGACGTAACTACATCATATACCTCCACTTTCGGTGATGACCGAAAAATTCAAAGCTCAACTGCTCAAATGGATCACACCACTAAATTCTTGGCAATGAATGGTGCAAAATCCACTATAAGCTTTTCCAATTCTAACACTGTCAAATTTTGGACCCTCGAGAATCTTGAAGATTCCTCCAAAGTTTCCTTCCTGAAGATGGCCAGAAAATCCTCTGCTGAGATGGAGATTATGACTGCACCGTTGGACTCCTGGCGAGAAAACGTGCAAAAATAACTATAAGCATGCCAAATTATGTCACTGACATCTATGGCCCTCAAGGGAATATTTTTAGCATCTTAAGGTTCTCCACATTCAGGGTTTCATATCCTCTGCAAATCATGGTTCCGCTCTGGCCTAGCCCCGCCATCAGAGTTTTGCCTCCGCTCTGCTACCGCCCCCTTGGTCAAATGGTACTTATGGTTTTTAATTATTAAACAGGGTAGACTTTACAACATGTGGTTGTTTGGCCTGTTTGAAAATGTCGAGTTTAGATTGTGGGTGGTCGAGGGTTCCAACCCCACTAACCCCCAAATATGGTGTGTTATAACTGGTCGTGTTAATTTCAGGAGTTGGCGCATATAACCGTTTATTTGGGTGGTTGCATTAACATTGTCGTATAGTGTTATGGGTTGGCACCTTTTTTATTGGATGTGGTGCGTTATGGAGTGGAGTCGCCTGTGGAGCGGGTCAGCCAATGGTCGAGTGGGTTCGATCCCCGCCAACCCTATTATATATGGTGGCTTTATTACACAACCTTTGGGCTTTGGAGATTGTGTGTTGGAGTTGTTATATGTATGGCATCCATGATCGGGGTGGCACGGTTTGATTGCCTGCCACCTCAACCATTTTTAATATGCGGTGGGGTGGGCAGGTTCGGTGGACCTGACCCACCCTTTAATATTATTTTTGTTTTTATAACCAAGATTGGCCTTTTTTTAATTTTGTCGAAAATAAGGGTCATTGGGAAAATTAAGTAGGCAACAATTTCGCCCATCCCGGTGGTCAGATTTCATGCGTTGGGTCTCAATCAATTTGTTACCTCATTAAGCCTGCGACTTGGCCAAGTTTGGGCAATACTTTGACCGTGAATAACTTGACCATATGAACTCATATTTGAGTGTCGTTCGCACTATTGGAATCGGGGCGATGAACATTTTTATCTGGTTCTGGTTTCATTTCCATTTGACCCAATTTTATTTTTGATCTATTATGCCCTCTTTGACCTCTGAGTGTCTTTGGAGCCACATCGATCACTAATATAAGTGAATTTTAACCGAGACTAGGGATTGCATTATACAATTTTGTTATGCACTCCTCCTTTTAAGGAGAGGTGTTGGCACATGTGGCAACATTATGCCACAAAGACATGGAATAGTATTTCAAGTCAAAAGTTCAAGGGTAAAAAGGAGGAGGTCACTTAATAGCCAAGTTCTACTTAAAGTGAGTGTATAACTTGATTCCCCATGTGTATTTGTGCTAGCATGAGTGGCTCTTGGTCCATGTTGAGGGTAACAAAAAAAAAATCTAGGTTTCACTGCTTTTGACGAGAAGTATCGGCTAAATTGGCAATATTGTCCCACAAAGGTGTGGAATTATATTCCACTAGGTTGTGAGTTCATGGCTAAGGGAGGAGGTAATTTGATGACCAAGCCTTAATAAAGTTAAGTGTATAACTCATTGTCTTTTGTGTGTGCATATTTTCATAAGTAGGCTTTGCCCTTGATTAGGGGTGGCAATGTAAAAATTGGTCCAACACTCCTCCTTTTAAAGATAATTTTTTGGCTCAAATGGTAATATTGTCCCACAAAGGTGCGGAATAACATTCCATCATGACACAAGCTCAAGTTCGGAGGAGGGGGTCAATTAGCGACAAAGAAGTAAGTGTACAATTGGTTGTCCCATGTGCATGTATATTAGCATGAGTAGTTGTTGGCCTTATTAGGGCTAGAGAAATAAAAATTCAGTCTAGCACTCCCTCTTTTAAGGAGAATTGTTGGCTTAGCAAGCAACACTCGAAGGCATGGAAAAATATTACATTAGATCACAAGTTCAAGTCTAGGAAAGGAGGTCATTTGATAACCATGTCCTATCAATGTGAGGGTATAACTCACTAATTAGTGTGTGTGTGTAAACTTACATTGATCCACGGGATTAAAAATATGCTAAAAAATCAAAGTGATCAAAATTGCCCAAAACTAGTGCCAAATCATAGATCTCGTTATTCTGATTCTAACGACGCTTTAATTGCCTCAATCTGACACCATATCTAAAAGTATCATGTTCTAAAGTTTTTGGCAAACAATTTAAAAGTCAACTTACAGGGTTGACAGGGTTGCTGACTAGGAAGGTCATATAGTGACATGGTGTTGACAACGACAACCTAATTGGGCAAGTATGGTGGTCAGATGGGCCAATCTTGTGCTGACACATGGCATGATCGTATGAGGCTAGGTGGCAAAATTTTATTGGTGGTTGTGTTTTGGGTGGACCAACCAAGAGGCACCACGTGGCCCTCGAGACTCGTGCAAAATTTATTAAGGTTCTTACTACCCCGGCGGGGTTCAACCTCGTGACCTTCAACGAGCTAACCAGTAGTCTTACCAATTGACCACACATTGAACCTTGTATATAACGTATGGTGTTTGTATTTAATGTGAAGTCAATGGCGTATTTAGGGGGGGGGTGCGAGGCGAGAGACAGGGCTGATGGGCTAGCCCGACCAACCCTATCCCCAATCATGTACCTTACCGTATATATAACACCCTCCTCCCATATCTACCTAATTAACCGGCCAAATGAGGTAAACATGTGACAAGAGGCTATTGTGATCATATTCAACCTCCTAAGTGAACTTAAGGAAGTGGAACTGATGGAAACACATCTTACAGACTTCCACATCAGCAACAAGTCTCCCAGGAACCATCCCAACCACTTAGGTAACTAGCCCTTGGGTCCCACTGAGTTTTTAGGCCTTCAAACCCTCGGACGCTCCCAGAGTATAAGCATGGGTGTGTCTCGGAGGCTCTGGACGCTCCCACAACATATGCAAGCATGTATCCAGGGACTTTTCCCCACAAACTTGTGTCATCATACCCGATATTTGAGCCACTTTTTCAGGCCCAGAGCCCAGGTCACTTCCCATAACTCAGTGACAAGTTCAAGAATGAAATAAAACAACGAGACAATGATGTATTTGCAGAAATCATGACAAGGCCTAAACTAGACCCCTGCTAACCATGACAGGCATTTCGTCAAACATGTCAAAAATATGTAATCCACATGTGTAAAGAACATATCTAAGCATATGGGTCTCATACTTATATGAGAATCGCTAAGAAGCATTGTTCCCTTACATCATTAGTTGCATTTTCATTTATTAGGTCATAGATACATTGATTATTAATTTAACAATAAAAACATGAGGAGGGCCAAACATCATCATTGTCATAATACATGGTTATAACCAGCATAATAACAACTAAAATATAAAGGATACATCAACCATAGAATCCACATATAAACTGGTAATTTACACATAAGCTGTCAAGGAGAAAACCTCTTATTAATGAATACAAAAACCAACCAAGGATGGGACTTCCACGTTCCACCCGACCATAGATTGGTTGAGCCAAATCTCTCTTCAGTCAATCACCCCCGTGTCATATTCCAAGCGTGAATGTGGGACTCAAACCAAAAGAACCAACCAGGGCATCTCGAGGCTAAAATACCTCACCCTCATCAATAGGAATCAAGCTTTACCGTAATCCACACTAGATCACTAGTCCAAAACAATAAACATGTTGTAACAGGCTTTACCATGATATCCACCTGATCACTAGGCTAAAACAAGCATGGATGCCACCAGATTTCTCCACCTACACCGTGAGGAATTTTCCTATCTCCTAGTTCCTCAGGCTTTACCGCAATCCACAGTCCAATCCAGGGATTACTAGGCCCTAAACTGAGACACACTCTCTAGGCTTTACCTTATATCCCAACCTGCGATTCCTAGGCCCGATGGAGGGAAAACCACCTCTGGGGTTTACCGTATATCCTGCCATTCACCGATAGGCCCACCGAGGCAACACACTATATGTCTTTACCACAACCCACAATCTGGTTTAGGGGTTACTAGGCCATGTGTTATATCAATTCGGAGATCCA
This sequence comes from Pinus albicaulis, assembly GCA_034641835.2. NCBI lineage: Eukaryota > Viridiplantae > Streptophyta > Pinopsida > Pinales > Pinaceae > Pinus > Pinus albicaulis. The sequence goes on from CM076577.1 coordinate 876,677,774, forward strand.
CCTCACTCAGTTTAGAATCCATTCGAAAATCCAACTCAACCAAAACATGAGAACCCCATCACACCATGGCTGTCCAGAATTGGAAAGGTTAGGCTGAAAACACTGTCACACCTGGAAAAACCCATGCCATGACAGAAAAAAACCACATTCAATACCATGTAATACCATGCATGCCAAATCTAGCAAGGAAATCACACATGCAAATAGATACCTGAAGAGAATTGTGTTGTAGTTGCTTGATCCTGCTCTTCCTTGCTTGTTCCTTCCTTCCTCTTGCCTTATTTGCCTTTCTTGATCTAATGCCAAATTACTCCAAGAAAACTCTGTGTCCAAGAGTGAGAGAGAGAGAGAGAGAGAGAGAGAGAGAGAGAGAGAAGAATGAGAGAGCTCCAAAACTAAACTGATAATGTTGGTCAAATTGTCATTGATGTCAATATGAGCATTAATGAAGATAATGATGCATGGATGATTGTTGAATTCCTAGCCTTGATGAAGATGATCTAAATGAAGAACACACTTGGAGCCCTAAAGAAGAAGCCCTAGCATATGGTGAAACCCTGAAGGCTACCATGGAAAAACATATGATTGTCATGAATAAAATAATTATGGTAGATCACAAATAATTTTATTGATGGTAAAATGACCTTATTTAAGGATGAAATTGGCATAAGCTCGTATAAGACATTGAGCCCTTTCAACGAGCTATTACACGCCTTCTAACTCCTCGTAGGCTAAGAGAAAATGTTTTTACAAGTTGAAATATAATGATTTTTTTTATGCTAGTCGACATGAGCCTAAATGTACAAGTCAACTCCTCATCAAGTGACATGTCCTTTCATTATAACTCAAAACATGTATAAATATGATGTCAATCTCATTGTTTTAGTCACCATCTCGGATTAGACACAAGACATAAGTGTGAAGAGTTCACATCTCGTGAACTAAGGAGGTTGAGGAGAGAAGTTTATTGTTTGGGCTATTGGGTTATAATTCAAGATAAAAATATAGACCTAAGACCTGTGGAAGCTCATTTGTAGAGGCTCAGACCAATGGAATAGCTCAAGGAAAGTGATATTGTAAGAGGTTTGGATTTGTTGGAGAGGCTTAAGCTCAAATCTGTGGCAACCACCTGTGGAGGATAGATCTGTGGAGACTAGACCTGTGGACAACTACCTGTGTAAAAGCTTGGATTTGGAGAGGCTCAAGCAGTCTACCTTGGAAGCTTGATTTGTAGACCTATATGTGGTCCCTCAAATCTGAATATTGAAGAACTGTGGAGGGTTATTATACCTCAGATCTGCAAACTTGGAAGAGCTACCTTACCTCGGACATGTGATTGTAACCACAAAATTTCGAACATATCTTAGAGAGTGGACAATCACCTATAAGTGGGTAGTGACATTTGGGAGGTCAAACCTGTGGAAGTATTGCTAAGGTGGTTTAGTGATTCAGACAGACTTGTAAAGAGGCTCATATATGCGGTGGAGGCCTTGTTACAGAATTTCAGGACCTACATTCCTCTTTGGCCTATGGAGAACTTGGAGAACTCAGAGTCTAGAACTTGGTGAAATTGAAGACTAGAACAGTAATAAATTTGAAGCTTTGGATAGCGAAGGAAACTTTCATTCAGATCTTGGACAGTGGAAAAATTAGGAGTCTGTGAAGTAAGTCATTTATTCATTTTTTTTTTGTTAAAAGTTGAAGGGTTGTATCCCTAGGGGTTGGAGCCTCTTAAAAACAAGGTTGAAGCCTTGTGAAAGATAATGTTGGAGCCTCGTGAAGCCCAAGTTCGAGCTTGCAACAAGTTGGAGCCTGGTGGATTGAAGGGTTGGAGCCCTCAACATTATTGTACTCAAACTATTGTAAAAAGAGGATTGGTGTCCTCGTCCGTTCTTAATAAATTCTTATTATTTACTTTCTGGTTGTAATTGTGAAAAATATTAACTGGCATTAACTATAACAATTGAATGAAATATTGATTCACCCCCGTCTTAGTATTTCAACAATTGGAATCAGATCCATCTTCTTCATAATCGACCTAATAGCTGGAAGAAGGATTCTTAGTCACAGTGACTAGAAAGGATTCAACAAAAATCCCTCAATTTGATGGAACAAATTTTGCATTTTCAAAACGTAGGATGACATTTTATTTAATGTCTCTTGGACCAAAAGTATGGAAATCAGTTCTAGATGAGTATAAAGTTCCATATTCTCCACCAATAGATCCGGATGGAAGAAAAAATTATATAGAAAATGGAAAAGCACCAAATTCCATAACAAGTGGAATTTATGATTCAAAATTTATGAAAGTTATGAAGTGTGAATCTGCCAAGGAAATGTGGGACAACCTTATTGCTATCTATGATGGGGACTCCAAGGTCAAGAAGGCAAAACTCCAAATTCATGGAAGACAATTTGAGAGTCTTAAAATGGATGACGAAGAAGATATTGCAACGTTTTTCCTCCGAGTGGTTGAAGTTGTTAGCTCACTCAAGGGTCTAGGTGAAAACATTGAAGAAACCACAGTTGTCCAAAAAGTTTTGAGATCACTTCCAAAATGGTTTGATTCCAAATTCAGTGCCATAGAAGAAATAAAAGGACTTGGATGCCCTAAAAATGGACGAACTTCATGGGATTTTGATTACATATGAAATGAGAAAAGGAATCCTGAACTCTAAATAAGTTGCATTAAAGGCTTCAAAAACATTGAAGAAATGGAAAAATTGTAATTATAGCAGTGATGATTCTTACACTGAAATAAAACTAGCACAATTCGTGAAGAAACTAAGGAAAGGGTCCAAACTAAAAGGCAAGTATCCTCTCATTTGTTTTAAGTGTGATAGTATAGGACATTATGCTGCAAAGTGTTCTCATAAATATGATAGCAATGATGAAGATGAATATAAAAAGAGGACATTGAAGAAGAAAGGGTCAAATAAGAATAATTTCTTCTTCAAATAAGAAGACTCAAATGAAGAAGAATTCTTGATTACAAAGAAAAAATCAACTAAAAATACCTTTCTACCCAAAAGGAATAATGATGAGTCTGATGAAGAAGATAACTATGTTGGAAGTAGTGAAGTATTGTTCATGGAATTTACAAAAGATGATGATTTCGAAAAAGAAGAAGAAGGAAATGTAGATGAATTACTAATGAGTGTTATTGAAGAAAATGAGAAATTAAGGAAGAAGGTAATTTCTCTCAAAATAGAAAAGGAAGAAGCAAAAAGGAAGGAATATTTTTTTAACAACAAACCAAAAGAAAGAGAAGAAATATGCGAGAAACATGAAGCTGAAATTGTCTCTCTAAGAAAGAGTTGAATCAAGTTAATAGGAGTTGGAAAAGTTCTCAAACTCTTGAATCATCAAGTTCAAAGAAGAATGCCAATGAAGAAATCCAAAGAAGTTATGCTGACATCCTTTGCAATCATCTAAAAGAAGAGAAGTCATTCCACCTAAAACAAAGATCCACCTACAACAACCCAAGGAATGAAAGAAAGTTATCTCTAAGAAAGAATATTGCATCAAGTCAAGGCTATCCAAACATGTATCAAACAATCTTTGTTGGTTATTGTTTCTACTGTAAAAATTTTGGTCATCAAGCTAAGCATTGCAAGGCTTATAAGGATAATAGCTCAAGGAGATATAAGACCAATTATCAAAGTAAGTCGTTTGGCTCAAAAGAACAAGGTAAAATCAAGACCTATAATTCATTTGAACCTTTGGCTAAGTATGATCTAGCATGTTCAAAATGCAGTGATTTTGGTCATATTGCACAAAATTGTCCATTTATGTCAAAAAGGGAAGAATTGAAAAAGGAAGAACCCACTAGAGATAAATGTGGTCTAGCCTTATGTGCACAAAGTGATGAAATCAATGGTTTGTGGATAGTGGATGCTCAAGACACATGACACGTGACCAAAATAAATTTATCTCGTTAAACAAAAAGGATGGAAATGTATCCTTTGGAAGTGGATCTTGTAAAATTGTCGGAAAAGGGGCAGTTTCTCTTGTTAATGGAAAGGGAAAAGCACAAAACGCACTGCTGGTAGAAGGGATAAAACACAATCTTCTAAGAATTAGGCAGATTTGTGCCCAGGGACATAATGATATCTTTAGTACTAAAGTTTGTGAGATAAGAAAATCCTCTTCAGGAGAACTTGTGGGAAAAGGAGTAAGAACACTGCTAATGTATACATTTTGAGTAAAATTCAAGAAGAATAATGTTATATGAGTCGAACAAATGAAAGTTGGTTATGGCACAAGCAATTGGGACATCTAAATTCTGACAACTTGGTTAAAATCAACAAAACAAGTGCACTAGGGGAGATTCTGAAAATTATAAAGCCAAAACAGGTTGTGTGTGGCCGTTGTCAACATGGAAAGCAAACTAGAACTTGCTTCAAAGCGAAGGAATTCTCAACATCAAAACCTTTGGAGATGATACGTGCAGATTTACGTGGACCAACCAGAACTCTAGCTCTACAAGGTGAAAGGTACTTTTCTCTATTTGTAGATGAAGATATTATAATGACGTGGGTATTCTTTATAAAATTCAAATCTGGAGCTCTTGAATGTTTTAAGAATTTCAAAGCTCTTGTGGAAAATGAAAAAGAATAAAAAATCAAGTGTCTTAGAACAAATAGAGGAGGAGAATTCACTTCAAATGAATTCAATGATTTATGTAAAATACATGGAATCAAAAGATAACTTTTTGTAGCTAGAACTCCTAAACAAAATGGAGTAGTGGAAAGAATAAAAAAAATGTACAAGAAATGGCGAGAACAATGTTACTAGCGGCTAATTTACAAGCCAAGTTTTTGAGGGAAGCAGTTGGGACAACATTGTATACCTTGAATAGAGCTTAACTAAGACAAAATAATGACAAGACTCTATATGAATTATGGAAAGGAAGACTTGCTTTGGTAAAATATATTAGAATTTTTGGAAGCAAATGCTTTACGAAGATCAATTATGATTCACCAGGCAAGTTTGATTTCGTGTTGATGAAGGAATATTTCTTGGATATTCTACAAGAAGCAAAGCATAAAAATGCTACAATTGATGTAAATATTCCTGAAGTGCTTCTAGAAAAGAAAATTGAAGTTCGTGAAGAAGATCCTATTCTTGAAGAATTTGAAGAATATTCAACAAAGGAAGAAAAGGACTAAGAAAATCAAAAGGAACCATCTAAAACTCCATCAAAAGTAAAATTCCTCCAAAAACACCATCCAGAAGAACATATTATTGGTAATGTAGATTATGGAATACAAAACTCGAAGAGGGATGACAAGTACAACAAGAAAAGATGATGCTTCCTTACTATCCATGGTAGAACCAGAGAACTTTGCTCAAGCTAGTAAGGACCCTCATTGGATGAAAGCTATGGAAGAAGAAATGTTTCAAATCGAAAAGAATGAAACATGGGAACTCGTACCTCATCCAAAAGATAAAAATATAATTGGAACCAAGTGGGTGTTCAAAAACAAATGAATGAAGATGGACAGATCATCATAAATAAGGCAAGGCTTGTTTGTAAAGGATACTCACAAATTGAAGGAATTGACTTTGAAGAAAAAAATTTCCCCATAGCTCGATTGGAAGCTATAAGAATTTTTTTGGCATTTGCTTGTTCTAAAGGGTTCAAAGTTTATCAAATGGATGTGAAATAAACATTTCTAAATGGTGATCTTAAGGAAGAAGTTTACGTGGAGCAACCGGAAGGGTTTGATCTAGTAGAAGGAAAAGATTTTGTGTATAAATTAAAAAAGGCATTATATGGATTGAAACAAGCTCCTAGAGCTTCGTATGCAAGATTGGATCATTATCTACAACAACAACGTTTCAAAAAGGGGGTGGTCGGAAGTAATCTCTACATGAAGATAGACAAGGATAAATTGCTAATCACCCTTGTATATGTTGATGATATGATTTTTGCCAGTAACAATGATGATACGAGTCATGAATTTGATCAAAACATGTCTAAGGAATTTGAAATGTCTATGATTGGTGAATTATCTTACTTCCTTAGACTACAAGTAATTCAAACTAAAGGAGGTATGTTCATATCCCAAGCAAAATATCTTAAATACATGCTTAAGAGATATGGGATGGAAGAATGTGTTGTTGTGAGCAAACCAATGACTACATATTGCAAATTAAGCAAATATGATGAATCCCCTTCGGTAGACGAAACTCTTTACGGATCGACAATTGGAGCTCTTCTATACTTAACTGCTTCATGACTCAATATTAAGCAAGCAGTAGGAATGGTGGCAAGATTTCAATAAGATCCTAAGGAATCCCATTTGATGGCTGTAAAAAGAATTCTCAAATATTTGAAAGGTACTCCTAATTTTGGCCTATGGTATCCCAAAAGCACAACTCTTACCATGACATCTTACACCGATGTTGATTGGGATGGAAGCATAGATGATTGAAAAAGTACTAGCGGAAATGCATTCTTCATGGGAGACTATCTTGTATCTTGGCTCAGCAAAAAACAATCATCTATATCTCTCTCCACAATTGAAGTTGAATGCATAGTTGTTGCATATTGTTGTACACAAATATTGTGGATGAAGGAAGCACTGAAGAATGTCAACATAGAAACTAATCAACCAATCATTATCTATTGTGACAACACCAACACTGTCAATATTTCCAGGAATTCGGTAATGCACTCAAAGACAAAATATATTCTAATAAAATACCATTTCCTCTGAGAACAAGTTGCATAACAAACTATAAAATTGGAATATGTCAATACAAAGGAACAAATTGTAGATATCTTCACAAAACCCCTACCATGAGAAGCATTTTAATATCTTCACCAAAACATGGGGGTCATTTCGCTTACGTCACATTAGGACAACACATTGACAAGGGAAGGAGCATTATGGCAGGGGAAGCAACATGACAAGAAGCAACCAGATAGGGGGAGTATCTAGACACCCCATTTTCCATTGATGTCAAAGAGGGAGAAAGTGTTGGAAGAGGAGAGAATATTTCCACCAATGACAACGGGGGAGATTGTTGGTCAAATTGTAATTGAGGTTAGTATGAGCATTAATGAAGAAAGATATGCATGGACATATGATGAAACCCTAAAGGATACCATGGAAAAACTTATGATTATCATGAATAAAATAATGACGGTAATTCAAAAATATAATTTTATTGATGGTAAAATGACCTTATTTAAGTATTAAATTGGCATAGGTTTGTAGAAGACATTGAGCTCTTTCCAACGAGCTATTACACACCTTCTAACTCCTCATAGGCTGAGAGAAATGATTTTACAAGTTGAAATGTAATGATTTTTTATGCTAGCCAACATGATCCTACATGTATAGGTCAGCTCCTCATCAAGTGACATTTCCTTTCATTATGACTAAAAAAATGTATAAATATGAGGTCATTCTCATCATTCTAGTCACCATCTCAATTCAGACTCAAGACATAAGTGTGAAGAGTTCACATCTCATGAACTAAGGAGGCCGAAGAGAGAAATTTATTGTCTAGGCTATTGGGTTATCATTCAAGATAAAAATATAGACCTCAAACCTGTGGAAGATCATTTGTATAGGCTTAGACCAGTGGAATAGCTCAAGGATAATGATCTTGTAAGAGGCTCGGATTTGTTGGAGAGGTTCAAGCTCGGATTTGTGTCAGTCGTCGGTGGAGGATAGATCCGTGGAAATGGGACTTTTGAACAACTATCATCGTAAAAGCTCAGATTTGGAGAGGCTTTTTCACTCTGATTTGGAAGATCGATTTGTAGACCTATTTGTGGACCCTCAAATATAAAGATTGAAGAACTATAGAGGGTCGTTATACCTCATATTTGAAAGCTTGGAAGAGCTACCTTACCTGGGACCTGTGACTGTAACACAGATTCTCAGACAATGGACAGTCACCTATAAGTAGGCAGTGACATTTGGGAGGCCAAACCTATGGAAGTATTGTTGAGGTGTTTCAGTGATTCAGACAAACTTGTGAAGAGGCTTAGATATGTGGTGGGGGGCTTATTGCAGACTTTTAGGACCTACATTTCTCTCAGACCTATGGGGAACTTGGAGAACTTGGAGTCTAGAACTGGGTGAATTTGAAGACTAGAATAGTGATAAATTTGGAGCTTTGGACAATGAAGAAAACTTTCATTCAGATCTTGGAGAGTGGAAAAATTAGGACTCTTTGAAGGAAGTCCTGAAGTAATTCACTTATACATTATTTTTGTTAAAAGTTGAAGGGTTGGATTCATAGGGGTTGGAGCCTCTTAAAAACAAGGTTGGAGCCTTGTGAAATATAGGGTTGGAGCCCTAGAGGTTGGAGCCTGGTGTATTGAAGGGTTGGAGCCCTCAACATTATTGTACTCAAACTATTGTAAAAAGAGGATTGATGTCCTCATATGTTCTTAATAAAATTCCTATTATTTACTTTTTGGTTGTAATTGTGAAAAACCTTATCTCGCATTAACTATAACAATTGAATGAAAGACTGATTCACCCCGCTCTTAGTATTTTAATGGACAAAAGGTACCAACTGATCCTCATAAGCCTTTTTATAAATTAGGCCTATATTTTCTTCATTTTCCATTGTTAATGTGAATTCTAATCGCAAGTGTACGAAAAAAACTCACTTTAGCTGTGCATAACAAACAACCCTAACATCAAAGATGGCTACCAATTTCTTTAGATATGCAGTCAGTTGACCAAGACAAATGCTACATAAATCCATATCTATGCATTTAAAGATATTAAACGACAAATAATAAGAGTTTCACCATGCATCCAATGAACAAGACAAGAATATTTTTAAAGAATTTTTGTATTTATGACACCTGGGAAGGGAACATAGAAAGACGTTACCAATCCCCCTCAATGGGATAGGTTCTTGTATGTCCTTAGTGCTTCAGATCTAATATCTCTCTCTCTTGATGGTGTAGAAAACTGAGACAAAAAATGGAACTCAAAGGGAGCTCACAAGAAAAAAGGTAGCAAAATATGACAATGATGGAGGATCAAAGTCAAACCAAAAATATAGATCCAGAGTGATCCTTAGGCAACAAAAGGTAGTGAATGAATGGAAAAACCCTTCTATTTATAACAAAATATTGAGTTAGTCTAGATATTGGTGCATAATTAAAATATTATTAACCAAATCTAAATCCAACTTTTATGGAATATTTTATTATATTTGTTGGAGGGAAAAAGAATTTGAATTTGGTCAAATCCCTTTATTTGTAAATAATAAATAAATAAATGATTTATTTATTATTTTAAGGACGTGGTTGAGTAATAATTACATAAATAGTGATTTATTCAATTATTTATAAATGATTTACTCAAATTTAACAAGGAATATTATTTAAATAATGTTTTAAATAATTATTCCTATAAAATAATAAGACAAATAATGATTTATCTAATTAATTTTCCTGTTTCGGGTTAAATATGACCAGGAATATTAATTAAAGTGTTGTTTAACTAATTATCCCTTGAGGAAAATCAAACAAATATGGATTTATTCAATATTTCCTCATGGGGTTTCTTGTTTAGACCATAAACAACTTAACAAATTCAAGGATTACTAAGTTATTTTTCATAGTGAAAGCAATTTTACTTAGGGTAAAATTGGTCTTACATGGTGTACTTTGGTCCATCTAATAGTAACAGGTTAGATGACCAAAAATTGGTGTAACATCCATTTTTTTCCTTCATTTTCCTCCTCACATGTAACCTGTGACCTTTCACCTCCCTTTTCTCCTAATTTCCATTCTTTTCATAAATAAATGTGCCAAAAATGCCATTTTTCCTTTCCAAAGCTTTTTCCATTGTCTTTGCCAATTTCCTTAGCCATATTAACCGAAATGAACACCTGCTAGGATGTTTTGTCGAACATGCAACTTGGAATAAGTGTTCCATCAACCATGGTTATTATTTTTTCCTTTATTAACTTTTATTACATTGAATTTTCATTAGGGTTGTTACAAAACCCTCCCCCTTGGGGGACACCGTCCTCGGTATTCAATCACACATATACCTATGCAAAACCGTTGAAAATAAAACATACTACCCATGGAGCTTTATAACATAGTTTGATGTAGCATTTACAATGATCACCTTCCTAAAAAGCAAACCAACATGACAACTATAATGACATGACACCCATATCGCTTATTGGAGCTTTATAACATAGCTCATGGCAGTATTTACATCCATATACATATGTACATATATCAAAACATCACACCAAAACATACGCCAAAACGTATACCAGACATCATACCAACACTGCTTTACCTCAACCAGCAAACAAGGAAAGATACATAGCCCGTATACGATCTTCCATCTCCCATGTAGCTTAATCGGGCCCAAAATGCTTCCATTGCACTTTAAATTGCTCTATTGCTCGATTCCAGAGCATGAACACCTTTCTCTGCAATATACACTGAGGCTTCGACTGGAATTCTCCATCTAGCTCCATCTGCAATACAGACCAATCAATCACATTATCAACATCTTTAACATAATTCTTAAGCAATGATATATGAAAAAAAACATGGAATTTTAATGTGGAAGGTAGTGCAAGTCGATAAGATATTGTTATGATCCTCTCAATAATCCCGAAAGGTCCACAAAATTGGGGTGTCAACATGGCACATGATCCAATCCACAAGGAGCTCTTCTTGGGCTTGAAGCGCAAGTACACATGTTCCCCAACCAAAAAATCCTTAAACAACCTATTATGGTCTGCATAACTCTTTTTCCTATCCTGCACTGCTTTCAAATTCTTCTTGATTACCTGCATTTCTTGTTCCAATTCTAAAAACATGTCTGGTCCAGTCAATACCCGGTTAACCGGATCACTCCAATTGATGGGTGTATTGCAACTCCACCCTTACAATGCCTCAAACATACTCATCTTCAAGGATTCCTGATACCCGTTGTTGTAGGCGAACTCTACTAGTGAAAGTTACTCCTCCCACTTCCACTATTGATGCATCACATACAACCTCAACATGTCCTCCAAGATCATGTTGACCATATCAGTCTATCCATCTGTCCGTGGATGATAAGTTGTACTGAAGGAAAACTCTATGCCCAAACCTGCAAATAACTCCTTCCAAAACTTGGAAGTGAACTTTGCATCTCGGTTTGACGCGATCTTCTTTAGATCACCATGAAATCTGAACACATCTCTAATGAACACCTGTGCTACATCATTAGTTGAATATGTAGTCTTCAATGGAATGAAGTGTGCAACCTTTGTCAACCTGTCCACAACAACCGTGATGGAATCATGTTGTCTAGATGTCCCAAGCAAACCTGTGATGAAATCCATGGAAATGACCTCCCATTTCCACACTGGAATCAAAATCACCTATAGCAGACCACTTGGATTTCTACACTTTGCCTTAACCAATCCAAACATCTAGCCACGAAATTTGCTACGTCTCTCTTCAAATTCAACCAATAATAGAACCTCTTCACCGTAGTTAGTGTCTTTTGATAGCCTGGGTAACCCGAATATGGTTTCGCATGAAACTCCCTCAAGATCACCTTCTTGAGTTCACTTTTGTCTGACACATATATTTTGTCTCTAAACTTGACTGCTCCATCTGTCCTGAGATGGTAATACACATCCTGTAGCATTACCTATACCTGTACATGTACCATGTTTCAACCTATGCACAATCTCCATATACATGTCATCATGCTGACTTGCCTCCAAGATCTTATCTTGTAAATTTGTCCCATATGATCTCATAGTTGCTTTCTGATTCACTTGTACTCGCATGCTAAGAGCATCTGCGACCCTGTTCTCCTTTCCCTTGATGTACTTGATATCGAATTCAAACTCACTAATCATGGCCAACCATCTAGCTTGCCTAGCGTTCATATCCGGCTAGTCAAACAAGTATCTCAACCCAGTGTGATCGTTTATCAATACAAACCTCCTGCCAAGAAGATAGTGCCTCCACCTTTTTAATGCACGTATAATCGTTGCTAGCTCAAAATCACACGTCAAATAGTTTTGTTCTTGCTTATAGCATACCACCTGTCCTTCCTACATTAGGACTCCACCAAGTCCTCTCTTGCATACATACACACATACTAAAAACTCCTTATCTGGATCTACGATCTTTAACACTAAAGCATGTGTCAACAACTCCTTTAGTTGCTCAAAACTAGCCTCACACTCCTATGTCCATTCAAACTTCTTACCTTTCCTCTGCAATGATGTAATAGGATAAGCAATCAGTGAGAAGTTCCTGATGAACCTCCTGTAATAACCTACCAAACCCATGAAGGATCTCACCTCATATACATTTCTAGGAGCTACCCACTCCATGATGACCCTTATATTTTTTGGATCTACTGCAATGCCCTCCTCGGAGACAAGATGTCCCAAGTAATGTACCTCAATCTAGAAGAAACTGCACTTGTTGAGCTTAGAATACAACTAATTCTCTCTCAATAATCTCAACATTGCTACCAGTTGCTCGATATGCTCTTCCTCATTTTTAGAATATACCAATATCTCATCAATAAAAACAATAATAAACTTTTCCAAATAAGGACGCAACACATTGTTCATCAAACACATAAATACGACTGGAGCATTAGTCAAACCAAATGGAACTACAACAAACTCATAATGCCCATACCTGGTCCTGAATGTAGTCTTGTAGATGTCCTCTTCTTTGATGTGTACCTGATGGTATCCCAATCTCAAGTAGACCTTAGAGAACACTGTTGTTACCTTCAACTGATCAAACGAGTCATCAATCCTCAGGAAAGGATACCTCTTCTTGATAGTCACTTTGTTCAACTGCCTATAGTCAGTGCACAATATGAGAGTACCATCCTTCTTCTTCACAAAAAATAGCGGTGCTCCCCATGGCAATACACTTGGCCTAATGTATCATTTGTCAAGCATCTATTTTAGCTGCAACTTTAGCTCTACCAACTCAGGTGTGCTCATCCTGTAAGGTGCTTTTGATGTTGGAGCCACCCTTGGTACCAACTAAATAGAAAAGTATACCTCACTATGAGGCAGAAACTCTGAAATATCTGCAATAAATACATATTGAAACTATTGTAGTACTGGGTACCTTCTCAAAACATCTGCATCCTCAACGTCCTTACCTTTGTCAGTAGAAATACGTACTACGAACAACACATACCCTTTCTTGCGACTACACTTGGCCTACATGGCTATCACCATCCTAATTGATGTGGCTTTCTTCTTTCCCTGTAAGACTCTTGGTTTTCCATTGTCATCCAAGCACTCGGTGGCCTTGTCATAAAAATCCACCTTGGTCTTATGAAGGTATAGCCAGTCCATACCCGATAGCATACTGTATGACCCCAATGGAAATATGTTTAAGTGCGTTGTTGTAGATATTCCATTAAAATAAAATGCACAAGCTCTTACCCAATGGTGAACTCTTTTCTTCGTATATCTATCCAACTGCACTATCTAATATTCTGCATGCATTTCCTTATTCAAACCACACTTATCCACCAAGTCGAGACTGACATAGCTATAATTAGATCTAGGATCAATCAAAATAGAAATAACGTGATCACAAAGCTTACCGTCCATCTCAATGATAGATGCCTGGTGATCTACCTTCCTATTGTACATGGCTGCATAAATATGAGGAATGCTCTTCCCAACATCCCCAACAATCTGCACCTCTTGTGCATTATATATCTGAAGCCTACCACCCTGATTCTATGGAAAATATCTCTTTAGGTGTTCCCTACCGCATGTCCAACACTCCAACCGTCCAATACCGTCACCTCTATGTTGCTGTTGTGATCCATGTCCCTATCTAGCTGCATTGAACCTCTTTTGTGGTGCCACTGTTTCTTTCTCTTTTGTATCCTGAGGCCTTTCTCTTTTCGGCTACCATTTACCTTTACCTTTGTATCTCGCTTTCCATCCTTACTAAGATTCATTCTTACCCTTTGAATGTTCATAACAATGCTTCAACTTCCCAATGACTTCCTCAAGTCACTGAGGCTCATCATACTCAATTCTATCTCTAAATGCTAATGGAAAACCATTGAAAAATCATTGAACTTTAGCCTTATCATATTCAAGATACGGTACATAACTCAATATCTTTATGAGTTTATTCGTGTACTCTTCATCTATCATTGATCCCATATTTAGCTCACAAAATTATTTGGCCTTACTGTCGTAGTGCCTTTCTGACAAGTATTCCTTCCTAAAAATCCTCTCGAACTCATGCTAACTCAAGTCCTATGTCCTAATGTTTCTGACCCACTTCATATCTTCCCACCAAATGTTTGATTTAACTTTCAAGTTGAAGATATAAATTCTGGCCTTCATGTTTTATGTGTACTCATGCAACTCAAATAATTTTTTCATCCCAAGTATCCAAGCCTCTACATCTTCTAGTTTCTTCAAATATCCATCAAAATTAGGTTGCTTTGATTTCTTAAATTCATCCGAAAAGTATCCCTTGTCACTCCTCCTATAAGGATGATAACGATGACGATCATGTTGTCTATCCGACCTAAAACTAGAATAGTGCCTGTATTCATCACCCCTCCTATCTGGATTGTCCAACAACCTGCCATCTCTCTCTATGTCAGCTCTATTCGACCTGTGCCTACCAGGAGACCTATTGCCATATGCCCCATTAGTTTTGTCCTCCTGCCCATGGTTGATCTGAAGTGGCCCTTGCCACTAAAATTCTGACAAGCTCTGAAGAAGTATTGCATTAATCTCTACATGTTTCTCTTGTGCCTGTATGATCCTGTCATTGTTCACCTTACAACTCCTTATTTCTTCTTTCAAGTTTCTCAATGTGTCTTCCAAATCAGAAGAGTGCTCACCACGTTGCTCATTTGATTCATATGGAGAGTATTTGTAGTCTACCATCTTGCTATTCATTTTTTATTTCTTTCCTGCAATGCATAATATGTCAGCTAAATCAAATCACAATAAACCAACGTACCTTAGGAAAATTCGAAGAGGATATCTCATTTGCAAGATCAACTAATTAGCGTAATACATGCATGGATATAATCCTGTTAGCATATAAAATTATAACACATAGGTGTACCAACACATAAACGTCATTCTAGCTAGAGTCCAGTCATCAATGCATGACCACATCACCACACATACCATGACCACATGCATGACAACATCCCCATATCAATGTACACAGACAATACACAAGCATAAACACATACAATACACTGGCATAAACAATATGCAATCAAGCATAAATGGAAAATACTTGTGACAACATGCGACAACATGTAACCAAACACACAAAGACAATACATGTAAGCACTTGACATGTATAAACAACACGTAACTAGTCATACACTCGTGACGACACGCTTCCAAATAAAAACATCCTCTTATAATGGTGACATCACGACATCCATGACCGACACCATGCATATACATCAAGCATATACATCAAGCATATAAACCACAAGGATGATTAAAACATGTGCAACCGACATGAATGCATGACCAAAACACATCACCCATATAGTCAAAGGGGTGAACCATGCTCTCATACCACTATGTAACACCCTCCTCCCATATCTATCCAAGTAACCGACCAACCAGGGTAAACATATGACAATAGGCTACTATGATCATATTCAACCTCCTAGGTGACCTTAGGGAAGTGGAACCGACGGAAAAACATCATACAAACCTTCCACATTAGCAATAAGACTCTCAGGAACCATCCCAACCACTCAGGTAACTATCCCCTAGGTCCCACTGAGGTTTTATGTCTTCAAACCCCCGAATGCTCCCACAGTATAGGCATGGGTGCGTCTTGTTGCTCCCACAACATATGCAAGCATGCATCCAGGGAATTTTTCCCACAAACTTGTGCCAGCGTCCCTAATATTTGAGCCACTTTTTCAGGCCCAGAGCCCGTGTCACTACCCATAACTCAATGACAAGTTGAGGAATGAAATAAATAATGAGACAATGATGTATTTTCATAAATCATGACAAGGCCTAGACTGGACCCCTGCTATCCATGGCATCCATTTCGTCAAACATGTCACAAATATGTAATCTACAAGTGTAAACAAAATATCTGAGAATAGGGTTCTCATACTTATCTAAGAATCGCTAAGAATCATTGTTCCCTTACATCATTAGCTGCATTACAATCTATTAGGTCATAGATACATTGCTTATTCATTTACAAATAAAAACATGAGGAGAGCCAAATATCATCATTGTCATAATACATGCTTACAACCAACATAATAAAAACAAAATTATCAAGGATACATCAACCATAGAATCCACGTATAAACCAATACAATTACACATAAGTTTTCAAGGAGAGAACCTCTTATTAATGAATGCAAAAACCAACCCGGGATGGGACTTCCATGTTCTTCCCGACCATAAATTGGCTGAGCCAAATCTCTCTTCAGTCAATCAACCCTGTGCCATATTCCAAGCATGAATGTGGGACTCAAACTGAAAGTACCAATTAGGGCATCTGAGGCTAAACCACCTAACCCTCATTAATAAGAATCAATATTTACCATAATCCATACCGAATCACTAGGAAAAAATAATAAACATGTCGTAACATAATTTACCAGGCTTTACCCGATCACTAGGAGAAAACAAGCATGGTTGCACCAAATTTATCCACCTACACCGTGAGGAATTTTCTTGTCTCCTAGCCTCTCGGGATTTACTGCAATCCACAGTCTAATCCATGGATTACTAGGCCCTAAACCGAGACACACTCTCTAGGCATTATCGTATATCCCAACCCAGGATTCCTAGTCCTCATGGAGATAAAACCACCTATAGGCTTTACCATATATCCCACCATTCATCAGTCGAGGATTCCTAGGCCCACCCAGGCAACACACTATCCAGCTTTACCGCAACCCATAGTCCAGTTCAGGGGTTACTAGGCCATGTGTTCTGTTAGCGCTCAAATCTACCTTAGGCTGAAATAAGGTAAAACTCAAGGCTACATCAAACCACGCTCAGCCTCGTAGCTAGCCCTACGAGGACATGAGAGGGCTCTCTCCGGGTCTATCTTGGCAAAAGGTCTTCAAAAGGGGCTGAGATGACTTATAATGAATACTGATTTTAGGCTAGTAAAGAGATAGGTAATTTTGATTTTGATTTTTTTGGTTTTTGTTGAAAAAATGGGAAAAACAATTTTGGGTTTGGGGATAAGGCCAGATCTTTGCAGAATTCGAGTTGGGGCAAGGTAGGCAGTAGTCTTGATGCTTTTGATCAGGTGTATGGATGGATCAGAACGACAAGGAGCTGAAGAGGGCAAGGGAGAACATGGATCCTCTCCAAACTAGCGAAAACATGTAAAACTAAACAAATTTAAAGGCAGAGCACTGAAATCAATGGATTCTACCTCATTTACTCATTCATTTAGTTTCAGAAGCATAAGAAGGTAATGGCATACATCAAACATGATAGAAATTACAATAAACTGAGAGAAAACACCATCAAGAACTGAAAGCCACAAGAATCCCAACAGGTGCTGCAAAACCTCTGATCTTTCCTTAGCCAAAATGTGAAAAATATGTACAATAGTGTGCCAAACTTTTCCCAAGAGTCCAACCTGTAGAATGTCTCAGAAATTACATCATATAGACCATCCTAACCCCTTCCCACACCTCTAGGGGTCGAATTCCTCCTTCTAGGAGCAGTTTCAACTAATTCTAAACAAGGAGCTAGAATATAGGCAGCCAAACAACTTGCCTCTAAAAGGAAGGAAACTGATTCTTTCACTTGATTTTTACTTTTTTGGGAGTGAATCATCTAGAACAGGTAAAAGTGAATCAAAATTACATGCCAACCACAAAATTACATCAAGATAACTCGAAAATTACATCCACAATCAAAACTGGTCCAACTGGCCGAAATCCTGAGCTTGGAAGATGAAAAATCAGCCAAAAATCTCTATGCGTAGCGCGCCTGAGCTCTATGCGTCGCGTGCCTTACAACCTTCTTTTGGGGCACTTACCGGCATCAAAATCAAGCTCATGATAGCTTGTTGGAAAGCCCTGGATGTCTGATATCCAGCCCAAGTGGAATTTCCCAATTTGAAGCTCATTTTCCCCTCTAAAACTTCATTCTCCCACAAGTACTTCCTGATGCTGAAAAAGGTGGTAGAACGGTGATTTTCATGGTGTTTTGGCCCCTTTGATCATCCAGAACTTGGTGAAATGCTTTGGTCCTACTGGAGCATGCATAACTTACCATGAAAAACCCAAAAATATAAATTTTTCCTCCAGCAAGTGTCCCAATCATAAGCGAGCGCGTCGACGCGCTACGCGTTGGGCTGAAAAACCTGTTTTGAGACCAAAATTTTCCAAAATGACAAAAACTTCTTCAAATTCCCTCAGATTCAGAGCGAAGACCCTCCATCATGTATCATGCCTAGCCAACGAAGCCTCGGCCAAAATCCGGAGTGGATTAGGCCTCTTTCGCCGCTTTAGTGCTTCGCTCAACCTCCTCTTCAGAATCTTCATTTTTGCTTTGCAGACGTGCATGCGGGCCCAATAATGACCTTTCATGTGACGAAGCATGTCTTTGTCTCTGTTGGCCTTTTCCAACAACTTCTCCAGATGAATGTTAACATGTGTGAGGCATGTCTCTCGCTCAATTGGTGTCATGTCGCCGGGTCTCTTCCGGGCCAATTGTCGATCTTCACGGATTCGCCGCAGCTCTACAAGTGTGTGCTGATCCTCTAGCTGTTTGTTACACTGCTCCAGGTAGTTTATCACCCACTGAGCTCTCTGCAACTTAACATTCAGCGTGTCAATCTCGGCCTTCTGCTCCTGGACGATCTCTTTCAGTTTCGAGCTAGGAGAGCTCGCATCAACATCAATCAATGTGAATTCAGTATCTTGGCCTCCTGAGGGGCCCTCATCATGCATAGGCCTCTTGCCTCTGTCCTGAATCTGTACCTGTGCTGAAGACGAAGGCGAGACCCCTTCCACATCATGTGGAGATAATACTCGCTCTGCTGATGAAGTCAACGAGACCCCTTCCACCTCGGGTGGAGATAGTACTCGTCGTGTAGCTGCAAATAAGGCCCTGTGGCCTCGCTGGTATGTCACATACACTGGAGCACTGATATGCTCGGTCTCAGGAATGTCAAGCTGGTGTGAAGGCTCTCCCTCATCATGAACTACCTCAGGAGGCGGCTGTGGCGCTGTGAAGAAGTCACGGGAGATGAAATCCTCCCAAGTAATGCCCTGCTGTGTCAACTGATGTACCACCATGATTTTGATCAGCGCGTAATGATATATACTGCTATGCTGCTGTGCTGGGGTCTTCTTCTGTACGAGAAATGTCATCCTCTCTATGTTGCGATACATGAAGTATGGAATTCTCATCATACGTACCCTCGTGAAATGCATCAACAAACGGACATGGTACGCATAGAGACGCGAGAATCTGCCCTCGCAACTGAAATATCGAATGATGAGTTTCATCAATGGTGCAAACTCATCCTTCAGAAATCTGAATGGAAATACCCTGCTCAGCTGCCTCATAAACCCAGGTTTGATGTATGGCTCATAGTAGGATTTCTCTAGCTGTTGTCGTTTGTTCCATTCCTCTCCTATGTTTGGTATTCCGGTGGCCTGAGCAATGGTCTCTAGTGACAGAATGAAGTTAACCCCGGCAAGGTTTACACGGCCATCATGTAAATGTAGAACAAATAGACGAGCTAGCTCATGATGATGCTGGGTTTGTGAAATCATCTCACAGTACTGGAAACATGACTGATGCTGAAAACAATCCATTGCAAGCGGGCAAGCCTGCAATTGAGCCAAAGAAGTAAGCTCCTCCCTGACATGCCTACCACTTTTGCCACTTTTGTGAGACCTCCGTGGCACATTACCCTCTGCTGTGGAATCACTGTCATACTCCTGCTCATAAACTGAATCCGTCTCTGACATGGCTTTGAAAACAAGATGTTTGCAATATATATGCTGATATAGGTACAGTGAAAACAAGAGTTCAGTGTATGCTCAAAGCCCAAATGTGTCACATGTGTATCAAAGTGTTATAGGAAAGCCACAGTAGTAATGGCTCTGTCAAATGAGTTTGCATGAAAAACAGTCACTGCTTTGATCATATGGGGATTTGACAAGTGAGTAGAAAAGAGTGTAATGTGGGGGAAACAACTATTAGGAACAAAGTGACAATAGCCCTTGCAGTGTTTGACAACGTCAATGGAGGATGTGGACAAGTGCAAATGGGACTATGTCATAACACGAATGATAAACAGTGTGAAAATGACAATGGCAAGATAATAGCAACGACAACAGTGATTTTGAATAGGAGAGAGAGCGTGAGAGCAGAGGCACCACTGACAATAGATGACACAGGCATATATCAATAGCACAAGTTTGGAAACCCCCACAATATCATTAACATTTGTTTCAAAACCCTAAGAAGTGAATTTGGAAATAAACATAGGGTTTACATTTCTCGACATTAAACACTTGTTTCTCCACTTTCAAAACACCATAATCATGTCCAAAATTCACTAAGTAAGCGTGAAGAACCTACTTGCAAACAAATGGAGGCAATTTGGCATGAATCTGGGCGAAGGAGCAAAAATTTTCGGCCCTGAAACTCTACGCGTCGTGCGCTTACCCAGTGCGCCGCGCGCATGAAAATTTGCACGGGCCTGTGAAGCCCAGTGCGCCGCGCGCCTTGTGTGCGTCGCGCGCCTTGTGTGCGTCGCGCGCCTCCTGTGTGCGCCGCGCGCACTTCCAGCTCCAACTCCACTGCTCTGAAACAAGTTTTCGCTCTCCAAACTTGACTCCAACACTCCAACTCGGTTTTGCTTTGGGAAATTTGTGAAAATGATTTGTTTCAATGCTTTATATAGGTTGGAAAATATCACACAAGAATCAGATTTGCTTTAAATTTTCTCTATAACCCACTTTGCAATGTTTGGCACTTTTGGCACTTTATCACTTAATACAATGCTGTCTTTTGGCTTTTCATTATTTTTTCTGAGTCTTGGAATGATGAAATGTCTTGATTCTTGCAGGGATTTTGGCATTTTGGCTTTGGCAAAGACCAGAGGATTGCTTTGAACTTTATATGGTGGAACAAATACATAATTATTACAAAAAATGAAATTTGACAATTTCTAGTTCCAAAACAGAGTTTTGGACTAGAAATGTCTTCAAATGTTTTTGAGAATAAAAATATGAAATAGGAATCCTTTCGAAACCAACCTCATGGCCTGCGGGCTTTTATCACATGTATCAAAAGACTGAAAACCCTAGACTCTAGGACTAATGACTCTTGTTGACGAAAACAATCATTTATGACCATGAATGACGTGACCTGAACTTCAGTGATTTTTGAGGAATTTTAATTAGCCCTGCAGGTACCAGCATGAGGAAATACAAGACGACCAGACCCTCTCGTCAGTCAATGGCATGCCCCTAGCGAAATGCAACGAAGTGGAATGAGCGAGACACCTAAAAATGATATGCAAAAAGCGAAATGATCTCTGACGGAGGGCTGTAAGGACCGACTCTAACATTGTCTCCAATGGGGATGGTGGATCCAAGGAGATGCCAAGAACGGAAAATCTCTGGGGGAGTCAGACAGTGCCTTCATCCATTGGGCAATGGAGTCATTATTTCAACAGATAACACAAAACCTTGGACACATTTATTGACTGAAAAGTTAACTGAAAACTGACTGAAACTTGACTAAAACTGACTCGATTTTAAAACTGAAAAGACTGATAAAACTGACTTGACAAACTTCAAACCAACTAACCTCCTTTTCCAGAATTATAGCCTTCGCTTCGGGCCCCAGACTGAAGAAAAGAGATTAGTCCACACTTGCGATGAAACAGAAGTAAAACGATATATACAATGATGATGAAATCAGCAGAAAATACTCAGAAGTGGTATCGCTTGAGCAGCCGACCATTGATCGGCCCTCCAGGACAATCATCCCCGTTCATTTCCTTGAGAAGAAAGGCGTTTTGACCACGATATGCTGCAATCTTAAAAGGACCCTTCCATAAGTTTTCAAATTTGCCGTGCTTTCCCTTATCTTCATTTCGAGCATCCCCCTTCAAAACCACCTCATCCAGCTGAAACTTATCTGCTTTTGCCTTCCTATCATAAATCTTCTTTATGCGCTCCTGCAACTTGAATGTATTTTGAAAGACCTCCTCCCGTGTCTGCTGTAAATGAATCATCTGATTAATCCTTCGTTGCATGGGATCTTCCTCACTACCGGCTTCCTGAAGCAATTTGACTACCGGGACAGCAAGAGAAGTGGGAAAAACTGTGTCTACCCCATACACCAACTCGAAAGGAGACATGCCAATAGATTTTTTCTGACTTACCCTATCAGCCCAAAGTGCATTCACTAATTTCTTGTGCCAGCCCTTTTTATTGATTTCCAGCAATTTCTTAATGATATTTACCAAAGACTTATTTGAAGATTCCGCCAAGCCATTTCCTTGAGGATGGTAGGCAGTCGAATGTCCCAAGCTGATGTTGTACTTATAGCAAAATTCAACCATCCTCTTTGACTTGAAGGCCGCTGCATTATCTGTGATTATCTTACTGGGACACCCAAAACGTGACATAATATTGTTTTCAAGAAAAGAGATAATTACCGCATCCGTGGCTTGTCGAGTGGGAATGGCCTCGATCCACTTCGTGAAGTAATCCGTTGCTGTCAATATCCATCTATGCTGTCCGGAAGATGCCGGATGGATTTCCCCAATGAAATCCAACCCCCACTACTGAAATGGTGCACTGACTTCAATTGGTTTGAGAGGCAAAGGCTGTAGTTTCTGCTTCCCTTCGAAAATTTGACATTCGTGACAATTCTTAACAGCCTTATATACATCAGAAAACATAGAAGGCCAATAGTAACCTGCCCTTAGAATCTTATTCACTGTGGTTTTCCAAAATAGATGGCCCCCGCAATCTCCTCTATGAAAGTCCTCCAAAACTCTTTTGGCTTCCTCCTCTACCAAACAATTCAATAACATTCCACCAGGGTCTTTCCAATATAATGCAGAATTCAATATGCAAAACTTTGCAGCCCTCAACTTCAAGGTTCTACTCTTATTTCTAGGCATCCCGGGTGGTGTGATTGTCTAGTTAATAGTCCTACATTTTGCACCATTTGCGGCAGAATCAACATTTCGGTGCAAAATTGTCACTTAACGGTACTGCAAAAGGAGGAATTTGTTGCATGTTTTCCCAGTTTGGTGAATTTGTAGAACAAGAGAGAAATGGAGAAAGAGGACTAACTTGGTCATTTTTAAGCCTTTTTGAGCCCAAAAAGAGCCCACATAAGGGTTTTTGGGTGTTCTGGTGATCTACACTTATGAAGGAGCACAATAAAATATAGAAATAAACATAAACGCAAATATGTAGCAGGAATAACACTTCATTTCATTAATATCAAATACTGAGAACAGACATAATGGAAAATAAACTAGCTCGGGCGATGGTAGCTTATCTCTGAGAAGAAATGTGGCGGATACATGCCTTTGAACTGTGTTACAATGAGGCTCTAGGGCCTTTCTTATTATTGAGTAATATGGGAAAACCCTAAAAAACCAAAACCCTAATCTCAGGAGATGGAACACCAAGAGTTTGTGTGCCCCGTTGGGGTTAGTTGGGTAGCCAACTTCCCGGGGTCATAACTTGGTCATATTATCTCTGTTTGGCGCATACGATATATCGTCGGAAATATCTCTTTGAGTACTACAATTTTCACCATAGGCCCTTGCCTATGGCTATGGGCCTAATATGAACCTAAAAAAACGCCGTTTAGGGGGTCAAAACTACTCTGGAAGTTTAGGACCCAAAAAAATGCTAAAAATAGAAAATGCTACTATAAATAAGGAAACTGATGAAACCGACTGAGGGTCTAGGTGGAATAGGTGGGTGGTCACCAATATCCACCAAGATCATTCCTCCCCCCTTAGGAATCAATGGTCCCCATTGCGTGTAGAGCCTCTGTGAGGTGAGGAAATTTCTGTTGAATCTAGTCCTTAGTGAACCACTTGCCCTTGTGAAGGAGTTGGCTTGCTTTGACAACTTGATATAGCTAGATCCTTTGTTGGCAGGTGTTTTTGATCTATGTGTCCATGATCCGATCATTTGTGACTTGTTCCATGCATTCTGGGTTTAACTCTGTTGGTGTGAGTTGTTCTGCAATGTCGAATGTGTCTAGCAATGGTGGAAAGTAGGGCCAACGACAGTCCACATTGAACACTAGATGCAGACCAAGGAATGGTGGAATATTAAGCTTGAACACATTGTCCCCTACTGCCTTGGTGATGGTGTATGGCTTATTTCAGAGCGGGTGAAGCTTGCGGTAGGGCCCCATGAGGTGCTCCTTCTACAAATGTAGCCAAACTTTATCGCCCACCTAGAACTTGTGTGGCACCCAATGTTGATCATGTCATTTCTTGTACTTAGCATTGGCTTTGTCCAATATTTCATGGACCCATTGGCGGATGTGTTGAATGTGCTAAATGAAGTTGTTCGCCTCATCGGCTTTGGATTGGACATGAGCCAAATCTGCCTAAGTAGCTGCAAATGGTCTGGCCATATCAATAGGACATAGTGGCTGGAATATGAAGCCCACCTGAAAAGGGTTGTGGAAAGTTGAGCTGCAGAGAGCCGGATTATAGTTGTGGACATAGGGGAAGCTTCCATCCCATGTGCGTGGATGCTTCAAGTTGTACATGTGTAGAATGTGTACGGTCATCCTGTTGACGACCTCTGTTTGTCCATCAGTTTAGGGGTGGAAAGCTGTGGACTTAGTGAGCTTGGTGTCCAACATCGACCAAAAACTTTACCAAAATGTACTGAGGAACCTGCTATCTCCATCTGAGATAATGAAATGTGGGACTCGAAAGTGTACTCACACTCGTTCAAAGAAGATTTTAGCAGTGGCTTATGCTGTGATATTCTTCTTGAAGGCCGCCATAATGGTCATTTTAGAGAATATGTCGACTACCACAAAAATGCATTCGTTCCCATGCTTGGTAGAAGGAAGGCCTGATATGTAATCCATGGAGATGGATTCCCAAGGTCGACTAGGGGTGGGAAGCAGAGTATATAGGCCTTGCTTCTTGATGGTTGGTTTGGAAATGACGCAGGCAATGCAAGATCTAATGTACCTCCCAACATTATGTCGAAGGTTCGACTAATAGAAATACTTTTGCAATATTGCCATTGTTTCCTCGACCTTGAAATGTCCAACGATCCGACTATAGTGCACTTCCCAAATCATCTTGGCACACTCGCGTGAAGGAACACAGAGGTGTCCGAGGTGGCATAACAATGCATCTTGGAGAAGAAAATTTGGAACTTTCTTACCTTCCAGGAGTGTCTGGAATGTGTTGTCTGAATTATGGATCACCTTTTTAGAGATGCGTCCAACCCAAAGTATCGTGCCCACAAGTCAAGCACAGTGGTTAGCGCCATGATCGATGGTCGGTTGAGGCAATCTACAACGTTATTGGTGCTACCCTTCTTATACTTGATGTTTAAATGGAACTGTTGCAGGTATGTGGACCATTTTTTATGGCGATCATTCTATAACTTCCGTTGTGTCTGTATGAAGTATGAGGGTTGGTGATCTGTGTGGATGACCATTTCCTTACCCAAAATGTAATGCTTCCATTGTTGGTAGGCCTGCACAATGGAATATATTTATTTTTCATAGGTGAGATACTTTCGGACTGTGTCTAAAAGTTTCTCGGTATGATATGCCACTAGATGGCCTTGATGAGTAAGTACTGCCCGCATAGCATAGTCAGAGGCATCTATCTCGATCTCAAATGGTTGCTGCAAGTCTGGTAATGCGAGCACTGGCGAAGAGAAGAGGCGATGCTTGAACTCTATGAACACCTTCTGTTGAGATTGAGACCAAAATAATCTTTCTTTCACTCCTCCCTTGGTGACTTGACTCAAAGGCCAAGTGATATGAGAGAACCCTAAGATGAACCTACATTAGAAATTGGAAAGATCCAGAAAGTTGTGGAGCTCTGTTAGAGTGGTTAGGGCTGTCCAATCCCGAATGATCTAGATCTTGGCTGGGTCCACATGTACCCCCCACTCATCAATAATGTGTCCCATATATTGAACCTGGGTAATGCCAAAAGTGAATTTCTCTAAATTGGAACACAACTTGTGTTGTCGTAGTTTTTGGAGGACCTATCGAATGTGGTGGAGGTGCTCTTCCCAACAATAGCTGAAGATCAGGATGTCATCCAAATACACCACTAGGAATGAGTTGGTGAATGGTCGTAAATTGTCGTCCATCAACCTCATGAAGGTTATGGGATCATTCGTCAACCCAAAAGGCATTATCAACCATTCAAAAAGGCCTTCCTTGCCACGCATCAGAGGGTTCGATTGGTACCTGGTGATACCCAAACTTCAAGTCAATATTGCTGAAATATTTGGCCCCCTTGAGTTGGTCCAGAAGGTCATCAATTCGCGGGATCAGATACCTATTATGGACAGTGATCTTGTTTAACACTTGATAGTCAATACAGAGTCTCTAAGTCCCATCCTTCTTCTGCACCAACATGATCAAGATCCCATAGGGCGATGAACTCGGGCGGAGGTGACCTTTATACAACAACTCCTAAATCTGCCTCTTGATTTCGTCGTTCTCTAGAACAGAGCGCCGCTAGATCGGTCCATTGGGTAGTGGCGCGCCTGGGGTCAGATCGAGTGAGTGCTTGACCTAACAATGTAGAGGTACCCCTGCAGGTGAGGTGAAGATGTCCCTGTACTCCTCCACGACCTTGTCCATCTGTTGAATCTGTGCAGAGGAACCTTGTCTCGAGGTCGTCGCTAAAATCTTCTTCTGGCTCTGAGGGCAGATCATCAGGAAAACATATCTCCTGGTTTTGGAAATAAACTTACTGCATTGTTTTTCAGTGATCAAATAGATGACAGTAGGCGGTGCTACCTCTGGTATCCTGTAAAATTATTACCTAAAGTAAAAATAGCAGTGGGAGGCCTAGACTCATACACAACATGTCACTTCCACAAGTATGGTTGGCTTAATAATACATCACAAACAACAAGAGGATCAATATCACATAATACCTCATTTGTGAAGGCTTGATGTTGTAGGGAAGGCGACACTGTTGGATGATGCAGAGATCCAATCCTTGGTGAAGCCACCCAATGGTGTATGATTGTGGGTGTGTTATGGTCGGCAGGCCCAACCGTTTCACGACCTATGCTGAAATGAGGTTCTTTTGGCTCCCGTTGTCGACAATGAAATGCAACGGGGAACCCTTTAGCCACATCTGGGAATGGAAGAGGTGCTCCCCCTCCTATGGATCTTCGAGTTCCTCCTTATGGATCTTGGTGGTGGAAATGATGATGTTTGGCTCCGAATCAATAATCTACTTCTGTTTTTTCATTCCCATTTTTGTGTTCTGACTTAGAGTCGGAACATGCATCTGATTCAGAAGCCTTCAACTCGGCCACCAGTGACTGCTTGGCTCGACACTCACTGTGTTGTGAGTGGATCTCTTATGGAACTCACACCACTTTCCCGTGTCCTTCTTTGGATTTACGATGTTGTTATTCATTTGCGGCTTTGGCGAGTTTCCCTGGGTCACCCCGCCTTGGTTTTTTTCTTTGTTCTGTGGTTTGGGGGCGCCTTTCCCTTGCTTCTGATTCACAAATTTAAAGTCTCGATTCTTCTATTTGAATTTCTGCTCAATCTTGGCAGAAAGATGGTATGTTGCACCAAGAGAGGAGATGTCCATGAACTCCATTTCCTCCTGAATGTATATGTGCAGACAATAGTGGTACTTCAAAACCAAATGTTTCTTCGAATATTTGATACCCAACTTTGTGCGTAGGGTATGGAACAGATTCGTCAACTCATGCATGTCTTGATCCCTTTGCTGTCGCAGCATAGTCCATTATATGTGCTTGTCCTCATAGCTCCCGACAGGATAATATTGTTTCTTGATGGCATCTCAGAAAGAATCCCAAGTTGGTGTGGTCGACAGTAGGCAGGTTTCCCTCTCGTCCTTTTGATCACAATAGGTTTCCCACTAGTCCTTTACATAGGGGTTGACTTTGAGGAGTGAAAAAGTAATATTTTCTCGATTGGAAAAGTCATGAACCGAGAAAGATCCTTGTAATAGATTCAACCATCTATCTACGACGTTTTCATCTATTTTTCCCTCAAATATGGGAATGTCAAAGTTCACTTGTACCTTAAAAGGAATGGCGCATCCATAGTGGTTGTTGGATGAAGGTGCACTACTGGTGGGTAGTCATTGAAGGATCTAGGGAAATTTATCCATCATCGCGTTCCTCTGTTTCTTGAGGGCCTCCTCGAGTAATATTTTGATAGATGTCCTGCTCCCTCATCTTTATTTTAGTCCGCCATGGGAGGTCGTTGGGGTTTGTGAGGCCGATCTTGCAAAGGTTTAACCAAATTGAGACCTAACTCCTTATACCCCGACCTCATTGGGGACATGCAAAAAAATATCGAGAAAGAGCCAACTGCTCGGATACCACTGATACAGACTTATGTAGGAATGTAATAAAATACATAAATAAACATAAATGCAAAGATGCAGTAGGAATAACACTTAATTTCATTAATATCAAATACTAAAAAATGCTTACAGACATAATGGAAGATAAACTAGATCGGGGGATGGTAACTTATCTATGGGAAGAGATGTGGCGGCTACATGCCTCTGAACTGTGTTACAATGAGGCTCAAGGGCCTTTTTATTACTGAGCAACATGGGAAAACCCTAAACAACCAAAACCATAACCCTAGGAGATGGAACACTAAGAGTTTGTGGGCCCCGTTGGGGTTAGTTGGGTAGCCAACTTCCCAGGGTCGTAACTTGGTCTTATTATCTTTTTTTGGCGCATACAATAGATCGTTGAAAAAATATCTCCAAGTACTATAGGTTTTTCCGTTTAGGGGGTCAAAACTGCTCCTGAAGTTTAGGACCCAAAAAACTGCTAAATATAGTAAATGATGCTATAAATAAGGAAACTGATGAAACCAACTAGAGGTATAGGTGGAATAGGTGGGTGGCCAGTGATATCCAGCTGGATCATCTCGACAAAAACACAAAGGCAACGCTATTGTTATGATTTTATCTCTGTATGTTGGTGTAATTTACATTTCGAGAATAAATAGAAAGTGCTAACATTGGAAGCTGGACCCGGAGATGTAGCCTAGAAGGGGTGAACTCCATCATCAAGTTGTTGTTTGTGTGGTGCTGAATATTGTCTACTTTTCTATGGTTATATCTACAAAACTTAATTAAAATTTAATAAGTTTATGTTATTTTGCAAATTGATCCATTGGCCACAAGATGTAAACTAGCTTGCAAACTTTTTCAAGAAACCTTTATTTTTTTAATTTCAGATCAGTTTCGTATCAAATCATGGTTGTTTTGAAGGTTTGACTATTTTTGCAAGTGTTTTTGAATGATTACAAGGTCTAGGTTGAAGAGAGGAGAAGGATTACTTGAAGAACCAAACCCTTAAATTGGTTGAAGGAGTTCACAAACTCCAAAAACTCCACCAGTAATGGCACATGAAGTCGCCAGTCATGACACATGAAGAAGTAAAAAAGTTAATGTTTGAGGATGAGAGAGCTTTTAGAAAGGCTTTCTATGATATTTCAAAGATGGTGAAAGTGTTGTACAATGAAAGGACAACAAGGTTGCAAGGAGAGATTTCAAATCATCCAAAAGGTAATGGTGGTGAAGGGAGTAAGCCTCCACCTCCACCTCCTGCTTCACCTCCATCTTCACCTCCATCCTAACCTCCTTCTTTACCTCCCTCAACACCTAGACATACTCCTCCTAGATCTCCAAAAGGACATTATAGGTATCCTTTGCTTAAGCTTGATGTCAAGTTTGAATTACTTATGTACAATGTGGATGTAAATGCTGAAAAGTTGGATAATTGGGTTCGTCAAATTGAAGTCTATTATTGGATTCAAAGAATTAAGTATGAGGTTACCAAGATCCAACTTTCTTCTCTTTGTTTGGAAAGTGCAACTCTCATATGGTGGGAGGCCATAACTCAAGAAAATATGACGAAAATTGGTAAAATTATCTCTTCTTGGAATGATTTTGTAGTTGCATTAAGAAAGAATTTTATCCATTAGTACATACGTAAAAAGCAATTATGGATAGGTAAAAATTTAGACAAACTAAAGGTTAGGGTATTCAAAGTTACACACAATAATTTATAAGAAGAGCTTTAATCTTGGGTGTTAATTTGTCTTCACAAGGCACTCTCCTTAAATACATAGGTTGATTACATAGTTATTTGAGACATACTATAGTTATGTCTAATCCCACAAATCTAGATGAAGTATGTGTTCAGGCTCATTTAGAAGCTAGAGGCAATAATGTTCCTCAAGATACTATCAAGAAACCATCCAAATCTCGAGACAAAGGAAAGGGGAAGTTTAAAGGCATAGTAAAAAATAATTCTGCCGTCAATAAAGAGGGAGATAAAATTACCTTTAAACATTGCTCAAAAGAAGGTCGTGATGAAGACCATTATTGGAAATTACATCCATAAATGAGACCAAAGAAGTTCAATAACAAGGGGAAACAAAAGACTATTGCAACAACTCAACAAGATCTAGGATCTGATTCAGGTGATGAAACCAAAATCAAAACCATGGGAATTCAAGATAAAGCTTGTAATGCAATTACTGGTTCTTCTAGTAAGCCTATTGAGTCTCAAAACGATAAAGAAAGAAGTGATCTTTTTCATATAAGGTTCATTACAAAACATACCAAAGTTGATACTTTATTTGATAGTGGATTCCAAGTCAACCTTATTTTTGAAGCTAATGTCAAGAAACTAAACTTAGAAACTACACCTCATAGTAAACCTTACCCTTTTGGGTTGGGTATGTGATGATGCCAAATTGAAATTGATAAGAAAATGTAAAATCAAATTCTCCATCACTGCAAACTTTTTAAATGAGGTAGTGTTCAAATTTGTAACAAGAAATATTAAAAATGGCAACAATAAGAGGCTTCTAATTTAATTTTACCTTAATTAAATTAGAAGGAAATTGTAATTCCACTTCACATGACAGCATGTATGAGTTAACTAAGTCAGGAAGACTTTGTTAGTTCAGTTAATTTGTGTTAAGGGTCAAACTAGAGGCATGTAGAGTGTCTCCTACTTTTTAGGAGCCCTGGTTGAGTTTATTTTGAGTTGTAATTAATTAACTTAATTTATTTGAGTTAGAATCAATTTAACTAGTTCTAACTAATGGAGGAACTAGTGAGAGGTCAAGTGAATTAAATTTAATTTAATTAACATACAAAAATCAATCAAATAACTGATAATTCACTCAAAAATAACTCATGTATGTCAATTCTGAGGAAGACACAGTTGAGATTGGAGTTAAAGGGAAGTGTATTATTAGTTGTGTAATTAGAAAATTGTACAGGTGGTGCATGGAGTCAAAGGAAGAGCCTTGATGTATTGTGAAATAATTTTTGGGTAATTTCCTTGTTAATAAGGTCCTAATTACACAAGAAATTGTGCAAGGAAAAAGGGAATCCTGAGTCCAAGTAATTGGTTATGTATTGAATCAAGTTTGCCTAGGAATCAGTGCGACAGACAAAGATAGTGCAGAGAGATCTCAAGCCCGAGAGAAGCATTGTATTGTTGTCATATTATTTGAATGATTCAATATATAGAAAAGGGTTTTTAGCTGAGGCTTTCCCCATATAAGTCTCTGTGTTGTGCGATTGAAATTATTTCTCTTTCTTGTTCATGTGATTATGCGATCGTAATTGGTTTTCACAATTTGTAGAGTAGATTCAAGTATTTTGTTTTAGCAGATTACAAATACCAGTTTGAATCTACATGGCATCAGAGCAAGTATCACTATAGAAGAGAAGAATACGAGTTTGTTTTGAGTAGGTGAATCGAATTTGCAGATCTACTCTTCAGGACCAGTATAAAGATCATGATATCTTTCTATGGATCGAGACTCACATATGCCCTTTAGGGTAGTTTGAATTACATATCTTGGAAGGAAAGGATTGAAGTATTGTTGGACTAAAAAGGGTTGAAGGAGTTCATAGGCAGTGATATTCCGAGGCCCGCAACAATAGATGCTGAAAATATGGATGCATGGAAGAAGAACATAGCAAAGGAAAGAATGATTCTCTTAGAAGGAGTTCGAGATAATATTGTCTCGAATATCCATGGGAAGGCAACTCCATATGCTATGTGGAAGGCCTTAAGAGATTTGTTTCATTACAAAAGTGACCATAGGAAGTTGATGCCGAAGGAAAAGGCCATAAAAATCAAAATGGAGGATGGAAACACAATACCAAAGTACTTGACCAAGTTCACCCAATGTTGGGATGAGCTTGGAAGTTTTGGCGTTACCATTGCCGAGGATGATCTAGCGAGCCTAGCACTTGTAAGCCTTCCTAAAAGTTGGCACAACTACCAGGATTTGGTAAATGGGAGGGAGAATCTATCAGAGTGGGAGCGATTGTGGTCCAACTTGGTGTAGGAAGAGATTAGGAGGAACACTAGAGACGGGGCCTCTTCTGAAGAAGAAGACTTTACATTAGTTAGTAAAGGAAATAAAGCCAAGGGAAAGAAGTCCCAAGGCAAAGAGGGCAAGAAGAAATACTTGTCTGAGATCATGTGTTTTCACTGTCACGAGTTTGGGAACTATGCTATGAAGAGTCCACAGAAGAAGGCGAGCAAGAATGATCCTGCAATAGCATCAATAGGTGAAGCTCTAGCTTCATAATTTGAACTTGATTTCACTCTCATTGCATGCATGACAAGCACTATAATGGGATGCATGTGGTATATCGAAAATTGTGCCTCATTCCATATGAAAAAGAATAGAGATCTCTTCAGTGACTTAGAGGAGAAGGACCTCAAGAAAAACATAGAGTTTGGAGATGATGGGAGGCATAGTGCGATCAGTATTGGTACAATTACTTTTCAAAGGGATTTTTTCTCCCCCCTCAGAGAAAAAAATGTGTTGTTTGTTCTAGGACTAAAGAAGAATATTGTTTCTGTAGCGATATTGGAATATCATGGCTATGATGTGATATTTAACAAAGGAATGGTTTTCCTCAGACACATTGCCATGGGACGGGTGAAGCGGATCGATGTGCTAGTCAAGAACCTATATGCTCTTGAGGTTGAAGATGCATGAAAATACTCGAGGAGCAAGGAAAAGGTTAGAGAATTGGTGGTTGAGAGGGAGAATGAATTAACTCTCAACATGTAGCCTCAGAAAGTTGTGGTGCAACCATAATTAGAAAAGCAGAGAGGAGACCGAATGGAGGGATTAACTCAAGCAGAGAACTCCAGTAGGGGAAATTTTGAGCCAAGTGGGAAAAGGGAGCACATGCAACCATACCTCCAGGTGAGAGGTGGTGTGATGTGAAGCAATAGTCCCAAGTGTGCAGAGATTTGGGCAGGGTCCAGTGAGATGTATTTTCTCATGGATCATTACCTTGCTACGAGGGTCCACAATACACAGTAGCAATATGGATCAATGGAAATGTATGCAGTCGCATGTCAGAGTGACAGATGCAAAGACTAGTAGCAGTCAGATACTGGGGAGCGCCGAGCAGAGTTAGCAGTAGTGTAGATGGCATAATGCAGAGTGAGCAGCAACGCATAATTTTTAGTGGAAAATGCAGTAGCTAGTAGCAATCAGAGACTTTGGTGACAAATGCATCATACTGATCACAGTTGATTCACTTTGGATGCTGTTTAATTTCCGAAGTTGCATTAACAACAACACTAGAGATAAATGTTGCATGCAAAACATTCCAAAGGTATAAAATTGAGATAGAGTTGAATTCATTTCTTTTTAAGAGGGAGTGTTGAAATTTGTAATAAGAAATATTGAAAATAGCAACAAGAAGAGGCTTCTAATTTAATTTCCCCCCAATTAAATTATAAGGAAATTGTAATTCCACATCACATGACAACTTGTACGAGTTAACTAAGTCAGGAAGACTTTGTTAGTTCATTTAATTCGAGTTGAGGGTCAAACTAGAGGCATGTAGAGTGTCTCATATTTTTTAGGAGCCCTGCTTGAGTTGATTTTGAGTTGTAATTAATTAACTTAACTTATTTGAATTAAAATTGCTTTAACTAGTTCTAATTGATGGAGGAACTAGTGAGATGACAAGTGAAATCATATTTAATTCACATGTAGTGATCAATCAGATAACTGATAATTCACTCAAAAATAACTCATCCATGTTAGCTCTGAGGAAGACCTAGTTGAGATTGGAGTTAAAGGGAATTGTACTATCAGTTGTATAATTAGAAAATTGAACAGGTGGTGCATGGAGACAAAGGAAGAGCCTTGATGTATTGCAAAATCATTATTGGTGAATTTCCTTGCTAATAGGGGCTTAATTACCCAAGAAATTGTGCAAGTAAATAAGGAACCCTAAGGCCAATAAATTCATTAAGTATTGAACCAATATTTCCTAGGAATCAATGGGACAAATCGAGATAGTGCATAGAGCTTTCAAGCCTGAGAGAAGAATTGTATTGTTCTCATATTCTATTACTTATGCAATATACAAATAACGGGATTTTTAGCTAAGGATTTCCCCAGATAAATATTTGTGTTGTGCGACTTAAATTCTTTCTCTTTCTTGTTCACGTGATTATGTGATCGTAATTTGTTTCTGCATTTTGTAGAGTATATTCAAGTATTTTGCTTTATCATATTACAAATATCAGTTTGAATCTACGTGGATTTTCTTCATGTAGAGCTTGATGTTGTACCACTTGACATATGTGGAATAGTTTTAGGGTTCCACACTTGTATGAACAAAAATCCATATTCTATCATCATGATAACAAATATAATCTTTTTAAATATGGAGTTAAGTATATTGTTAGAGGACATCGCAAGAAGATGAACTTATCTCTTGTAAGCATTGGTCAGATGAAAAGGCTTGTAAATGCTAATAAGACTTTTGTGTTATTGATAATTAAAGCTAAAGATTTTGCTGAATCTGAAGCTTTCACGGGATGTGATTCAAAACTCAAGCATGATTTTGTTGAAGTTGTTAACACTTACGATAATATGTTTTAGGAACTTGAAGGGTTACCTCCTGAAAGAGGAATCCAACATGAGATTCACCTTCAATAGGATACACCACTTCCAAACATTGGCATGTACAAAATGTCAGTTTTGGAGAATGCATAAATCAAGAATAAAATTCAAGATCTACTTGAAAAAGGGGTCATCGGGCCTAACACATCTCCTTGTGGGTATCATATTGTCTTAGTTGCAAAGAAGGATGGTACATGGCGCATGTGTGTGGATTTTATAGCTTTGAACAAAATCACGGTAAATAATCATTATCCTATTCCTCGAATTGATGATTTGATAAATTAAATAAAGGATATTTTTTATTTCACTAAGTTAGATTCGAGAAGCGGTTATCATCATATAAGGATTGTTGAAGATGATATTTGGAAAACTGCTTTCAATACAAAACAACGTTTTCTTCAATGGTTATTTATGTTGTTTGGGCTTTGAAATGCACCTAAAACATTCATGAGAGTGATGAATGATGTGTTGAGACCATTCCTTGATGATTTTGTCTTAGTCTACTTAAATGATATTCTGATTTTCAGTATGACTCATGAACACCATGCCAAACATGTGAAAAAAGTTTTAGATGTCTTGAAAAGAGAGAAGTTGTATTTGAAGATGTCTAAGTGTGAATTTAGGAAAACCTCTTTGGTTTGTTTGTGTCACATTGTAGGAGGGGCTGAATTGAAGATTGGTCCCTAAAAAATTGAAGTTATTGTGAATTGGCCTAAACCTAAAAATGTAACAGAAGTTAGTAGTTTTTTTGGAGCAGCCCAATATTGGAGAAATTTTATTGCTAACTTCTCATCTATTGCAACACCATTACATGCTTTGACAAGTTTGAAATAGGTATTTTAGTGGGGAGGCAAGCAATAGAAATCCTTCGACACATTGAAACAGAAAATCAATACAACACTAGTTCTAGCACTTCCAGATCTTTAGCAACCTTTTGAGATTTAAACTGATGCAAGTGATTATGTCGGTAGCAGTTTTGATGCAGCATGGAAAGCTTATTTGTTATCATTCTAAAAACTATACTAATGCAGTAATTAACTATCCAACTTGTGATATAGAGTTGTATGCTTTGGTACAAACCATGAAGAAATGCAATCATTGTTTTTATGGGTAAAGAAAGGATTATTCACACTGACCATCAACCTTTGCAATATTTACAATCGCAAACCAGGCTACAACAAGCTAGACATTTCAGGTGGATGGGATTTCTACAACAATTTCATTTGGTAATAAGGTACAAAAAAGGTATATACAACAAATTTGATGTTATGTTATCAAGGATTATTGTTAATGCATCTGTCATCCTTAAGCATAACTCAATCATGCATGAAAGTTACATTGAACAATATGCTCAAGATGATGATTTTAAAGATGTTTATATGCAACTTTGATTCAAGGAAATCATCTAGAAGTGTTGGATTATCATGTTCATAACAATTTGTTGTATCGTCTTTGCAAGTTATGTGTTCCACAGGGTGAAAGATTCAATGT
The DNA here is from genome assembly GCA_034641835.2 of Pinus albicaulis. Classification (NCBI taxonomy): domain Eukaryota; kingdom Viridiplantae; phylum Streptophyta; class Pinopsida; order Pinales; family Pinaceae; genus Pinus; species Pinus albicaulis. The sequence goes on from CM076577.1 coordinate 876,714,497, forward strand.
CATAAGGAAATCCCACACTTCTCTTGTTGTTGGTTACTTTGGTGTAGACAAAAAAGTTGCACAAATTCAGAGGTATTGTTATTGGCCTCACATGAATGAAAGTGTTTCGAGATATGTAAAAGGATGTTCCATGTGTGCTACTAGCAATCCTAGCAATAAGAAATTGGGTTTGTACACTCCACTTCCTATTCCCTCTCGTCCTTGGGAAAATATCTTTATGGATTTTGTAGGGGGGCTACCAATGTCTAAGAAAGGTCATGATTATATATATGTTGTTATGGATCGTTTCTGCAAAATGTCTGTGTTGATGCCATGTAAGAAATAAGTTACAGTTGAATAGACCGCAAAGATGTTCTTCCAAAATGTCTGGGTTTCCCACTTCTATTATTTATGATCGAGATTCTTTATTTGTCAAAAAGTTTTGGTCAAGTTTATGGGAACTCATGGACACCAAGTTGAAGAAGAGCACAACATTTCATTCACAAACCGATGGCCAGAGAAAAGTGGTAAATAGAACAATAGCGCATCTCCTTCACGGATATTGTGGTAAGCATCCTAAACTTTGGGATGAGAATTTGCATTACATCCAACATGCAAGTTCTCTTTGGATTTCATCTTTGGTAAAAATATTGTAGTAGATGAACATAGTGATTTGGACAAAGCCAAGATTTTAATTGAACAAATTCAACTAATGCATCAAAGAGTACAAGAGCATATTGAGAAAAGTAAAGCAAAGTACAAAGAAAGGCATGAAAAGCATCGATTTGATCATGATTTCCAAGTGGGAGATCAAATTTTGGTTGTATATAAATAAGGAAAGGCTTTAAGGAGAAGGTAAAAATCTCAAGCTATTCAAATATGGTCCTTTCAAAATCTTGGAGAATATTGGTAACAATATTTTCCGATTAGATTTGGCACCTTATATGCAAATTAATTTTTTTGTGAATGTGGAAAACTTGAGATTGTATGAGCCTCAAATGATTGATGATCATGAGAGAATGTTCAGATTCCATCTAATGAAGATTTTTCTACTTAATTTTTAGATGATTTGAAGTAAGACTCAATTCTTGACACGAGGATAAGGACTTCACGCAGAGGCAATGTTGAGTATCTTCATGTGGGGCTCAAAGGTACCAATCCAAGTAAAGCATGGTGGATTGAGATTGGGAAAGTGAGGGGGTTGTAACCTCACTTGATTGCTGAGTAAAAATAGAATTTTGGTGGTCCAAAAGCTTTTAGTGGGGAGGAATGATCTTGAGGATAAAAAATATGCTCAAAAATAAAAATGCTCAAAATTTCCCGAAACTAGTGCCAAATCATAGATCTCGTCGTTTTGATTCCAACGATGCCTGAATCACCTCACTTCGACATTGTATGTGAAATTTATCATGTTCTAGAGATTTTGGAAAACAATAAAAAGTCAACTTGCAGGGTTGATTATGTTGTTGACTGGGAAGGTCGTACAATGAAGTGGCACTAACTTTAGCAAGCTGACTAAGCAAGTATAGTGCTCAAAACGGGCCAATCCCATTATGAGACATGGCATGACCTTACGAGGCTAGGTGGCATAATTTTATTGGTGGTTATGTTTTAGGTGGACCAACCAGGAGGCACCATGTGGCCCAATGGAAGGGCATCATGTAGCCCTCGGTACTCGTGAAAAATTTGTTAAGGGCCCGATTAACCTAACGGGGTTCGATCCCGTGACCTCAGGTGAGCCAACCAATAGTATTACATTGAACCTTGGTATATAACATATGGCGGTTGTATTTAATGTGAAGTCATCAGCGTATGGGGAGGGCGAGCCGGCAGGATAGCCCGACTAACCCTGGCCCTGGTCATATATGATACCATATTATCACAAAACAGGCAAAAGTGGAGGGGCGAGCAGTTAGCCCAACTCCCAGTCTCGTTAGATTAACATAACCGATGGCTAATAATGCAGAGGGGTGGGGCACGTGCCACCCTTCCCACGAACTTATTGCCATAACGTGACAAAGAGTAGTGGATCCAACGGGCGCGTGGCCTTTGGCTCGCACCCCTGGATATATTATACCCCATGTGACCATGAAAAAAGGCGTAGTTTGGGTGTGGGTGCCTGGTTATCGCTCCTACATTTTTCAACATTTGTAGTGGAATCAGCGCTATCCCCGCGTGAAATTATTTCTTGGAAGTTCTACCAAAGGAGGAATTCGTTGCCTATTTTTCCAGTTTGGTGAAATTGCAGGACATATAATAGAGAAATGGAGAGCGAGGCTTAACTTGGTCAATTTTTAGCCTTTTTTAGCCTAAGAAGAGACTACAGAGGGGTTTTTGGGTGTTTCGGGCACAATGGAAACATTATTTTTGTGATTTGAGGATTGTATGTTGATGCAATTTACATTTTGAGCATATAATAGAAAGGGCCAACATTATAAGCTGGACCCGAAGACGTAGCCCAAGAGGGGTGAACTCCACCATCAAATTGTTGTTTGTATGATGATGCATATTGTCTATTTTTCTCTAGTTATATATTCAAAACTTAACTAAAACTTAATAAGTTTATGTTCTTTTGAAAATTGATCCATTTCCCACAATACATTAACTAACTTGCAAAAATTTTCAAGAAACCTTCAATTTTTAAGTTTAGATCATACATAAGTGGCTCTTGGCCCTGATTTTGGATGGCGATATGAAATCTCGTAGGGCAATGATTTTAAGTAGTTTGTTGGTTTAAGAAGTAATTTGTCCTATGAAGGCATGTAACAATATTCCATATAGGCATAAGTTCAATGTAAATTAATAAGTTTATGTTCTTTTGCAAATTGATCCATTGCCCACAAGACATAAACTAACTTGCAAACTTTTCAAGAAACCTTCAATTTTTAATTTTATATCATACATCAGTGGCTCTTGGCCCTAATTTTGGATGGCAATATGAAATATCGTAGGGCAATGCTTTTAAGTAGTGTTGTTGCCTTAAGAGGTAAATTATCCTATGAAGGCATGGAACAATATTCCATCTAGGCATAAGTGAGGACATCAATTAATGACCAAGCCTTGCCATAATTAAGTGTATAATTCACTATCACATGTGTATGTGTCCTAGAATTTTAGCCTTGATTGGGGTGGTAGTATAAAAATATGGAATGGCACTCCTCCTTTTAAGGAAAGGTGTTGGCTTATGTGGAAATACTATTCCAAGAAAGTGTAAAACAATATTTCATCCAATAATGAGTTCAAGGTTTTGGGAGAAGGTCATTTAACAACAAATTCCTACTAGAAGAAAGTGTATAATTTGTTGTCTTATGTGCACACATGCCAACATAAGTGGTTCTTGTTCTTGATAGGGGATGGCAATATAAAATTTGGTCTAACACTTCTCCTTTTAAGGAGAGGTGTTGGCTCATGTGGCAATATTTTCTTATGAAAGTATGCAATAATATTCCATCAAACCATGATTTTACTTATCATCCTTAGTGCTTAGAAATCTAGGGTCAAAATGAATTTATGTTAATGTAATTCCTATAGTTGTGGGGCAAGCTAAGTTTAGTTCCACAACTATAGGAATTACATTAACATAAATTCATCTTGATATATATATATATATATATATATATATATATATATATATATATATATATATATATATATATATATATATATATATATATCCACCCAACCATAGGCTTAATTGCACCATATCCTTCTACAATTGGCCACCCCCAAGCCCTCAATCTACTGTCATGCCATATTTTCTTAGGTTATTTCCCCAAGCTAGATAGATGTCTTTCTTCTTCTTCACCTTTCTTATATAGAATCCATCCATCATAAATAACTCAATCCCTATGATCCACTTTTCATTTTTAATTATTTATTTATCTCGACTTTTCCATTCCTATGTCTTATTTTTAGTGTTTTTTTTTTTTTTTTAGATAACTAGTTTATTTATTTAATTTATTATTATTATTTTACTTATTTGATTTTGGGTCGTTGCATACTCTCCCACTTCAAGGAACTTTATCCCAAAGTTTACTTTCATCATGTAACTTATTTATTCATTTTCCCATATATGGTATGGTGCATCACGTACCCTAGGCATCTCATCCAATCTAGTGCACTATGTACCTCAGGCAACTTCCCCCAAGGTAGGTGTAACACCCCCATTCACCTCATAGTCGATTCCAAGGGTAGAAGAAGGTATTACTATCAAAGACCCAACCTCCATAGTCCTGTCATGGAAATGGAGTCTTAAAAATTCGTCATTTTTCAATATCCTCAAATTTAAAAATAAACATCGCCATTATCTCTAGTTCGTCGAGAGATTTTCAGCAATATAAAATTTATTGAAAATTGATTCCCGACCAAAAGATATAGCCATATGAAGTAATGCCATTAAATTCTAGCCATGTTGGCATTACACTGCCATGTGTCAACCCTTCACCCTTCATGGGAGGTCCACATCATCATACATGGTCCATGTGGCTTTGCCACATTGTCATCATGCACTTCCTACTAGTACACCCCCCCTTCACCTTGCAATTCCACCATTCCATATATATCACCCATCTTCCCTTCGACCCTTGCCATATATTCAAAAAAGTGCTTACACCCGAAGCCTTGAGACAAATAGGTTCAACATTAAAGGAAGGAGGGAATATCCATCAACCTCTCCCGTTAACCACGTTTGCAACTGCAACACACCTGTCTCGAGGTTTGAGACCCTAAGACCAAGACAAAATTCCTTCCACATTATATGTCAGAAACATTCCCATTTCCTTCAACCATTAATCCTAGCCCTTTCCGCATTTCCATTCTTGATTTGTGCGCATTGTCAACCCCGCTAAGGCCCCAAGATGTACACTTTCCCATTAATCGTCATATACTTCTCCATCAATCGGGACAAGTAGTCCTCACCCTATTTCCCATAACACACCTCACGACTCCTCTGATGGCTGGATATGAAACCATGCTGATGTCATGTGGCATTCTCTGAGAGTGCGACACATCACACATTTTTGAACCTCCTAACCCTCTGATATGATCCGTTTTGGAACCATAGTGGCTAACATGGGTTAACATGGCACCAAGGTAGTAGCACTAGGTCCCAATAACCCTAACACAAATCATGTTTTCCTTTGTAATATTTTTGGCCCCTTTGGGTGGTTTCTACCCTTAGAAACCTACAAGATCTTGCCTTGGCCTCTACCCACAGTTTTCCATCTTTAATCATATACAGGCGTCACTTACAACCTCAAGGCCCAAGATGAGAATTCATTATGGAACTGCTTGGAGAAATTTCCATCTTGACCTCCATCTCTCAGTGTTGTGCTTGAGCTCACCCCAAGGGATCCCCGAGGTCTGAGACCCTGATGTCCTCAGTTAGGGATTTATTTGTGTTAATATTTTGTAACATGTCTCAATCCCCATTTGTTTCCCTAAAAAATTAACCATTTACACTCCACCTCCTGAGATTCTCTCATATGGTTAAACATATATGCGAAAAAGGAGCACCTTCTATGCTTAGTTGAATCAAACTATTTCTCATATATATGTTATATAGCCTGCGACACTTTGTTGATAGGACCATCCCTCTCGAGCTTGAATTCCTTAATACATAAATATGTGGGACTTCATTGGGTTTCTCGGTGCTTGGTAACGTCTATCTCTCCTGAGTTTCAATTTCAACCATTATAATTGGACACAAAAATACTTAGGGATCCATAGCTAACTTTATAAGCATAACATAGTTGCCTCCCATCCATGCATATTACAATCATTCTAACACAAGAATTCAACTAGCAACATAATTTACCCACCTCTTATGCTCAAGAAACTAAATTGAATTCAAGCTCATAGATAAGCACAAAAGTAAACCATTCCTCAATAATCACATAGGAAATCAATATTCCTCATTACTTATACATGAATTAAACCTTTCCTCATTAATTTCACACGACATATCATTCCTCGTTATTAACATATACATTCAACAACATAATGATAATTTATATAACATTCACATACACAAGTGTTCATATAAGCTCTTATATTATAGTGAGCACTATGGTAACTGAAATTGGGACTTCAACTCTCCACCCAACCTTAGATTGGCTTGCACTGCAACCTTTATTGCAACCAATAACCCTCGATCCAGATTCAAAGCTTAAGAAGTAGTTCTCCAAGGAAATAACCAATGTTTCCATTTGAAACAGGGAAACTAGATTCCATCTCCACCCACTAGCTAATAAAGGGAATCTAGAGATTGCACCACCTCCACCCAAAAATAAATTCCCTTAGTGGCTCCACCCTAAATCGAGAGTAAAAAAATCACTGAGAATAACCAGGAATAATTCTCTCAGTGGCTCCACCCTAAACTAGGAGTTTAACACTCACTATAACAAACAAAAGTGTAACCACCCCTCCCACATTTAACCACTTTCACCATCCTGTTGGGGTAAACATGACATGAGGGCTACTATGACATGAATCAACCTCCTAAGTACATTTAAGGGAGTGGAATAAGAAAACTAGATCCTTACTAACCTTCCTCATTAGATATAGGAAATCCAAGAATAAAACAACCAATTCCAATGCCCAAACCCTGAGCTTGAATGATTATATAGTGACTTGATGTCCCAACCACGTGCATGAAAATTCCTCCATGCGGTTGAGGTGTTGGAAATATTGTCATTGATGGTGAAGGAGAAGAAAGGAGCAGCATCTGAACTATCACAAAGAAGAACTAGCAAAAAGAGGCAGCTCAGACACCAGGAAGAAGCAGAGGCGGCAGAGAGATTATTAGACATGAAGCAAAGGTAGTAGTAGAAGGGCCATTTGATTGGAAATCTGGAGAGACAGAGTAGTGAGGTTGAAAGAGCCACTGAGTTGAAGATCTGGCCAAAACAAGGAGGTTTTGTAAGTAAATTCAGTTGTGTACGTAAAAGGATTGTTTCAGTATTATATGGATATTGTTGATTTAAATTCTATGTGAAAGAGCTTTGATTTCAATAAGAAACTGTATGAGAACCAGTGAGGTGAAATTCCATAATTGGGGTTTTAAATGGTGTTCCGCATATAATTGAAGAAAATCCATATAATTGTTTGGGACATATTTAGGTTAGGGTTTGTTTATATATCCTTGGAAAGACTGAGTAAATTACAAACGAATTGAGTGGGACAGAGAATTCTGTCATTCTATGTGCAAGCCACTTTTGTAAAGAAGTTGTGTGCCGAAGAGGGTTATAACGATGGATTTGTACCACAGTAACTGAATATAAAGAAACAATCATGCACTCTCTGTGTGTCGAAAGAGGTTGGAGGCTGGAAACCTGGCCTGTGTGGAGTTATTTACTAGCAGAAGTTAGAAATTGCATCGAGAATAGAAGGCAGAGTTATGAAGAAAAAGGTGGGTTTCGATAGATCTATGCAAAGGAACCTTGAGCGAAGACGCAACAGAACCACGAACAGGGAAGCGGTCTTAAGAAACCATTTACGATTTTCGCATAAGTTTAAAATGGTAAGCGGAATCGAAGAAAAAAAATGTGATAAGGGTCCACGTGTGACACGAGTCCTGAGGTGGTTTTTAAAAACCACGAGTTTCACATTTTTTTGGAGAGTTAAGTCGCGGGGTTAAAACTTTTTCGATTTCCGTCCGACTGGTAGCCATCAGAGATCGACGGCGTTCGTGCCATGAAGATGCATGAAGGTTAAGGCAGGGTTATAAAGCGGTGGGCCCGACTATGTGTTGGTGCGGGAATTAAAATGTTAAATGTAAATTGAATGATATATGGTGAGACTCAATATTAATTATGCGATATATTATGTTTAATCCAAAGTCAGAGATTTGCGTGAAGGGATAGATGTGGGACCCAAATATGTTGCGGATTCTTCCATGATATAGGTTGCATGGTTCAACATATAATGTGAAGCATTATGATATGTCGAGGTTTTAAACCAAAGGAAAGGGGTATATAATGGTGATTGATATGCTGGGGCCCTTACATAAGGGTTTAATAACAAAGGTAAATTGTGTATATATGTTGGCCCGAGAGAAAGACCAATGTCGAGTTAAATAATCATTCTAATGGTTATTGATATTATAAAACTTTGGATTTTAACCTAAAGTCCGAGCTATGGTGGACCTTTTCGACTTTTAAAAGTCTGAGATGATAGGTCTAGTGCCGAGGTTAGTTGAATGAGAAAGCGTATAAAAACCTTTAATATATGTTGGTGTTTGGCCTTTAATCTGAGTTTGTATGAAATGCTATGACCGAACATGCATTAAAACTGTGGGCCAGATATATCACTGCGTTGGATGGAATTAGTAATTTGAAATAATGGTGGGCCAGGTATGAGCATCTATTGTATGCAATTCATTCGTTGGATGAAATTGGTAAGTTATGAAGGTGTTAACGCATGGTAAGTTACATATGTGTGGGCCCGAAAGTGCGTATTAAACTATGCTGATGATTAAAACAAAGTTGAACTTTGGAACAAACATATGTTGACATTTAATTAATCAAGATCTGAAGTATGGTATATAGAGGAAACTCCACATATGAAGATTGAAGGTTAAAGTTTAATATGGTTTTAGTTGTAATATTCGAATATTGATTCGACATATTATAAGTTGGGTTTTGATTATGGTATTAACCATAGGTCTGAAGCAGAGAAGTAGAGCTTCCGCATAAAGATAAGAAACCTGGGTTGTATTACAGGGTTTCTGTGTTGGCCGAAGATTTACGTTGATGATTAAGCCAAAACAAATATTGATTGGGTGCTTCCATAAAATGAACTCTTGATACGGGATTTTACCATAGCGATGAAAAAGAAAGCTTCAGCATTGATACAATTGCCAGATTTAAAACATAAATTAGTAATGCATTTTTATATGCACAATGAACTTGGAGAATGTGGTTTTGACAGGGGTACATGCACAGAAAGTAGGAGAGTAAGCCGAAACGAAAAAAAAAAAAAAAAAAAAAACCAGTGACAGCAGCAGAAAAGACAAACACACAGTGAGCCAAGAACTAAAAGGGTTGAATGAGATATATCAGTTGCAAATGTAAATGTAAATGCTTTAATTGATTTTATTTTGTTTGTGATGCAAAGGCAAGTCTCCGTAGGCAAATAAATACCCCACTGTAATATTGAAATGTATACATATTGTTATATTTTTCTGAATAAGTTGGACAAATAAATGAGAAGGCGGAAGTCAAAGAGTCATTACTGTTCACTTCGTATTCCCTGTGGAATAAAAACAGTCATGAGGTGAACTCTATAAATGATATCACGTAGATATGCATAAAGAGGTTAGAGAATGGAGAAATGAGGCAGAGAAGGAAAGAAGAAGGAGGAGCAGATAGAGATGCTGTGAAGATTCAAAGATGATTTAAGGCAGATATGAAGGCCGGTGGACAACAATGAAGAAGGAACAAAACATAGCTGATATCCAGGTAAATTAGTAGGTGTTTTTCTATGAAAGAGTGAAGAAGTTGGTGCTTCCATATCAAGTTGTAGCTTGATAGATGTTAGTTGTAGCTAGCTGAGGTAGGAGCCTCCTATAAGTTGTAGCCTGCAGAAAATAGATGGGAGTTGAAGCTTCCTTGCAAGTTGTAGCTTGCAGAATTGAGGTAGGAGCATCCTGTAGGTTGGAGCCTACAGAAAATCAGTTGTGAGAGGGAGTAGGTGCTTGCCTTTGCATCACAACAATAATAATATGTGGTTTTCTCTCTTATGGGTTTCCACTTATATCTGGTGTCTATGTTCATGATGATTATGTGTTGATACTCTGTATTTAATCTGCTTAATACCTGCTGCTCACTAATTAAGATTGTGGTTTCAATGTACATTAAGTTAATCATGAAATGAATATATAAATAAGTGTAAATGAAAGTATTACAAGACAATGAATTGATTAAACTGATTCACCCCCCCCCCCCTCTCAGTTTAACAAAGGATTCAACAATTGGTATCAGAGCAGGTTCCTTCTGTATGAGTTTAACAACTGGAAGGAGATCCTAGGTCCCCAGGATGCCTAGTCTAGAAGGACGCTTAACAAATAAAGCCCCTTTGTTCACTGGTACAAATTATGCCTTCTGGAAAATAAGAATGAGGACCTACATAATGTCTCTAGGAATAGAAGTTTGGGCTGTTGTGGAATTGGGATATGTCCCAAAGGAATATGACTTAGAGAAAGATGCCAAACAGGACTTTGTAGCTAATGCAGAAGCCATGAATGCACTCTTAAGTGAACTGTGTGAGGCAGAATTTATCAAAGTAATGCACAACAAGACTGCCAAAGAAATATGGGATACATTAGAAAACATCCATGAGGGAGACAAAAAGGTGAAGATAGCCAAAATTCAAGTCTATAGAGCTCAGTTTGAAAATATAAAAATGAATGATGATGAAGACATTGCCAGCTTCTTTTTAAGGGTTGTAGAAATTGTGAATGACATGAAAGCTCTAGGAGAAACCATAAAAGAATGTGTAATTGTTCAAAATATTCTAAGATATTTACCATCCAGCTTTAACCCCAAGGTTTCTGCCATAGAAGAAACAGCTGATTGGGAAACTTTGACCATGAACCAATTACTTGGAAACTTAACAGCTTATGAGATGAGACTACCACAGAGGAAGTCAAATGCGAGGGAGGTAACCTTTAAGACAGAGAAGAACAAAGAAGAAAAAGAAGATACATGCTCCTGCTCTGATGAAGAAGAGGCTAAATTTATCAGAAGATTAGATAGAGGCTCAGGCAAGTATAAAGGTAAACCTCCATTTAAATGCTTTAACTGTGGAAGAGTTGGACACTATGCTTCTAAGTGTCCTCATAAGAAGACAGAGAATCAGACTCAAGAGTCAGAGAAAACCATAACAAAGAACTGGCAGAAAGGGAATAGATACAAGATAAAATCATTTTATGCTTAGCAAGATAACAATGCATCTGAAAACTTAGATGAAACCTCAAATAAAGAAGGAACCTCTGAATTTGTATTGATGGCCAAAGAAGAGCTTGAAGGATTCCTTCTAGAAGATGAGGAAGAAGGTGAAGTTGATCTTGAGGGGGAGCTAAGAAGTGCCCTGGAGGAAATAGACAGACTTAAACTAAAGTGCAGAAAACAGAAAGACATTCTCCTCAAATATGTAAGAGAAGAACAAAATTCAGAAGACCTCATTTAGTTGAAAGTAGAGCTTGAAGAAGCCAAGAAGGTAGAAGACACTTTACTTAAGCAAATTGAGGATAAAATTCAGAAGCAAGAGAAATTGGAAGAAGAAGTAGTATGCTTAAGGAAGAAATTAGAAAACACCCAAAGGAAACTGTCAATAAACATTTCTCAAATGACAAGCTCTGATAAGTTGAATAACATACTAGATGCTCAAAGATCTCCTCTGATAAAAACTGGGATAGGCTATGAAGGAGAAACAAGTAAATTCAAAGAAACAGATAATAGGAATATCATTTTTGTAAAAGCTGTCAAGGATAATGAAGCAGCTCAGAAAGTTCCTACAGAAGTAGAAGCCTGTAATGAAGTAAACAGGAACATGAAGGAACCTCAAATGATAAAGAACGAAATAAATAAACAGTCAAGTGAAAAAGGCTCATATACTCCTGAATATATAAAATTTGGAAGCTATCAAAGGAGATTCTTCCCCCCTATGAAAAATGTCACTTGTTATGCCTACCACAAAACTGGGACATGTTGCTGCATACTGTCATAAAAGGAGAATCGATTCCAACCAGCAAAGGATGCAAAAAGTGAAAAGACTACCTCAAGCAAACAAATGGAGAAGACAACCCTTCATCACGTACGCTAATTGTTTTTATGGGTATTGTTTTTACTGTAAGGAGTTCAGCCATAAAGCCAAGGAGTGCAGATCGAATGGAAAAATATTGATGTATGGAAACTCAAGGAGATGGATGAACAATGGAGAATTCCCTCATGTACATAATTCATTCAGAAACATAATCAAATGCTTTGACTGCCATCAAATTGGGCACAAGTGTCACAAATGTCCTCTCAGAGAATGTGGTCCATCCTCTCAGGAAAGGTACCAAACAAAAGGATGCATGCAGTGGAAAAAGAAGTTGAATAAGTGTGACCTGGCTCTAATAGCTCAAGATCAGAAAAACCAATGGTATTTGGACAGTGGATGCTCAAAGCACATGATTGGAGATCGAAGTAAGTTTGTAACCTTTGATGAAAAGAAATCTGGGAATGTTACATTCGGCAATGATAAAGCAGGGAAAATCAAAGGGAAAGGCTCAATCAATCTGGATAATGGAAGAGGAAAGGCTCAAGATGTACTATTTGTGGATGGGCTGAAAGCCAATCTGCTAAGTGTCAGTCAAATGTGTGACAAAGGCTGTGAGCTTCTTTTTAGAGCACAAGACTGTGAAGTAAGATCAAGCACCACAGGAAAGACCTTGATCAAAGGAATTCAAACAGAAAGTAATGTCGATATAGTGAAAGAGGAGAATGAAGCATGCCACCTAAGCAAACTTGATGAATCATGGTTATGGCATAAAAGATTTGGACAGCTTAACTTTGACCACATCATCAGTCTGAGCAAGAAGAATGCAGTCAGAGACATGCTAGCAATAAAGAAGCCTTCAAATACCATATGTAAATCTTGCCAATTGGGCAAACAGACCCGCACATATTTTAAGAACAAAGATGAACTATCAACAAGTAGGCCACTTCAGCTTGTACACATGGACCTGTGTGGACCTTCAAGAACTAAAGCACCAAGCAAAGAATCTTATTTCATGCTGATAATAGATGATTTTTCCAGAATGACGTGGGTAGCATTTGTCAAATATAAATCTGAAGCACTTGAGAAATTCAAGATATTCAAGGCATTGGTAGAAAATCAAATAGGATGCAAGCTAAAGTGCATCAGATCGGATAGAGGAGGTGAATTCACAGACTATGATTTTGCAGACCTATGCAATGAGCATGGGATAAAACAACAGTTTAGAATTGCAGGTACACCTCAACAAAATGGAGTGGCAGAGAGGCAAAACAGGTCAGTACAACAGATTGCCAGAGCTATGATGCAAGAAAGTAACATTCTCCAAACCTTCTGGGCAGAAGCAGTACACACAACTGTTCACATTCTTAGCAAAGCTCATTTAAGACAAAACTGTGACAAGACTCCTTACGAATTATGGCATGGTAAACCAACATCAATCAAGCACTTTAGAGTATTTGGAAGCAAGTGTTTCATAAAAAATAATGATGAAAAACTAGGGAAGTTTGATGCAAGAGCTGATGAAGGAATATTTTTAGGATATACATCCAAGAGTAAGGGTTTTAGGTGCTACAACAAAACACTACACAAAATTGTGGAAGGCATTGATGTAAGATTTGATGAAGATCTACCAAACAGATCAAGAAGTACAAGATGCAACAATCCTCCAGAAGATCATGAAGAAGAGAACCAAGATAATGATGAACCGAGCAAGACAACAGAAGATACTGAATTAAACTCAAAAGGTCCCTCAAGACATACTCAAAAGAATCATCCAGAAGATCAAATCATTAGGGACAAAAGTGTGGGAGTCCAGACAAGAAGACAACTTGCTGAACAGACAGAAGAAGTATACCTAGCCATGCTATCTCAAATAGAGCCAAAGAAGTTCGAAGAAGCCTTCAAAGACAAAAACTGGGTAAATGCTATGAATGAAGAACTGGACCAAATAGAGAAGAACAATACCTGGGAATTAATTCCAAGACCCACTGGGAAAAATGTCATTGGCACCAAATGGATATTCAAGAATATGATGAATGAACAAGGGCAGGTAATCAGAAATAAAGCCAGACTTGTATGTAAGGGATATTCTCAAATTGAAGGTATTGATTATGATGAAACCTTTTCCCCTGTAGCCAGAATGGAAGCAATTAGAATGTTTTTGGCCTTTGCATGTTATCATGATTTCAAGGTATATCAAATGGATGTGAAGTCTACCTTCCTGAATGGAGATCTAGAGGAAGAAGTCTACATGGAACAACCTAAAGGATTCTCATTAATAGATAAACATGACTATGTGTGCAGATTAAAGAAAGCCTTATATGGTCTGAAACAAGCTCCTTGTGCATGGTATTCAAGGCTGGACAAATACTTGCAAAAACAAGGTTTTAAGAAAGGAGGAGTAGACAAAAATTTGTACATAAAGGCTAATGAAAATGAACTCCTAATTGTAGTAGTATATGTAGATGACATCATGTTTGGTAGCAACAAAGAGAAGTTAACAAAAGAATTTGTTGAAGAAATGAAATCAGAATTTGAGATGTCTATGATTGGAGAGCTCACCTTCTATTTAGGACTTCAAATTCAACAAAAGAACACAGGAACATTCATCTCACAAGAAAAATACTTAAGAGAGATGTTGAAAAGGTTCCAAATGGAAGACTGCAAACCTGTGTCAACTCCCATGATTACTGGATGCAAACTATGTGCTAATGATGGATCTGCAGATATAGACCAAAGTCTATACAGATCCATGGTAGGAAGTCTGCTATACCTAACTGCCTCTAGACCAGACATTGTGCTGGCAGTAGGACTTGTGGCAAGATATCAAGCAACACCAAAACAAAATCATTTACTAGCAATCAAGAGAATATTCAGATATCTACAAGGAACTGCACATTATGGGCTATGGTATCCAAAAAGCAAAAGCTTCACTTTGACAGCATATACAGATGCAGATTGGGCCAGCTGCATGGATGACAGGAAAAGCACAAGTGGAGGTGCATTTTATTTGGGAAAAAGTCTGGCGGCATGGCTAAGCAAGAAGCAAACTTCTATCTCTCTATCTACAACAGAAGTGGAATACATTGCAGCAACAACATGTTGCACACAAGTAACGTGGATGAAACAAACCCTCCAAGACATGAAGGTAAGCATGGATGATCCCATTTCAATCAAATGTGACAATACAAGTGCAATAATTTTATCAAAAAATCCTGTATTTCATTAAAAAACAAAGCACATCCCTATTAAGTACCATTTCCTCAGAGAACAAGTAGCATAGAAAGTAGTGAAGTTGGAATATGTACCAACAAAGGAACAAACAACAAACATATTAAAAAAACCTCTTGTTAAAGAGCCATTCGAATATCTAAGAGACAAACAAGGGGTAGTGTCTGTAGATGTTACTCTCTGACATGAAAAGAAAGCATCATTCCAGGGGGAGATTAGAAAGAAAGCATCATTCCAAGGGGAGATCATTCAAATATTGTAACAAAAGAGCCAGAACTAGTGAGCAGTGCATGGAATAGGTCCTCAAGATCAGAGTATTATGGACAAGATTTGGAAACCACACTAGGAAATGTGCAACCCTTTGTCATTGATGTCAAAGGGGGAGAAAAAGCAAGCAAAAGAAGAGTATTAAAGTATTTCCATCAATGCCAAAGGGGGAGACTATTGGAAATATTGTCATTGATGGCAAATGAGAAGAAAGGAGCAGCATCTGAACTATCACAAAGAAGAACCAGCAAAAAGAGGCAACTCAGACACCAGGAAGAAGCAGAGGCAGCAGAGAGAGCATTACACATGAAGCAGAGGCAGTAGTAGAAGGGTCCTTTGATTGGAAATCTGGAGAGACAGAGTAGTGAGGTTGAAAGGGCCACTGAGTTGAAGATCTGGCCAAAAAAAGGAGGTTTTGTAAGTAAATTCAGTTGTGTACATAAAAGGATTTGTTTCAGTATTATATGGATATTGTTGATTTAAATTCTATGTGAAAGAGCTTTGATTTCAATAAGAAACTGTATGAGAACCAGTGAGGTGAAATTCCGTAATTGGGGTTTTAAATGGTGTTCTGCATATAATTGAAGAAAATCCATATAATTGTTTGGGATAGATTTAAGTTGAAGGGTTTGTTTATATATCCTTGGAAATACTGAGTAAATTACAAACGAATTGAGTCGGACAGAGAATTCTGTCATTCTACGTGCAAGCCACATTTGTAAAGAAGCTGTGTGCCGAAGAGGGTTATAACGATGGATTTGTACCACAGCAATTGAATATAGAGAAACAGTCATGCACTGTCTGTGTGTCGAAAGGGGTTGGAGGCTGGAAACCAGGCCTGTGTGGAGTTATTTACCAGCAGAAGTTAGAAATTGCATCGAGAATAGAAGGCGGAGTTATGAAGAAAAAGGCGGGTTTTGATAGATCTATGCAAAGGAACCTTGAGCGAAGACGCAACGAAACCACAAACAGGGAGGCGGTCTTAAGAAACCACTTATGGTTTTTTCATAAGTTTAAAATGGCAAGCGGAATCGAAGAAAAAAATGCGATAAGGGTCCGCGTGTGACACGTGTCCTGAGGTGGTTTTTAAAAACCACGAGTTTCACATTTTTTTGGAGAGTTAAGTCGCGGGGTTAAAAATTTTGCGATTTTCGTCCGATTGCTAGCCATTAGAGATTGACGACGTTCGCACCATGAAGATGCATGAAGGTTAAGGCAGGGAAATAAAGCCGTGGGCCCGACTATGTGTTGGTGCGGGATTTAAAATGTTAAATGTAAATTGAATGGTATATGGTGGGACTCAATATTAATTATGTGATATATTATGTTTAATCCAAAGTCAGAGATTTGCATGAAGGGATAGATGTGGGACCCAAATATGTTGCGTATTCTTGGATGATATAGGTTGCATGGTTCAACATGTAATTTGAAGCGTAATGATATGCCGAGGTTTTAAACCAAAGGAAAGGGGTATATAATGGTGATTGATATGCTGGGGCCCTTACATAAGGGTTTAATAACAAAGGTAAAGTGTGTATATATGTGGTCCCGAGAGAAATACCAACGTCGAGTTAAATAATCATTGTAATGGTTATTGATATTTTAAAATTTTGGATTTTAACCTAAAGTCTGAGCTATGGTGGACCTTTTTGACTTTTAAAAGTTTGAGATGATAGGTCTAGTGCCAAAGTTAGTTGAATGAGCAAGCATATAAAAACCTTTAATATATGCTGGTGTTTGGCCTTTAATTTGAGTTTGTATGAAATGCTATGACTGAACATGCATTAAAATTGTGGGCCAGATATATCAATTCGTTGGATGGAATTAGTAATTTGAAATAATGGTGGGCCAGGTATGAGCATCGATTGTATGCAATTCATTCGTTGGATGGAATTGGTAAGTTATGAAGGTGTTAACGCATGGTAAGTTACATATGTGTGGGCCCGAAAGTGCATATTAAATTATGCTGATGATTAAAACAAAGTCGAACTTTGGAACGGACATATGTTGACATTTAATTAATCAAATTCTGAAGTATGGTATATAGAGGAAACTCCACATATGAAGATTGAAGTTTAAAGTTTAATATAATTTTAGTTGTAATATTCGAATATTGATTCGACATATTATAAGTTGGGTTTTGATTATGGTTTTAACCATAGGTTTGAAGCAGAGAAGTAGAGCTTCCACATAAAGATAAGAAATATGGGTTGTATTGCAGGTTTTATGTGTTGGCCGAAGATTTACGTTGATGATTAAGCCAAAGCAAATATTGATTGGGCGCTTCCATAAAATGAACTCTTGATACAAGATTTTACCATAGTGATGAAAAAGAAAGCTTCAGCATTGATACAACTGCCAGATTTAAAACATAAATTAGAAATGCATTTTTATATGCACAATGAACTTGGAGAATGTGGGTCTGATAGGGGTACATGCACAGAAAGCAGGACAGTAAGCAGAAATGAAAAAAAACCAGTGATTGCGGCAGAAAAGACAAACACACAGTGAGCCAAGAACTCAAAGGGTTGAATGAGAGTTGCAAATGTAAATGTAAATGCTTTAATTGATTTTATATTGTTTGTGATGCAAAGGCAAGTCTCCGTAGGCAAAGAAATACCCCACTGTAATATTGAAATGTATACATATTGTTATATTTTTCTGAATAAGCTGGACAAAGAAATGAGAAGGCGGAAGTCAAAGAGTCATGGCTGTTCACTTCGAATTCCCCGTGGAATTCAAACAGTCATGAGGTGAACTCTATAAATGATATCACATAGATATGCATAAAGAGGTTAGAGAATGGAGAAATGAGGCAGAGAGGGAAAGAAGAAGGAGGAGCAGATAGAGATGTTGTGAAGATTCAAAGATGATTTTAGGCAGATATGAAGGCTGGTGGACAGAAGTGAAGAAGGAACAGAATAGAGCTGATATCCAGGTAAATCAACAGGTGTTTTTCTATGAAAGAGTGAGGAAGTTGGTGCTTCCATATCAAGTTGTAGCTTGATAGATGTCAGTTGTAGCTGGCTGAGGTAGGAGCCTCCTGTAGGTTGTAGCTAGCAGAAAATAGATGGGAGTTGGAGCTTCCTTGTAAATTGTAGCTTGCAGAATTGAGGTAGGAGCCTATAGAAAATCAGTGGGGAGAGGGAGTAGGAGCTTGCCTTTGCATCACAACAATAATAAGATGTGGTTTTCTCCCTTATGGTTTTCCACTTATATCTGGTGTCTATGTTCATGATGATTATGTGTTGATACTCTGTATTTAATCTGCTTAATACCTGCTGCTCACTAATTAAGATTGTGGTTTCACTGTACATTAAGTTAATCATGAAATGAAGATATAGATAAGTGTAAATGAATGTATTACAATACAATGAATTGATTAAACTGATTCACCCCCCCCCCTCTCAGTTTAACAAAGGATTCAACATGAGGGCCTTCAACCACATGCATAAGCCTACCAGGGTGTGGTTATGAGCCAAGTTACTTAGTTCAAAGGTTGCGGTCTCGTATTTTGAGCCTAAATTCTAGGTCAGCCTCCAGACCACAACCCAAAACTCAATGAGATTGTCCAGAATAATAAATAACACCATGACAAAACCATCCATACCAAACTTGATCAAATACTTGACCTAACCAAGCCTAACCATGAAAGTCATTTTGTCAAACATATTGAGAACATGTAATCTACATGGCATGAATGCACATATGAACATAGGGGTCTAATACTTGCTTGGGAATCATTAAGAAAGTCTAATTCCCTCTCAAAATAGTTGCAATAATTTTTTTTAGCTCATGAATTCATTAACGATTCATCAAATAATCAAAACTTATCAAGATGCACAGCTAGAACCTATTATGGAACCATGTTTATAACCAACATATAACCAGAATAATAACCATGATAGAACAACCATCAAAGCCACATAATAACAAGCAAAAGTACTCATTAAATACAAGAGGAAAATATATCTTCTTAACATACGCAAAATCCAACCAAGTCAGGGACTTCCACATACTACCCGACCATAGATTGTGCTGAACCAAATATTTCTTTAAGCTAATCACCCTCGTGCTATATTCCAAGCATGAATGTGGGACTCAAGACATAAAAAACCAGGGCTTCTTGGAGATTAAACCACCTCCACTCTGATGCTCCCATGATCTCGCCAAAATCGGTTAAGAGATCGAATACGCAAACTTATATAAAAACAACCATGGATTCTCGAAGATTAAACCACCTCCACCCTCAGCCTTTACTACAATCCTGCCAAAATCTGTCAAGGGATTACTAGGCCCAAAAAAAATTTGTATGCCTTAGAATTTCTTCACCGATACCTTGATGAATTTTCCAGTCTCCACCATCAGGATTTACCACAAGCCCACCAAAATCGATCAAGGGATTCCTAGGCCTTAAGGGAATTTTCCTGGGACCACCTCACCAAGTTCCAAAACAATCTAGCAATCCAAAACTCAGTCGAATGAAAGAACCCCATCACACCATGGCTAACCGGAAATGGCAAGGCAAGGCTGAAACCACTGTCACACTAGAAAAACCCATGCCAATGACAACAAAAGAAGCAAATACACACATGCATGTATCATGCATTCATAAAAGAACTAGGAAATCACACATGCAACGTGTTATCTACAAGTGTTCCCGCTAAAGCATCTTGATTCAACTTTTCCCTGCTTGTCCTTTGCCTTCCTTGTCCTTCCTTTGCTTTCCTTTCTTTAATGCTAGAGTGCTTGAAGAATGATCTAAGTGTGCAAGAGTATGAGAGAATAGAGAATATAAGAGAGTTCCAAGCTAAAATGGATAAAAGGTTCAACCATAAAAAGCCATGAACTGATCCTCAAAAGCCTTTTTTATCATTGAGGCCTCTATTTTCTTCATTTTCTTTCATTTTTCCTTCAATTTCCCTCTCATGAAAATATGTCACCTTTCATCTTCATTTTCTCCTATTTTCCTTTATTTTCATAAATAAAATGTCAATTAATGCCTCTTTTCCAATTCCTTTGCCAATTTCCTTAGCCACAATAAACCAAAGTGACATTCGTTAGGATGTTTTGGCCACTATTAATCTTGGAATATGTGTCCCATGACCTTGGTCTTATATTTTTTACATGGAAAATCAACCAGGGTAGTTACAAACCCCTCCTGCTTGGGGGAACACCGTCCATAGTGTTCTATGAAATCTATAACAAAAAAATCGCTAAAAATAAAACATTCTGCCTATGGAGCTTTATAACATAGCTCATTGCAATATTTTGAATGACATCCTGGTAAAATATGATAATCATACCGTTTCCTGGAGTTTTATAACATAACACATTACGGTATAGACAATCACAACCACATATACTTATACACATTTTCTTCAACCTACAAATAATCATACTGTCTATGGAGCTTTATAACCATAAATCGATATAATATTTACAATAATATACACATATACATATGCTTATTTTATCTGACCAATAAATAAAAGGATATGATGCCCGCATCAGTCAACAAGGGAATCCAAAGGCTCAACCTCCACCCTCACAAGTAGTACTAGGATTCACCTCCTTCTGAGGAAGTCCAGAATCAACTTCCAAAGTCAAACCTACATCTAATTTCCAATGCTAAAATCCTTGTGCTACTTGTTCTCTTAGTGAATAGTTACTGAATTGTTGTTCCAAGGCACACTACCAATGTGTTTATGATTCAATTTGGCAATGCTAATGACCAAAACAAATTTATTCCTCGACCTTCCCTTCTCTACTGCACAGTACCTCGAGAATTTTTGTCACCCACTTCAATGCAGTCACACAACTTGCAAGTTTCTTTGGCATCCCCTTCTCTGCTACATAGTCCCTCAGGTGATCCATCCCTTGGCAGGGTTTCCTCACATCGAAAGGTCTGAAAACCAAGGTATCTACTTGCCTCAAGACCATCATACTGATCATAACATGCTTATGGAAAACAATGGACATTATTGAGTACGAGTGTCCCACAATGGCCCTGATCTTGAATGCTTTATCAACATATTGCTGCATGCTCCAATTCATTTTGTTACTGCTACTAATTCTTGCAGTTAGTTTCAACCACTCAAACCAGGCATTTCCTGCTTTCATGTACCAAGCACATAATTTCCATTAGACTAAAAAGGAATTGAAATAAATTCAAATCATACCTCATTGGTGGCCTGCAAAAAAGGTACACTTGTAATTTTGTTTACTTCTTGTAACAACAAGTTAAACTAGTTGTTTGATCCAATCATCATGTATAAACGTATTGCATCTGGTTATCTCAAAATGAAACTCATAAATCAAAATCATAGATCACATGGATAATTAAAATTAAAATAAAATATTGATACTTATCTTTCAAATGGTTCTTTTTCTTCTGCCTTTGTTCCTTGTCCTTTATGTGCACACACTGAATCAGTTTCCAAACCCGGAAAGCACCCAGTTCCTTCTCTTCTCTTCAAGCAAAAAGGGAATCTGGAGATTAAACCACCTCCTCCCTCAATATCAACAACAAGGGCATCTAGATACCAAACCGCGTCAACCCTCAATATCAATAAGGTCATCCAAAAAGTAAACCACCTTAACCCTCAATCTCAACAACAAGGGCATACAAAGACTAAATCGCCTCAACCCTTGAAAATAATAACAAGGGCATCCAAAGATTAAATAACCTCAACCATCAATAGCAACAACAAGGTCATCCAAAGACTAAACCACCTCAACACAATAAGGGCATCCAGATAGTCCCATACATGCCTGTCCCATCACATTGTACAACACATACATACACACAGTGTACAACACAACACATACACCTACACCCGATGTAAAACACTCACAAACACCTACACTCGATGTACAACACAACACATACACCTACACCCGGTGTACAACACAACACATACACATAGACCTGGTGTTCAACACATTAGATATACATACACACTGTACAATACAACAAATACACATGTCACATGAAATGACTACAAAATTCGCATAACACAATACCATATGTACTCAACACAACATGCATTACATGTACACAATACCACATGTACAACGTGTACACAACACCACTTTCTCAACATGTACATAATACCACATGTACACAACACCACCTACATAACGTGTACACAAAACCATAGGTATACAACAACACTCACACATCGTGTACACAACACCACCTGAAGAACGTGTACACAATGCCACATTTACATGACACCACATGTACATGACACCACATGTACACAACACCACATGCACATAACACCACATGTACAACATGTACACAACACCACATGTACAACATGCAAACAACACCATATGTACACAATGCCACATATACAACATGTACCTAGTATCATATGTACACAAAACTGCATATAAAACATGTTCATAACACCATATGTACACAACACCGCATATGCAACACGTATACAACACCATATGTACACAACACCACATATGCAACATGTACATAACACCATATGTACACGACACTGCATATGCAACATGTATATAACACCTATACTGCACATTCAAAGACCATTGTCTTTACCAAGAAACCTTGATTTTAGTGTCTTTCCGCTATCCATGCTTATCCCAACATGTCGTAGATATGCTTTCATTCATCCAATGTATCCCTAAACATAGTCTGTCCATAACATAAACATAGGCATAGTTATAAGCACATAATATCAAATGCTATCCACATGATACTAATCTCATATATTTGTCATGGCTACTCTTCCCACTTGATTCCTCGTAACCTAGGAACCTCTTCAAGCCATTCACTTGCATAAACAATCATTCTTCCACAAGAATTATCTCTGACAACCCTGTCAGAGAATGACATACATATATATACATATAAAAATTAGCATCAAATAATAATGATACCTATCAACCCTATTAGACAATGACACACACACATACATGTATACATATATTGACATCAACATAATCATGATCACAACATAAGTACTAGATATCATAAGGTCTAGGTGAAGAGAAATTCCTTTATCTTTGCAAAGCATGCTCAATATTAAGAACAAAAATTCGCAACATAGCCAAGGCATCTGCTGCCTCAAATCCATTCACTTTACCTTTCCTGTTACCTTTCTCATGATAGTCCTTCAACTGTCTATTTACCCCAATGGACCCCACCAATCCAACTGGTTTCCATACCCTTGCCTTCAACTGCCCTTTACTCTTGCACGAACTTCATCCAAGTCTTACATTACCTGTGGATTTAATTCAGGTCTCCTCGATCTCCATTAACTTTACTCTTTCCCCAACCATTTCTCAATATCCTCAAAGCACAAAAAGGAAATAACAAAAGAAAACAAGAAGAAAACCATGAAAAACCAATAGAAATATGACACCACAAAGAAAGTGGCATGGCCATGCACCTGACACAAACAAAATTGCATGTTCAATGTAAACAAATCACAAAATACTGATAGCACCACACTAGTAACAAATACCATGACTCAATCCCCATGGGTTCCCAATGCTTCCAAGGGAAAGCTCAACTTGAGCCTTCTTTAAAATTTCATGGTAGTCTCTTTTGCCATACAATCCCTTGTATCATACTGCCATAAACACACAACTATTAGTGCATAAATAAACATAACAATATATCGGTTACCTTACCTTGTTGTGCCAAGCACACTGCCTTGTAACTAAATACGTACATATATCATCTCTCAAGGGACTCCAATTCCTTGATGAATCCAACCATACTATAAACTAGTTGTTATACCTATCAAGTACATGTTCATGAATATAACACATGTCAACATAATGTCAAACAAAGTTAAGGTTGAGAAGACTTCCTATATGCAAAGCACCCATTCATTTGGAATTGCAGTTTCAAAACATAGCCAAAGGAATTATCACTTGATTCCTTTCCTTTACCCTTTTCCTTGTTGCAATTGAGTATTTATTATGTGTTATCACATCACCTATATGTTAGTTATATATACAAATCAAATCTTACCATGTCATGCTAGTACCAAGCATGTTGCCCTGTAACTATTCACACATTTCAGTCACATGTTCCAAATATCAAGGCATTGTGTCTATTAATTTGAAATCAACCTTTACCAAGACTAATAGCCATGTCATAATTTGCAATCGACTCACAATCATTAATCATAATACTACAACTAGCACCTACTTTCACTCAAGTACATATCAATTGTCTCAACACATATAGTGTTAGTATAACCGTATTAAAGCAAGATCATTCCTTCATGCAATCTTATAGACACACACTCATATCATGCAATTAATCAAACATTCAGATAACTTGTAAACATACCATGTTAGATAAACCGAATAGACAACATAATCAAACTCATACCTAGATGGATCTCAGGGAAGGCTATCATATTTGCATAAGTTAGTCCAGATTAGTACGACACAAGATCACAAGTATATTGATTCATACTTGAATATCATAAGCATAACCATATGCACATGCCAATCCAAATTAGCATGATACATATTAACATTAATATATTATCTACAATGACCATAATTACCATGCATACGCCCGCAATACATATAAAAAGTTAACTACCATCCATGACTATCCAACGTATCTGCATATGACCACATTGATCAATTAGCATCCATCATGCATGTAACCACAACAACAATAGAATGAGAGGCATGCATATAAACAAAATTCATATAACAACCATTAACCATCATACCTATATGCCAACCATACAAACCTATACGACGACCTATTGTTACCTCGAGGTCCACTCTTGCAACCTCGCTCTAATATTCTGCATCTCTTGCTCCATCTTAGCCAACATATCAACATCATAACATACCAACAACATCATGATGACATACACTGCATAATGACCACCATGATGCATATCCGACCTACTATGCATGAATACCTATGACCATGACAATGCATACATAACAACATGCATCTAGCCCATCTAGTCCAGGTATTTGAACCATACTCTGATACCAACCTGTAACCATCCCTCCCACATTTACCCACTTTCACAGGCTTGTCGGGCTAAAAATGAGCTGAGGGCTACTATGACATGACTCAACATCCTAAGCACATTTAAGGAAGTGGAATCGACAAAAAATAACCTTAATTACCTTTCTTAGGAGCTATAGGACACCCAAGAGCCAAACAACCACTCACAGTGCCCAAACCCTAAGCTGGAATGATTTTACAGTGACCTGGGGTCCCAACCGCATGCATGACAAGGCCTCCATGTGGCTGAGAACTTCCAAATTCTTGCATGAGCCTACCAGGGTGCGGTTATGATCCAAGTTACTCGATTCAGAGGTTGCGGTCCTGGATTTTGATCCTAAATTCCAGGTCAGCCTCCAGACCACTACCCATAACTCAATGAGACTTTACAGAATAATAAATAAAATCATGACAAAACCATCCATAACAAACTTGATCAAATATTTGACCTAACCAGGCCTAACCGTGATAGTCATTTCATCAAACATATTGAGAAGATGTAATCTACAGGTCATGAATGTACATCTAAACATAGGGGTCTGATACTTATCTAAGAATCATCAAGAATGTCTAATTCCTTCTCATAATAAATACAATAACATTTGTTAGCGCATGCATTTAATAACCATTCATTAAATAAGCAAAACATATCAAGAGCCATAACTAGAACTTGTTATGGAACCATGCTTATAACCAAAATATAACTGAAATAATAACCATGATAGAACAAACATCAAAGCCACATAATAACAAGTACACGTACTCATGAAATACAAGAGGAAAATAACTCTTATTAACATATGCAAAAGCCAACCAAGTAAGGGACTTCCACGTACCACCCGATCATAGAGTGAGCTAAACCAAATATTTCTTTTATCCAAGCACCCTCGTGCCATATTCCAAGCATGAATGTGGCACTCAAGACATAAACAACCAATGTTTCCCAGAGATTAAACCACCTCCACCCTCATGCTCACATGATCTCACCAAAATCGATCAGGATATCACATAAGAAAATCGATACATAAACAACTAGAGCTTCCCAGAGATTAAACCACCTCCATCCTCAAGCTTTGCTGCAATTTTGACAAAACCGGTTAATGGATTATTAGGCCCAAAACAACTATGGATTCCTCAAAATTTCTTCACCAATACCTTGAGGAATTTTCTCGTCTCCACCCTCAGGCTTTACAACAATCCTGCCAAAACTGGTCAAGGGATTCGTAGGCCTTATGGGAATTTTCCTTAGACCACCTTAATCGATTCCAAAACCATCCAACAATCCAAATTTAAACCAAATGAAAGAACCCCATCACACCATGGCTACCTGGAAATGGCAAGGAAAGGTTGAAACCACAATCACACCTATAAAACCACAATCACACCTAGAAAAGCACATGCCGATGACAATAAGAGAACCAAATACACACATGTATGTACCATAATTCACAAACCAGCTAGGAAATAACACATGCAACCGATTACCTGCAAGTGTTCTTGCTAAAGCTGCTTGATCCAAATTTGCCTTACTTGTCCCTTTCTTTTGTTTGCCTTCCTTTTCCTTCCTTTTCTTTCCTTTCTCCAATGCTAAAGTGCTCCAAGAATGCTTTAAGTGTGCAATAGTATGAGAGAATAGAGAATAGAAGAGACCTCCAAGCTAAAACTGACAAAAGGTTCAACCAACAAAAGCCATGAACTGATCCTCAGAAGCCTTTTATCATCGAGGCCTTAATTTTCTTCATTTTTCCTTCAATTTCCCTCTCATGCAAATTTGTGACCTTTCATCTTCCTTTTCTCCTATTTTCCTTTATTTTCATAAATAAAATTTCAATTAATGCATTTTTGCCTTTGCCAATTTCCTTAGATAAAATAAACCAAAGTGACACCTGCTAGGATGTTTTACTCACCATTCATCTTGGAATATGTGTCCCATGACCTTGGTCTTATATTTTTTACATGGAAAATCAACCAAGGGTTGTTACACAAAAGGCGAGGCCAACAATACTTTGAGTGGCTCCACCTTAAATCAAGAATATAGAGGTCACTAAAGTGATCATTAGACCTGCAAATAGATATCACTAAAGTGATCGTTAGACCTGCAAACCAAGCAAAGGAAGGCACTATGGACACTCCTTCACTAGGAATCCAAAGAGCATAATATCCACCGAAACCAAGAATCCAGAGGCTTTTTCCCTTCACCCGAGAGATGCCTAACTAAATCTTCCAGTGCTCAAAACCAAAGAGTGTTCTCTTATGTATCCAGGAAATGGTGTAATGTGCTCCTCTCCCCAAATCCTCTCATGCCTTGATCTTTTTTTCTTCGAATGCCTCCCCCCTTCCGGAGTCCTCATTGTTTCAACTGCCCCCCCATATGGCACATGGTTGTGTGTTCTCCCCCAATGAAAAGTCTCCCATCAGTGGTTTTTTTACGATTGTGTGTGGTCGTGGGGGTGTTGTCATGCCAACTCCCCACACCACTTCCTTTGCCACCCTTCCTGTGCTGCACAAATATTTTATTTCTATAGTTTTTCTTGTGGAATTTCCATAAAGAAGTATGGTATTTGCCTCTCTTCCTCTATATTTATTCAATTGGTTGTCAACCCATTTAAGTGTTAGTCTCCTCCCATTTCCAAGCAACCTCCGTACCCAAGCTCTAAATCTGTTTCCCCTATGTAAGACCATTTAATTATAGTAAAATATTACAATGTTTACAAGAGGGAATTTGACCAAAAGGATTGTCACAACAGGCATCTGGTCCAGTGCATAATTTATCTTAGGTATCTACCACCAAGGTAGGCATTTGGTTTGATACATAATGTACCTAGGCATCTCATATTCCCCAAGGCAGGTATCTATTCTAGTACAACAAGTAACCTGAGCATGTACCCCTAAGGTAGGTATTTGGTTTATACATCATGTAATCAAAGCATATGTCACCAAGGTAGGCACCTGGTAAGCATTTTCTTCCAAGGAAGGCATCTAGTTTGGTACATCACATACCCCAATCATCTACCACCAAGGTAGGAATATAATACTAATGAAGGCATCTATTTTAGGTACATTATGTACCCCAAGCATCTCCCACCAAGGTAGACATCTAGTCTGGCATATCATGTACCCAGACATAAAAGTTTCACATGCGTCTCCCTCCTTCGTTTTAGACTCAGGAATCAAAACTCTAAGCCATAAGAAGTACTAGCATAAGCAGTAGATTTAGTTTTCCCCAAACCACAAGATGTTACTTGTAGATATTCTCCCTCATAGGTGTGGGCTACCATGAGATCAACAAATAATTCATCCCTCTCATCCATTAGTGGATTACCTATCAATCACCACCTCAATATGTAACCAAGGAATTAGTCATAATTATAACATCACCATCTCATGTGAAATAATTCACATGATAAGTCTCACTTTTCATTAGAGAACACAATATCGATGTTATGAAAATATTCTGAATAGTGACGCATCACATGCTCAGGCCTTCCATCATTAAACGTCTCATCATAAAATTTGTATGCAATTTCACATGACATGACATCATTAAATTATAAAATTGACACATCTTTATCAAAGATATAGTAGTATCACGTGCGAACGCAACACGAGCATATCATCAATACCATCAAACATGGCTCGATTTCTTTGATTCGTCTCCCGTTAACATACCATCATAAAATTGTATGCAATTCACATGACATGAAATAATGAAATGCTATCATAAAATTATAGCTTTGACATGTCCTAGTTACTGATATAACATTACCACACGTCAACATACCATAGTTTTCAAAGTACCTTAAAAACATAGGTAGAGTGATCACATCAACGATTTAATATTTATCTCAACTATCAATAAGTCATGATTCAACTGTTAAAAGGAATTTTCATTCAAAGTCCAATTTTAAATATGCATATGTCCAAGTTAAGTTAGTCAATCTTGTTAAAGTCATCATCCATAGTGTTTGCTCCCTCCTAGGTAGTAGAGCCTGTGCTATATTAGTCCCATTGGACCTTAACTTGTTCAATTTATTGGTTCCCATGCAAACAAACCCTATAGTATAATATAGAGAATGGTTTTACCTAGAGATATCTCTCCTCAAAAACTTGCAATTCCTCAAATTTCAATGCATGGGATGGGTCAAGTACATCATGCCTAAGTACAAAAACATGGAACACATTGTGCACCTTTCTTAAAGGGGGTGGAAAATAAAGCTTATAAGCAATTGGTATAATCCTTTTTATAATCTTAAATGCCTTGACAAACCTACACAATAGATTTATTCCTTCACCAAACCTAAAGAAACTCTTAGAGGGTGTAACTTTATCAAAAAATCATGTTATCTTCCTTATTGCTTCTATTAGTTCTCTTTACATCTGCATAACTTTTCTATTGACTCCTAGCTTCCTCCAACCTTTGCTTCATGGTAATCATCTATTCTTCCATTTATTGGAGCATTTTAGGTCCCAACATGGCTCAATCCTCTAAGTAATCCCCACTTAAAAGTGTATGACAAGGTATATCTTATAAGAATTCACATGGAGTTACGTGAATGGAACTATGAAAACTATTTTTCTATGCAAATTCCATTAAGGGAATATATTTATCCCATTAATTATGTTGGTCCATGACATACATTCTCAACATGTCCTCTAGTATTTGGTTTACTCTTTTTGTTTATCCATCAATCTCTGGATGATAAGTAGCGCTAAATTTGAGGCGTGTTCCCATACAACTTAGGAGGTTCTTCAAAAACCTAGAAGTAAATAATGCATTATTTTTCAAGGAACCCCATGCGGGAAATTATGTCTTTTGAAAAAAAATGAGTGATAGTAGTTGCTTAAAAGGTGCTCTTAGATAGAATGAAGTGGGCACTCTTGGTGAGTTTGTTAGTGACTACCATGGTGTAATCATGTCTCTAGGTGGTCATAGGTAAGCCTCCCAAAAATACCATTGAAATAATTTCCCAGGTAGTTTCTAGTATATCATGGGGTTGTAGTATACCTATAAGGTGGTGGTGTCCTACCTTAAATTGTTGACAATCTAGACACCAAACTATAAACTATTTTATATCCTTTTTCATTCTTGCCTAAAAAAATAGATATTTCAAGTTCTCATGCTTGTTTTTTTCTCCCAAATGTGCAACATAAGGAGCTATATGGGCTTCCTCCATTATTATCTCCTAAGATCTTTGATCTCTATCACATACATCTTACCTTTATATCATAGTAACCCATCATTTTATAAGGTGTACCCTTCCCATTCCAATTTCGTTGTTACTCTTTCCCATAAGGTGACTTAAAAGTTTGGTTTCTTAAGTCTATCAATGATAGTAATGAAATGGAGTATAGGCCTTGTACTAACTGTGTTTTCCTTTCCTTTTATTGGGAATACTCTGAAATCATATTTACAAAACATCTCATTCCAATGTCATTGCCACACATTAAAGCCATGTTATATAAAAATATGTTAATGGCACAGGGGAAGCGTGTTAGGCCCATAACCCACATGTCCCAATGTTGAACCCTAGATCTAATACCATATATGTGGAACTTCATAAACATTTATTAAAAATACATATTTTTTTATCCCCAATTACAAAGTTCAAGTGAGTGATGGAAATTACCTACTAGGTGAATAATCCTCTTACAAAATTGAATGCATCATCTTGTTGCTCCATTACAATCTTGCTCATTACAACCAAAACATGGGGGGTGACTCTCCACCCAACCATAGGCTTAGTTGCACCATAGCCTTCTATTGTTGGCTACCCCCAAGTCCTTGATCTACTATTATACCAATTTTTGTTAGTCTGTTACCCCAAACCAAAGGGACATCTTTCTTCTTTTTCACCTTTTTTACACAAAGTACATTTATCTTAAAGAACTCAATCCTCATGACCCACTTGCCATTTTTAATTATTTCATAAACTTTAATTTTCCTTTCGTGTGTCTTATTTTTAGTGTTTTTTCCCTTTTTATTAGATAAGTAGTTTTATTTATTCATTTATTATTATTTTAATTATTTAGTGGTTTGGGGAATTGTAGAACTACGATAATAAAAGGAGGATTAAGTACTAGCAATATGTTACTTGGAGGACTAAGCTTCCATAATCATGTAGTGGCACTTTAATGGAATGAAATGTTTGATAAAACATGCATTATTGTGGTTTTGTGAGTTTGGATTAAGACAATGTCAAAAATCCAATATTAACTAGTAATAGGTATTATATATTATAGTTGAGGATAATGATCATCAAATAGGAGGTTAAAGTTTTTCCAAGGTGCACATTTTCTATTCTATAACATACATGCCATGTGGGAATATACTGTAAGCCATGCAGTTGAAGTTTCATTATTAAAAGGTGAACCAATTCACATGGTGGAAGTTATACAAGGCAAACAAATTTATATTGGCATACACATATTCACAATCACGAGAGTACCATAGGATTAAAATTTGTGACCCAACCCCCCCCCCCCCCCCCACTGCCCCAACCACTCATTTGTAATATTTATCATATCTCATATAATACTGAAGGAATATTTAAGAATTGAGAAGATGGATGTTATCACATCAATTCAAAGACCCATAACCTAAAAATAATTTAGCAACATATTTTTACATAGTGAATTTTCTCCTATGTTAAGATTTTGGATGTTGTTTTCATTTACATCCATTGTGCAATCCATATGTCACTCAAATCCCCTCTTTCAACCTTTGTAGTTCTCTCTACTTGTTGCAAGAAATAAGTCAATAAACACAGGGGTGCATAAACCTATTGTCCCCAATTTATTTTTGAACAATGATTCTTTTATTTCCATGCAATTTTGTTTGGTTATTTATTTGTTGAATTATTTTGAATCTCTCTAATTTAAGTACATTTGTCATTCTCATATTCCTTCTACTAGAAAAAAGGATATGTGCAAGGGAACTTTACCGTGGGAAAAAATGGAGTTTCTAATGCTACGTATTGCATGGAATGTCAAGCCCTATGTTAGCCCTAAAACCATTAATTAAACCCTAGATGTAGAGTTATTGATTTTTTTTTGTTATATTGCTATATCAGCTAGAACCTTTCACCATACCATTTTGTTATAATTCTACCCTTTCTCTCTAGTATATATACTAAGGATACGTAGTCTCAGGATCATGAAATTTTGTCCTATACATTGTATTCATTTTTGAAGGAGATCTCCCACTCAATGTTGACTGTAAGTATTGGTTTCTCATCATCTTAAGTCACACGGTTCATAACATTTGGTACAAGAGCTATGATCCCAGGGTTTTTTTGCTTCAAATGAGCCATCTTAGCATTTTCGCAATGACTTTTTTTGGGTGATGTTTCAGACCATGAAGTTTTGAGTAGATTGAGAATAATCACAAGGTATGTATGGTAAAAATATTTAATTGTTTCTCTCTGTAATTTCAAACATATACTTTGTGGAAATTAGGGTTTGTGAATGGTCCTAAAATTAGTTTAAACCAAGTTATTTTGATTTTTTCAATATACTTTTTTCCTAGAGCATTAAAATCATAATTTTTTTAGTAGATTAAGGATTCATCTCAAAACATGTCTGGTAAAATATTTAGATTCTGGTTCGCTATAATTTTAGAGATATCGTCTACATAGGTTAGGGTTTTTGAATGATCTTGAAATCAATTTCCAACAATTGATCTTGGATTTTTCACTACCATTCTTTTCGTATGGCATTATGAAATGTGAAATTTTCAAATATCTAAGGAGACATACCTAGGTACATTATGCAAAATTTTCAGAATCAAATTTGAATATTGGACATGTGGCACACCTTGCAAGTTTCCATTTGCAAATGAATAAAATATCAACAAGTTTTGGAAAAGTTGCTATAACTTTCATTTGGCACATCAAATTTTGGGCAAACTCATACAACTAGAGAGAAGACATATTAGAGTATTATAGGCCAAAATTTCATATTCACAAGGTCTCAAATCTCATTGATGCATTAAGACAAATGTCAGCCATTAAAATATTCTCCAAATTAAGGTTTTAAAGGTACATAACTTATAAGTGTCATAACTTTTGATTAGAAGAACCATTTTTCTAGGTGAATGAAAGTTGCGATAAAGAAGAGTACATTATGGCTCCAAAGAGAGACCCAAAATATATTGCACCAATTAAACCTTTCGAAGGCTCACTCATGACTCAAGAAGAAACAAAAGAGTTTGTGTGCTAATTTTCCATGTTGGAAAGTCAACTTAAGGAAATGAGTGATGCTATGAGGGTTGAAGTG
Source organism: Pinus albicaulis (assembly GCA_034641835.2). Taxonomy (NCBI): domain Eukaryota; kingdom Viridiplantae; phylum Streptophyta; class Pinopsida; order Pinales; family Pinaceae; genus Pinus; species Pinus albicaulis. The sequence goes on from CM076577.1 coordinate 876,748,041, forward strand.
TCATAGATGAAATGATGAGTTGGAAATATGGAAAAAAATGGTGAATGAAATGGAAAAGAAGATGAATGAAAATAAGGAAGAAAAAAAAACATTATATTACAAATCTCCAAATAAATCATAAGAATAAGGAGAAGAATGGTGTTGAGGTTCATCACATATGACGAGTATTTTATCACAATTTAGAGCGCACATATTGAATCACAAAACATTAATCATGATTTTTTAATCCAAGATTGACATCATCATGGTTTCAAGATAACACCAAGGAACTATTACATTCTGAAGATTGATATGGGGAAGTTTGATGGTAGTGATCCTGTAACATGGATATTCCTGAGAGAGCAATACTTTGAACTACACCAAATGGAAACATCACAAAAGGAAAATATTGCATCCACGTATTTAGAACAACATCAAGTTGTATGGTATCAATGGCTTTAAGAGAGAAAAAAAGATTCTATTGTATCTTGGTTTATTTTTATGGAGTAATTGATAGCACTTTATGGGGATATAAAGAGAAATACATTATTTAGTTAATTGGTTAGTGTTCAACAAAAAAATCCAAATACAAAGCACATTCAATAATTCCAAAATTTGAGTATCAAGGTAAATCACATTTCATAAGATAATTCATTAAACTTCTTTATGGGTACTTTAAAGGAAAGAATCCAACATGAGGTGTGTATGTTTAAACCTAAATCTTTAGAGCATTCTTTAAATCTAGTTGGGAAAGTTCCAAGTAAAAGTATGGTTGTTAGAAAATTGGTCACTATTATAGATAAAGAAAATCATGCTCTCTCTTGTAAACTGACAAGGTTTACACCTCAATAAATGGATGACAAAAGAGAAAAGGGATTATGCTTCAACTCTGTCAGCAAGTACAATGAGCGGCATAAATGCGACGAAAACAAATTAAAATATATACACTATGAATATGAAGAAGATCAAGAATTAGAACCATCACGAGTTCTAAAGCTAGAAGAGACTACTCCAACAATATCACATTACACATTAGAAAATATCAATGCTACACAAACCCTAGAGATAGAAGGATATATAAAAAAGTTAACATTGTTTATCGATTCAAGTAGTACCCATAAATTCATCAATTAAAAATTGATGAGACTTATTTTAGTATCCTATAATCTATAGTATCACAAGGTGACTGAATATTCTCTTCATATCTTTCATATTGTCGATAATTATTCCATGGCTATCATTTATTTCCAGAAAAGGAGGGGGAATCATGATTGTCAAGGACTTCAAAGGAATCAATCTTCCTTTTCGGTTCAGTGGAATGAGGAAAGTGTTGCTGATAAGGTGTAATGGTGAGCAAACGTCATTTATGCCCTCATTCATTTCATTTACCCTCTTTTACCCTTTAGTTTTCCAAACTCTAAAGTCCAACACTTCATTTCTTTCAAAACCCCTTTTAACTCTTAAAATTGAAGTTTTATAGTTAAAAAGCAGCTCCGCCCACCCACCAACAACCATATCGTATTTCCCTCTAAAATTACCCTATATCCCTTTTGTTGCAGCCCTGCCCGCACCACAGTGAACCTCATATTTATTTCATACATTACCTATGGGGTATAGTATTTATCATTCCCCGCACTTAACCATATTAAAGCCTTGCCTCCCATCATCTTTTGCATTGCAAGTCCACAAACCCCATTCATAACACCATTTCCGAATCCTATAAACTCCCCGATGCGACATGGGTGGGCCCGATCACATATCGCAAATCGCAAGTTCCAGGGGATAAGCGCGCATGATTATGTTATAAACACCGAAGTGTGATTTGCGACATTGGTGGGACCCATTTCCCTGCCACGTCACCCTTTCCCACCGCACATCGATTACGATACAATATAGAAGTTAATGATGAAGACTTAAAATTGTGAAATGCTGATTTGCGATGAGTTTTGGGTTGCTATGTTGCAATGCGATATCGTCATCGCATATCACAATTGACAATTTCTACGTTTATTAATCGCAAGTTAAGCCTTGTATGTTGCGATGCGATATCAGTATGGCCTGCTTTTATCGTCGCGTCAAATCATTGCGCTTAAAATCCATTCCCTTAATCACTCATCCACCACTTATCCGCCTTACCCCGCTTCCATACAACGATCGATATAGCTTTTCAGCCCCCCCTCTCTATCTGAGTTTTATCGCCCGGGTGGGGGTCTGAAATAAAAAGTTTTGGTCTCTGCCCATACACCTACGCGTCATCTCCATAGAAGTTCAGACCCCCCCCGTCCGAAGCAGCTTACCACCTATTGGACCCTCCGAAATCTGCTTTTGGGTTTTGCATGCCAAACTTAGCGGGAAGCGAATTTTGATTTCGGGGTTGAAACGAATTGACCTCCCCTTTAGTTGTTTCGCGTCCACAGGTTCAAAGATGGAAGAGGGACTGCGAGAGGAGTACATTCAGATGGGATAACGCTCCATGAACAGAAAATAAAAACACAGAGTTGAACAACTATTCAAACCCCGAGCTCGCCACTGTCGAAACGCTCCAGGCCAAGATCATTAGCTGTTAAAAGAATATTTCGCCCAAATGGGGGGACATGGGTATTCACTTGATGTTAATGGAGATTAATCATTGAATGCAAATCATTATTCCTATATGTTGTCCATGTCTCGAAGTGAAAATAAGATCTTGTTAATAACAACATCCTAAGAAGAAGGAGGAAGTTTAGGCATGTCACCCCTGTTGCAATCACTTCCTTTAAGATTGTTGATTAGTTATACACGTGTCATTAGTTTTTCAATAGTTTCTCTATTTTTAGAAAGAATATGGGAGCTTCGATCGAATTGAGCGTTTAAAGGGAATCAAAACAATGCCACGTGTTCAGATGTCCTTAATAACTCCTACTACTTTATTTGCACATGTCAAATGATGTTATTCCTTCTCTATTACATAGGAAAAAGAAAGTAACTGTTAGTTACAACATTGATTGTAATCAGTTAGTAGGATTAGCATATATACTTGACTGTTCGAAGTATTAGGGGGGGGGGGGGAATCTGCAATGAGGAACAATCCCATTCTGTAATGTTGTTCACTGAATTTGAAGTGACTGTTTGAAGAGTAAGACAAGACCAACTGTTCAGGATTCATGTGGTGTCTGAAATGGTGAAGTCTTATCTTGTTTTAATGTGTTTTCCATTATTTCTCTTTCTCCATGTTTCTGCAATCTAATTGTAAAATAGAAACTGTGATGAATAGCATTTGTTATCTATATCACCCTATTATGGCTGTGTTTACAATAGTCAATCTTTTCTATTGATGCTAAACCGAGGAATTCTTAATTTCTCCTTAGTTTCTGCTTAAACTTGCATCCTAGGACAGAATGAGGATTTCTTAATTGCTCCTTGGTCTCTATCTAGCCTTACATTTCTCCTTTTCATAATCCATTTAAATGTATGAAAGATCCATGGTAGTGCACCTATCTTACCCTGTTTCACTCATGCTTGATATTTCTGCAATTTAATCACCCGAGCCTCTTTGACTCCATTTCCCAATGGATTTCCCTTGCTCTTCCCACAAAACTAATTCAAAATCCAAAATTTGCACTAATAGCTAGCCTAAAATTCCAACTCAAACAAAGCTATATCTAATAGAGAGATCCCTCTATGGGTCTAGGAGGGCTAGATCCTAGGCCTGAAGCGGTTTTGATGTTGCCTCTGGGATTCTGTCTTCAGCCTTGGAATTACAGAGTGATAACAACTTCTTCACTGCTTTGTATGTCCAACACCAAAATTTCAAGTAATGATTGCAGATGGAGATACCTTAAATTGTTCCAGGAAATGTCATGGTATTAAAATGAATATGGGGGTGTATTTATTGGATAGTACCATGATTGCAATCCAAATGGGCGGTGTTGATGTTATATTGGGGGTACAATGTTTATAATCACTAGGAATAGTGGCCTTTAATTTTCAAGATATTTTCATGATATTTTTCTCAAAAGGAAAGGAAAATAAGCTTAGAGGTATCCAAGGGAAATCCTCTAAAGTGATAAGCTTTAATACCATGAAAAAATTGCTAAAAATAGACACCATGGTGTAATTTCACAAATTTATCAAAGGAAAACTTGGTTATAACACAAAATAACATGAAACAACAAGCACATCAACATCCCAGTGGGAATTTTAAGTGGACGGTTTGGGATTTTTGAGACTACAACTATATAAACAGATGTCCCTCAAGCATGAAAATAAGGATAATAAGGTGTCATAGGGGATTGGAAGTATGAATTACCAATTGGGGTTTCCTCCATCTTCCCACATACATACAATCTTCCATGTTTCTTACGTAAATAAGGTGAGTTATGAAAAGATATCAAAACAAATTATTTTACCAAATATTAATGAAGGAGGGAAAATCACACTAGAACCAAAAAAAATCCTAGAAAGAAATATTAAGCTGTTGAGAATCAAGCAACCACTTAGTACCTAATCAAATGGAATGACCTACCAATGGAAGACACAATAAGGGAATGTGGGCAATTCATGTAGCAACACCCATAGATAATTGAGTGTTGAGGACAATACTCATTTGAAGGGTAGGGGCATGTTAAGCCCTATATAAGTCCTGTGTTAACCCTTTCCATGGTATTAAAATGAATACAGGGGAAAATTTATTGAATAGTCCCATGATTGCAATCCAAATGTGTTGATTTTGTATTAAGGTTATAATAGTTAAAATCACTGAGAACAATGAACTTTAATTTTCAATATCTATTCATGATATTTTTCTCAAAAGGAAAGAAAATTAATCCTAGAGGTATCCAAGGGAAACCCTATAAAGTGATAAGCTTTAATCACATGACAAAATAGTTAAAAATTGACACCATGGTGTAATTTCACAATTGTGTTAATTAGATGTTTAAACATCTATATCCTCAACTCTACTAGATCTCCAAAAAGTTATCATCAATCATTCTAAGGAATTTGGATATATGCCTAAGGGTCTTTTATTGCATGATATCATGGCCATGCTATTCATTGGCAACCTACCACCTAACATTAGGACTTAAAAGTATCCATATGCACATAAAGTGAGAAATAATTGTAGAAATTATATAGAAACTCTATATAAATGGATTCAATCTGATCAAGTAGTGTACTAAAACAATATACTGAATCCTTCTACTATATTTGTGGAATATAAAACATGATCGCTAAATCTCATGCAAGTAAGAGAAAGGAAATTATCAATCACACAACACAAGATGTTCTTGGGGAAAGCACTTACTCAAAACCCCTTTATCATATATTGTACATAGTCAAAGAATCATGAAACAATACAATTCTTTCTCAGACCGAGAAAATATTGCACTCTATCGATCGTCTCACTCTTATCTTGCTCAAAACTGACTAGCAATTCTTAGGAAAATTTGACAAACACTTAGCCAATTCGCAGCCCCTGCTTAGCCCAACCTTGCTCACACAATCCCTAGGAAATTAATCCCTATTAAATATGATAATCAACCTTCCTTGGCTGCGCAATCCTTCATGAGGCTTCCTCTGACTTTATAATTACGCTCGGGGAATTCGCTAATAATACAACTGATAGTTAACTTCCCTTTAACCTCTGTCTCAACCGACCATCATCAGAATTGACATAGTTGCAACTAATAATAGCGAATCATCAGTTATATGATAGATCACTACTTGTGAATTAAATCTAATTTAATTCACTTGACCTCTCACTAGCTCATCACTCGGTTAGAACTAGTTAAACTGATTTTAACTCAATTAATTTGAGTTAACAAATTACACATGCACTAAACTAATGCATTAACTACAACTGGACCTTGAAAATAATAGAATCACTCTACATGCCTCACCTTTGATCCTCAACTCGAAATTATTGAGCTAACTAAGTATATCTCACTTAGTTAACTCATACACATTGTTATGAGATGAAATTGCAATTTACTTTCAATTTAATTAAGGGATAATTAAATCAAAAGCCTCACATGGTAGCCATTTTTGGTTGCCATTCTCTAGATTTTGTTTCTAGATGCTAATTTCATTGTTTCTTGTTGCAAATTTCAACACTCCCTCTCAACAAGAATGGAATCAATCTATCCCGATCCGGTACCTTTGGAATGTTCTTGCATGCAACACTTCTCTAGTGTTGTTTGCACATGCAACTCTACTGAAACTGAATAGCCTCCAAACAACTTAATCAATATAATTCATCTGTCATCAGAGTCTTCTGACTTATGCTAGGTACTGCACATGTTTACTAGACTCTTTCCGCTGCTGTTGACATGTGCATCTATGCCCTCTGCACTACTACCAACTCTGATCTGTGCTCCAGTATTTGATATCTGTCACTTTGATTTCTGTCCTCCTGATATCTGACTGCATCAATCTCACCGATCCTTCCTTCTACTCTTGTACTATGGGCTCCTCCTAGCCAGGTTCGATCCATGAGACACATCATCTCAATGGAACCTGCCCAAATTTCTTCTTGGGATTATTTTTGCACATTGCCCCACCTCACACCTGGAGGTATAGCTGCCGGTACTCCCTTTGTCCTTCTGGCTGAAAATTTCCCCCTCTTGGAGGTCTCTGCTTGAATGGACTCTTCCATTCGGTCTCCTCTCTGCTTCTCCAATTGTGGCTGCTCCACAACCTTCTGAGACTACTTCTGAGGCTACATGTTGAGAGATAATTTCTCCCTCTCAACCACCAAGTCATTAACCACTGATTTGCTCCTTAAAGCTTTGCATGAATCCTCAACCTAGAGAGCATATAGGTTCTTGACTCTTGAACCGATCTGCTTCACTTGTCCCATGGCTATGTGTTTAAGGAACACCTTTCCTTTTCTAAACATCACCTCATAACCACAGTCTTCCAATACCACTACAAAGACAAGATTCTTCCTTAGGCATGGAACATACAAAACATATGCTAGTCTGAGAGGGAAGCTAGAATACCTCTGAAAGGTAACTGTACCTATGCTAGTTGCGCTATACCTCCCATCATATCTAAACTCTATGTTCTGCTCGAGGTCCTTCTCCTCTAAGTCACTGAAGAGATCTGTATTCCCCGTCATATGGAACGTGGCACTGCTATCTAGATACCACATGCATCCCATTATAGTGCTGGCCATGCATGCAATGTGAGTAAAATCAAGCTCGAACTGTGAAGCCAATGCTTCACCTGCCACAACTTCAGGCTCCTTCTTGCTTGCCTTCTTCTGTGGACAATTCGAAGCATAGTGCCCATGCTTGTGACAATGAAAAAATATGATCTTGGACAAGTCTCTCTTGCCCTCTTCACCTTATTTATTTCCCTTGGCCTTCTTTTGTTTTCCCACTAAAGCAAAATATTATTCTTTTTTTGTTTTGGAGGTCCCGTCTTCGGTGCTCCACCTTATCTCTTCTATTACCAAATCCGACCATAGTCGCTCCCAATCTGGTAACTTCTCCCTCCCATTCATAGAATCCTGGTAACTATGCCAACTCTTGGGAAGGCCTAGAAGTGTTAGGCTTACAAAGTCATCATCGGCTATGGTCACACTAACACTTCCAATCTCATCTCGACATTGAGTGAACTTCACCAAGTATGTTGGTACCATCTTGCCCTCCTCCTTCTTGATCTTTTTGAGCTTGTCCTTCAGCGCCAACTTCCTTTGGTCACTGTTGTTATGAAACAAATCTGTCAAGGCTTTCCACATAGCATATGGAGTCAACTTCCCATGAAGACTTGAGACAATATGGTCTTGAACTCCCTCCAACAAGATCCTTCTCTCCTTTGCTACCTTCTTCTGCCATGCATCAAGAAGTTGGGCATCTGCTGCTGCGAGCTTGGGAATATCAGTATGTATGAATTCCTTCAACCCATTATCCTCCAAAACTACCTCCATCCTGTCCTTCCATGCAATATAATTCAAATTTCCCTCGAGTGCATATTCGAATCTCAAGCCATTGAAAGACACCTTGATATGCTGCTGGACCCTGAAGAATAAATCTGAAAAGTCGGAACTGCTCAAGACAAACTCAATTTATTTTCTTCTATTGTGATTCCTGGTGCTCCGATGCCATGTAGAAAATCTCTAACACAATTCCGATACCATGTAAAAATTATATAGAAAATCTATATCAATGGATTCAATCTGATGATGCAGTGTACTAAAACAAGATACTGAACCCTTATACTATATTTGTGGAATATAAAACATGATCTCTCAATCACATGCAAGTAAGAGAAAGAAAATTATCAATCACACAACACAAGATGTTCTAGGGGAAAGAACCTGCTCAAAACCCCTCTATCATATATTGTACATAGTCAAAGAATCATGAAACAATACAATGTTTTCTCACACCGAGAAGATATTGCACTCTACCGATCGTCTCACTCTGATCCTGCTCAAAACTGACTAGCAATTTTAAGGAAAAATTGACAAACACTTAGTCAATTCTCAGCCCCTGCTTAGCCCAACCTTTCTTACGCGATCCCTAGGCAATTAATCCCTATTAAATAGGATAATCAACCTTCCTTGACTACGCAATCCTTCATGAGCCTTCCTCTAACTTTAACTGATAGTTAACTTCCCTTTAACCTCTATCTCAACTGGGTTGTCATCATAATTGACATGCCTACAACTAGTAATAGCGAATCATCAGTTATCTCATATATCGCTACTTGTGAATTAAATCTAATTTAATTCATTTGAACTCTCACTAGCTCATCACCCAATTAGAACTAGTTAAATGGATTCTAACTCAATTAATTTGAGTTAACTGATTACACATGCACTAAAATAATGCATTAACTGCAACTGGACCCTGAAAATAATAGAATCACTCTACCTGCCTCACCTTTGACCCTCAACTCAAAATTCTTGAGCTAACTAAGTCTACGTCACTTAGTTAACTGATACAAGTTATTATGAGATGAAATTACAATTTACTTTCAATTTAATTAAGGCATAGTTAAATCAAAAGCCTCACATGGTAGCCATTTCTGGATTTTGTTTCTCCATGCCAATTTCACCGTTTCTTGTTGCAAATTTCAACAAGAATGTATGATCCAAGAAATTTTAGAGGTTGGCACCATTGGACCTAGCTAAATATCTTTCTCTTTATTAATGGTAATGGTTATAAAAAAGGATGGTTCTTGGAATATGTGTCCATATTACGGGCAAATAAATAAAATAAAAATCAAAGATAAGTTTCCTATTCCTGTCATTTATGAATTGCATGGAGCAATTTCCTTTACTAAGTTGGATCTCCATTTTGGATATCATCGAATCATAATTAGGTAAGAATACATTCCCAAAAAAACCTTAGAACACATGAAGGTCATTAATATTTTTCGTTATTCCATTTGTACTTATTGATGCAACTTCAACATTCACTACAAATTAAAGGCCTTCTAGTGTAGGTTTTTACGGAAGCCCCTATAAAAATAGCCCAAAAATCTATTTGTAGTGGAGGTGGGCGGGCAGATGTTTTAGTATATGTTTTTTGGAAAGTGCGTCTACAATCTACAAATGCACCGGTGCTTTACTATCCATACAAGCACCGGTTCCACATAAATCAGGGTGTACTGTGGAAAATTTATTATATATATATATATATATATATATATATATATATATATATATATATTATGGTGTGCTAAATAACAAAACACACCGGTGCTGGAATAATCGATAGCACTGGAAAAAGGTTAACTTTTAAAATTTTTTGGTGCTATATACACCCAAAGTACCATTGCCCTTCATTTATTAAAATTGCCCGGTGCATACTAAGAAGAGCATCGCTATAGTTTTTTTTAATTTAAAAAAATGTGGTACTGTTTTCCAATGACCATCAATGTTGTGAATGTACTAAAATGCCTCGGGGCGTCTTCTAGAGAGCACAACTAGGCAGTTTTTTAATTAAAAAAGAAGAAGAGTGGTGCTATAGTAAAACAAAGCACCGACGCGGTACCTGTATTATAATGCACCATTATAGTTTTTTTTTTTTTTTTTTTTAAATTAAAAACAAAAAGTGGCGCTCTTAGATATATACCGTACCAGTGCATTTATCCTAACGCACTGAAGGAGGGTTGAAAAAAAAAAATCCTAGCTGTAATTTTCATTTTTACCAGCTATAGTGCTGGATAACTCTAAATCACTAGTGCCACTCTCACCTCATGCCAGAACCACGACGTCGGTGCTTCTCGTGCTCACTATCTTTCTGTACCATGCTCACTACTCGAGTTTTCAATTTTTGCAAACTGTGGTAAATTTTTCTTTCACCATTACATGTCAACGATGCCTTCTTGATGAGAAAATGTCTAGGTAGTGTCTATGTTTCTCTCTAATTTATTTTTTTAGTGGATTGGAACCGCAAATTAGCTTAAAAATTTCCTTTTTTTTTGAAAAAAATAATCCCTGCATGGTGCTCTCGATATGTTCCGCTTGCACCGATTGCGGTGCAACTTGTAAATATACAGGGTGCACTACAATTCGTGCGTGAACATAACACACCGTTATTGTTGCGGTGCGTTTCGTTAATAAAATGACACTGTGAAAGCTATAAATTGTACGTTAGTGCATACAATTTTTAGGTTACATCTAGTGCGTTCATATTTACCAACCACACCATAAAAATAATATTTAAAAATATAGCTATAGCTCGGTGCGCTCGATAACCTAAACATTCCGTACCGGTGTGAAAATGTTATACATGTGCACCAATGCATAATTGTGAATCACCGCTATGAAAATTTAAATTTGTGAACCAACAATAGTGTGTCATATGTATGTGCGCACCGATGCTGGTGCGATTGTGTTTGACGACGAACTAAAGCTGGTGCATTACTGTGTTTTTGGCACACCTATGATTTTTTTTTAATTGACAGTTATGCTAAATACATTTTTCATTTAATAATTTTTTATTTATTTGATGTATGAGGCTGATGTATTTTATATGTCAATCATGTAGCAGAGACGTTAACAGAGGGAGCATCCATAGGAGTAGGAGAAAATGGCAGACCCATACAATATGGTCCGACCATGGGAGGCTAGAGAGAGGGAGAGGGATTTATACCCTCGCCCTATTAATGTAGCGACCCGAGCGCTCTTAAGGGATGTAGGCCTCCTTAAGTACTATGAGGAGGCTACATCCCTGAAGGCACACTATGTCTTATTGACACATCTATGTAGAAATTAATTGTAGATTCAATACTTCTTATGTAATTTTCTAAAACATAAGACTCAAATATACTTTACTCATATGTTGAAATCAAGTCACAATTGAGAAGTAATATAAAAAACATGTGACATGAATCAATACACATAACATGAGGGTATATCTAGGGGAAAGCCACTTCAAAAAACCTCTTCCTATTTGTATCGCAATAATTGGAAAATAGAGAAGAAATACAATGCTTACTCAAGCCTGAGCAACCTATGCACAAGTATAATCTATCTCACTGCTTTAGAAGCTACCTCTAGTCAATACTTAGCCAAATTTATGCTTGGCCAAGTCCCTATTTCCTTCTGTTGTTTCCTTGGGAATTAAGCCCTATTATTTAGGGAAATTACTCATCCATAACTACGCAATCCCTATAGGCCCTTTTCTGACTGCATGCACCACCTATACATTTTGGATAATAATACAAACGATAGTACACTTCTCTTGAAATATAATCTCAGCTAGGTAACTTTAATTTCATGTATGCATGAGTTAATTATTAATTGATTGATCAGTTCACTGGTTGAACACTGAAGCTGCACCCCACTTCTAGACCTCCTACTAGTTCCTCCAACAATTGGAACTAGTTTACCTTACCTTAAGTCAATTTAACTAAATTAAATTGTTAGAACTGAAATTAAACTCAACCTAGGCTCCTAAAATTTAGGAATCACTGTACACAACTCAAGTTGAGCCCACAACTCGAATTAACTAAGCTAACTGAGTGATAACAACTCATTTATCTCATTCAAGTTGTCTTGTGATGTGGAATTTCGATTTTCTCCTAATTTAATTCAAGGGAAAATTAAATCAAGATATTCTTGCTGCCATTTTTCAACGCTCCATCTCAGCAAGAAAGGGATTCACATCTACCCCAATCCAACACCTTTGGAATATATTGCATGAAACACTTCTCTATGTTGCTACTGCTACTACAACATCTGTAACTAAGAAGCATACATAAAAATAAATAAAATAATCACTGAATCAATTTAAAACTATCTACTGGAAAAATTATGTTGCTACTGACTCTGCTACTTAGCCTCTTGCTCTGTTGTCAAACAATTCTTTGCACTCCTCAGTATCTGATGGACATTGATCCTGTTTCCCTGTAGAAAGGTAATGATCCATGAGACAAAAACACCTCAATGGACCATGCCCAAATTTCTGCAACTCTTGGGACTAATGCTTCATATCTCCCCACCTCACACCTAGAGGTATGACTGCATGTGCTCCCTCAGCCCAATGTTCTCAAAATTTATCCCTACAGGAGTTCACTTCTTGAGTGGATGTTTCCACTCTATCTCCTCTCTGCTTCTCCAACTGTGGATGCTCCACAACTTGTTATGGATGCTCCTCAACTTGTTGTGGATGCTTATGAGGCTCCATTTTGAGAGGTAAATCATGCTCCCTCTCAACCACCAAGTCTTTAACCTTTTCCTTGCTCCTCAAGGCTTTGCATGCATCTTCGACCTCACGTGCATATAGGTTCTTAACTTTCACACCAATATATTTCACTTGTCTCATGGCAGTGTGTCTCAGGAATGCCTTTCCTTTGCTAAATATCACATCGCAGCCACGATCTTCCAAAACCATGACGGAAACAAGAATATTCTTTAGTCCCAGAACAAACATCACATCTGTGAGTTTGAGAGGGGAGTCAGACTCCCTTTGAAAAGTAATTGTACCGATATCAGTCGCGCTATACCTTCGATCATCTCCAAAATCTATGTTCTTCTTGAGGTCTTTCTCCTCCAAGTCACTAAAGAAATCTCTATCCCTCGCCACGTGTAATGATGCACCACTATCTAGATACCACATGCTTCCCATAATTGTGCTTGCCATGCATGCAATGAGAGTAAAATCAAACTCAAATTTTGCTTCACCTACTGATGCTACTGCATGCTCCTTCTTTCTTACCTTCTTTTGTGGACATTTAGTGGCATAAGGTCGAAATTCATGACAATGAAAGAACTTGATATTGGACAAGTATTTCTTCTTTCCCTCCTGATATTGAGACTTCTTTCCCTTGGCTTTATTTCCTTTGCTGACTAATGCAAGGTCCTCTCCCTCTTCTTTGAATGAGGTCCCATCTATGTTGTCCCACCTTATTTCTTTTTGCACTAGATCATACCATAACTGCTCCCAACTTGGTAGTTTATCTCTACCATTAATGGAATATTGATAACTTTACTAGCTCTTGGGAAGACCCAACAGAGCTAGAGATACCAAATCTTCTTCTAGAATAGTAACGCCGACCCCGCCAAGCTCATTATTACACTGTGTAAACTTGCTCAGGTACTGCATAATTGTGTCATTCTTTTGTATCTTGATACTCCGAAGCTTGTCCTTGAGTTCTAGCTTCATGTGGTCACTGTTTTTCTCAAACAAATTTGTCACTATTTTCCACATCACGAATGGAGCTACTTTCCTATGGAAATTAGAGACACTATGATCCCAAACTTCCTCTAATATGATTCTCCTCGCTTTAGCCATATCCTTCTTCCACTAACCGAGACCATGGGCATCAGATGCTAGGGGATTTACTACATCTGTCTTGATGTAATATAGAAGCCCATTTTTATCCAATACTACCTCCATGCGAAAAAATTTGTGGTTCCTTCCAAATCATACTCAAGCTTGAGTCCAGTGGAAGTCATCTTCTTAGTTCTCGAGAAAACCTGCAACACTGATATTTAAATTCAAATATCCTACAAATACAACTTCAAATTCTCTTATCTACTGTGAATGTAGCTCTGATACCAAGTAGAAATTAGTTGTAGATTCAATACTGCTCATGTAATGTTCTAAAATATAAGACTCAAATATACTCTAATCATCTGCGGAAAGCAATTCGTGATTGAGAAGCAATATCAAAAACATGCGACATGAATCAATACAAATAACACGAGGATATATCTAGGGGAAATCCACTGCTAAAAACCCCTTCCTATATGTATTACATTAATCAGAAAATAGATAAGAAATACAATGCTTTCTCAAGCCTAAGCAACCTATGCACAAGTATAATCTATTTCACTGCTTCAGAAGCTACCTCTGGTTAATACTTAACCAAATTTCAACTTTCCCAAGTCCTTATCTCCTTGTGCTGTTTCCTTGGGAATTAGCCCATATTATTTAGGGAAATTCCTCATCCATAACTGTGCAATCCCTATAGGCCCTTCTCTGACTGTATGCAACACCTGTATGACTTGGATAATTATAAAACTGATAATACACTACCCTTTAACTCCAATCTCAACTCAGTACCTCTAATTTCATGCATGCATGAGTTAGTTATTAGTTTATTGTTTAGTTAACAAGTTTAAGATTGAAGCTACACCCCACTCCTTGACCTCCTACTAGTTCCTCCAATAGTTGGAACTAGTTTAACTGACCTTAACTAAATTTAACTGAATTAAATTGTTACAACTAAAATTAAACTCAACCTAGGTTCCTAAAATTTATAAATCATTGTACAAAACTCAAGCTAGGCCCACAACTCGAATTAACTAAGCTAATTGAGTGATAAAAACTCAATTTACTCATTCAAGTTGTCTTGTCATGTGGAATTTTGATTTTCTCCTAGTTTAATTCAAGGGAAAATTAAAATAGTATTTTATTACTACCATTTTTCAACAATCCAATCGATCGGTGGAGTTCTTAGGAGTAGGGTTTATGCATCGATCCTAGGGCATGGTATAGGCACTCTAAGGTAGACATATACTGTTGGGTGTGGAGCCTAATTATCTTGTTTATTTTGTATCACAACGTTGTACCCTTGTATTTTAATGTGGCAGCAACGCCGCCCGTAATTAAACGTTGCTTGGGGGGTGCAGGGGATGGTGGCTGCGACTTTATGGAGACCCCCCTGGTGGGGGTTTTCGGGGGGAACGCCCCCGAAGCTAAAAACATATGTAAAATTGCTTTGTAAAAGTATAGTAATTTCTAGTCAATCTGGGCCGTTCATTAGGCGGATGATTTGAAGGTAGAAGTTATGTTTAGTTTATGGTTTTTTGCCCTATAAGGCAACCCCTCTCTTTGTTGGAGGGAATTGTATTGCGACTGTGTATTGTAGGTGTATTCTCAGAGCGAGAAACAAATAGGGAGACTGTGAGAGAGAATAGAGGATATTACATCGGATCTGCTGTAGGTTGTGTCTCTTCATTTTGCTGGATAATAGAAAGGAAGGACTGGCTGTTCAGGGTGGAAGTAGCCCAAATTGGGTGAACCATGTATATCTGTGTCTCTCTGGTTTTATGTGTTTTGTGTTCTTGTGTTTTCCGCATATTTTATGTGTTGCATTGCTCTATTATATATAATTTTATAACAACTGGTATCAGAGTCGAAGGTCTATTTGGCTGATAAACTCGCAGGAAAGAAGGGTTCCTGGTTCAAGTGGGAGCAATGGCAGAAGACGGTAAGTTTAGGGTCGAGAAAATTAACGGCCAAAACTTCCCGCTGTGGAAGATGTAGATGGAAGATTATCTGTATCAAAAAGATCTGTACCTACCATTGAGTAGAAAAACAAAGAAGCCGATGGCTATGACAGACACAGAATGGGATATTATCGATAGAAAGGCACTCAGAACAGTACGGTTGTGCCTTGCGGTGTCGGTAGCCTTCAATATTTCAAAGGAAACAACAACAGAGGGTTTGATTAAGGCGTTGGAGAAATTATATGAAAAACCCTCGGCCTCAAACAAGGTATTTCTCATGAAAAGTTTATTTAATATGAAGAAGTCGGAAGGTGGATCTGTTGCAGACCATTTAAATGATTTTAATACAGTTACCAGTCAGTTAAGTTCTGCAGGGGTAAATTTTGATGATGAAGTTAGGGCTCTTTTATTTCTGTGCCCATTTCCAGAAAGCTGGAATGGTTTAGTTATGGCTATTATTAACTATGTCTCTGGATCTAGTACTTTAAAGTTTGATGATGTTGTCGGTGCTATCCTTAGCAAGGAAATGCGACAAAAAAGCTCCGATGAGACATCGGGTAATGCTTTGAGTGCAGAGTCTAGGGGAAGAAGAATGGAAAGGGGAAAGAGGTCAGGATATCGCAGTAAATCAAGGAAAGGCAGATTCAAGTCCATATCGGGTGTTATACAGTAATTTGTCACCGTCCTTACCATTCCCCATCCCGCACAATGGAGGACCCATTCTGTGACCTGTGAACATTGTCATGCCTTGAAAACATCATCAATGCATCCCTCTGAGCATGAGCTTTATTTTCCCTTGAGACATCTCCTTGCAAAAATCATGAAAAACACCCCCTTTTGGCATTGGCGCGGGCAGGCAGTTCAGTACTCGCGCCAATGGGGAAAATCCTGCAAAGAGGTCGCGCCAACTGGCGCTCTGTCATAGAGCCGTAGTCGCGCCACCCAATTTAGGGACTGTTTTTTAAATAAGGATGGCGGAAGTTGAGTTCCAACAAACTCACAAACCATTACCTATCTTGAGTTGGGAGGTTTGGCTGCGGGAGTTCTATGGAAGGGAAGTTGTTTTGCCACCTCCCATGGAACCTTCCTTGTTGATAGGGCCAATCCCATAATAATAGGGATCCCAACTCCTCCTTCCCCATCTATAAAAGCTTGGTCAAATCCATGGCAAGCTAGTCTTGAAGTGCCTAAGCTCTGAATCTCCATATTCCCAAGAGCCTTTGTGTTGTAAAGAATCCTCTCTTTCCCTTAAGGCTGACTTAAGTAAGGAGACCATTGTCACGAGACTCTGGAGAGGTTTTCCCTTTCCTTGGCGAGCTTTGCGAGACGTGGACGACTGGAGACCCGTCCGAAGGAGACCGCGACGTCAGTACTTGGTTGTAATCTCTCTTCGCTGGTTATTTAATAGATGATTATGATTATGGTTCCACTCTGTTTTCCATCATGTTAATGTGAGTAACGTCCTTTCTGACTGATGTTTAGTTACGTATGTTGGTTTCTATGCTTGTATCTGTTCGTTTCTTCCATGTGCAGGTGTTCATCCACGGAGATCGTGGAGGGATTGTGATCTGCCAAGGCTGAGGAACGGGGACGCTTCTTCTTCAGATCCTAGCGTTGGAATCCAGGTAGGCTTCTATCTCCAGCCTTTTCATTCGTAATTAGGAACTTGCGTCATAACATTGCTTGCTTGTTGCTAGACCCCTGCTGGGCTAGTAGGGATCGCCTCTGTCCGCAGAGGGGATTTACCTCCTCAACAAATTGGCGACTCTGAGCCGAAATTCCCTTGCCTCATCTGTGAAGGTGACCATTATACTAAGGATTGTCCACGACGGTCCGAAGTTAGTCAACTTCTTAAAGGCTCTAAAGGGACTCCGGCTGTTTTAAAAGAGCCATTTCCATCTCAGCAGACCGAGATGGTCGAAAAAGCGTCACCATCTGCACCGTTTGGGTCTCAGGTTTTCATGATGAAGACTAATGCACCTATCACTATCGCTACGCGGTCGAAGGATTACAATGAACCGCGGCAGGCACCCGGGAAGGCAGTTGCGGATGGGCCGCCTCCCCCACCTGCCTCCGGTCCATTGGAAATCGAGAAGCGACTCCCGAACCCGTTGTGAAACCACCTCCCAAGGGTGTTCTTCGAAGATCCTCTTACAATCCAAATGCTCGTGCCGCTCAACATTACAGTATCGTTGAGGATCTGGCACAGGCGCCATGTGCCATGTCTGCACTTGAGGTTCTTCAAAGTTGTCCTTCACAACAGAAGGCTTTACTATCTGCCATCGGTGGTATCGATCCCGCCGACTCGAGCCTTCTCACCTTTGATCTGGAGAATTTTACTCCCCGGCTTCCACATCAAATCGCTTTGGTCATTCAAGTCGGGATTAACGGTCTCAACATTCATAGGGCCGTCGTAGATGAGGGTGCATCTACCTGCGTTATGTCCTCCGCTTGTTGGAAGGCCATTGGCTCTCCAGCCTTGTCGTCATCTCCCAATGCCCTCGAGGCATTTGATGGTCGGGAGTCTAAACCCCTGGGAGTTCTCGAGAGTCTTGCGATCACATTACAAGGAAAAACTGTCAACGTGGAAGTGGAAGTGGTTGACGCTAAACTCAACTACAATATACTTCTTGGCCGCAGCTGGACCCATGCCATGCTCTGCGTGCCGTCTACCGTCTTTCGATTCATTAAGTTCCCCCATGAGGGCAAGATTGTCACGGTAGATCAGTTGTCATTTTTCACCTCTAGCTCTGAGAACAATGTGCCATACGTAGATCAAATTCCGAATCCCCCAGACAGCATAGGACCTGGTCTTTTCAAAGACCCAATTCTCATGGGTATATTCCCCGCACCGCCACCGAATACCGCTCAAGTCAACATGTTGTCCAGGACTGATGACCCCTGGCTTATTCCTACACCTGAGCAGGTATATGAGTTTGGAGAATCCATGCCTTTAACGCCAGTAGAGATCAGCTACTGTGAAATTGTTGCCGCATCGGACCCTCCACCTCCTTAGCATGCTCCGATGAGCATGGCTCTTGACGTCTACTCGCAATCCCCCTGGCTTGGTCAGGCTGATTCACCTGATCCTCTTAGAGAGACTTTTCCTTCAGATGAGGCTATCATTGAAACTATGTCTCTTGAGGAGCTGCCCTGGGGCGATGGACATCATCGCTCCTCGTTTATGCCCAGCTTGGGGGCAATGACTGATTTTCTGGAGCGCTATGCTACTCAGGTTCCTTCCCCTCCTCTTCAAACACCGATCTTGACGCACGAGGTCTTTTCGGAGGGTAATCTGAGTAACATTACTCAAACTGTTCCAATCAACATCTCTGTTAAACCGGGGATTGTTGAGAACATTCATGTGGGTGTGACTTGTTCTCCCGAGGAGATTCAAGTCTATACTGAGCTTTTCAAAGAATTCAGAGATGTTTTCGCATGGTCTTACGAGGAAATTCCGGGAATTGATCCGAGTATTGTCGTGCACGAGATTCCAACCTACCCAGGTGCGAAACCCGTGCGCCAACGCTTACGTCCCATGCATCCTCGGAAAGCCGCCGCCATCATGGCAGAAGTTGAAAAACTTCTGAACGCGGGTTTTATTTATCCTATCCCCCTTACAGAATGGGTGTCCAATATCGTCCCTGTTGATAAAAAGCAGGGTACCATTCGAGTCTGTGTGGATTATCGCGATATCAATCGCGCCTGTCCTAAGGATAATTATCCCACCCCGTTCATCGATCAGATCATCGACGGATGTGCCGGGAGTGAGATCTATTCCTTAATGGATGGTTTCTCAGGCTACAACCAAATCAATATTGCACCTGAGGATCAACATAAGACCACATTCATCTGTCCGTGGGGCACGTTCGCGTACAAAAAACTCCCGTTCGGCTTAAAAAACGCTGGCGCCACGTTTCAGCGTGCGATGTCCTACGCTTTTCATGATATTCGCCATATCGTACAGCCTTATCTGGATGACTTGCCAGCCCATTCGGGTAAACGAGAGGACCATCCTGAGCATCTCCGCCAGATATTCCTTCGTTGCAGATGCTACAACATCAGGCTCAACCCTCATAAGTGCGTCTTCTGCGTTGATTCTGGCCGTCTTTTAGGCTTCATAGTCTCGAAAGACGGAATTCGCCTTGACCCTCTAAAGGTTGAGGCCATCGTAAATATCCCATCACCCTCCTCCCTGTATCAGTTACAGAGTCTACAAGGGAAAGCGAATTTTCTTAGGCGCTTTATCCCGAATTATGCCGAGGTGGCCAAAGGATTCACTCGTTTGTTAAAGCAGAATGTTCCCTTTCACTGGGACGAAATTGCTCAGGAATCCTTTGAGAAGCTGAAGATGTTGCTTGTCAATGCTCCGTTGCTTCGTCCTTCGGACTACCACCGCGACTTCACTTTGTATCTAGCCGCCGCATTTAGCACCATCGCCATGGTCTTGGTGCAGGATGACGATAACGGTGATGAACATGTTGTTTATTACCTCTCTCGGAACCTTCTCGACCCTGAAACACGTTACGCACATGTCGAGAAGTTGGCCTTAGCAGCAGTACATGCCGTACATGCTTTCGCCATTACATCCTTTTGCGCACAATAACAGTGGTTTCAGACTGCAACCCTATGACGTATATCCTTTCTAGACAATTACTAGAGGGCAAGTACTCCAAATGGATTGTGATCCTGCAGGAGTTTGACTTGGAGTTCACCACTGCCAAGTTAACTAAATCACTGGTCTTCGCGGATTTGATATGTTCTCTCCCTACAGACTCTGTTCCCTCACACTCTGAAGACCATATACCGGACGAAACGCTTTTTCTTATCAGTACTCGTGATCCTTGGTACGGTGACATCATAGTGTATCTTCAGACCGCGACATTTCGGTCTGAGTTGGATAAAACTGCCCGCCGTCGGATTCGGCACCAGTCCCAACCCTACCGTATAGTAGGAGATACCTTATATCGCATTGGAGTAGATTCGGTGCTCCGACGATGCCTTACCTTGGAGGAGGCTGAGAAAGTCTTAAATGACTGCCACAGTGGCGCCTGTGGCGGACATATGTCCGGATATGCTTCTGCCCAAAAGATTCTACGGGCAGGTTATTTCTGGCCTTCCATATTCAAGGATTGTATCACTGCAGTCCGTAAATGTCATCCATGCCAGATTTTTCAGCGCAAGATGCGCGCGCCGCCGTTGCCATTGCATCCCGTTATTACCGTCGGCCCTTTTGCGAAATGGGGCGTGGATTTTATGACGTGTAACCCTCACTCGGCCGGGGGGCATGCATATATCATTGTCGCCATCGACTACTTCACTAAGTGGGCCGAGGCGATGCCTACACTAGCTGCTGACGGAAGAACGGCTGCTTCATTTATATTCAACCACGTTATTGCACGATTCGGGGTTCCTCAAGCCATCGTCACTGATCATGGTACTCATTTCCGTGATTACATGATGACGGAGCTGACTTCAACGTTGGGCTTGCGTCACGACAGCTCAACACCATACTACCCTCAAGCGAATGGTCAGGTTGAAGCGGTGAACAAGGTTTTGGTCACCATGCTTCAACGGACAGTTGGGATTCATAAATCCAATTGGCATCTCCAACTGTTCTCAGCTCTCTGGGCATACCGAACATCTGCTAAGAGTGCAACCGGGTTCACACCATTCCAGTTGGTGTACGGTCTGGAAGCTACTCTGCCGGTTGAATGTGAAATTCCTTCGCTTAAATTAGCTGTGGAGCTCTTACCGGATACCTCCCCTGAGGAAGAACGTCTTCTATATCTCGAACGATTGGATGAAACCCGTCGACTAGCTGCTTTGATCATCGAAGCACAAAAGAAGAGGGTCAAAACTCATTTTGATCAAACTTTTTCTCCTCGTTCTTTCAGTGAAGGAGACCTCGTTCTCTTGTACGATCAGGCACATGATAAGCTTGGAGCCGGTAAACTCCAGCCTATGTGGCACGGTCCCTATATAGTAAAACGCGTTTTGAAAAATGGGGCCTACGAGCTTATAGATTACGAAGGAGTTCCGCTGGCGCAGCCCAGAAATGGGCTGTACCTTAAAAATTACTACCCCTGAAGTGATTTCTTGGTGTGGTGTGTGTACATAGGTGTGTGATTGTCATTTGTGTGCATAGTGTGGTGTGCTTTGTAAACATCTTTCTGCTGATCGGGTCTTCCTGATTGTGCAGATGTCTATTCATCCATTTGTTGGTTTCACGGATGGTGCCTCCCGCAGTACCAGGAATCTGTCTTCCGCAGCCTGGGTAATCTACGATCCTGCTGGTGAGTTGATCGACCTGCAAGGTGTGTGTTTAGGAAGTACCACAAACAATATCGCGGAATATAGTGCCGTGTTGGAATTGTTAACCGAGGCAGTAAACCTTGGTATCCGTGAATTGCTCGTGTACCTAGATTCACAACTTGTAGTGTTACAGCTGAACGAACACTATTCGGTAAGGAACCCGTCCATCTTACGTCTGTATTTGCGTATTCGATTACTGGAAAGGAATTTTGACTACATTACATATCATCATATACCCAGGCATTTGAATACATTAACAGATGCAGTAGCAAATTTGGTATTAGACAGACATTTGCGCAATTTATAATCATCATCACATGTAAAGGAAGACTCATCCAGAAATAGATATGTATATATATAGATATCGAAATGTTTACATAGAGTGTGTCACATAAAACTCAAAAAATATACATAATTGTCTTAATACATCCTGAGACACTATGTCTCTCAAAAATAGGTGTGGCATAAATCCTAAGGACTAATCCGCATGGTGCTCATGATAGCACGTCACTGCACGCACTAGGCGCCTCAGGATTCGGTGGATCCGATTCGGAACTCCCACCGTGTGGCGCTGGTATGCCATCGGTACGTCTGCTAGCCGGGCATAGTCTGGGATCCCATGGGCAATCCCCTCGAGGTTCTGGATTAGTTCCTCTCCTCCGGTGCCTTCCCCCTGGATCTCAGGGGCGAGTTGTGTCCTCCGGGAGATTGGAGACATCCCGGCTGGTCTCTCAGGTCCTACATCTGCATGCATATATAATTGTGTTAAGACGAATGTGTATTAACAAAAAAAAACATATGAACATAAAATCAAAAATATGAGGTCTTACCTAGCTCCTCGTCCCAGTCATCTCCTTCTGGTAGTGGGAGGTCTGGGTCCCCAGTAAAGTCAGTTCCCGAATAGGGCCAATCTTCCACGACGATCAGCTGGCGCCGTAACCACCTAAAGAACTCTGGCCTCCAGGACATTTGTTGGCCGCCTCCAGATCTGGGCATCAATGCTGCCCAGCGAGCCATTCGTGGCTCTCGTGGTATCGGACTCGCCACTGTGGCTCCTTGGCCCTGGAAGATTGGTATGCGTTCCAGAATGAACGATACCAAGATGGAACCATAACCGAACTGTTTCAGTTTCCCCTGTTTTCACTTTGTGAGCTGCCTTTTCATGTTGATAGTTACTGCTTCTGCCCAGTTGAACAGTAAGGGACTCATACATTCTGAGGCCAGCAGGAGTTGGGTCTTCATGGCCTCGTGCGGAGCCTGCGACCCAGCAACCCACGTAATGGTATGGAGAACTACTCTCAGTGCTAGATCAAGGATAGTATGGATGTCCACCTTCTTGCTTCCTGATCCTGTTTGTGCCCCTCGGCACACCCGTGCCATTACCTGTTCCATCTTTTCCCCGGATGGTCTGCTTCCAGTCAGTACAGGGATTGGACCTCTGCGGGACAATCCAGTGATGAAATAAATGTCAGTGACCTCCAGTTCCAACACCTGGTCTCGTAACCTGAACACCTGTTCATTCTCATCCCAGATACTGATGAGATACTGGAGGAGCTCAGGCTGAGCTCGTAAGCATGGCGTGAGGAAGAACTTTTTCAATCCACAGTCTCTAAGTGCATTCATGCAAGCTTGGCTTTGCATGGCCCGTTCATCCTCGTCTCCGTGCTCTCGTTCCTTCCATTCGATTGCCATTTTGAGTGATTATCTGCATTCACATGGTCAAAAACCCCTGGTTAGATCTTTGATGAGCTTCAAATTCCAAGCAATTTGGTCTAAATATCGAAATTTTGGGCGAAATTTAAGGTTCGGCCGCTGGCGCGGCTGTTTTGCTAACAGTCGCGCCATGTGGCGCGAGCCCTTTATTAAAAAGAGCTCATTGGCGCGGGTCCGTGCCCGATACCCGCGCCAATGGGCGCAACCCTAAAATTCAAAAAATGACCATACAAGACTGATTTTTAAGGGAAAATCATTAAAAAATGAATGAAAATGTAGAGCAAGGGAGCGCCTTTTACCTGTGACAGACGAGAAGCTGAATGGTTGCCTGGATTGGTCGCAATCGTCGACGGGAGTTTCTGCTCCAAATGGACCACTGTTGTTTTCTACCAAGGTAAATAGTAAAAGTAATTTTATTTTTACCAATTAGACATATTTATAACTTTTTCGACGTTAAATGAGTTTTAAAAGTTATTCTTATCAAATATTTGCATATGCTATGTCGAAAATGGGTTTTACGCTTGCTTGGTATGTGCAGCAGCAGGTTTTGCGACTTAAATGATGGAAACGAGTTGTATTTTATACTTTTTCGGACTCGGTAAATACACGAAAAAGTCACTCTGGAGTCATCTTTCAGCTCTTTTCTGACTCTCTAAATATGAAAAGATCGTCGAGGCCCTTGTCGTTTCGATCTCGTTAAAATGGACACGAATCGACATTCACCCGGTATAAGTTTAACCCTTTTTCGGGCCGGGATGGATTGATTACGAAAAAGGAATACCCTAGCCTATCGCGACTAGGAGGTTTTCCCGGATATTGTTTTCTACCTTTTCGGATCTGGGGAACTATTGACGAAAAGGGACCTGTGGAGTTTTCTTTTCCGCTGTCTTTTCAAACTCTCTAAATATGAAAAGGCGCCGAGTTCTTCCTTTGTCAGACTCGTTAAACTCTGATGACATCGGATCTAGTCAAAATGACGTTCTCCGAGTTTCTCCTTCCTGGGACTCGTTAAATGCACTAGGATGGATTCGCCCGAAGGGCGGACTTATATCACAAGCATATGCTATCCCCTTCAAGCTTGTTATCAAAAATAATTGGGGTACTCGCCAGAAATGGTGGGGGAAAAATGGAACCATCGTCGTTGTCGTCGGCAGTATGTCGCTCTTGAACATGGCACTTGTCCGCATTCGTGTCGGGTTGGGGACATCTCATCTCGTTGCTTCACTTTGCCTCCATGGGTTTGGGTAATCTCTTTTGACCTCTCATCTGTTCACTGCCTCGTCACCATGACCTCTGATCCGTTGATGTCAAATACTGCCAAGTCCATTGTCGTGCCGTTTATGTGTTCAAGAGAAGTTGGCCTCTGCAAATATCAACCTTCCTCTGTTTCTCATATGGTCCCGATTCACAACAAAACATTATGTTCCTCTGTCTCGTGTCGATGATGTGGGAATCATTATGGCCCACCTTCGATCAAGGTCACTTCCTGTCGACTTCAACTCATTATCCAGGAAGTTGGTCTAGAGACTCCTGATGGTACCTTGGAGCCTGCATGCCTCAATGGCAGGTTCGTCGCATTCGACGTGAGGTTTTCATCATTGGCCTCCGATCGGATGATTCTGCGGGTGTTTGACATCAGCTCATTTATTCACACGCCGTAGATTGTACCTGTAGTACCTTGAGGACCATTGTCATTATTGGTGGTTTCTCTCGCGTCTGTTAACGACTTTCATCATTGGCTGGTAATCAGACGATGTTCTTGCATGTTCGACTTCAGCTCACATATTCGCATGCTTGAACTTGTACTCTGTTGGGTCGAGATGGAGCGCAAGACCCTGGATTGTGTCTGTTGTAATCCAGGCTGCGATTGTGGATTATTATCATTATGTACATGACTCACTTACTGGATGGCTGCAACCATACCTGAGTCTATTGGTTTGATCTTAGTTGGATGGCTGCGCCCATACCCTGGATCCAGATTATAGCATACTCTGTTTCGGATGGCTGCGTCCATACCACTTATACATCATGTACTTGAGATATCAGTTGTATCTTTCTGCACAGGTTTTCCGACGACGGGCCTTCAGTTGAACATGTTCTCGTAAAGCATTTCACCCCTCTCTCTCTCGGGCCTCATACTTTAGGGGGCATCTGTTACACAGTAATTTGTCACCGTGCCTACCATTCCCCATCTCGCACAATGGAGGACCCATTTCGTGACCTGTGAACATTGTCATGCCTTGAAAACATCATCAATGCATTCCTCTAAGCATGAGCTTTATTTTCCCTTGAGACATCTCCTTGCAAAAATCATGAAAAACATCCCTTTTGGCATTGGCGCGGGCAGGCAGTTCAGTACTCGTGCCAATGGGGAAAATCCTGCAAAGAGGTCGTGCCAACTAGCGCTCTGTCATAGAGCCGTAGTCGCGCCACCCAATTTAGGGACTGTTTTTTAAATAAGGATGGCGGAAGTTGAGTTCCAACAAACTCACAAACCATTGCCTATCTTGAGTTGGGAGGTTTGGCTGCGGGAGTTCTATGGAAGGGAAGTGGTTTTGTCACCTCCCATGGAACCTTCCTTGTTGATAGGGCCAATCCCATAATAATAGGGATCCCAACTCCCTCCTTCCCCATCTATAAAATCCTGCTCAATTCCATGGCAAGCTAGTCTTGAAGTGCCTAAGCTTTGAATCTCCATATTCCCAAGAGCCTTTGTGCTGTAAAGAATCCTCTCTTTCCCTTAAGGCTGACTCAAGTAAGGAGACCATTGTCGAGAGACTCGGGAGAGGTTTTCCCTTTCCTTGGCGAGCTTTGCGAGACGTGGACGACCGGAGACCCGTCCGAAGGAGACCGCGACGTCAGAACTTGGTTGTAATCTCTCTTCGTTTATTATTTAATAGATGATTATGATTATGGTTCCACTCTGTTTTCCACCATGTTAATATGAGTAACGTCCTTTCTGACTGATGTTTAGTTACGTATGCTGGTTTCTATGCTTGTATCTGTTCGTTTCTTCCATGTGCAGGTGTTCATCCGCGGAGATCGTGGAGGGATTGTGATCTGCCAAGGCTGAGGAATGGGGACGCTTCTTCTTCAGATCCTAGCATTGGAATCCAGGTAGGCTTCTATCTCCAGCCTTTTCATTCGTAATTAGGAACTTGCGTCATAACATTTCTTGCTTGTTGCTAGACCCCTGCTGGGCTAGTAGGGATCGCCTCTGTCCGCAGAGGGGATTTACCTCCTCAACATCGGGGATAGTGTTTTGGAAATGTGGAAAGAAAGGACACCTGAAGAAAGACTGTAGATGTCAGAAGGGAAAAGAAGGAGACACACAACAAGAAAACAATCATGAAGAAAATGTGACAGGTGATGTGTTACAAGATGCTTTGATTCTTTATTTCGAAAATGTTACTGATTCTTGGGTTGTAGATTCAAGGGCCTCATTCCATGCCACACCTAATAAGAAATATTTTCATGACTATGTTCAAGGAGATTTTGGACAAGTCTGTTTGGGTGATGATAAACCCTGTAAAATTGTTGGAATGGGTAAAGTTCTTGTAAAACAACATAATGGAAACCAATGGCTATTAAAGGAGGTAAGGCATGTTCTAGATCTGAAGACAAATTTGATTTCAACAGGGCAGTTAGGCGGTGAAGGTTGTGTGACAACTTTCACAGATAAAACTTGGAAGGTCACCAAAGGAGCCCTGGTAATAGTAAAAGGAGAAAAGGTTGGTACATTGTATTTATGCAATGGTATTTCTAACTCTGTTAATGCTTTAACTTCCAAAGGAGCAGATGCAACATTATGGCATCATAGGTTCGGACACATGAGTGAGAAGGGGATGAAAATTCTTCACTCAAGAAATTTGTTGCCGAGTTTGAAGAATGTTGATTTGGATTTCTGTGAGAATTGCATTTATGGAAAACAGAAGAGAGTCATATTTCTCAGAGTTGGGAAAGAAAAGAAGAGTGAAAAATTAGAGCTTGTGCATACAAATGTATGGGGACTTGCTCAGGTATCATCTCTTCGTGGACTCGTTATTATGTTACTTTTATTGATGATGCAACTAGAAAAACTTGGATTTTTGTATTCAAAATAAATTTGATGTATTTGATACTTTCAAGAAATGGAAAGCTTTGGTTGAGATTGAGACATGAAAGAAGTTGAAGTGTCTCAGATCAGATAATGGAGGTGAATATTGCAGCAAAGAGTTTGATAGGTACTGTTCAGAAAATGGAATACATAGAGAGGAGACAGTTCCAAGAACACCACAAGAAAATGGTGTGTCAGAAAGGATGAATAGAACAATCATGGAGTGTGCAAGGTGCATGAGGTTGCATGCAAGATTGCCTTTACAATTTTGGGTAGATGTTGTAGATACTGCTGTTTATCTAATAAACATAGGGTCCTCAAGTTCCTTGGATGGTGGTATTCTAGAGGAAGCATGGACAATTAAAAAGGTAAAATACGTTTTTTTAAAACCTTTTGGATTTGGGGCGTTTGTCTATATTAATAAAGAAAACAGAACAAAGCTTCAGGCAAAATCAAAGAAATTTACCTTTATTGGATATGGTGTTAATGATTTTGGTTATCACTTATATGATTATGAAAATCACAAAATAATTAGGAGCAGAGATGTAATATTCAATGAAAAGGTATTGTATAAGAATCAGTTGCAGGAAAAGAAACAGGAAAAAGAAAACAAAGAATACACAGTTCTTGATGAGATCACAAAAAAATAAAGATGCCTGAAAATAATAATAATCAACAGCCACAACAACAACAACCACTACAACAGCAACGGGCACCTCAAACACCTAAAAGTGGTGTTAGAAGATATACCAGGATAAGTAGACCCCCTGAACGATACTCTCCTTCATTATATTATTTATCATTGACTGATTCTGGTGAACCTGAATGTTATGAAGAAGCAATGCAGGTTGAAAACAGGAAGAAGTGGGAGCTAGCCAAGGAAGAGGAGATGGACTCCTTAATGGATAACTAGACTTGGGACCTAGTCAGGTTGCCTGTAGGTAAAACTACATTGCAGAATAAATGGGTTTACAAGCTGAAGGAAGAAGATGGAGGAAAATAGAGGTACAAAGCTAGACTTTTGGTGAAGGGGTTCACACAGAAGAAAGGTATTGATTTTGATGAAATATTTTCTCCTGTTGTTAATTTGACTTCAATCAGAACTATTTTAAGTCTCGTAGCAGCGAAAGATTTACATCTTGAACAGTTAGATGTAAAGACAAAATTTCTCCATGGATATTTGGAGGAAGAGATCTATATGGAGCAAACAGAAGGATATGAGGTCAAAGGGAAATAAAAATTAGTATGCAGGTTAAAGAAGAGCTTGCATGGCTTAAAACAGGCTCCAAGGAGGTGGTATCTAAAATTTGACAAGTTCATGTTTGAACAAGGTTATATTGGATGTCACTCTGATCATTGTGTTTACTTGAAAAAGAAAAATGATGGCAGCTATATTATATTGTTATTGTATGTAGATGACATGCTTGTTGTAGGGTCTAACATGCAGGAAATAAATGTGCTCAAAATAAAATTGGCAAATTCATTTGTAATGGGATTTGGGAGCTGCAAAACAAATCCTTGGTATGAGAATAACTAGAGACAGGAAAAATCGCAAAATAACACTGTCTCAGAATGAGTACATACAAAAGGTGTTGAAAAGATTTAATATGTAGAATGCAAAACCAGTTCGTACACCTTTTGCTAGCCATTTCAAACTTAGTAAGGAGATGTGCCCCAAGACCTAAGAAGAAATGTACTATATGTCTAAAATTCCATATGCATCAGCAGTTGGAAGCTTAATGTATGCAATGGTCTGCACAAGGCCTGATATTGCACATGCAGTGGGAGTTGTAAGCAGGTACATGAACAATTTAGGAAAAGAACATTAGATGGCAGTAAAATGGATTCTCAGATATTTGAGAGGTACCACAAATCAAGCATTATGCTTTGGTGGTTCAAACATTTCTCTACAGGGATATGTTGATGTAGATATGGTAGGTGACAGAGATAACAAGAGGAGCACTACAGGATATGTATTTACTATAGGTGGAACAACTGTCAGTTGGGTTTCAAAAATCCAAAGTGTTGTTGCACTTTCAACAACAGAAGCAGAGTATGTTGCTGCTACAGAGGCTAGTAAGGAAATGATTTGGTTACAAAGGTTTATGGATGAATTGGGTAAGAAGCATGATATGGGCACGTTATACAGTGATAGCCAAAATTCCATTCAACTTGCAAAGAACTCAACATTTCATTCCAAGACTAAACACATACAGCTCAAGTACCATTTCATACGGTCAGTATTGGAAGATGGACACTTGAAGCCGGAAAAGATACCCACTAGCCAGAATCCTGCAGATATGCTAACAAAAGTTTTAACCAGGTTGAAACTGAGAATATGCTCAGTTTCAATTGGTCTTCAAGGATGACGATGAAGATGAGAAACAACCAGGTCCAAAGAGGAGTCATTGTCTAGCAAATGAGGCAGCGGTAGAGTTGCTACAATCAGTCTCCAAGTGGGATATTGTTGGGTGTGGAGCTTGATTATCTTGTTTATTTTGTATCACAATGTTGGACCCCTGTACCTTAATGTGGCGGCAAATCCACCCGTAATTAAACGCTGCCTGGGGGGTCCAGGGGGGGCGGCTGCGAATTTATGGAGCCCCCCCCTAGCGGGGGGTTTCGGGGGCAGCGCCCCCGAAGCTAAAAACATATGTAAAATTGCCTTGTAAAAGTATAGTAATTTCTAGTCAATCTGGGCCGTTCATTAGGTGGATGATCTGACGGTATAAGTTATGTTTAGTTTAGGGTTTTTTGCCCTAGAAGGAAACCCCTCTCTTTGTATGAGGGAATTATATTGCAGCTGTGTATTGTAGGTGTATTCTTGAAGCGAGAAACAGATAGGGAGATTGTGAGAGAGAACAGAGGATATTACAGCAGATCTGCTGTAGGTTGTGTCTCTTCATTTTGCTAGATAACAGAAAGGAAGGACTGGCTGTTCAGGGTGGTCGTAGCCCAAACTGGGTGAATCACATATATCTGTATCTCTCTGGTTTTGTGTGCTTGTGTTTTCCACATATTTAATGTGTTGCATTTCTCTGTTATATATAATTTTCTAACACATACTTTAAAAATACTCATAACAGGTTATTCCTCTATTTCTAACAAACTAGAGAACTTGGTCTCCAATTTTAACTTCTTATTGCTTAGTCAAATATTGGGACTGAATTATCTTCACCGTGCATACACTTGCAACTGTATTGGAGTTAGGAAGGTCAATCACAGATTTACCTTCCTCACTCTTACTCACCTTTAATCTGCAATGCACCTGTACTTCCACACTACACCTGCACCTCCGCACTGCACCTGCACCTACACTTCTGCACTGTACCTGCACCTACACTTCCGCATTGTACCTGAACCCTTCCTAAAATCCACACTATTTCAGAGTTAATGCGCACTTATATTCTTGTCCTTTTTGTTCGCATTAGCTTTATAAAATTCGCACTAATCCACAATTTTGTTTCAATGTAATCCAAATTTTTCTATCCTTAAACACAAATTAAAATGTGAGCTGCAGTCACTGTTTTTCTGCGCAATACGACTAGGGTATTTATAGTTTTTTCCGTTTGTATTTTAGCCGACCTGTTCAAATGTATAAAGGCCGACATGAACACTAGTTTATAGGCCGACTTGTAGAGAGAGTCTTCTAGCGTTAAGGAGGTTTAATTGAGGGGTTTTTCCAACGCTGTTTGTTGAAAATGCAGCAAGATGATGGAGCTTAGTGAAATGAAGTCGCCTTCACTAAGTGGGCCCGCAGGCAAATTCTGGCGCAAAAATCTATTTTTAGACTATGTCTATTTTTAGACATATGGAGCATGGTTCGGGGATTCCAGTTTGAGATTCTTGGAGCATTGGTCATGTTGGTAAAAATATATGAGACTCTATTTTTTAGGTCAAAGAGGTCGAAGTCTATTTTTAGATTGCCTCTCCTAAAAATAGGGAAGTCAAATATTATTTACCCTTAATAATATTTAGAATATAAACTTTAGTTTACTCTCTTGGAGCACTTCAGTTCGAGCTACAGAAGTGGCTCATGCATCTGACAGAGGAATTATGCTATTCCCAAGGGTTTGATGGCATCATGCATGGTTGACTTCAGTTAGGACTTCAATGGCAGAAGTTTGGTGGAGTTAATGAGACAGCTAGTGGAGTTGTGTTCTGTTTATTTTAGTTGAACTGGTTGAGATTAGTTTAACTAGTTAATCAATTAGTTATGAGTGGAGTGAATTAAATATTATTTAATTCATTAATTAGTAACTCATTATTCAACTCAAGAACACATCAGTTCACTACAGTGCATGATCAATTCAGTGGAGACCAGTGAAAGAGGTAGATGAAAGGGTGGAGTTAGCTATCAGTGGCGACATCAGTTGTGCATGAGTTTTGCACCACACTTGGAGGATTTGTCCATGACAATTGCACAGTCAAGCCAAGGAGATTCGAACCTTGGATCTCTATATAGACAGGTCTGGATTGCGCAATAGAGGCAAGGCAATTGGCGGTGAGTTTTGAACCAGTAACCTGTTCAAAACTGAGCTAGATTGTGTGTAACTTCATGAGAAAGTACCGAGTACTTGTGAGGAGTATTGTACTGAGTTTGTTACATGATTTCTCCATTATAATATACACAATAGCTGCGGGGTTTTCAGCTATAAGCTTTCCCCATACATACGGTGTTAATGTGTATGATGATTTGATGTGTTATCGCTTGATTTTATTTCCGCATGTTTGATGATCTGAGTGGAAGAGATTATGTGTTGCATATAAATTTGAATTGTATGTGATCAAGATAGTCTCGGTGGATAATTAATCATTATTCAGCAAATTTCTACATGGTATCAGAGCTATTGAAGCAGAGATTGATCATCAAAGTGATTACAAACTTATTTCGGTAGACAGAGTCTGCATGCGGGCCAGGTAGCCTCCGGATTCATCTTTCTTCGGAAAGTGAAAGGTCTGGTAAATGCCCCTTGCAGTCAATCTCCGTGCTAGAAATAATTTGTTCTCACAGATCTAGAGCGGCTGAGCTTTGAGGTGGAATTCGAAATTTTGCAGCAGTTTTGTTTTCTTGGTGCCAGTGTTGAAAATGTCTTTCAACGGTTTGCGACTCGAATATGCTCTTGAAGGCAGTTCAAATTATGTTGCATGGAAGGATCACATGGAAGCAGTATTAGAAGATAATGGTCTAAAGGAGTTCGTAGATACGTATGTCCAAAAGCCCACTGGTCCTGCTGAAGTCGATGCATGGCAAAAGAAGATGGCGAAGTGTCGAAGGATCCTGTTGGAGGGCGTCAAGGATCATATTGTATCCAGCCTGCATGGAAAGGCTACTCCATATTTAATGTGGAAAGCCCTTTGACGGATCTATTCCAGAGTAAGAGTGACCAAAGGAAGCTGGCGCTCAAAGCTAAGCTTAGGAACATCAAGATGGAGAAGGGCGACAGTATCGCCAAATACCTCACGAAGTTCACTCAGTGCAGAGATGAGCTGGGAAGTGTGGGGGTGACTGTCGAAGACGAGGACATGGTCAACCTGGCTCTCCTTGGTCTTCCGAAGGCTTGGCACTCATATCAAGATAGTGTCAATGGTCGGGAGAAGCTGCCGGGATGGGAGCGCCTTGGGGCGGATCTCATGCAGGAGGAGATAAGGAGGACTACTCGAGATGGATCTTCATCAAAGGGAGCTGATGAAGAAAACTGCGCTTTGGTGGCCAAAGCAAAGAAAGGGAAGGGTAAGAAAACCTCTCATTTTGGTGCAAAGGGAAAGAAGCAGGATATGGCGAAAGTGAAGTGTTTTCACTGCCATGATCATGGACATTATGCTACCAATTTTCCAAAAAGAAGAAGAACAAGCAAGCGGGAAGATCTGCAGATGGAGAAGCTTTGGCTTCACAGTTCGAGCTTGACTTTTCACTAATCGCATGCTTGGTTTCAATTGTGATGGGATCGGTATGGTTCTTGGACAGCGGTGCGTCATTTCATATGACGGGAGATCGGGATTTGTTCTCAGATCTGGAGGACAAAGATTTGGGTGTGCACATCGAGATGGGCGATGATGGTAGATACAGTGCGACTGGTATCGGTACCATATCCTTTTAGAGGGAGTCTGGTAAACCCTTTGTACTGAAGGATGTCATGCATGTACCTGGATTGAAGAAGAACTTGATCTCTATGGCGATGTTGGAGGATAAGGGGTATGATGTGGTCTTCAGCGAAGGAAAAGCCTTCCTGCGCAGTAAGACTACTGGAGAGACCCGGAAGATAGGGGTTCGAACCAAGAACCTTTATCAGTTGCAGGTAGATGGCTGCGCAGCTATGGCATGCAAGGCGGGAGAAGTGGTGAGACGGGATGATGAGGGCGAACTATGGCACAGGAGATTGGGCCACCTTCACCATGGAACTTTGAAGATTCTGCAGCAGATTTCTACTGGGCTTCCTAAGGGCACTCTTGCGTAGTCAGATCAGTGCAAGGGGTGTACTTTAGGGAAGTATGTGAAAGCCACCTTTCACGAGAAGGATAGTCGTGCCACGACGATCCTTGAGAGAGTTCACACAGACGTGTGTGGTCCTTTCTCAGTTGCTTCGACAGCAAAGCACAAGTATTATGTGATCTTTGTTGATGATTTCTCTCGAAAGTGCTGGATCTTCTTCATGCCGAAGAAGAGCGATACATTCGCGAAGTTCTGTGAGTTTAAAGCGCTGGTCGAGAAGGAGTCGGGGAAGAAGGTGATTGCTCTAAGGAGTGATAACGGTGGTGAATTCATCTCGGCTGAATTCAAGGAGTTCTGCAGCGCAGAAGGGATTCGGAGAGAGCTCATCGCACCCCATAACCCACAACAGAATGGGGTGGCTGAGCGGAAGAACAGAACGATCGTGGGTGCTGCACGGACGATGTTGCATGATGAGGGCCTACCCCTTCACTTGTGGGCTGAGGCATGCAATACAATAGTGTATGTGCAGAACCGTTGTCCTCACAAGGTTCTTGGCATGAGTACACCGGAGGAGGCTTATTCTGGCAAGAGGCCTGATATTTCCCATTTGCGAATTTTTGGTTCTCTTGTCTACATGCATGTGACGAAGGATGCGAGAAGGAAGCTGGATCCAACTGCTGAGGTTGGAATATTTGTGGGGTACACTGATACACCTCACAACTACTGGGTGTATTTGTCAGACAGTCGAAAGACTGTTGTGCGACGGGATATAAAATTTCAGGAGGAGAAAGCCATGCAGTGTTCGCTTGAGAGGGAGCTACACTTGCATGCGGATGAGGAGCTGTTAGTTCCTAAGGAGGAGCTTCCGGATGTGGATCAGCCACAAGAGGAGGTTCAGGAGGTGGAAGAAACCACCCATGCAGCGCCAACCATCAGAGGGCGCATGCGCACTACAGAAGTTGAGCGACTAGCTCGGGATGCAGAGAAGGTTGTAGGACCACCTACAGCACAGTGCAGACAGAGGCAGTCACCGGATCGGTACACTGGATACATGGCTCTTGTGAGTCAATGTGTTGTGACGGAGCCATCCTCTTTTTAGGAAGCTATGGAGGAACCCGCATGGGTTGATGCCATGATCGAAGAATATGATTCGATCGTCAGGAACAGTGCATGGGAGATTGTCCCAAGACCGGAGGGGAAATCAGTGGTGGGTTCGTGATGGATCTACAAAGTGAAGCAGGCGGCTGACGGGAGTGTGGAGAAGTACAAGGCGAGATTTGTCGCCCGTGGCTTCTCACAGATCGAGGGGATTGACTATGAGGAGACTTTTGCACCTGTCGCAAGGTACTCTTCCATACGGACGATCCTTGCTCTCTCAGCGCAGATGGGGTGGCACATTCATCGGATGGATGTGAAGACTGCGTTCCTCAATGGAGTTATTGAGGAGGAGGTGTACATAGAGCAGCCTGAAGGTTTTGAGATCTTCAGCAGTGAGTCGCATGTGTGCCGACTCAAGAGAGCACTGTACGGGCTGAAGCAAGCACCTCGTGCTTGGTACACTCGGATAGAGAGCTACTTCACCGGGCTTGGATTCTCCAAGAGTGAGGCGGATCCTAACCTGTACCAGATTGTGGTGGAGGGGAAGCTGTTGATCATCGTACTGTATGTAGATGATCTGATTTTGACTGGCGATGAGCGGTTGATACTTTCATGCAAGGAGGATCTTGCACGAGAGTTTGAGATGAAGGACTTGGGCATCCTTCATTATTTCCTGGGATTGGAGATTTGGCAGCGCAGCGGAGGACTGTTTGTTTCTCAGGGCAAGTATGCCCGGGAGATTCTGGAGAGGTTCAACATGCAAGGCTGCAAGCCTGTTGACACTCCTCTTTCTGGTGGTTGGAGGAAGGAGGATGCTACTTCAGCAGAGGTAGTGGATGCCACTGTCTATCGACAGTTGGTGGGGTCGCTTATGTATCTGGTCAATACACGACCCGATATATGCTATGCAGTTAACCAACTTTCGCAAGCTATGGTTAAGCCTACCAAGCTCTTTTGGAAGGCAGACAAGCATGTATTGCGCTATATCAGAGGCACATCGGGATATGGTCTATGGGTACAGACAGGAGGATGGAGCGAAGCTTTCTGGCTTCACTGATGCAGATTGGGCAGGGAGTCCAACGGACCGGAAGAGCACTTCTGGAGGAGTTTTCAGCATTGGGTCGACAGCAGTTTCCTGGTACAACAGGAAGCAGAGATCCGTGGCACTCAGTTCAGCAGAGGTCGAGTACATGGCAGCTAGCTTGGCTGCATGCGAGGCTATTTGGATGAGGAAGATCCTCGCAGGATTGTTCATGTTGCATTTGGAGCCTACAATGATCTACTGTGATAACCAGAGTTGCATTAAACTCTCGGCTAATCCAGTATTTCATGATAGGTCCAAACACATCGACATCAGGTACCATCATATCAGAGATTGTGTTCAATGGAGAATCATGATGCTTTCATATGTTCCCACGGAGGATCAGGATGCCGACATCCTGACGAAGGCGCTCACCAGGAGCAAGTTCGAATTCCACAGAGGCAGGATAGGGGTTGCAGATAATCCATATCTTGCTGAGAGGGAGTGTTGAAAATGCAGCAAGATGATGGAGCTTATTGAAATGAAGTCGCCTTGACTAAGTGGGCCCGCAGGAAAATTCTGGCGCAAAAATCTATTTTTAGACTATGTCTATTTTTAGACATATGGAGCATGGTTCGGGGATTCCAGTTTGAGATTCTTGGAGCATTGGTCATGTTCGTAAAAATAGATGAGACTCTATTTTTTAGGTCAAAGAGGTCGAAGTCTATTTTTAGACTGCCTCTCCTAAAAATAGGGAAGTCAAATATTATTTACCCTTAATAATATTTAGACTATAAACTTTAGTTTACTCTCTTGGAGCACTTCAGTTCGAGCTACAGAAGTGGCTAATGCATCTGACAGAGGAATTACACTATTCCCAAGGGTTTGATGGCATCATGCATGGTTGACTTCAGTTAGGACTTCATTGGCAGAAGTTTGGTGGAGTTAATGAGACAACTAGTGGAGTTGTGTTGTGTTTATTTTAGTTGAACTGATTGAGATTAGTTTAACTAGCTAATAAATTAGTTATGAGTGGAGTGAATTAAATATTATTTAATTCATTAATTAGTAACTCATTATTCAACTCAAGAACACATCAGTTCACTACAGTGCATGATCAGTTCAGTGGAGACCAGTGAAAGTGGTAGATGAAAGGGTGGAGTTAGTTATATCAGTGGCGACATCAGTTGTGCATGAGTTTTGCACCACACTTGGAGGATTTTTCCATGACAATTGCGCAGTCAAGCCAAGGAGATTCTAATCTTGGATCTCTATATAGACAGGCCTGGATTGCGCAATAGAGGCAAGGCAATTGGCGGTGAGTTTTGAACCAGTAACCTGTTCAAAACTGAGCTAGAATGTGTGTAACTTCATGAGAAAGTACTGAGTACTTGTGAGGAGTATTGTACTGAGTTTGTTACATGATTTCTCCATTATAATATACACAATAGCTGTGGGGTTTTCAGCTAAAAGCTTTCCCCATACATACTGTGTTAATGTGTATGATGATTTGATGTGTTATCGCTTGATTTTATTTCCGCATGTTTGATGATCTGAGTGGAAGAGATTATGTGTTGCATATAAATTCGAATTGTATGTGATCAGGATAGTCTCGGTGGATAATTAATCATTATTCAGCAAATTTCTACACTGTTCTGATCATCTTCTGGGTGCAAAATTCAAGGTTTATGTGACAGTTTGGAGGCATACAATTTTGAATTTGACACTTAATAAACATGACACTTAATTAATACAATTTATGACTAGAAGACATATCCCTAGAGGACATCAAGAAGAATTCCTTTGACCTAAAATCTTGCTCATGAAACTAGAAGAAGTCCCTTTAGTGTTTTAATTAATTAGAATAAAATTTATTCTAGCACGTTCTTTAACTTGTTTAATAAAATGTTTAATGAAATTGTCTAATTATTGTTGTGTACTATATATTTTGTAGATATCGACACATTCAATGAATACATG
This sequence comes from Pinus albicaulis, assembly GCA_034641835.2. Classification (NCBI taxonomy): domain Eukaryota; kingdom Viridiplantae; phylum Streptophyta; class Pinopsida; order Pinales; family Pinaceae; genus Pinus; species Pinus albicaulis. The sequence continues at coordinate 876,786,352 of CM076577.1, forward strand.
CCTCCTCCCCCACGGGATGGAGGAGATGAGGAGATGGGCAAGGCCCAAGAGTGTGAGGCACAACCTCAGGGGATGTGGGCCTATGGGGCCGTAGAGATGGTCTGTGATTTTGGATGGACTATTGCAACAAATTGGCTAGAGTTTTGGTTGAGGAGGGAGTCTACCTGCGAGGGCTTGAGATATCGACGCATATATGAGGTTTGTGGATCTCTACAAGGACTGTCAAATACGCAGGTATGCACGGTCAACGTCAAATACGTCATATGAGGGTGGTTATCATGATGATGAGGGTGGTGATCATGATCATGATGATGAAAATGGTGATAATGATCATGATGATGAGGGTAGTGATCATGATGCTTATAGTAGTACTACCCCATCGGATCATGGCCGTCAGGGTGTCAGTGATCCATTTGGTAGTACACCTCCTTAGTTGCTTGATGACAAGATGCCAGAGCTAGAGGACACGCCTTATGTTTCTCCAGATAGTGCATACCAACCACCTCCTCCTCCACCTTATATTTATCCAGACCACGTTGGGGTTGTAATTGAACATTCATCGTCTTTTGCTGTAGACTAGCCAGGACCTCTTCCTCCACCACAAAGTTCGACAGACGTTGAAGCAATAGTTTACCATCCATCATCTTCTACTATAGAGAAGGACGACACTACTACGTTTGTTGTATTGGATTTATTTTGTTCATGTTTATGTACTTAAAATATATGTTGGTGTTGAAGTGTCTATTGTTAGTTCATGTTAGATATGTTCATTTAATGTGCTTACAGATAGATGTGTATGTGATAACAGTAATTTGACATGAGATGTATATTATTTCAAGATGTGTGTGGTAATGATGTTAGTTTACAATGTTCGTGTTTTGTTAGATGTGATCACGATGATGATGCCCTGTTAGATTATTAGATTTGTGTGCTAGCTAATCGTGTTTATATGTGCTAGAGGTGTATATAATTAGATGATGTTAGTGAATTAAAATGTGTATCTTAGATGATTTTTATGTTTGTTAGATGGTTATCATCATGATATTTATTTTTATGAAATAATATTTATTATAGATTATGTATTGGTGATCTAAAATTTTATATATGAAATTGCATGCAAAACGACTTACTTTAAAAAGAATGCAAATATATTTTTATAAATTACAAAATTTAGTATGGTTGAAACTATGATTGTAAAATTACGATAAATATTTTTCTATTTCTTAGATAGTTCATTCATATTCAATGTAACTTAATTAGTAAAACATTTCAATATTCACAGGGAAAAATTAATTTAAGGTAAAATAATTTAGCTGGTTCTTAATAAGACGAAAATGTGTAACTCATTCAATTTTTGATATAAAATATTAATAATAATAAATTAATCAAAAAATACAATTCAACCAATTCAAAATTGGTTTATAAAATTAATCTATTGTTAAATTTAAAAAACTTAAGTAAGAATTTTTTATAATTAATTTAGATTTAATATAACTTAAAAAATCTATTTTTATAAAATTTAATTTATTACTAAAGTTATGAGATTTTCAAGCAATTTAAATTTAATATTTATAGCAACACTTACCAATTTAAATTAGAAAATTTTCTCCTTAAATATGAGCATCAAGAAATGTAAAATAAGATTTGTCAAGTTACTTGTAGTTGGGGATTTGCTCTATTGGAAGTTCTCCCTTAAAGATGCAAGTAAATATTTTCCTAGCAATAAAGATATAACATTTTGGTGCTATTTTGGTTCTTTATTTTCTATTGTACTGGTTTAAATTTAACTCTTTTTAATAACAAATACGAGTTAAATAATACAAAAATGATACTATATTAGGTTTAAACTTTTGACAAATAATATATTTGATTATTTCTTAATGAACAACTCAAAAAATATTATTTTTTCCACAGACTTTTCACCAGATAGTCACTAAAATTCATGTTTTCAAATTTCTCCTAGATAATATTACATCATGTTCACAATGATAAAGACATGTCTACTTTAAATAATTTGTTTATAAATACATAAAAATAGATATTTATTTTACATAATCTAGATAGGAAAGAAAAATGCATCGCCAAGTCTATTTGAAAGTCAAACAAAATTTTCTTAATCACCATTACATTTTTATCATTTAATTCTTAGCCATAAAATATTTATTAATTCAACTTTCATTTATAATTACCATTGAAAAGAAAAGTCAAAATTGTTCCATTATCCATAAGAAAAAATAAAACCTCTCATGCATCCATGTAAGCCCATTTGTTTATCTTATGGTCCATAAAAATATGTAATCAACATTTTATACATGCATAAGACCTCCTTTTAGTTTACATAATGTTGCAAGAACTGCAATTTAAATATATTAAACATGACTTACCTCTCATGTCAAGAGTTTTATCTTACATATTAATTCACAAATTTTTCATTGTTAAAGTCCTCATAGAGTTATCATTACATGATGATTTATATTTTTTTTGAACTAAACACGAAGAAAAAACACATGTGAATTAATTAATAAACCAATAAGTATCTAAAGGGAGGCTAAGTATTCAATGTTATTTCTAAATTCACTATTTTGCTCTCATTTTCCTATTTGAGAAGGGTTGTAACCTTGAATCCTTATTATCATAGATATTGTGCACAATTGGAAATACTTTGTTTTAAGTGTAAAAATGTTTCCAATGCAAAAAAATGTTCGTGAATCTTACCAATTATATTATAAAATGCTAACAAGACGAATAAAAAAACAATATAATTAGAGAAATAAATAAAACAAAAACACGCAACAATAGAATAAATGACGAAATAATACAAGTACATATCACTCTCCATTGTCATAACCTTGATTATTTTCCTCGCTTGGCATGGTAACACTATTATTCTCAAAAATATGTTTTGATCTAGGGTGATGTCTTAATACAGACCACCAATCCCTATCCAACACACCTGGGAAAAAAAACACATGGTTGCAGTGTTTTGGGAAAACATAAGGCTCCTTAGCTTCATGCCACATCTTTCTAGAGTTGATAGATATCAACCCACTATCGTGATCTTCCTTTACATTATTCCGATCAAAGGTGTCCCACCACTCGCACCTAAAAATAACACATTGTAACAAAAAAAAATACACTTGAATGATCGACAATATGGAACAAGCTCAAATTTGAAGAATTGACCATTTGATATTATTCAGATTTTGTCCCTGTATTCAAGAAAAATCAGAAATAAAATTTTATGTGCATATCTAAAATTAATCTCAAGAACCATATAACTACAATCTAAATTTCAATATAGTTTTCAAACCATTTTCAAGAATAATGCGACTTTAAGCGGAAAATGTATACTATGAACTACTCTAATTCATGTGGATGTGTACTAAATGATAATTTGAGATTAATATGAAATTTTGTGTGAAAATAAAAATTCAGATAGCTTTTAAACCCTACCAGTACACTTATCAGAACAAAACACACCATTGTGTTTAAAAAATACCGACACTAGAGCATTCAAATAATACTTGCATTGGTTTCCAACATTTCAAAAAAATGTTATCTTATCGATGCTCTTATTAAAAAACACACCAATGTCTTTCAAATAAAAACAAACCGCTACCACTTGTTTCCAGATTTTAGAAAATAAAAACGAATTCAACGAACTCGGTGCTCTTATAACAATTAGAGCACTCATGCTTTTAAATAAAAATCACATCGTTGTGTTAAAAAATTAATCGCATTGTTTCAGGATTTCGTAAAAATAAATGTGTCATGTTGATGTGTTGAAAAAATTTGGCACCCCAGAAATGTCAATGCGATTTTCTTATAAACGCACACATAACTATCGAACACACTCATTTTTCAGATAAATTTAAACAAAAAAAATGTTTTTTTTGTAAGCTTGGCAGGACTACATCTGCATCATGTCCAATATATCACCCCGATCGAGGTGGGGAATTGAACTAATGACTTCACATCAATGAGTGCCTTAACATAGCACCCAATCACCATTTTTCCAAGACCCCATGGAATTTTTTTTTTAAAATTAAAAAACGATCGACAATTGATTTTTCAAAATATAATTTCATAAAGCCTTTTAAACAGTAAAAAGTTATTCACTATTTCATTATTTTACCCAAAATTTCAGGGGAGTTATTTGCAAGAGAGACATACCACGAGCACTATGAAATAACAAGATACTTTGGAGCAAAAAAATTATTTAGAAGATCAAAAGTTGAAAGGAATGGTGATTCACTCAAGACCCTGCATAGTAAAAATTTGAAATTTTATTGTTTATTTTACAAATAAAAATATTGCAATTTTTGTTAGGGTTTCATTAAAAGAGAGATCATTTACAAGAAAGACATATTGGGAGCACTGTGGAGCAACAAAATATTTTGGAACCGCAGAAAGATCAAAATTTGAAAAGTATGGTGATTCAATCAAAACCCCAGAGAACAAAATTTCAAATTTTACTGCTAATTTTTTTACGATTTATTTTATATTTATTCACAATTCATATATATATATATATATATTTTTTTTTTTTTCAATCTTGAATAGTAAAAAAATTACCATAAATTTTACTAGTAATTTTTTTTACAATCTATGTTCCTATTTAAATTAAATTAAAATTCAAAAAAAAAAACAGTCAATGCTTACCTTAAACCCTTACTTATTGTTGCAAAATTTCACCTTAGGGTTTAACTTCCTGTACCAATTCACAATTATGGTTTTTCATTTTGAGAATTTTCGATTTAATGGGTTTGTGTACTTACTATATATAGGGCATTTGGCATGTAGATTAGGGGAATCACTTATTGAATTATATTCAAACCTATCGGTCTTGTTCGTTTAAAAAAAAAAAAAAACATATATATGTTTCGCGGTGCGGCCTATGTAATACATCGCATGGATGCGTGCTATGTAATACAACACACCGATATATTATAACATTGTTAATTTTTTTCCAATTTTTTCATCGTTGGTCCCAATGTAGTATAACACATTGACACACCTCTTCCAAATAGCACCGTTAAATCATTGTGGCGCATTTAGTGTTACAAATCACAGTGTCATAATTTATAATTATTTAAAAAAAATAATTTTCTTTGACAATGTTGAACAATTAAAAGCCCAATGTGTTTAATGGGATAAATGCATTGGTGTTGTTATCTATGTAACCCTCTCCATGCAAATTTCGGGCTCTCCGCTCTTCATAAGCCCTCCAAATCAGCTATTGTGGCTGAAAACCCCCATATCCTACGCATCGTCCCCCTTTCCGCCCGCAAAATACACTACATAAAGGCTAAAATCCATAATCGGAAATATTATCGGGCCTAGCCCCTCAGCCTTAGCCCCCTTTGTTTCATCCCCCCATGTGACTCGGGCGCAAGACCGGGCGCCAAGCAGAAAGGAGCTAATCATTCAAAGTTTCGGGGGCACCCGTGGCCGTCCGATCAAAAGCAAATCGATGGAGCGGAGTCTGTTTTCCTTGGTGGCCCCGCGTCCGTATCCCGTCGCAGAAAACCACTGGTTTCATTCCGCCCCACCTATCTGAGGTTGGCGGTATTTCCCGCGGACCCAGCGATTCCACACGTTGGGTGACGCGTGTCCTCGTGCGCTATTTTAAAAACCGCCATTTCGCGCGTTAAAAGTCAGATCAAGGATGGGCAGCGGAATTCATCTGCACCGTTGGATCTGTCAGCTCTCATCTGACGGCTCCCGTCTTCCGAAGTTGCACACCATTTAATTTTGCCTTCATTGCCTCTGGCCCACTGCGTTATCGCTTTAGATGCATTATCAACCGTTGATTGGTTTGTAAATCGTATGGCCCGGATTTTTCAACATGCCATTGACTCAGTTCTCCCTCCACGTCACTCCTTCCATGCCATTTGTTGTACGTCCATCCACGTCGGCGCTACACGTGTCCATCATCTCATCCTTCGCTATTCATATATATATATATATTTCATCCATACGTTTTATGTTAAAGTTTCTCTCCGGTCAGCCTTTCCGCCATTCCTCGACTGTAATTCCTCCGCCACCCTGCACTATTTTGCCTCTCTGTAAACCTGCTCCACCATCTCCATCAACCCCACCATGTCAGCCATCCCTGTGATTGGTTTTATTTAACTGGTTTTTGTTTTTGCAGGATCACCATGGCTAAAATTATCATGACTCGCCATCGCCATTACAGAGGCCGAGAATGCACGACAGGACCGTGTTTCAGGAGCAGAATTGGTGGGAAAAGATCTGAGAGCTGCTATGATGTGACCATCATTAAAGAAAGTAAGGATTTGAATCTATAGAACCCTCCAGAGAAAATCAAGAGACAGATTTGGGTAGGCGAGAACATTAATGGGGCGGCATGAAATATCAGCGAAAGATCAAGACACACAGCGCCCTGCATTAAAGACCTAGGGTTTAAATTCAAAGATAGAGGGCCGAGAGTACTATGCACAACCACAAGCTATCTCAAGGTTTTACGGCAGCAGATTTTTCCCTTTCAGTAAAGGGCAGAACATTGTATATTTTATTATTTGTGTCTTGTTCATGAGGAGATTTTCATCCTCAACACTTATTTCTGGAGGTAGATTGTAAAGTACAGTTATTTATTTTTAGTTATTCATAGTGTGGGCGCGAATGTTTTCCGCCATTTTATTCAAATTAGATCATTAAATGTGTATCACCTACCTCATTCTCTAGAGTTTTCTCCTTCTCCTATAAAAACTAGAAAGAAAGACATTGTAAAGGTTCCATACTTCTATCAGCAAACTGTGTAGTAAGAAGTTTCTTGTATACATCTTGTAAAGCTTTTGTGTAAAGGCTCAGAGCCTGTAGGGTCTCAGTGAGGAGGAGTTATAACTGTAATGAGGATTCTGGTCTTTGGTATCCCACAGTATGTAATCTTTTCTTATGTGTTAATATAATATCTCATTTCATGCTATTTATCTTCTTGTATCATGTTCTAGAATGCGAGTGGCTCATTGGTCTTAAGTAAGGATTCATCCTAGTTGGTGCCCATACTTGGATTAGTCAAGCACTTTAAATAGGCCTAGTCATGATATATTGTTCCATGTTCATTTCATCCATATTTTCTGCTATATTAGTTACTTGAGGAGGGTGCTTTTAAAACGCCATTGTCATGTATGGATTCTTAGTTGGATAAGCCCATATGTGGTTCTGTTGTGTATCTGGGTATCAGCCTCATGCTAACTAGTATCTTCTACATGTTTCTTCACTGCACCCACTTTCTGATATTTGATTTCTGTGGCATATTATTTGAACTGGCTCTCTTTGCAGTAAGCTGTCTCTTAACTGTCTGATGCTTTTGTATTGGAGTTTTGCATGATGTTCCTACATTATTCTTATCTTTGTATCAGCTTCTGAGAGAGTTTGGTTCCATTTAAATCAATTTCCGTGTTCTGCAAGAGATAGTAAGAGAGCTTTTGGATTGACAACCCAAGCTAAATTATGAGCTCCTTGCTATGATAAGATGTCCTAGGCACTGGTCTATGGCAACTCTAGGTTGTCTCTAGGGGTGACAAAATTGTCCACAACATCTTTCTGGCGCCGTTGCCGGGGACAAATTTAAGAATATCAGTTTCCCTGGGCCTCGACAAATCATATTCACTCTCTAATCAGGTGAGCACAGAGAGTTGAAGAGTTGTATATCTCTCACCTTGGCGACTCCACTGTTCTTTATTTGATAAATATATTGGAAGTCCTGGCTCCTCGAAAGCCACAGTTGAGGTCAGATTCCTCTAAGTTAAAGACATCCTCTGTATCTGACCCAGAGAAGATTATTCATAGAAGAAGTTGGAAAGAAAGACAATAAGCCCGTGCTGAAATTCCTGAGTTTTCTGAAGAATATTACCCATCCTCTTCTTCTCAAGAAGTCCAAATAGAAAATCCCGACTCCACTGAGGAAAATCTTGGATATTATTCAGATAGCCCACCCAGGGGAGGTGCTAGAACCAAAGATAACCCTCATCCTACCCTTGAGGCTGAAGAAGTTAAAGAAGTCACAGAAGTAGCTGCTGTTAACCGTGAACTATTCCCATCTACACCTCAGGCTTCTGTGCAATTTGTTCCCATTGTTATACATACTCCACTTCCTCCTCCTCCCCTTCCTTCATTTGTACATCAAATTGTTGCACAACCTCCACCTCCTCCAATGGCTAATGTTCCTGCTTTCCTATTGAAAAAATACGCTCCACTGGCCTCACCTCAAGTGTTAAATGATATGCCATAGGATTATTTGAAGATTCTGCCTAGATTTAATGGAGAAAATGAAATTGATGCTCAGAAACATCTTGAGACTTTCTGCTCCTTTGCAGAGAACCTTAATGTTGAAAATTTAGACGTGGTCTTAAGATTATTTGTGAAATATTTGGATGGTGAAGCCAGAAAATGGTTCAAGACATTGGGAAACCGTTCAGTAACCACCTGGGATGACATGGAGAATACTTTTCTCAGGAAATGGGGAGAAAAGAAAGATCATGGACAATGTCTTACTGAGTTTAATACTCTGAAGAAGAAACACAATGAAGGGGTGTCGGATTTCATTAAGAGATTTAATAAGTTATATCTAAATCTCCCTGCAGACATGAAGCCTCACCAGAACGCTGCAAAAGTTGTTTTCATTGCAGCTTTTGACTCAGATTTCGGTTTCTCCCTCAGGGAGAGAAAGCTTGCCACCCTAGATGATGCTCAGTCAGATGCTCTTGAATTAGAAGAAAACTTTGCCTCCACTGGAAAATTAAAAGGAAAAGCTGAACAGGATGTTAGAAGGAAGGGAAAAGAAGAATTATCCACCTCCAACCAGGATAAGGATTCAGATAAAATGGACGAAATAAGCAAAATGATAAAGAAGATGGTCAAGCTTGAATTAGAGGCAAAGAACCCAGCTCCCAAGAATTTTTATAATGCTCCAAACAGAGGATACAATCCCCAGTATAAGAGACCACCATTGCAAATATTGCCAAGGGAAGCAAAGGAGCAGCAAGATCAGGTACCACATCCCTTGTACCTGGAAGGTCCAGCAGATGACTCCACTGAAGATGCTGCTTATGAACTAGAAGATTCAAATCTTGCTTTCTCAAACAATGATGAAATGGAATTCCCATTGCAAGAAGAAGAAGAAGGAGAGATTGATCATTATTGTAAACAATTTGCTGATTTCATGCAAGCACACTTCAATAGAAAATATGATCTCAGATCTTCAAGGAAGAGGACCCGAACTCAAGATCAAGAAGAGGAGCCACCTCAGAAGGAGGTACCTGCTCAGAAGGAATCAGCAACAAAGAGAAACACAGAAAAAGGTAAGAGTCCTCCGAACAAGCCCTCACAGTCTAATGACCAAGTTCCTTCTTCTTCAAAAGTAGTCAGTCCTCCTAATGATGAATCTGTGTCAAAAGAAATTAAATTCTCAGCTGAAAGTAAAAAGTCAAAAGAAGTTGTGATAGAAAAGCCCCCTCCCGCTTTTAGTTTGCAAAAAGAACTTGAAAAAATTAAGATTCCAGTCCCCCTGACCGAATTGTTAAAACAACCTGTATATCAGTCTCAAGTTACTTCCTTCATGCTTCCTCCTGAAATACCAATTGTGCCTGATAGTTTGAACCTTCAAGAAGAAATACCCATGGTAGTCTTTGGCCCACATGTCGAGGAGATAGACCCTTCTACTCCTCCTTTCTACGTGTCTTTAGTTATCCATGACTTGCTGCTACATAATTGTATGCTAGATTCCGGGGCTTCCCATAATATTATGCCTCTGTCTGTCATGGAACAACTAGGACTGCAAATTACAAGACCATACAAAGACTTGTACTCATTTGATTCCAAAAGAGTCAAATGCTTGGGGATGATTAAAGATTTAGTGGTCAATTTGGCCCAAATTCCAGCAAAGAGTGTGGTCATGGATATCGTGGTGGCTGATATCCCAGCCCGCTTTGGCATGTTGCTGTCAAGGTCCTGGGGTACAGAAATTGGTGGGTCAATCAAGTTGGATTTAACATATGCTACTATCCCGGTCTTTGGTGGCCTAAGGTATCAAGATGGTGTCTCATCTCCTGAGATAAAAGGTGGCCATAGCCACAACCCAACCATGCATCATATCCGATACACACTTTTTCACCCGATCTAATACGCCATGCCAATCCATGTTTGATGACATTGATGGAGTGTATAACACTTCTCGAAATATTGGATATGTATGGCCTAATTCTAATATTGATGTGCAACCATTCCAAATATGTAAGAGGGTATATATATTTGTGGCATAAAACTTCGTGCCAGAGACTTAAAGTTGTGAGAAGTTGCCATCCTAATTTGGCTGCGAGTGATTTTGAAAAATAGTTGATGTATTTCATTCCCAAACCTACCCATTTCCTAGGCTGTGTAATACTTTCCCAATCGTACCCATGCAAATGTCCTTCCTTCATATCCTCCCCTCCATAAAAATCGTTGGCATATTTGTTGTATTTGATTTGTGATACCTGTTGGTATCCAAGCAAGTGACATCCAATAAAATGGAGTCACTTTCAGCACTGATTTGATTAAGACCAACCTGCCAGGCCTAGATAACCATTTTTGGTTCCAAATGTTAATCCTGGCTTCTAGTTTTGCCACGAGCCAGGCCCAATCCACTATATGGTAATTGTCAGGTTTTAGACGAAACCCCAGATACTTTATACCATCCTCCATATAAGTCTGTTTGTATAAAAAATGTTGTTGAGAGAATATCTACTAAAGTCGCGGGAAGTTGACAGTCATGATATTGGATTTTTCCATATTGAATGTTGTTAAGATGTGCAGAAAATTGGTTGTATCTTTAATGGAACCAACCAAAAAATTAAGACATCATGTACGAATAACAGGTGTGATATGACAGAGGTATCAGAGATTCTTACCCCAGATATATCTCCAGTTCTTCGAGCACTTGTGATAAATTTTCTCAATCTTTCCATGATGAGCAGGAATAACAGGGGAGATGATGGGCAACCCTGCCTCGCCCACATGAAAGAAATTTGAGGCTGCACCATTAATGAGGATACTATATGAGGCCGAAGTAACACAACACATGATACAATTGATGAATGAGTGTGGTAATCCAATTTGAGTGAGTATAAGTCTGAGATATGTCCATCATGTTCGGTCAACTGCCTTTGATAGATTAATATTGAGTATGATGCTTTGCAGATGCTTGAATTTAATGGAGTGGAGTCCTTCCTGAGTAGTACCAATGGCCTCATGGATTTGTCTGTGACATAGGAAGGCAAATAGTTCTTTGGAAATATGGCGAGATAATATAGGCTTAATTCGATTAGCAATAATTTTGGAGACAATATTGTATATGTAGTTGCAAAGAGATATAGGTCTGAATTCATCAAAAGTCTGGGGATTATCTGATTTTTGAATAAGAGAAATGAATGTAGTGTTAATGGGACCATACATGTGGCCTTTAGTATTGTAGTCCTCCACACCCTGAAAATATCCTGTCCAATTAATTCAAAAAAGGTGAGATAAAATTCAATGGGCCAGCCATCTAGGCCCCAACTTTTATCTTTCTGGAAATATTTCAGAACTGCTTCAATTTCTTCGAATGTGACGGGTTTGTTTAAGTTGTCAGTTTCATCTTCGTCGATAAATCTCGAGAAGTGCCTGACCATGTTGAGAATGTGATCGATGGTGGTTTCTCAAGGAGTTGTGCAGAGGTGTTTGAAATGTCGAACCCCCATATCTGCAATTTGGTTAAATGAAGTGGCCTCTCTGCCTGAACGATCCTTTAGTGACTAAATAGTGTTGGTAATTTTCACCCTTTTGCACAATGTTGGAAGAATTTCATGTTTTCATCCACAACTTGTAGCCATATGGATCTGCTTCCGAGTCTCCATCCCTCTTCCTTCTATTTAAGAATTTTAATCTTCTCAGCTTCTAGTCGATTCAGGGTGAGTTTGTTCTCAGTAGTTAGGAAGCCCATGTTATTGGAGTCCATCATGACTGTAATCTCCGATTCAAGTTGACTCAACTCAATCTCATCCTTATTTTGTTTCTCCTTGATCCATGCAATAGTTATCAAAAAACACTTTCGTAGGGTCCCTGTCCATGGCATGGCTACAAGTTTTCCAGGATTCTTTGAACATTTGATGGAATTCTTCTTCTTTTAGCCAAGTTGAGTTAAATTTGAAAGGATCCTTTTGTTTGGAGGTTGGGCCAACGATCTCCAGATAGATGGGAGAGTGATATGATATACCCCCAGATCTAACCCATTTTCTAATCCCATTGAGTTTTTCCATCTGGGGGGCCTTGATGATGAATCGATCAAGTCGTCTGGCCAACATGGCATTCCCAGTGCGTCGATTTCTCCAAGTGGGCTGAATTCTGGCCATGTGAATATTGAGATAGTTATGATGATCCAAGATATGTTCAAAAAATTCTAAGAGAGGGTCTATCTGGTCATGATTCCCCTATGATTTTGCATGGCCAAGAGAGAAGTTGAGGTCTCCTGCTAAAATGATGTTATGATATGCTATGGGAGCATATCTTAATAACGATTCCCATAATGCTTCTCTATTGTGGTAAGGGTCGTATATATTGATCAGGATCATATTCATATTGAGCTCTACTGAATAAAATTCTGAGGCTAATACCCCTTCTCTACCCCAAATGTTGTCAATCCGCATTGTTTTGTTGTAACAATCGACTTCACATCCACTAGATATGCCTCTCGCATCCAAACTATGAAAGGTCCAACCATAAAAAATAGAATAGAGGATTTGAAAAAAAATATTTATTCCTTCACCCATAATTTCTTGTAGGAAGATGACATCCAACTTCTCAAATTTCACCAATCTTTGAAAGGCCAATTTTTTGTCCAGGCTGGCCAAGCCCTTACAGTTGAATGAAAGGAAATTCAAGGGGAAAGCGGTCAAAGGTTTTCTCTTGCTCTAAGAATCCTATCAATCAGAATCTATTTTTCGGATGCAACATCGTGTCCAACTTGTTTTATAGCTTTGGAGATGTATGAATGTCTGCCTCTTGTGGAGCGAAAGGTATTAGGAGGGGAGGCTTCACCTATGCCTATCCCAGAGGTAGTGATAATATTGGATGAGTCTCTTGATCACAAATTGTATCGATGAGAGGTAGAGTCAGATGAGGTATCCTTTGTTACAGATAAGTGAGTATCAGGGAGTGTGGTAATGATAGGGATGGGGATGCTGGGCAGGGAATGCGTTATTTTACATGCAATAGATGGAATATAACAAGATGAAATAAGAACACCCATGGATTAAATAGATGCAGATTTATAAGATGGAATAGAATTGATCGATGTATATAATAGAGTGGAGGATATTTTTGTACCTGAATATGGTTCAAGTCTAGCAATTCTTTTTTTTGAGACCCTTTTTGAAGGTGTTTCGGATGCCTGGTGGTGATCGCCATTCTTCTTTTGTCTCGTGCGAGTGTTGTGTTGTGGAGTCAATGTGGGCATTATGTATTGTCTGTGTGCCTTTGGATGCCACCATGTCTGCCGAATCCTTGTTTTCTTTTCCCAACATCGTGCATTCATTATACAGATGCCCTACTTGATGACATCGTCTGCACTAAAAGGGGATGCCTACATAATCTAGGACCTGTAGCTTTGAGTGGCCCTCATATTGTAGATCCATGCTTTCGACCAGGCCATCCCTGGTATCCAGGTGTACAAGAATACGAGCGATAGCCATATTTATAGACTCGAAATAGGATCGATCATGTTCCAGATATGTGCCCAAATATTTTCCAATGATGCAGAATACTTCTTCAGACCATAAATGAAAGGGAAGACCGGGTAATTGAACCCATATAGGCCCTGATCCTAGATTTTCCTTTTCAGGGTTGAAAAGCAGAGACCATCTCTTCAAGTGTACCGCTGCGAACTCAATATGCCAATATTTTTCCAATGCCCAACTTGCATGGTCCGAGTGTTGGAATATTAGAGCAAACCAACCCCGAGACATACTGATCATAGTAGGCAGATGTTGCATCATATTTCCCCAAATCTCGAGATTCCAGTTCTTCAAACGCTGAGTCGAGTAGGTTCTGCCCCTGACCTTGCCCACCAGACCATAATTTGCGGTGATAGCAACCTGACCCATAGATATGCCTTCCTTGAATATCAACTTCCTTTCCCTTTCTCTGAATTTGATGCACTTGGATTTTTTCCCCAAGGATTTGTGCGCCGCTTCTGGTGGTGTTTCAGTTTCATGGAGGGAGTTATCCTTCGAGTCCAATATCCTGGAGTCTTTTGGACATGGGATATTCATATGGGAACCATCAAAATAGCTGGGGGTTCACCGGGGATTGGGGTTTTGAGTGTTCAGATCATGCGGTAGAGAAAATCCAATGTTTGAGGGTATGGATTTGCCGACACCTGAAATTTTGAGATCCATACTTGATAATGCAGAGTGAATGCATGGTACTATCACGAGGGTTTGATCCAAAATCTAATTTTGAATCTCAGAGAGAGAGGGTATAGTGAATGATGGCTGTTTTGAGGGCTCGGTGGAAAATAAGTCACCAAATGATGAGTGGTCAATGGAATTTTGAACAAACCCTAAGCAGGTGAGATTAGTATCATTAACCTCCATGGCGACGGGTGATGTGGATACATGAAGGTCGTGTGGTGCGTTGTTAGCCGGTGTGGGTGGACAATTAAGATGAGGTGTAGCCCATATAGTTCTAGAGTCTAGGTGGGGAGAGGAGTAATCGACGAGTTATCCCTCCATAACGGTCGGGAAATATCAGGATCAAGATAGATGGAGGAGGGTCCGGGAGCATGGATTTCAGAATGATGGAGAAGGGAATATGCCGATGACCGTCGTATCTATGTGAATGCCATTCAAGCTGATTTGAAATGTCACCACAGATGCTCCTTAACTAAACCCTAATGCGATGGCGGTTTGCTCACAACCCCAAAAATTCAAAGCCATTTTTCCCTCTCAATAAGGCTTTATACATATATACATATTCATGAATATAACATAGAGAATAAAACCTTGATTTTTTCTGTACATATACTTTGAGGTATTTACATAGAATTTTTCTACGAAGAAGAAAAACTGAACTTGGTTTGACATAGCCTCTTATTGATATATAATAAAATACATTTTAATTCATTTTATTATGTTATCTAATGTCATTGTGAAATGTTACAACACTAATGAAATATATGGATGATTAAATATTATAATGAAGAGATGTGAAATATGATAATATAACAAATTAATCTAAACATCATATACAAATGCACTATTCAAATTTTAATTTATATGAATAATTTTATAAGATATATGTTGAATTTTGAATAAATAATGGATTTAAAAAATTACAATAATTGCACTGTCACAAGTCGATGTTTCCAAAAAGAGAGAAAATCTCATATAAAAAACTGGTGCGTCCATAACATAAAAACACATTGGTGCATTATATTATATAAAAGCACTAAGCCATTTATTTCTTAAAGCACCGGTATTGTTTGCAATTAATGCCCTGGTGCATTGTAATTGTTAAAGCACCAATGATTTCATAGAACAAACATCCTAGTCCTTCAAAATATCATTTCCAGCCTCATTGCATTATGAAAACTCATAACATTGGTCCTTTATATGACTATCGCACCGATGCATTTATACAAACAATACACATCTGCGCTGCAACTTTAAACAAAAGCATTGGGACTACAATTATTTTTTGAGTACCCCGATGTTGTTTCTTACAAGAATGCCCGAGGCATTTTTTATGTATTAGCACCGATGCAATAGATATTATGCATCAGTGCTAGTTGTTTCATGAACCGCACCGTAAAAAAAACATCCGCAAAAAGCTCTGACAACCCATATTTTTTCAGTTGTGATGAATTTTTATAATCTCCGCTAAAACATCTGCTATCATAAATGGATGTTGTAGCGGATTTTTTTTGACAAATTTTTCCAATTTTATAACACTAAAAAGCTTTGTTATAACCTCTACTAGAAGGTCTTTTCATTGCAGTGATTTCAAAGTTTGATGGATTCCATTTTTAAACCCTTCCTTAGAAGATTTGTGTAAGTATTTTTTTGTGACATACTAATCTATAGAAAATCTTGGGAAGGGTGTGTACAACATGTTGATAGGGTCTTAACACTATTGGAAGAGCAACAACTAGATGCAAAGCATTTCAAGTGTGCCTTTGGGGTTCAAGAAGGGTAATATTTGGGCCATATTATATCCCATGAGGGTGTCAAAATGGATTCTAACAAATAAAAGCTATAAGGGAATGAACAATCCCTAATACCTTGAAGAAAATGAAAGGATTCTTAGGATTGAAAAGATATTATTGCAAGTTTGTCCAAAAATGTGGTCAAAATCCGCGCATCTAATAAAATTACCGAAGAAGGAACCATTTTATTGGACTAAAGAAGAAACAAAATGTTTTGGAAAACTTAAAGAGGTTAAATGTACAACTCTCTTCCTAACTTCAGAAAACCTTTGGTGTGAAGTCTTATGTCTTAGGCCATGGAATTGGTGCATTGTTAATGCAAGAAGTAAGGCCCCTTGACTATGAAATTAGTGAAATTAAAAGAAATAGCTTACTAAGACCCACTTACGAAAAATAAAGGTTGACCGTACTACATGCAATTAAGAAATGGCATCCATATCTTATAGGAATATAATTTAAACTAAAGATAGATCATGATAATTTAAAGTACTTATTGGAAAAAAGAGTAACTTGAGAAATGCAATAAAAATGGGTTACAAATATGTTAGATTATGACTTTGAAATAATCTACAAAAAGGAAAAATAAAATAGTGGAAGATTCACTCTTAAGGAAAGAGGAAGACACACAGGGTTTAATATGTGATATTTCCATTCCATAGTCTAATTGTGTGGAAGAGGCAAGGATAAAATGAAAGAAATATGAGAAGGCATGCAAGATCATTTGACAATTATGGGAGGACCCAAATGCATTAGGAAAGAATACGTGGAAGAATTATTTACCATGGTATCAAGATCACTTACACTTATTAAGATTTCTCAACTCAAACAAAAGGTCGTTTTAAAATAACACGTCTCTCCTATAGGAGGACATTCATGGTTTTTCGAAACATATGATAGATCAAGAATGATTTTTTTTGGGAATTTTTAAAATCAAATGTGCAAAATTTTGTAGATGAATGTGTGGTATGCCATCAAAACAAGGGAGAGATAATCAAGACACTAGGAATCCTACCCATAGTAAGTTGATGTTAGGAATAGTTTTAAATGGATTTTATTATAGGTTAACCAAAATATGAAGGAAATGATGTCATTATGGTAGTGGTAGAGTCGAATAACAATGTATTCCCATTTTTTGTTGTCTTTCTCATCCTCTTCAGGTAATGACAGTGGCAGAAGCATTCATGGAAACAATCCAAAAGCCACATGGGACAACAAAGTTTACTATAAGTGACAAGACATAGGAAGATGATTAGTTCATGAAAAAACACCCACAAATAGTTGAGTGTTTAGGACAATACTTGTTTGAAGGGGAGGGGCATGTTCAGTCCTATTTAAGTCTCGTGTTAACCCTAAAACCCCTTATTAAGCACTAGATATTGAGTTATTATGCTACAACAAAAAATGTCATTGGTGAGGGTCATGCCTATGGTACACCTTTAAGGTTCATCGCCAATGTTGCATATGGTGATGGTCCTTAAAAAAACATTGTTGTAAGTGAATATAATGACGGTCCTTTAAGGTTCATCACAAAAGCCATTTTCAATGACACTTTTTGTGAGGGTTGTTAAATGCCCATCACTAATTCTCTCTTTGGTGACACTTCTAGTGACAATATTGTATTGGCCCTCATCAATGCTCTTTTTGGTTACTTTTGGTGATGGTTAAAAAATGTTCGTCATCATTGATCATTCCAATGAGTTTTTGATGGCACTATGTGACTATTGAAATATTTTCTATCAAAGATAATGATTTAAGACCATTGTTATGGAGTGTTTTTCATTATGTGTCTAAGGACATAGTGCTTAGAGTCAATCAATTTGTTAAAAGTGATTAGTGTGTATCATTTCTCTTGAGTAATTATAATATAGTTTTCCTATAAGTCAACACATGATTAATCTATGTTAGGTTTATTATTTAGAAAATTCCTTTTAGATGAAGTTCCACTAGTGTGTGTAGGAACCATATTATTTAATACATAATTGAGCTCGATCAATTATTATAAGGAAAGAGACCTATCACTCCTCAACAGTCATGGCACACCTTGACATGATTTGGCACACACTAACATTGCTTGGCAACTCACATGTCTTGGAACATCTTCGTATCTAGAACATCTTTCCATGAATAGGATGCCCTAGCACAACATAGCACTCCCCTGTAATGTGTTGGCATGCCCTGTAGTCCCTAGAATTCCCTGGAACACCTTGGCATGCATTGACATACATTAGCTCTTGGCATGTGTTGGAACCTTTTTTTAGTGTGCCTTCATTCCCCTTTTAAAAAAGGTAAAGTCTTGACTTATTAACCATCTTATGTGTTTATTTCCATGCATTTTAGCTTATTTTTACATTTTTATTCCTTGAAAATCCTTGACACATGTTCACACACCCTAGCACCTTGCACACCCTAGCATGCCTTGACATGCCTTGGAACTATTTGGAAAATGTTAGCACACCCTAGAACTCCATAAAACACTTTATAACTACTTGACATGCCTTGGTATTACCTAGCATGCCTTACCACTACCTAGCATACCTTGTCCCTTCCTCACTAGCATGCTTAACACTAAATGAAACTCCCTGGAACACCCTCATATTCGCTCATTTCCATGCATTTTGACCTAGTGCTACGATGTGTTACCCTAGTACTCCTTAACACTCCTTGGTATGATTTGGCACTATCAGGCACACCTTAACACTCTTCAACATGTCCTCATGCCACTCCATAACATGTGTAACACTCACTGGCACACATTGGCACTTGGCACGTGTTTGCACTTGGAAAGTCTTAGCATGCATGGAAAGTGTTCAGATACCTTGGTGTTCTTTGGCATGTGTTGGCATGGTTTAATATTAAAGTTATATGAGATAAATTATTGGAAAGTAGGAGAGAAGTAATAGAGGAATATTTGGCACTTAAAATGCACTAACACTTGACACATATTGGCATGTACCTTACTAAAAAAAAGGCCTTTAGGGGCAGTTTGGCTTGCAGTGATCTTACCAAAAATGCCTCTAAAAATGTTTTCTCATGCCTTTTGGAGGGGTTTTTTATATTATTTCCCCTAAATATATATTTCATGGCATTTTTTTGAAAACCCCCCTAGAAAGTCATGAAAATTGGAACTTTATTTATTTATTTTTATTTTTATTTGTGGCGGGGGGGGGGGGGGGGTTGTTAAATGACTGCCCCAAAATACAATTTTCATGGTGGTTTTTTGACAACCCCCTAAAATTAATGGTAATTTAACTTTTGGAGGCAGTTTTTGAACCCCCCCACTCCCAAAAAAAATCATAAAAATTGAACATTTGGAGGTGGAAATTTAAGAACTAGCTCTAAAAGTTCAATTCTCATGACTTTTGGGGTTGGAGGTCCAAAACCACCTCCAAAATTTCAATTCTTGTGACATTTAAAAGTCATGACAATGTAACTTTTAAAGGCAGTTTTTGACAACCCCCCCCCCCCCCCCCCCCAAAAAAAAAATAAAATTTAGATACATTTTTAGAGGTAGTTGTTAAGTGACCACGTCCAACTGTTAAATTCTCATAAATTTTGGGGGAGGGGGATCTCTTGGTGTATTGAACGGGGCAAGAGGACATAAGGTTAACATGTATGGGTAGAAGTGAGAGGTTCTAGCATGATTTACATAGATCTATAATCCTAACATTAGAGAATGAGAAGTGGCAGTAGAACCTCATGGCATAGGGGCTAGGGGGATTAGAGGGAAGGTATCAAGAGAAATTGATAGGGAAATCCAAAATAGTTGTGATAAGAGGATTAAGGGCTCCATTATCATAACTTATAAGCCTTTAACACATAAGCACTAAATTTCCTATCCCCTTAACCCCCAAACCATAATCCATTAACCCCTACACTCATAACTCATAATCCATTAACCCCTTGATCCCTTAAAAGAAACTAACCCCTTAACCCCCAACACCCAAATTAGAATCCCTGAACCAATATTAAAATTCATGAAAATATAAATTTTGGAGGCAATTTGGACAACCATCCCCACTCCCCACAAAAAAGAAAAAGATAACTAGAATTAAAGTTTTAGTGGTGGTTGCTAAACGACCACCTCCAATGTTCAATTCTCATGAATTTTTGGGGAGGTGGACCTTTTGGTGCATTGAAAAAGGTAAGGATAAATAAGGGTAGCATGGATGGGTAGAAATTAGAGGTTCGAGCATGGTTTAATTCCAAATCCATAATCCATTAACCCTTACATTCATAACTCATAATCCATTAACCCCTTGATCCATTAAACCCTAAAACACTAATCCCTTAACCCCTAAGCCATAAAATAGAGTCCCTGAACCCCTTATCCTCTTAAACCTTGACCCTTAACCCTTAACCTCTAACCTCTAAACCCATTAACCCACTAACACCTAAATCCCATAACCCTTAAGTACTTAACCCCTAAATCCCTTGACCCCTGAGCCCTTGGTGCTTAAACCTTAACATTTGAATCCCTTAACCACTAAGCCATTAACCTATAACCCCTAAACCCCTTAGACCTCAACCCCCTAACCCTTAATCCCATAACCCCTAAACTCTCTAAGCCCTAACTCTTTACCCTTAACCCCTGATTCCTAAACCCCTTAACTCCTAAAACCCCTAAGCCTTTTTCCCAAGCTAGCAGTGCTCCAACACTAATATTCTTGGTCATATTATCTTTTTTTTCACTAACCCCTCTAAATAAAGCCTCTAAACACTACTAGGGTCTAAGGAAAAGAACCACAAGGTCCCCAAATTTTTTCTACATTTTATGGATAGTCACATTTCCCCCAAATATCCTCCATGTATTTTCTTTGAAAGGGAAACAATATGGCCTCCTAATGTCCACAAATGCATCTAAGTTCATAGGAAAAAAGTAAGGTTCATCTCCATGCATGATCGAAATGTAATTCATGTCCACTCAAAAGGAAAAAAACAGGATAGAGGGATGCCCCTTTAGTTGTCATCATCCTTTAACACTAGTCCATTATCTTACCAAATGTATTGGTAATAGTCACATACAAGTCTACAATATTTCTCAAAGATTCTTCCCACAACGTGCTCAAAACAACATTGAAGTTCCCTTATTTTTCTCCTAATCTATTCGAAACTGACAAAAATAGTCCTCAATATAGGAATGGTGCAATCTTCAAGCTATCCATATCTAGGTTCATCCCATTTTGATCCCCTTTTTGTTCCTTCAATACAAATATGACCAAGTCCATTTTACAATTGGATCTCCCTTTTGCATCTAGTGAGAGTACTGCCTCATTCTTTAGGAATGGCTTGCTTCTAAACAGAGTTACACTAATACTCTCAACATATGCGGGGTTAAAAGATACATTAAGAGGATAAAAAATAGGTCAAAATCAAGCATATTGTCAAACATATATAAAAAATTAGATAATATACACATGTAATTCTTACATTGTTGGATGGTTTTGGATTAACTCCACCATTTTGTTTCCCCAACTCCATGGTAGTATTTCATTCCATTGATTCTTCAACAATTGCTTTCAATTTCTCTTCTATATCATGTAGTTGAAGTTGAATGGTGAACCCCCAATAGTTGTGATAAGGGGATTAGAGGCTCTCTTATCACACCCCATAAACCCTAATGCATTTAAGCCCTTAGCCAAGGGGGCCCAAGAGTGTAGTTGTAGGGGATTTGGGACCAAATCAGGGGGTTCATAACATTAGGAGAAGTTGAATGGTATGACCCAAAAGGTGGGATGGGTATATTTTTTAGTATTGAATGGGGCAAGTGGAGGTTCAAGCATGGCTTAGTAATATGTTTAATCATATAATTACAAAATGAGAAGGCAACTTGCGACCTAATGTCAGATGTGCTAAGGGACCTAGAGGGAAGGAAATGAGAGCAATAGATAGGGGATCAACCCCTAATAGTGGTGATAAGGGAATTTGGGACCCCATTATCACAATCCATAAGCCATTAACCCATAACCACTAAATTCCATATCCCCTTAACCCCCAAGCCATAGTCCCTTAACTCGTACACTCATAAATCATAACCCATTAACCCCCTGACCCATTAATCCTTAAGCCACTAAACCCTAACCTAAAATCCACTAACACCCTAAGACCTAACCCCTTATACTCTTAACCCATGACCCTTAACCCGTGATCTCAAACTCCCACTGAGACTCTTCTTTTGACCATGAGATTAATAATCATCACTAAATATTTTTGGTAAAGTGTCTTTATTAATATTTTTGTAAGCTTTTCTTAATTTGTTAAATATCTTCAGGAAGATTCTAGGGAAATCCTTTCTAGATGTGACAAGGATGACGAGGAAGAAATTATTTTAGTTGATACAAATAAGTTTAAATCTGAGGAAGATGATGATAGTGATTAGATCCTACCAAGCATAACAATTTTTAGTTGAATGGATGTTCATCCTACAAGATTCTATCTTCATGGACTAAGATAAGGCATCCCTCTATGTTACCCATGACTATTTCATTAATGGTATACTATTAAAGAGAAAAAAACTTTCAATGGATCATTCTTTGTGTTGAGTTTCATGGATAGTATAGGAAAGTTTGTTGATCGAGATTTGTAATTTTTCATCATACTCCTGAGAAATTTCTCAACCATTTTCTTAATCTCCTTTAGCTTAGTGAAAATTTGTTGTCCAATGTTTAGCCTCTATAAACTAGCTATAAATCCCACCTTTAATTCATCCATGGCCTTATTTATACCCTAGGATCAATGTATATGAACTTCATGCACCACTAGAGAAGCTAACCCCATAATGTGGCTAGGAACTTTATATACTTATAATCTAGCACAACAATCCTTTTCACCCTATAGATGAATCCACATGAACCAATATGTTTTTTCATCACCATCGCCCTTCATAAATATCTTGGAACTACTATAACCATATCATTGGCTGGATTGTTCACCAAGATAAAACCTTATGGACTTGTTTGAATAATCAGGCCTACTCCCCCACTTGAACTAAAATTCAAGAATAACATATGCCACTTCTACTTGTATTCCCACATTTATTTTGTTTTTCACTACTAATATACCCCAAAATACTAAGAAAAGGTTCTTTCAAGTCAAAAGTTGAATAAAAATTTGGGAATACCTCTAGGCTTTTAAAATTCATAGGGGGGTTGGTTTGGATTGGATCCACTTTTCTTAGGTTTTAGCATGCATACTAATTGACCTTCCTCTAGCTCAAACAATTAGAACACATTACCAAGCGTTTCTTCGTCTTCTTCCTTAGTGATGACATCTCTCTACATAGGCTAATTAATATATTAAAAACTAAGGCTTCATTTTGGGCAATCATGATCCATCTAAATGAACATGCTCACCTCCTTGTGACATCACTTCTCTTTTCTCTTCCAAATTTATAGACATATTCTCCCCACCCATTCTTCTCTCTGAAAACTTTCTAATTATTATATCGCCCTCTTTCAACAAATGTTAGGTAATTCTCTCAAAACCTCTGAAGCCTTCTGAAATATTTTACTCATGCCCCTATGTTTCCATCCTCACTAATACTCCTCTTCATTTCCATAGTATTGTGATGAATCCCCTTCGTTCTATTCACCCACCACTTCTGAATTATTGCATTTTTATTAAAATCACATTTCCCCCTCTTTAGTGCACGTGCTTCCTCCATGAAACCTTATTCCCTTATTTATTCAATATCAATCAATCCATTCTAGGTCACCTCCAAGCACTGGTGCTTACACTCCCTAACACACCCTCATATTCATTAATTTCATGAATTTTGACCTATTTCTCTCCTGTGTTTCCCTTGTACTCCCTAACACTCCTTGGCATGCAACGACACTCTTTTGCACACCTTAGCACTCTTCGACATTCATTGCCACTCCATAACATGTGCAATAGTACTACCAAATGCACATTGGCACTTGGTACGTTTTGGCACTTGGAAAGTCTTAACATATATGTCATGCATTGAGATGCCATGGTATGCTTTGGAATGTGTTGGCATGGTTTGAAATTAAATTTATTTGAGATCAATTATTGGAAAGTAGGAGAGAAGTAACATAGGAATATTTGGCACTTAGAATGCACTTACACTTGGCACTTGGCACTTGGCACTTAGTGATGGTGTGACTAGCATGCCCCTCTTGGAAAATGTAAATTGATGACTTATTAACCTTATTATATGTTTACTTCCTAGTAGTTTAACTTGTTTCTCCCTTTTGTTTCCTTGACACTCCCTGGCACGCGTCGGCAAACCCTTGCACATATTGGCACGCCTTAGCACTTGGCACATCTTAGCATGTTTGACATGCCTTCACACTATATAATACATGTTAGCATGCCCTAAAATTCCCTAGCATGCCTTGGCACTTATGTCCTCACATATATTATTACATTTTTCATGATTTGGGAACCCAATCAAGTCCTTGGCTATTGCAGTTCATGTGACATTGGCCTGCTTCAGTCGCGACAACTTGACCAACTATGCCTACTACAACTAGATTATGCATTTTTCACCTAAGAGCTACCTATAACTCATCTAAGGCTACTCATGTCCAAGCTCAACTTGTCCCACTAAATAAGTTACCAAGATCAAAAGGATCACATCTAGCCATGCCCATAAAACAAATAAGAAACACAACATACACTTAGGCAATATTTCAAATGTATGTCCATTTCATATAAACAATAGAGCATTAATTGTGAGTTTGCAAGAACCACAAGATGCATAAGACACACAAGAGATAAGTCAGCATAAGCCGAGTGCCCCAAAACTTATACACAATAATGTACAATATGTAATATTCCAAAATAACTTAAAACATGAGCATGCGACCAAAGTGTACGACATCTCATATAAAAATAATAGCCAAAGGAAAAACAATTTTGTGCCTAACACAAAGTCTCCCTTTGTCTAAAACTTCTCTGTCAGACCCCTTATTGCAAATGTAGGCTTGCCTCCTGTAAATCATATTATGAACTTCTCCTAACATGCTTCATCCTTGACACACTTGGAATTCGCCAACGTTCCCTCAGACATACTCTTATTTGTTCATTTCCATGCATTTTGACCTAATTCTCCCATGTGATGCCCTAAAAATCTCCAACACTCCTCAACATGCATTGAAATTTTATGGAATGTGTTAGCACACCTTTTTAGTTCTTTTCACACTCTAACACTCCCTAGCTATCATGTCCTCACGACAAGTACCCTAACTTTTTTTGTGAGTTGGGAACCCAACCAAGTCTTGCCTTGAATACAATCATTTTGACCAAGTTATGGTCACTACAACTAGACTATGCCTTTTTCACCTAAGAACTTCCTATAACTCATCTTAGGCTACTCATGTCCAATCTCAACTCATCCCACTTAACACATTACCAAGACAATGCTCACATCTAACCATGGCCGTAAAAAAACTAAGCAACATAGTTTACATCTTAACATGTCATAGCACCTCGCACATCTTAGATGGCTTGGCACTATCTGGCACATGCACGACACATGTTATCATCCCCTATATTCCTTATCATTCTTTGAAACTCCCTAGCACACCCTAGCACTTCCTGACACACCCTAGCACACCCTAGCACTTCCTGACACACCCTAGCACACCCTAGCACTTCCTGACACACCCTTGTAGTTTAGCATGACTTGGCATTGCCTAGCGTATAACCTTGTCACTCCCTTAGCACAACTAGAACTCACTAACACTCCCTGTGAAAAACTCTTATTCATTCATTTCCATTAATTCTAACCTAGTTCTCCATTGTGTTTCCCTGAAATTCCCTAACACTCCCCAACATGCGCTGACACACCTTAGTACTTGGAACATCTTGGCATGTCACTTTGACGCTCTAGCATTCCTTGGAGCTACATAGCATACCTTGTCACTCCCTCCTTGACACACATGTAACTTTCTGACACTCCCTGTCACACACTCTTATTCGTTTATTTCCATGTATTTTGACCTAGTGATCCCTTGTGTTTCCGTAGCGCTCCCTAACACTCCCTAGCACACGTTGGCACACTCTAGCACCTAACACATCTTGGCATGTCGCCTTAGCCTATATCATGCCTTAAAACTACATAAAATACCTTGGCACTCCCTCCTTAACACACCTATAACTCACTGACAGTTCCTGTCACAAAATCTTATTTTTTCATTTCTATGCATTTTTACCTAGTGCTCCCTTGTGTTTCCTTGACACTCCCTAAAAATTCCTAACACACATTGGCACACCCTGACACCTGACACATCTTGGCATGCTGCCCTGGCACTCTATCATGATTTATCACCACTTAACATACCTTGTCACTACTTCCTTAGCACACCTAGAAATCACTGACACTCCTTGTCACACACTCTTATTCATTCATTTCCATGCATTTTGACCTAGTATTCCCTTGTGTTTCCCTAGCACTCCCTAACACTCCTTGGTGCACAGTGGAACACTGTAGCACTTGGCACATATTGGAATGCTTACCCAGCACTCTAACATGCCTTAGAACTGCATAACATAACTTATCACTCCCTCTTTTACACACCAGAAACTCTCTCACACTCCCTATCACACACTCGTATTCATTCATTTCCATGCATTTGAAACTAATGCTACCTTGTGATTCCCTGGCACTCCCTAACATTCCCTAGCATGCATTAGCGCCACACCCTAACACCTGGCACATCTTGGCATGCCTTAACACTTAGCGTGTCTTGTCATGCCAAACATGCCTTGGAACTTTCTATCATGTGTTAGCACTTCCTAGCATTCCATATCACACCTTGGAACTCCCTAGCTATCACGTCCTCATAGATACACTTACTTTTTTGCAACTTGGGAACCCAACCAAGTAATTGGAAAAATAATGTTGTGCCCAACCCAAAGTCTCCATTTGTCAGAAAATACTCTGCCTTGCCCCTTATCGCAACGGTAAGATTTCCTCCCGCGAGTCCTATTCTGAACTTCTCCTAACACACTTCATCCTTGGGACACTTGGAATTCATTGAAACTCCTTGACACACACTCTTATTCATTCATTTCCATGCATTTTAACCTACTTCTACCTTTTTATGCCTTGGAACTCCATATAACTTCTCAACAGGCATTGACACTATCTGATATTGTTATCACACTTTTTCATTCCTTGGCATGCACAAGCACACCTTGGATATCATGCTCTCACAACTACCCTTATTTTATTGTGACTTCAGAACCTAACCAAGTCTTGAATCGACTACAAAAGCTTGACCAAGTTACAATTAATACAACTAGACTATGCCTTGTTCACCTAATAACTTCTTATAACTCATCTTAAGCTACTAATTTCCAATCTCAACTCATCCCACTTAACAAGTTATGAAGACAAGGCTCACATCCAACCATGGTCGTAAAACAACTAAGCAACATAATTTACATCTTGACATGCCATAACATCTTACATGTCTTAGAATCCCTTGGAACCATGTGGCACATGTTAGCATCCCCTACATTCCTTAGCATGCTTTGACACTCCCTAACACACCCTAGCACTCCTTGACACACCTTGGCACTCTAGCATGCCTTGACACTGCCTAACATATAATCTTATCATCCCTTCCTTATCACACCTGGAACTCATGACACTCCATGTCACATACTCTTATTCATTCATTTCCATGCATTTTAACCTAGTTCTCCCTTGTGTTTCCATGGCACTCCCTAGCAATCCCTCGCACACATTGGCACACCTTATCACCTAACACATCTTGGCATGCCACCTTGGCAATCTAAAACTCCTTGGCACTACCTAGCATACCTCGTCACTCCCTCCTTAACACACCTAGAACTTCTTGACACTCCTTGTCACACATAATTATTAATTTATTTCCATACATTTTAAGCTAATGCCCCCTTATTCTTTTTTGACACTCCCTAACACTCCTTGGCATGCATTGACACATATTGGCATGCCTTAGCACTTAACATGTCTTCACATGCCTAAAATTTAGCCTTGGAATTGTTTAGCATGTGTTATCACTTCCTCACATTTCTTGGTACACCTTGGAACTTCGATGATTTCATGCCCTCATAGATAACATTTTCTTTTTTGTGACTTGGGAACCCAACCAAGTCATTGGAAAAATAGTGTTGTGCCTAGCAAAAGGTCTCCCTTTGTCTAAAATTTCTCTGTTTAGCCCCTTATTGCAACTGCAGGATATCCTCTTGCAAATCCTAATCTAAAATTTGTTTAGATTCAACATGAAAATTTCAGCACCCACGCCTAGTGCATTAAGCACCTACACTAGGGTGGGGCCCACAGTGCTATTTTTGGTGCATGTATATTTTAGTTATCCCTTAATTAAGATGGAAAATAAACTGTAATCTATTCTCAATGATAACTTGTAATAGTTAACTGAGAGTGATAAACTCAGTTAGCTAGTGGATTTTGAGTTAGGGGTAGTTGGTGAGGCATGCAGAGTAATTCTAGCCGTAACAAAGTTCGAAGTGCAATGGTGCATTAATTAATGCAAATTGTAATCAGTTTAACTCAGTTAAGTGAGTTAAACTTAGTTGTGCTAGTTGTAACTGCTTGATACACTAGTGAGAGATCAAGTGAAATAAATATTAATTAATTCACAATAAGTGATCTCACATGCAACAAAGGATTTACTATTATTAGCTGCATGCATGTCAGATCTAGTGGAGACCCAGTTGAGATCTAGGTGAAAGGGAAGTTGAATATCAGTTTTAGGATTATTGGGTTGCACCCATGCAACCAAACACCCATTGGAGTGCCCATGATACTTGCGCAGTCAAGGAAGGCAATAATTCCTATCTTTTAGGGATTGCATTCATCAGGGATTGCGCAAGCAAGATAGGCTGTCTGGAGGCAGTAAATTGACTAAGTATTGGTCAATTTTTTATGACAGTGTGAGACAATTAGCTGCGTACTGGAGGGCTCTTGTGAGAAGAGTTTTGTATGCAATTTTTTCATGATCCATGATGAATATACAATAGAGGACAATGGGGTTTTGAGTAGCATGCTTTCCCTGGGAAATTATCTATGTTGTGTTTGATTTGATTCTTCTTTACTTCATGTGATTAGTGATTGTGTTTTTAATTCTGCAAAAGATTTGTAGAAGCGATTCAATATTTAACTTTAGTACGTTGTTAGATCGGGTGCATCCAAGATATACATGCATGTTGTATAATTTTCACAAAATTATCCTAACACACTTCATCCTTGACACACATGGAATTCGCCGACATGCCCTGATCTCATTCGTTCATTTCCATTCATTTTGACCTAGTTCTCCCTTGTGATTCCCTTGCACTCCATAACACTCCTCAACATGTATAGAAACTATTTGACATGTGTTAGCATGCCTTTTTATTTTTTGGCATACCCTAGCATTCCCTATCTATCATTCCATCACAACTACCCTTACTTTTTTTGTGACTTGGGAGCCCAACCAAGTCCCGCCTCGACTACACCAATTTGACCAAGTTACAGTTACTACAACTAGACTATGCCTTGTTCACTTAAGAATTTCCTATAAATCATCTTATGCTACTAATGTCCAATCTTAACCCATCCCACTTAACAAGTTACCAAGATAATAATCACGTCCAACCATGGTTGTAAAAGAACTAAGAAACTGTAGAAATTTGATAGAAATTGCAACTACTCAAGATTTTGAACTGAAAATAAGAGATACAAATTCTACTCTACAAATATGTGGAATGGAAATCACAATTTAGAACAACATGTGTAGACATGCAACATGAAAAACCACGAGTACACAGTGATTTATATGGTAACCCAACTAGAAAAACCCCTCAAGCCTCTTTTCATTAATCAGTTGAATACATAAACTATTACAATTACTTGCTCCAGTTCTGAGCACAACCTGCAAAATAAAAAATGTTCTCTCTTTTGAATGAGAAAATTTGGCCAACACTTAGCCAATTTTTACCTTCTCCAACATCCTATTTCATTGCGCAAATCTGAGCTAATTCGAGCTCCTAAAAAATAGGTAAGTCCTGACTACATGCAACAGTTGTACACTCAACTAGTATACAGATCATGTTACACTAGCCTTTGTCTCCTCCAATCCAGCTGAGCAATTCGAATTCCATGTATGCATGAGCTATTTTAGGCTAATTGCTTGGTTAACTGACAAATCTCTGAGTTATACTATTGTCTCACTGCATAAATGACCTTCAACTAAGTCTATTAATTGTTAAAGGTCAGTTAACTGAGTACAACTGAAAATAACTAAACTATATTGCTAAAATTTAACAATAAACACATGCATGACTAAATTCCATGCCCACTAACTTGAATTTGCTGATCTAACTGTGTGACAAGAGCCATGTCACACTAGTTAACTGCCTCCAAGTTGTCGTGTTGATGTGGAAATTTGATTTACTTAATTTTACTAAGGCTAAAGTCAAATTGAGCCTTTCTTGCTACATTTTCTAACATTCCCTTTTAGTAAGAAAGGGATTTTTCACCACCCCTCTCCTACACTTGTGGAATTCAAATTTACCTCTTGACAATGCCTTTGTCAAGATGTCAACATCTTGCCCCTTAGTTGGAATGTATTGTAGCAACCTAATTCTCCTTTACACACAATCCACAAATGATGACACCACATATCAATGTGCTTGGACCTGTCATGAAATACCAAATTATCAAAGAGCTTAATGTAACTCCGATTATCACGATATATCAATGTCGGATCCATCTCCTGATTCAAAATAAGCACTAGTATTTTCCTCATTCATATGGCCTCACATGATACTTGACTTGCATCCATGTATTCAACCTCTACTGAGCTGAGTGCCATATACCTATCCTTCCTATTATACCAGGAAATAGTTGCAGATCCAACACTGAAGATAACACCTGAAGTACTTTTCCTGTTTGATGGAATCCCTGCCTAATATGCATTGGTGAAGTCGTGGAGCTTTACTCCCTCTATCCTTCTGTACAATAATCCATACTCGGTAGTGCCTATGAGGTACCGTAACACATGATTTGCTGCCTTCCAATACAACTTGGTAGGCCTCACCATATCTTGACTCAACTGGTTTACTGCATAGAACATGTCAAGTCTTCTGTTCACAAGATACATCAAAGACCCCACAAGCTGCATGTAAATGATAACATCAACATCTTCACCTGAAGTGGCTTTCTCCTTCTTCTAATTTGTACCTATAGGTGTGTCCACATGCTTACAATTATCCATGTGAAATCTATGAAGTATTTCATAGGCCTACTTCCCCTAAGACACAAACAATTCACCATCACCTTCGCATGCTTCTAGCCTAGGGAAGTAATGCATTCAACCCATGTACTTCATCTCAAATTCCCTTGCAATATCTTCCTTGCAAGAGCGGACTGACTGCTCATCACCTGTCAATATTAAATCATCAACATACAAAACAAGATTAAACAACTTACCATCTACCACAATGTGATAGAGGTTCACATCTGCTTCACTTTTGGTGAATCCCAATCCATTGAGATAACTGTAAATATGAGTGTACCATGCTCGGGGCGCCTGCTTGAGACCATGCAATGCTCTCCTAAGTCTGCACATATGTGACTCCCAATCATATGTCTCAAATACTTCTGGTTTCTATATGTAAATTTCCTCCTTAATAACACCATTGAGAAATACGGTCTTCACATCCATCTGGTGGATCTTCCACCCCATTTGTGCAGCTAATTCAAGAATCAATTTATTGGAGGATACCTTGCCACAAGGGGAAATGTTTCATCATAGTAAAATCCCTCTACCTGAGAAAATCTTTTGGCCATAAATTGGCCTCGTACTTCTCAATTCTCTTATCAGCCACATGATTCACTTTGTAGAACCATTTGGAACCAACCATTGATTTCCCTTTTAGTCTTGGTACCACTTCCCATACAATGTTATTCATGATTGATTCATATTCTTCCACCATGGCATCAACCCACACTGTTTGAGAGACTGCTTCCTCAAATGAAGAAAGCTTTATCTCAATGAGTTATGTCACGAGATCCATATAACCATTGTACCTCTAAGATGGCCTTCTCTGCCTGCGTACTGATGTAGGGGCTCCCACATTATCCCTAGAATATTGAAAAAATCTATGAACTTCTCTAGATGTTTCTGGTTGAGTGGGTGTCTCCACTCAACCTCCTCTCCGCCCCTTCATTTGTGGTTGCTCCACAACTTATTGAAGCTCATCTCGAGGCTCCTCGTTTGGGTCTAGAAGATAATTCTATGATGGTAAACTCAACTATCATTCCAAAGAGCATCTCATAGCATTTTCCTCTTCAAACTTGACATATATCCTCACAACTGTCATCCCCCGTGAAGGTAAATACACCTGATAATTGTGTGGAGTTTTGGTGTATCCTACAAAAAATCCCAACTCTACTTTAGGCTGAAGTTTCTTCCTGGAATCCTTGGAGACATGAAAATAAACTAAAGCTCCAAAAATATTGAAATGAGACACATCAGGTTTTCTCCCAATGAAAGCTTCCTTTGGCGTGATCATACCAAGTATTCTATGAGGACTCCAGTTTTGAAAGTAAATTTTTGTGCTACATGCTTCTACCCATAGATTAAATGGCATCCCATGATCATGTAGAATAGCTCTTGTAACTCCTAGTATGCTCCCATTCTTCCTCTTAACTACCCCATTCTAGCGTGGGTTATGGGGTACAATCAATTCTATTTGAGTACCTTCTTTGGCACACAAATCCTTGAAGGAATTCAAAATAAATTCAACTCAATTGTTGCTCCTGTGAGCCTTCACTTTCTTCCCAATATCCTTCTCAACTAATGCCTTAAATTCCACAAATTTGGAAAACACTTCATCCTTTTTCCTCATGAAGAAAATCCAAAATTTTCTAGAGAAATAATCAATAAAAATTACATAGTACTTATGTTTTGTTGTGGAGGTTGTAGAAAAGGGTCCACAAACATTATAGTGGACTCACTCCAAGATTGCATCTACTCTACTATCTTGATCGTGGAAGGTGGATTTGACATATTTACCCAGTGTGAAACCCTTGCAGACATCCTGTTGGTCAAGGGAACCTTTAGGGAGACAGATGGTAATTTAATGCATGATTTTTAAGGCACCATGGTGTAGATGAACCAATCTCTTGTGCTAGAGTTCTCCAACATCTTGACTCTTCACTTTTTATGTCTTGCTTCTTAATGCAACACATTCTCCACCCTCAAGTTTGTATAGGTTCTTTACTCGAACTCCAATCTGCTTCACTTGCCTGGTAGTTATGTGTCTGAGAAAGGATTTCCCTTTACTGAAAATAACATCATAGCCTATATCCTCCAATATTGCTACAAATACCAAGTTCTTCCTTAGCCCAGGTACAAAGATAACATATTTGAGGTGTAGAGGGGAGTATTTCTCCCTCTCAAAAATGATTGTACCAATTCTTGTAGCACTGTACCTCCCATGATCCTCCAATTCAATATGAATTTGAAGATCCTTCTCCTCTAGGCTACTAAAAAATTACTTGTACCATGTGATATGGAACGAGGCACCATAATCAAGGTACCACACACTCCGCATAATAATTCTGGTCATGCGTGCTATTAGGGTGAAGTCTAATTCGAATTGTGAATCCAATGCTTCACCTCTTTCTCCTTCTGAAGGCTTCTTGTTATACTTCTTGTGTGGACATTTTGTTGCTTGGTGCCCGTATTCGTGGTAGTGGAAACATTTTATCTTGCTCAAGTCTTTATTCTTGCCATTATTTTGGTTGTATTTAGGTTTTCTTTGGGTATTATTTCCTTTTTCCCTTCTTCCCCTTCCCAACCAAGGAAAAATTCTTTTCATCCTCTGCTACGAATGATACTCCATCTCTGGTATTTCTCCTGATCTCTTCTTGAACCAAATCAAACCACAACATTTCCCAATTTGGTGAATTTTCCCTTCCATTCACATAGCCTTGGTAGTTGTGCCAGTATTTTGGATGGCCTAGAAGAGCTAGGCTCACCAGATCATGTTCTGCAACATTCATCCCAGCCCTTCCAATATCATCTCGAACTTGAGTGGATCTGGAGAGATACTATCGAATTATATCATTTTTTGCATCCTAATGTTTCAAAGTTGGTCTTTCAGGGCCAATTTTCTATGGTCACTATTATTGTCGAATATCTTAGTCAATGTATTCCACAATACAAATGGTGTTTCTTTGCCATGGATATTTGAGACCACATGGTCTCTCACACCTTCTTGAATAATTATCCTGGGCTTTACATCATCCTTCTTCCATTGGGCTAATTGTTGTGCATCAAGTTTCTAGGGTTTCACAATGTCAATTTTAACATATTCTAACACACTATTATCATAGAGCACTGCTTCCATTAGATCCTTCCATGCTATGAAATTTGAGCTACCCTCCAGGGCATACTCCAATCTCAGTTTGTTGAAATACATTCTCCCAAATCTGAAGAAAAATTGCTACATTGAAGCTGCAAATTCAAAATTCTTGAGGGTCAAATTCGAAATACTAGTTATAATGTGATTTCATGGTTTTGATACCATGTAGAAATTTGATAGAAATTGCAACTGCTCAAGATTTCAAATTGAAAACAAGAGAAAAAAATTATACTCTACCAATATGTGGGATGGAAATCACAATTTAAAGCAACATGCGCATACATGCAACAAGAAAAAACACAAGTACTAAGTGATTTGTATGGGAACCCAACTGGGAAAAATCCCTCAAGCCTCTTTGAATTAATCAATTGAATAAAGAAACTATTGCAATTGCTTGCTTCAACTCTAAGCACAAACTGCAAATGAAAAATTGTTCTCTCTGTTGAATGAGAACCTCTGGCCAACACTTAGAAAATTTTTGCCTCCTCCAACCTCCTATTTCCTTGCGCAAATCTGAGCTAATTCAAGCTCCTAAGAAATAGGGAAGTCCCTATTTTGTTACACAATTCCTAACGAATTGATCTCTTGACTGCAGTAACAACTGTACACTCAACTAATATACAACTCATGTTACACTTGCATTTGTCTCCTCCACTCCAGCTGAGCAATTCAAATTCCATGCATGCATGAGCTAATTTTGGTTGATTGATCAATTAATTGACAAATATGTGAGTTAGAATGCTATCTCATTGTGTAACTGACCTTCAACCGACTCTATTAATTGTTAGAGGTCAGTTAATTGAGTACAACTGAAAATAACTAAACTAGATTGCTAAAATTTAGCAATCAACAAATGCATGACTGAACTCGAAGCTACCCACTAACTCGAATTTTCCGATGTAAATGAGTGACAAGAGCTATGTCACACTAGTTAACTACCTCCAAGTTGTCCTGCTGATGTGGAAATTCGATTTATTCAATTTGACTAAGGCTAATGATGCTGCCATAGCAGCATAAACCCACAATATGCATATAAAATTTAAAAATGCATACCCCCATGTATAAAATCCAATAATCTGGCGCGGAAGCTTTTTATTTAATCTTCAAATGAAGATTTCCTCACTTTTTAACCCATGGTTATAAAACCTAACATATGTGGAAGCTGTCCCTTTTTATGTAACTGTGATTATAAACCATAATTAAAACCCTTTTATCCAAGGTTTTCTCATTTAATTTATTCACAAGCGGAAGCCCTTGTTTAAAACCTTTACTCCAATATAACTCCTATCTACGCATCAATATTTATATATTGGACCCACATTTATTTCAAACACACATGTTTCCACATGCTATCCTTAAAATCACATTTCAACCATTTACTACTATAGTCATTTATCAGACTATTTATTTATCTTTTTAACTCAGAAAATAACTCACCTTATGGAAATTTGTATCCATGTGTCCGACTTTGGTTTAAAACCCAAAGTTACCAATATATGTATGTTGGGACCCACGGCTATCAACAACTCACTGTTCCGCTAATTCAAGGCATTGCACATATGTCGAGGCTCATCATATATGGCCCACACTTTATTTCAACGTACCTTTACACTAACGACCAGACACGTCAGATCATTCCATTCGTGTTCAATGCTCATACATCCAACGGCTGACGCTTCATCGAGCTCCAACTCAACAATCCAACGTTTAACGTGTAACAAAGATGCACACCTTTTAATGTTTCAAATATACGCAAAAAAGTGGTTTTGTGACGCCACGCGTCACTCGCTGGGGTGTATCACGTTCATTTCAGTAATTACCACTTACCATCTTTGTGCTATGCGAAAACCACCGGTTGGTTTTAAAAACCATCCTCACTGTTCCACTTCGCCGTTGACTCATGGTTCTGCATTAAATATTTTAATGTAGCTCCTCCACACACTTAGAGAAATGCTCAATCCATCGATTCATAGCTCCACTTCATCGTTTGCAATTGTAGCAAAACCCCAACTTACTTTGACAACCCTCTTTCCTTGAATCTGCTAGATTTGTTATTGCCCTCTTTAAACTTAAATCATCTCGTCAATATATACATCTGGAACATATGATTCCAATTCCAAACTTCTGATCCGAATTCACTATTCGATCAGATTTACTTCTGATACATATAATCCAATGCATCCAAATGCTGAATTGAAAATTTAGTTTCTCTTATGTGTCATCGATCCTTTCAGTGATTGATGACTGAATTTAACAAATGCAAACTCATCCAATATTCTCAAATGTATATGTAAACCCTTTATGCACTTCAGCTCA
This sequence comes from Pinus albicaulis, assembly GCA_034641835.2. Taxonomy (NCBI): domain Eukaryota; kingdom Viridiplantae; phylum Streptophyta; class Pinopsida; order Pinales; family Pinaceae; genus Pinus; species Pinus albicaulis. The sequence goes on from CM076577.1 coordinate 876,823,301, forward strand.
AGACATTGTACCTTGTCTCGAAATTTACATCAATTTTTCCATTGTATATAGAACCACCATTTAAAACCCTTATTATAGAGTTTTATTCACACACCTGTTCATAAACTCTGAGTATTTCTCACACATAATTCAATCAATCAATGCACACATAATTCAGAAACAATCTCTTTATATATAAACAAATATTTACATAGGTTTCTTCTTCTCTTAGGCCTGATTTTCTGATAGATGGCCTTTCCTTTAATTTTCCCGTAGGCTTACAAACTCTATCTGTCTAAAACCTGAATCACTCTCCTCTACTGTCTACTTTTGCCTTGAGGCTTTACAATTTATACAAAATATTATGAACCAATTTAGGTTCAGATCCTCCATTATCTCAACAAACCTTGAATATCTTCTAATTCCTCATTTGCCTCAACTAATCCCTCAGGATTATCTCTCCTCCCATAAAATCATGAAACTAAATCTAACTTAATATTTACAATTAATTTCTAAATCTCTCAATCCCTATGAAATCTCAACTATCCTAATTCTCTCATGTTCTCCAATCATTCGGGAACATTTACAAAATTCCTCTCAATAGTTAATTAATTCTTATTCTAAATCACTCAAAACATTAATAATTACATTAATGAACCAATCTTATTTGAAAACACTAGATCCCTATGTCTATTAAAATACAAAGGATTTTCTGAGTCTAATGCTCCTGCATCAGACTCCCAAGGTTAAAAATAATCATGATCCCTTGATCATGTGCTTTTAATCTTTGTCTTCCTGGATCCCACACCTTGTTCTATAATTTATCATCTATTTCTGCTGTTGTTTGTTGCTTTTCTCTAGGTCTCCACACTTTATGCTGCTTTGCTCCACTGGCTGTACTTTCATAGTCTGTTACTGTCTTTCTTTTGCTGCTGCTACTTCTTTTCTTTCTTGCTGATGTCTTCTTCTAAGACACTCTTATCATTATCCTTCTTATCAGTTTAATTTCTCTGTCCAATAAATCTTTTGATTGCTGATTTCTTTCGTCTCTTGATTGTTGAATTTTCATTCTTACTGCCGCCCTGTCATTGTCACCCTCTTGTTTTCTACAATTAATAACTTATTCTTGATTTTCACTTATGACAATTTCTTTGTCTTCTCCCTTCAACAATTCATTGGACTGATACATAGTCTGCCATTTACTGCCCTCTTCTTCTCTTTGTTCTAGTTTGTTGCTGATGTCCTCTAGTTCTTGTACCTTCACATTCTGCATTTCCCAATATTGAAATTGAGATTTCTCTTCCTGTATTGAATCCTGATTCTTAAGCATAATTTCCAGCAATTTAATTTCTTTATTCCATGGATTAAATATTTCCACAGAATTTTCTTCCTTCTCCTTTACTTGACTGCCCAACTGTGTCGAATTTTCTCCAGCATCTGCAACAAAACCTGCATTCACAAAAAAATTATCAAAATAAAAACCATAAGGCCTCAATGCCTCTCTTTCCTCTGGCAACATTTCAGTATGCTACTCTGAAATTTCCTCTTTTATCAGCACATCAGTATGCTGATTCAAACTTCCCAAAGAATTCTCTAAAATATTCTCTAGACTGTCAACAAGTCTTTCTTCCACATCATCTGCTTCCATGATGTCTCTCTGTTCTTGTCCACTGTAGTGAACTTTGTCTTCTGCAATCTCTCTATCATACTCTGAGTTTTCCAACAAATATTCCAACAATGCAATTTTTTTTTTGGCATTCCTTAAGTACTTCATCATCACTGACAATTCCTGCATTTATACACAAATTTTTAGTTTGTAAATTACAAGGTTCAACAGTCTCAACTGTTGCTTCACATATTATTTCTTCAAACTGAATCTCATCTTCTTCTTTCACAAGAAATTATTCTTGTGTTGTAACAACTTCAAATATAAATGCATCACTGCTTTCCTAATTAAAGAGACATTCTTCATCATTCTTTAATTCAGAGTATTTATCTGCTGAAAGATACTCTCCCATACTTTTGACAGCTTCAAAATATTGCTCATATTCTTTTGCAAAACCTGTAATCACATCAAAATTATTAGATTAAAAAATACAAGACTTTACATCATCCAACTGATCTGAAATTTCCCAACAACTCAGGAAATCATCAATAATTCCCTCTTCAGCAAGGTAAACTTCTTGCTGTCTTAAATCTTCACAATGATTCATAAGATCTTTCATAGATCTCCATTCTTCATCTGTACCCATAACTTCACTATGTTCTGCTTCACAAATGGAAACTTCCATTTTCAACTCAACTTCTCTGAGTTCTTCACATCCCAATTGTACACTCATCACCTGTTCAACTTTTCTAGCTCTTATGCTAATTGTATATTCACTTGCTGTTTTCTTTTCTATTGTAGCCTCTGCCACTTTACTTTTTTCTTCATGATACAACCATATCTTTGGTTTTCTTCTATCATCATTTTCAATTTATTAAATTGTTCTCTTATCTCAGCTAACTCTTTGTCATATTCTTCATCAGTCAACTACTTCCATATGCCATTTGCCTTGGCATCTTCTTTCTCCTTTCTTCTGTTGTGGTCTCTCTCAGAACCTTTGCCATCTCTTCTATGACTATCAATAGTCATATTATTCTCCATTTCTATCTTCAGGAGTTCCTCACTCATTCATCATGAGTTGTACTAAAGCCTCTGCAATAACAAGTCCTCCTTGTTACAACTTACCTCACCAATCCTTTTCTCTGGATTTGGTATTTTGGCAAGCACTGGTTCACTATCTTCTGGAACCTCTTGAGCATTCCTCTCTGCTCCTTCTAGGCTTTAACTCATTTGAAACTTCTAAGAACACAATTTTCCTTTTTATCCAACCTCTGTTGGAATTCTTCAAGGTTCTGTTCCATACTTTACTAAGAAACTCTTACCAGTTTCCTTTATCACTGCTCTTAAAGCTGTGATCTTCTTTTGCTGAGATTTTCTTCAACTGTCTGCAACCTGAATTTTGCAAAAATAATCTTCAAACCAGAGTTAAAATAACACTTATCAACTCACCTTCAAGATCTTCTTGTGATCTTGTTTCACCTCTCATCTGCACTGTATCTCTATGTGCTGCAATCTATCAGATTCAAAATCTGATCTCTTTTTATTTTCTCCATCACACATGCATTCATTCTAATTCCAATTTAATTAAAACAAACTTGAACCTTCAAAAGAGCTGTTTCCTACTCTGATACCAAAAATGATGCTGCCACAACAGCATAAACCCACAATATGCATATAAAATTTAAAAATGCATACCCCCATGTATAAAATCCAATAATTTGGCGCAGAACTTTTTTATTTATCTTCAAATGAATATTTCCTCACTTTTTAACCCATGGTTAGAAAACCTAACATATGTGGAAGCTATCCCTTTTTATGCAACTGTGATTATAAACCATAATTAAAACCCTTTTATCCAAGGTTTTCTCCTTTAATTTATTCACAAGCGGAAGCCCTTGTTTAAAACCTTTACTCCAATATAACTCCTATCTACACATTAGCATTTATATATTGGACCCACATTTATTTCAAACACACATGTTTCCGCATGCTATCCTTAAAATCACATTTCAACCATTTGCTACTACAGTCATTTATCAGACTATTTCTTTATCTTTTTAACTCAGAAAATAACTCACCTTATGGAAATTTGTATCCATGTATCCGACTTTGGTTTAAAACCCAAAGTTACCAACATATGTATGTTGGGACTCACAACTATCAACAACTCACCGTTCCACTAAACATATGTCGAGGCTCATCATATATGGCCCACACTTTATTTCAACATACCTTTACACTGACGATCAGACACGTCAGATCATTCCATTCGCGTTCAATGCTCATACATCCAACGGCTGACGCTTCATCGTGCTCCAACTCAAAAATCCAATGGTTATCGCGTAACAAAGATGCACACCTTTTAATGTTTCAAATCTACGCGAAAAAAGTGGTTTTGTGATGCCACATGTCACTCACTGGGGTGTATCTCGTTCATTTCAGTAATTACCGCATACCATATTTGTGCTACGTGAAAACCACCAGTTGGTTTTAAAAACCGTCCTCATTGTTCAACTTCGCCGTTGACTCACAGTACCGCATTAAATCTTTTAATGTAGCTCCTCTGCACACTTAGCGAAATTCTCAATCCATCGATTCATAGCTCCACTTCATCATTTTCAATTGTAGCAAAACCCCAACGTACTCTGAGAACCCTCTTTCCTTGAATCTGCCAGATTTTTTATTTCCCTCTTTAAACTTAAATCATCTTGTCAATATATACATCTGGAACATATGATTCCAATTCCAAACTTCTGATCCGAATTCACTATTCGATCGGATTTACTTCTGATACATATCATCCAATGTATCCAAATGCTGAATTGAAAATTCAGTTTCTCCTCTGTGTCATCGATCCTTTCAGTGATCGATGACTGAATTTAACAAACACAAACTCATGCAGTCTTCTCAAATGTATATGTAAACCCTTTATGCACTTCAGCTCAAGACATTATACCCTGTCTCGACATTTACATCAAATTTTCCATTGCATACAGAACCACCATTTCAAACCCTTATTACAGAGTTTTATTCACACACTTGTTCATAAACTCTGAGTATTTCTCACACATAATTCAATCAATCAATGCACACATAATTCATAAACAATCTCTTTATATATAAAGAAATATTTACATAGGTTTCTTCTTCTCTCAGGCCCGATTTTCTGATAAATGGCCTTTCCTTTAATTTTCCCGTAGGCTTGCAAACTCTATCTGTCTAAAACCTGAATCAATCTCCTCTACTGTCTGCTTTTTCCTTGAGGCTTTACAATTTATGCAAAATATTATGAACCAATTTAGGGTCAGATCCTCCATTATCTCAACAAACCCTGAATATCTTCTAATTCCTCATTTGCCTCAAGTAATCCCTCAGGATTCTCTCTCCTCCCATAAAATCATGAAACTAATTCTAACTTAAGATTTACAATTAATTTCTAAATCTCTTAATCCCTATGAAATCTCAACTATCCTAATTCTCTCATGTTCTCCAATCATTCGAGAACATTTACAAAATTCCTCTCAATATTTAATTAATTCTTATTCTAAATCACTCAAAACATTAATAATTACATTAACGAACCAATCTTCTTTGAAAACACTAGATCCCTATGTATATTAAAATAAAAAGGATTTTTTGAGCCTAAAGCTCCTGCATCAGCTAAAATCAAACTGAGCCTTTCTTGCTACATTTTCTAACATTTACATTCTGACATGCCATAGAACCTAGCATGTCTTAGAATCGCTTGGTACTATGTGGCATGTGTTAGCATCCATTTCATTCCTTGGTAATATTTTACACTATCTAACACACCTTGGCACTTCTCGAGACACCCTGACATTCTGGCATGCCTTGGCACTACCTAACATATAAAATTGTCACTCCCTCCTTATCACTCCTATAACTTGTTGTCAAACACTCTCATTCGTCATTTCTATGCATTTTGGCCTAGTGCTCCCTTGTGTTTCCCTAGCAATCCCTAACATTCCCTAGCACACATTGGCACACCTTGACATCTGGCACATCTTGGCATGTAGCCCTGACACTCTAGCTTTCCTTGGCACTACCTAACATACCTTGTCACTCCCTCCTTAACACACCTGGTGACTCGCTGAGACTCCTTGTCACACACTATTATTCATTCGTTTCCATGCATTTTGAGCTATTTCTATTTCCCTAGCACTCCCTAACACTCCCTGGCAAACGTTGGAGCACCCTAGAACCTAACATATATTGGCATGCCACCCTGACATTTAACATGTATTAGCACTACCTAACATACCTTGTCACACCCTCATCACACCTCGAGCTCAATAAAACTTCCAATCACAAACTCTTATTCATTCATTTCCATGAATTTTGACCTACTGCTCCCTTGTGTTTGCTTGGCACTCCCTAACACTTCCTAGCACACGTTGAATTTAAAGATATATGTCAGTCTATCCTTGTTTTCTTTTGTCACAATTTTTTCCTCATTTAATACTGCCCCCCTTTAATAAAACACACACCATCACAATTTGTTCTCTAAAACCGCGTAAAAGAATTTGTCTCAAATGAATTTGCAAGTACTCTTAATGGATCATTAAAGGATTTAGATATATTTTTAGCTGTTGATTTGTGTCATTCATCCATCTTGTATTAAGATAGAGCCACTAAAGGCTTATATTGGTTTTGACATTTACTTTACAGCACATTTGAGAAGTAACTTTAGATCCATTATTCTTAGGCCTTCATCTTGGAAATGTTATTATAAAAAAGATTTAGAACACATCTAGTACTAACTTTGTCTAATGGTTCTTACTTGGCTCCATTAAAGGATCTTCAAACCGGTTTGTTGTGTCTATAAAATTTTTTCCACTATTCTCTGTGTTTTTTCAAATGATTGGCTTGATATCAACAAATTTATTGTTTACCATTGTTAGGTATAGCAATATTTTTATGCCATTCATCCATTTTATATCCAAGAGAGAGTCACCAAAGGCTTACACTGGATTGACATTTTTTTGTAAATTACATTTGAGAAGGAACCTTAGAGTGATAGTTCTTAGGTGTACCTTCATCTTGACAACACGATTCTAAAAAATATACATAATACATCTACTGCTAGTTTTGTCTAACTGTTTGTATTTGGTCCCATTAAAGGATCTCCAATCATATTGTTGTATATATAATTTTTTTTCCACTATTCTCTATTTTTTTAAATGATTGGCTTCTTATAGGAAATTTTCCTCTTTACCATTGCTAGGCATAGCAATATTTTTACATTGTTAACAATAAGCTTATTTGTTTAAAAAAACAAACACTATGGTTGTTTTGTATACTAGTTGGTTATGAGTTGTAATTGGTTTGACAATGGGTCAATCCAATGTTAATATTGTAGGTTAATTTTATGTCTTACTCATAGTATGGTTGTTTGAGATAAATGTGGAAGATTAAAAGGATCACACACACACACACACACACATGCTTGCTTAATTTTTTTCTGGTGGTAGCAAAATGTTGATTAATTTTATCTACCAAAATAAAAATTGATTTATTTTAGATATTTCTCCATGATTCATTCATGGTATAATTTTTGAAGATCCAATGTATTTTGGGTGCAACATGCATCCATCATCTAAGAGAGAAATACTCCAAAAGTATTGTGTAGACATTGTCCACTTATATATGCCCCACTAAAGAATCAAATATTATACTTCAAGTTGGAGTTATAAAATACACAGTATTGAACAATAAAGACAACTTGTAAGATCACATCCATCAAGGTTTAATTCTCATGAAAGAATGAATGAGTGATTTAAAATAGCTATAAACCTTGTACAATCTCAATAACAAATAAGCAAATATGATGATCAATAATTTATTTCTTTGAGATGATTTAACTCACACATAATATTAACATATTGTTAAGCAAAAAAAACAAAAAATTGTTATTTCTCGCCTTTAAAATTACATTATGAGATATTTGAACTGGTCACCTTGAAAATATATGCATGTAAACTATTAAATTTAAAAAATCATATAAGGCCCATTAATCTAAAATCTATAAAAAATGGATGGAGAAAGCTCTAGAAATGTGGCCAATAAGATTGAAAAACATAAGAAAACATAAACCCAATGAAAACCTTAACTTAAAATGAAAAAGAATACATTCCATAAAGAAAGTGACATAAAAAATACCTACTTCATGACTCATTTTAATTCCTCCAAGGTTTTTAGTTGTACTTTCTTTCTTTCGGGGTGCTTGTCAGGGCTTTAGTGGCTTTGGCTCGAATCATGTTTCATTGGACTATGTGAAGTACGGTTTTGGCTTCTAATACCCAAATGGAGCCAAACTACTCTTGAAAATCTCATTATTCCCAACTCGTTGACGGAAGCATTTTTGAGTTTGGCAGTTTTTTTTTTCTTCTTCTTCTTCTAGTCTACCATTTTCCCCATGATGAAGTATTAATGACCATAAATTGTAGTGATGCATGCTCTAGTTCTTGTTATGAGTAAGTATCTTCAATTTTTTGCTCAGATCTTCATTTTGATTGAAAACAATGACATTTTTGTTGCGATTAATGTTTGTTTTGGGGTTTTTTTGTGTGTTGGTGGTGGTTGTATAAGGAACTGATTTTCACAAACACTAGAAGATAGTAAATGCACATCACTTTCAATGCCATCAGTTGAATCACTGCAGACCATTTTTTTTAATCTTAGGGTAAAACATTGTGCCCATATGATTTCTAGGTTAATGCGAGCCTCAATTATATATTATTTAGTGAAAATTTATAAACTATTAGTGCATACAATGCTATAATTATGATTTAAAAGATGCATTTTCTTTTTCAAAAAGGGCTTATTTCATATCCATTTAGAATACTTTCTTGATCATTATTTGAAACTACCTTTCGTAGTCAGTATGGAAGAGATTGTTGTTTTTCTTGCATTTTTAATTTCAGTTCAATATTGTGATATTTTACAAGAGATTACATGGTCTATTTCTTAGTGGCATCCCATAAAAATCAAATAAATTAACAAGTTTTTTTCCAAAAACCTTCTTGGAATCCTTGCAAAGCTCAAGGATCAGACATAGGTTCATGCTTACTGAGGCTTCCACTTTCACAGGCTTGGAAGGTCCACACCAATTTCTTACTGTGTTGGACGAGCTCACGATTTTACTCATGTTTTGAAATTAAGACTCCTTGCCATGATCTTTAGAGGAGATAAATTGCCATTGAATTTCTCCATAAGCTCGATGTACATCAATGTTAATCCGATAATACTACGATCTCAACACATTTTCAATTCAACAATAAATTGCACAGTTCATGCTCCCTTTATCGTGCGACATATCCTAAAAAATCGTTTTGGATCATGGGCAATTAAATTTGATGAAAGATCATAATTTATGAAACATGGTCATATTTAAATGGATTTATGGTATTGATCAATACAATTTTTCTCTAGCGTAAGCCAAATAGAAAAAAATAGGTGTGAATGTGAGTGTAATAATCTGGCATTAGCAACAACTTCGAGACAAAAATGGTTTATGAACCACCACACTATTCAAAAGGTTTTGCAAATCTAGGAGCTGGCTTTGGGGTGAAAGCCCCGGATTGATGTGAGAGCAGTGCCTTGTTCTAGTATTAAAATTTCTTAGAGGTGCCTGGGTGCTTTGTATATCCCTTCCTTATGATGATCTTATAATTTCAAGTTCACTAAAGATGAAAGTGGCAAATTTTTCAAGGAGGTTTCATTTCACATTAACATGGCTGATTATGACCATCTAGGAATTGTGTGGAATGTTTTCTTTCTTGCAGTTTGTATTGTAAATTATGATGAGATCAGCTTAAGTTTCACCCTAAATATGGTTGTAGTTGGCTTTTGAATTCATTTTTCTTGCATGGTTATGAAAGGAAATATTCACTAATCAGATTAAATTTTTAAGTGGTTCTTACATATTGGGTATATCCAATACTTCCAAATTATTGATTTAGCTAAAGTGTATAAGTGGCTACCATTTTGGGTCCTTCTCCAACAACGATTTTATAGAGAAAATATATCTGTTTTTTGTTGGAATTGTTAGGGCTTTGCAGATATGCAAATATTCCCCATATTGGAAAAAGCTTCTAAATTTGTCATGAAAAGTATTGCAGTTGGAATGAGGTTTAGGGATTACGATTCATAAGTTAGAGTTTGGGAGGTGGGGTACCCTCTTTCACTTTTTGTGCTCAATATTTTTAATGTTTTGGGCATGAAGGTGCATAGTCATGCCTTGATATTTTTAGCCCAATTTAGAAAACAATAGACGAATCCAATCTCAAAGGTAGGTGTACTAACAAGTTTCAGACATAGCTAAAATCTCCTTCAAGTTGATGTTAGTATAAAAATTTTGATAACTATGTTTATGAGAGGTGTGTTTGTTTTGCAACTAGAAGTGAAAAATAACTAGCAAGGATGATTTTGAACAAGTTGCGCCACCAAGTTTTTGTTTGACCATTGAATCACCAATGGGAGGATGGTTGAGGTTGGTTGAATATTTCAACCCATATACCATAGATGAAGAAGTTGATATCCTTTTTGAATAGTTGTACTTTTTCACATCTATGTGATATTTAAAATTCTCAAACTAGGTTTTAGGAGCCTACTATGACATGTAAAGAGTACCATTCCTACATGTAAATATTGTTACATGTGGTTTAATGTGTGCTCCATTCACATTTGTTCACCAATCAGACTACTGTGCAATAGTTGGCATTGATTTGGATACATACAACTTCACCATAGGAACCACGAGTAGTTTCATACACTCTTCTTCTTCATCAACTTCAAATTTGGCACCATTTGAAGAATTAATCAAATCAACTCATACCAATTCAAAATTTTTTGAATATATTTTTCTCACCTTCACTATCTATCCTTTCACCTTGTTTTTTGTTGTTGTTATTTGATAACTCTTTTTTCATGTCTTCAATCATTTTCCTCCATGCTTGAACTTCTAAACCAACAACCTCATCAACATCCCTTGATGTGATATTAAAGTTTTTTATCTATTGTATTATGTGCACATCAATAGTTTTTGTCAGAATTTGATTTCTCATCCAAGGAATACCCATGTTGCATACTTTTTATGGACCCTGCTACACAAAAAATGAAAAATACATGAAAAACGAGATTGCATCACGTTTTTTCATGTATTTCTCATATTTCATGTAGAAGGGTCCATTGAAAGTCTGCAACATTGGTACTCCTTGGATGAGGAATTAATTTTGCATCCAACGAGTACTTCTGCAAAAAAATTGAGTAAAACCTTATGGAGATAAGTTAAAAATACAAGTTGAAATAGTAGTTTTATTATTTTATTATTTTTTAATCTTTTTACTTTTTTACCCCAAAAATGCTGAATCATCCTCCATGGTTGACATCATCATCTTGAATTCTATTGGTTCATATAAAGTTTATTTTGGTTGTACATTTTTCTTAGGAGGCCCATTTTAGACCTCAAAAGTTTTCTAATGATTATGCACTTCCTACTCCTTGCAAATCCATTGATTTTCTAGTGCCAAATCAACCATGATAAACCTTATTTAGGTTTGAATTGTTATTGATTCTCATATCCTTTCTCACAACAACCTTATTTTGTAAGGTTCCCAAAGTTTATAAGTTTTTATATGATCAATTCTTTGTCTCGAATATGGACCTCTATTTTTGGGGTTCAAAATATTAACATCTCATATTGCTTTGCTTGAAATACATCTAGTGAAAATCCATTGAGATGGTTATGATTTCTTAATTAAAATCAGGACCAAGTCCATCTAGAGTGATTAATTTACATCAAGCCCAAGTCCATCCATAGTTTTGATGTGGATAGATGCAATCCTGACTTTTCAAACAAAACATGTGAATGTTTATGGCCTTTCATTCTCTTATGTTTACCTCCACATAGATCGGATTATGAGAATCTCTCTATGGTGCCTATTGTATTCCTTGGATTTTAACCAATTTTAAATTGGATAGTAGTCCACTTGACTAACGAGAGGCTCATCTTGCACAAAACCATGAAAAGAGTAAACTTTATCATCTCTGGACAACATTTTCCCTTGCATTTTTTTTTACAATAGATCAAATCTAATATACATTTTGGACATACTTGACGTTACAAACTAAAAAAAAATTGAACTCTTTTTGGAAACCCTTCCTTGAGAACATCCACAATTATAGTTTCATGCAAAAATGAAACCACCATTCTCATAAGCTTCTAGCGAACCTTCCAAATCATTGAAAGTACGTCTTGGTAGGACAAGAGCTTGGATTTTGTTAAAATTTGACAACTTAGGGATGAATTTGTCCTAGAAGAAATCATATCTTTTAGTTTTGTTTGAACCACTTATACTAAAATTTCATTTCTCGCAATTCTAATTCAAATTTCCAAAAATAGTAAGTCACATATAAATTTGGAAGTGACTTTCAAAAAATATAAAGTCATGTCTAAATGATCAAGGATAATCTCGTCATATGGAATCCTCTTTAAAATAAATTCAATCATGATCATACAGGTCAAGAATTAATATTTTTATCCTTACCAGTATGATTATTATTATGATACTATTATTTATAAAATAGTCTAAAGTATTCACCTTTAATGGATTAATAAAAACAAATTCTCTCATGGAATACATAAATTAAATTGATAATATCTTACTTGGAAAATAAAACCTCTCTCTTAGAATAAATTAGTAACTCCACACTTAAGAGAATGTAACTCTCCCTCTATAATTCAATAAAAGAAAAAGTGTAACTTCTCCTCATTAAATGCACTTGTAACTCCCTCTTTTAATTCGATTTGTAACTCTAACCAAATATTCTCTCATGTCTAATTAAAACTCTCTCTCTCCGTAATTCGAATTGTAATTCCTCCCTCATGGATTTCAATTCTCCTATTATTGGCTCAAGGAATGAATTCATTTTGTAACTCCTCTCCTTTCTCATCTATTTAAGCAAGAGAATGTGAGAGTTGAGAGTAGCATGTTCATTGTGTAGAAGGAGAAGTAGATTTGACTGTGTGCAAGAGAAGTGTGAGAGTGAGTGAAGAGTAAGAGCAAGGGAAGAGCTGGGGCAAGTGTGAAGGACAAGATTTAATCAAGAGAAGGAGGGTATCTTCAAGAAAAGAGCAAGAGCACTTTAGCTGCAAGTAGATAAAGCATCAGTGACTTTATTCATTCTCATTTTCTCTCTCTCTCTCTCTCTCTCTTTGTACTATGCTAAACGATTGGAGAAATATAATAGAAGAATAATTATTTGGCTTGTCCCCTAGTCATTGGACATAACTCTCAGTGTATCATATTTTTGGTTGTATGTCTTCATATGATCTTTAAGTTAATATTCTATCTACAGTTGCTGATTTGAAACGTTGTGAAGAAGAAATTTTCATTCTAAGTAATTGTAACAACATCGTACATTCAATTTTTTGCAAAGTACATTCAGTTTGTGCAAAGTACATTCAACTTTCTGCAAAGTACATTCAGTTTTGTGCAAAGTACATTCAAATTTCTGTAAAGTACATTAAGTCTTCTGCAAAGTACATTCAACTTTCTGAAAATAAATTTAGTTTCATTCAATTTTTTGCAAAGTACATTCAGTTTTCTGCAAGTATATTCAATTTTCTGCACAGAACTTTCAAATTTCTACAATTTTTTTTGAAATTTCTGCATAGAAATTTCATATTTTAACATGATATCAGAGCCTTGGTGAAGAAAAGTCCAAGGAGACCAGATATCACCTGAAGAGACACCACTTGCTGCCAAATTTTTCTGATTTATATGACTTTGTCTTACTTCAAGATAGAGTAGAAACTAAATGATGCTTCAAACTTTGGTCCATGGAAAGAAAATGTAGACATCACTCTTGAAGAACACGAAGTTCTGGAGTATGTTGAATACACAATAAATGATCCACCATAGAATGCAAGCACTTCTGTCAAATTCAAATATAAAATGGGTGAAATCAAAGCTAGAAAAATGATCCTTGATTCTCTTAGTGATTATCTCATTACTTATGTTTCTAGTTTGAAGAAATATAAAGAAATGTATACAAACTAATTGGTATGTTTCCAATTAGTAACTTGAACCATATTATTGTCTTGAAGAATCAGCTGAAGGACATCGAGATGAATAAATGAGAGATGGTTCAAGCATACTTCCTAAGAATAAAAAAATTCAGGAATCAACTGTCAACGGTTGGAAGTTGTACCCGACAAAGAAATGGTGTTCATTTCGCTTGGAGGCCTTTATCTTGTTTGGGATACTTTTATCACCACCATAATCAATATCAACGATATTCCCACATTTGATGAAATCGTAGGAAAGTGTATATAAGAGGATGCCAAAATGATCTCCAGAGGGAGAATTTCACATCATGAAGAAGGAGAACCTATTACATTTTCAGCCTATGAGAAGAGAAAGAAAGGTAATAAAAATAAATCTATATTCAAATCAAATAAAGAGAATCTATACATGTCAAAAGTTAGATGCTTTAACTGTAAAAAACATGGTTACTTTGCTCGTGACTATAAATAAAGAAGAAGAGCACCTATATTAAAAAAAAAATATGATTATAGAAAAGACTCTTCTAAAAATCAAAGAAAAGGGCATCCTAAGAAAACAATAAATCCAAGATATAGAAATAAATTAGTGGAAACTCAATCCAAATATTTTATTATTTCTGCTCTTTCCAGTTCTTCTTCCGCAAATTCATTTGATAGCTAGTTAGTTGATAGTGGTGCTTCCAAACACTTTACTGGTTACAACGAAGCACTCTTTAATATATTTGAGAGGGAGATAATTTAAATTCTATCCTTAGAGATAATTCTACTCACCAAGTTAAAGGTTATGGTTCAGTTTCATTTTAGTTAGATGATGGAAAATCTATTTTTCTGCAATATGTTTTATATGTACCTAGTTTGAAAAAGAATCTTGTATCCATATATGCTCCAGAAGATAAATGAATGGAAATTTATTTTATTAATGGAAAATTTATAACTTGGCCTTTAAACTCAAGTATGAAACAATCCTTCACTCTTGGATCAATGTGTGAAGGGCTTTACCAAGTCAATGGTAAACCCATTCTTGCATTGGTCCATGATACCGATATTCAATGTGAGCTATAGCATAGAAGATTCACTCACCTACATTACAAAGCCTTACCTCATGTAAGGAATATGGTTTCTTAAATTCCTGATATCATATTGTATCATGAAGGAGTTTTCCCAAGATGTGCGAGTGGAAAGCATATAAAGGGACCATTCCATTCAAGCAGAACAAAAACTAGTCAGGTATTTTAGCTCATAAATTCTGATTTATGTGGACCTATGCCTGTTACTTCTCTTGGTGGATACTTGTTTTTCATGATTTTTCTCACAATGCATGGATATTGTTTTTTGAAAAATAAAGGGGAAACATCTGACATGTTCAGAGATTTCAAGGCTTTGATTGAAAATAAAATGGGAAAGATGATCAAAGCTTTCCGATATGATCATGGGGAAGAGTTCACCTCCAATGAATTTAACGATCTTTGGAAAGACGCTGGAATAAATAAAGAAACCACTGTGCCATAAAATCCACAAAAAAATGGTGTGGTTGATAGGAAGAATAAAACCATTATGGAAGCAGTCATAGCTATGCTGTAGGATCAAAATCTACTGAAGTTTCTGTGGGGAGAAGCTGCAAATACTGATGTTTATGTGCAAAACATAACTCCTCATTAGGACTTAGAAAATAAGACTCTTGAATAAGTCTTCACTGGTAAAAGGCTTGAGGTGAGTCATTTGAGAATCTTTGGCTATTCTATGTACTTCCATGTGCCGAAAGAGAAAAGGAAAAAACTGGAAGATTCATGTAAGAAAGGTATGTTTGTATGTTATTGTAATAATTTAAAATCTTATAGAATTTATGTACCTGGTCAAATAACTATAGAGTTTAGCAGGGAATTAACATTTGATGAAGATACAAATCTTAAAAAATCAAGAGACTCTCCTTCTCCTGCCATTGCTGAAAGACAAGTTGTTAATGAAAAATATCCTGCTTCTAAGTCTGAATCGAAACCCAAGAATGAGCTTGCTGATAATCCAATGGATTCCATGGATCCTCTATATACTCCATCGCATGATCCTCCTACCAGAAAGAGACCAATATAGTTGTGAGATACCTTTCAATAAGCTGAACAACATGCTTCCCAAGAGGAGCGTTCAATTAAAGTAAGAATCCAAGTCAGTTTCAAGGGTACATTGCTACCATGAGAAACATCATTTAGGCAGAACCATGTACCATTGAAGAAGTTGTGAAAGAACGTGTATGGACATATTCCATGACTAAATAATACGAGCCCATCATCCAAAATGATGTACACATGTTGTCTAGGAAGTGGTTCCTAGACCTCAAGGTAAATATGTTGTCACTTCTAAATGGTTGTTTAAGATTAAACATGGTGCAGATGTTAGTATTGAATAATATAAGGCTAGATTTGTAGGTAAAGGATTCTCTCAGAAAGAGGAAATAGATTATGATGACATTTTTTCACATGTAGCTCAATATACTAATATTCGATCTGTTGTTGCCTTAACTGCTAGCTAGGGATGGAATCTTCACCAAATGGATGTGAAAAATGTTTTCTTGTGTGGCTTCCTCAAGGAAGAGGTATTTGTGGAAAAACCACATGGATTTGAAGAGAATGACAAGGAAACTCATGTATGCAGGCTGAAGAAAACCTTATATGGGCTAAAGAAAGATCCAAGAACTTGGAAGGCTCGCATTGATAGCTACCTTATAAAGCTTGGTTTCACAAGAAGTAGTGCAGAACCAAACCTCTACCTCAAGGCAATCTAATGTATACCTTTGATTTTGGTATTGTATGTTGATGATTTATTAGTGATTGGAGGAGAATCTATTATCCTCCTATGTAAGAGGGAGTTAGATTCTGAATTTGAAATGAAAGACCTTGGTTTTACGCATTACTTTCTAGGTCTAGAGGTCTGGCAAAGACCTGGTGAAATTTATCTTTCTCAAGGAAAATATGTTGTTAATATTCTTGAAATATTTGCTATGGTAGAATGTAATTCCTTACAAACTCCTATGGAAATTAAATTTAAGAGATTATGTGGAAAAGCTGCATGACCTAGTCTAGAAAATCCCACAGAGTATAAACAACTCATTGATGCTTTAATATTTTTAGTAAACACTAGGCCTGGCATATGATTTGCTGTAAACACTTCAAGTCAATATATGATTGATCCCTTTCATGCCCATTGGATTGCCGTAAAACAAGTACTCATATACTTGCATGGAACTATCAACCTAGGATTGAAATACACTGCTAAAAATGTAAGACTTCATGGATATACTGATGCTGATTACGCTAGTAACTTTGTTGATAGAAATAGCACTTATGGGTGATGCTTTAGCTTGGGATATGCGACAATATCTTGGATGAGAAGAAAGCATAAGTATATTGCACTGAGTACAAATGAAGCTAAGTACATTAATGCTAGCATGGCTAGTTGTGAGGCAGTATGGTTGAGGAAGCTTTTTAGGGAACTATTTGAGAAAGTTCCAGACAGAACAATTATATCTTGTGACAATAAGAGTGAGATTCATCCTGCATAAAATCTTGTGTTTCATGAGAAGTCCAAGCATACTGAGATCAAGTATCACTATATCCGAGATATGGTGCAGAGTGGGCCTTAGTATGCATCCGAACTACAATCAAGAATTAATATTTTTATCCTTACTAGTATTAATATTATTATGATACTATTATTCATAAAATAGTGTAAAGTATTTCACATTTAATGGATTAATAAAAACAAATTCTCTCATGGAATAAGTAAATTAATTTGAGAATATCTTACTTGAAAAATCAAACCTCTCTCTTGGAATAAAATAGTAACTCCATACTTAAGAGAATGTAACTCTCCCTCTCTAGTTCAATGTATGGAAAAAGTGTAACTTCTTCCCATTAAATCCACTTGTAACTCCCTCATTCAATTCGATTTGTAACTCTCACCAAATAGTCTCTCATGTCTAATTGTAACTCTCTCTCTCCGTAATTCGAATTGTAACTCCTCAAGAAAAGTGTACCTCTCTCTTTATTCTTGGGATGAGTTACACTTATCCTCAAGTAACTCCTCCCTCATGGAATTCAATTCTCCTATTATTGGCTCAAGGAATGAATTCATTTGGTAACTCCTCTCCTTTCTCATCTACTTAAGCAAGAGGAAGTGAGAGTCAAGAGTAGCATGTTCATTGTGAAGAAGGAGAGCTAGAGTTGAGTGTGTGCAAGAGAAGTGTGAGATCAAGTGAAGAGTAAGAGAAAGGGAATAGATGGAGAAATGTCAAGGACAAGATCTAATCAAGAGAAGGAGGAGATATTCAAGCAAAGAGAAAGAACACTTCAACTGCAAGTTGATCAAACATTGGTGACTTTATTCATTCTCATTCTCTCTCTCTCTCTCTCTCTCTCTGTACTCTACTGAGCAATTGAAGAAATATAATAAAATAAGAATCATTTGAGTTTTCCCTTGTGGGTTTTTCCCTGGTCATCGGACCTAACTCTCAGTGTCTCATATTTGTGCTTGATTTTCTTCATATGATCTTTAATTTTATGTTTTATCTACAATTGCTGACATGAAAAGTTGAGAAGAATAAATCTGCATTCCAAGTAATTGTAACAACATAGTGCATTCAATTTTTTGTAAAGTACATTAATATTTCTGCAAAGTACATTCGGTTTTATTAAAATTACATTCATCTTTATGCAAAGTACATTTAGTTCCATTCATTTTTCTGCAAAGTACATTCAATTTTTTGCAAGTACATTCAGTTTTATGCACGAAACTTTCAAGTTTCTGCAAATATTTTTTAAATTTATGCATTAAAATTTCAGATTTTAACAAAGTTAAGTCTCTAAGTTGATTAAGTCCAAATTTAATTTGTGATGTGATCCAGCAGACCAGTAAAGTGCTCAAAATTCAAAGTGTTCAAAAGTGGTTGAAATCAGTGCCAAAAAAAAGATGTCATCACCCCGAATCCAAGACAACTCGAATCGCTTAAAACAAATATTGTATGCTCAAGATATCACGTTTTGACCGTTTTCCCAAAAAATGAAAAAAATTGTAATTGGGTTGTAGGTAAGGCTAGCCAACAGTCCGTACACTGAATAGGCATGTGATTAGGTAGATTGTCTGTGTATTTTCGGGCCAATGGTTATTCACAAAGTATCCTATTCTAATTGGTCGAATTTGTGGTTGTTTATTATTGGTTGATTTTTTTTTGAATTTGGACAATGGTGGAGGGCTACATGGGCCAATGGTTGGCTGCCACATGGCCTCTTGACCGCATTATAAAATTTTGTATGGGCCGAACAGGGCCTCCGGGAGGTTCAAATTGTGTACCTACCGACTAGAAACATAGTGTTCCACCACTTTGCCACAAGTGTTCCTTGTTATGTATGGTTCACACCTCCTATTTAAAATTTAATGAGTTGCAAGTTGGGGGTTGGGGTCGGGGTTATCCCCTGGGCCTCGGTCCACCCATACCACGAGACCACATATGAGAAGCTAGGGGAGTGGGATTAACCTTGCCCCAACACCACAAATCAACAAACATTATCATAGTTCCGGCATAATAAATGTAATCGATTGGTATTAAGAAAACCATATGTATTACCACATTTGTAACCTGCAGTTCAAACTCCAGCGGAACCATTGTGTTACCACAATCCAAGAAGGGTTTAGTTATGGCTTGGCGCGGGAATTGAAATATGAACCCTAGGTTGTATTAACACAACCATAGTCAGAGCGTTGGGTATAGTTTGGGTGCGAAAGTTGGAACCCAACTAGAGTTCAACTAACCAAACCCCAGTCATAACCTTGGTTCAACCATTGGCGCATTAGTTCAAATGACCCTGCATTCGACAACGCCGAACCTACCACATGGCCCTGATCCATCGATTTGTGGGGGTCATCGTGCTATTGAAAGAGGCGACAATTTTCACCCGAACTGATGCGAATCTCGTTAGAGCGGGGTGAATTTGTCACTCCACGTTGCCAAAAAGTGTGGAAAATGTAGGATGCTGAGAAATTAGATAATTGGGTTCTTCAGCTTGAAGTGTATTGCATGATACAAAGAATAAAATATGATGAGACCAAGATTCGACTTGCTTCATTAAGGTTGGAAAGTGCAACACTCATTTGGTGGGAAGCCAAAACAGAAGAGGATACCAAGAAAATAGGTAAGATCATAAATTCTTGGAATGATTTTATGGATGCATTAAGAAGACAATTTTATCCTTTAGCATACATGCATAAAGCTATCATGGATTGGAAAAAATTTAGGCAATTAAAGGGTCAAAGTGTGCAAAGTTATACCCAAGAGTTTAGAAGAAAGCATTGATTTTGGGTGTAGATTTATCATCTCAAGACACTTTACTCAAATACATTGGAGGTTTACATAGCTATTTGAGACACACAATTCTCATGTTTAACCCTACAAATCTAAATGAGGTTTGTGTACAGGCAACACATCTAAAATCAAGATGGAAGAATGTTCCACAAGAGGGAAAAAAAAATCCATTTAAGGGTGGAGACAGAGGAAAGGTAAAATTCAAAGGAAAAGGGAAGAAAAATTATTCCATCAAGAAAGAGGGAGAAAAATCACATGCAAACAATATTCAAGAGAATGCCATGATGAAGGCCATTGTTGGAAACTTCATCGTGAGATGAAACCCAAAATTTTTAAAAACAAATGAAAACAAAAGATAGCTTCAACTACACAACGTGATTTAGGATCCAATTGAGGAGATGAAACAAAGATCAAAAACATGGGATTGAAAGGTAAGGATCCATTGAAAGTATTAGTTCTTCAAATTACCTCAATGAAACTCAAAATGAAAAGGAAAGAATAGAGCTTTTCCATCTTAGATTTATCTCAAAACATAGCAAAATTGACACTCTATTTGATAGTGGCTCACAAGCCAATCAAGAAATTGAATTTGAAAACGTTTCCTCATCCTAAACCTTATCCTTTATGTTGGGTGTGTGACAATGCAGAGTTGTAAGTAACTAGAAAGTGTAAACTGAAATTCACCATTACTGCAAACTTCATTGATGAGGTAGAACTTTATGCAGTCCCATTAGACATATGTGGTATTTTTTTGGGATTATGTCAGGAAAAATATATTCATCGCCATGAAAACAAGTATCGTTTGCTTAAATATGGTACTGAGTACATTGTTAGAGCACATCACAAGGAACTAAATCTATCACTTGTGAATGCTAGACAAATGAAGAGGCTTGCTAACTCTTGCAAGAATTTCGTACTTTTGATGATCAGACCAAAAAATGATGTTGATAATGAAGCCTTTCAAGGATGTGATGTAGAGTTGAAATATTATTTGGTTAAGGTTGTTAACCAATATTATGAGATGTTGCAGGACCCTAAAGGATTTCATCCTAAAAGAGGAATCCAACATGATATCCAATTGCATCAAGATTGTCTTCTTCCTAACATTGGCATGTACAAGATGTTAGTGATGGAAAATGCATAAATTAAGAAACAAATCCAAGAGTTGCTTGATAAAGGGATCATTCGACCAAGAACATCGCCATGTAGGTCACCTATTGTTTTAGTGCCAAAGAAGGATGGTACATGGCACATGTGTGTGGAATTCTGTGCATCGAACAAGATTGTGGTAAAGAACCATTACCCTCTTCCTAGAATCAATGATTTACTTGATCAATTGAATGATTATGTTTATTCACTAAGTTAGAATTGAGGAGTGGCTATCATTAGATTAGATTGCTGAAGGAGATATATGGAAGACAACATTCAAAACAAAGCAATGTTTGTTTGAGTGGTTGGTTATGCCCTTTGGGATTTGTATGCTTATGCGACATTCATGCAAGTAATGAATGATGTTTTAAGGCCTTTTTTAGATGATTTTTTGATATTCTACTTAGATGACATATTAATTTTCAGAAAGTCCCATGAAGAACATATCATGCATTTCAAGCAAGTGTTAGATGTATTAAAGAAGGAACAATTATTTTAAAGGCTTCCAAATGTGAATTCGGAAAAAGTTCTTTAGTCTACTTGGGTCATATTAATGGAGGAGGTGAGTTGAAAATGGATCCCCCAAGGTCAAAGTCATTTTGAATTAGCCAAAACCCAAGACAGTGACAGAGGTTAGAAGTTTCTTGGGAGCATCCCAATATTGGAGAAAGTTCATTTATAAATTTTCTTCTATTGCAACTCCATTGCATGCATTGAAAAGTGTGAAGAAGGTTTTTAAGTGGGGAGGAAAACAAGAAAAAACATTTGATGCATTGAAAGAAAAGATTAGTTCAACACCCGTACTTTCACTTCCTGACTCGAGACAATCATTTGAGGTACAAACTGATGTGAGTGACTATCCCATGGGCGCAGTCTTGATGCAACATGATAAGCCCATTTGTTTTCATTTAGAAAATTTTAATGGTGTAGTGATTAACTATCTTACGTATGACAAGGAGTTGTATGCATTGGTGAAAAGTGTGAAAAATTGGAAACATTACTTGATGGGTAAGGAAAAAATCATTCACACTGATCATCAACCATTGAAATACTTGCAATCACAAACAAAGCTACATCAAGTGAGGCACTTCAGATGGATGGGTTTTCTTCAACAGTTACACTTGGTGATAAGGTATAAGAAAGGTATCTATATCAAGGATGCTGATATCATTTCTAGACCAATTTTTAGTGCATCCATTATTCTTAAGCATAATTCTGTCATGCATGAGAGCTACATTAAGAAATATGCTTTAGATAATGATTTTAAGGATGTATGTGTGAATTTGTGTCAAGGTAACCAAGTAGAGGAGCTGGAGTATCATGTGCATGATAACTTGTTATATCATCTTGGCAAGCTATGTATTCCATAGGGAGAGAGAGTCAACATCATAAGGGAAGCACATACTTCTCTTATTGCAAGTCATTTCAGTGTAGGTAAGATAGTGGCACAATTACAAAGGTATCGTTACTAGCCTCGTATGCTTGAAAGTGTGTCACAATTTATAAGAGGATGCTCATTATGTGTTGTCAGTAAGCCTAGCAATAGAAATTTGGGATTGTATACACCACTTCCAGTACCTTCTCGTCCATGGGAAAGTGTTTTTATGGATTTTGTAGGAGTATCTTTATGTAGTTACGGATAGGTTCAAAAAAATGTGCATTTTGATGCCTTGTAAAAAGTAGGTTACAGCTGAACAAACTACATAGTTGTTATTTCATAATGTATGGGTACATTTTGGGTTTCCCACATCCATTGTTAGTGCTTGAGATTCTCGCTTTGTCGAGAACTTTTGGTCAAGATTGTGGGGACTCATGGACACCAAATTGAAAAATAGCGCAACATTCCATCCACAAACATATGGCCAAACATAGGTGGTGAAAATAATGGTGATACATCTTCTTCGTGGTTATTGCATCAAGAATCCTAAGTTGTGGGATGAACATTTGCACTATATTTAGCATGCTTACAACTGGGCCAAGCATTCATTGACTCAAATAACACCATTTCAGGCATGCTTGGGAGACTTGTCCAAATCTCCTTCAGATCTTATATTTGGGAAATATGTTGCTATTGATGGACATAGTGACATAGACAAGGCTAAAAGATTCATTGAACAAGTTCAATTGGTACATCAAATAGTTCAAGAACAATTGGAAATGAGTGAATCCAAGTACAAGACAAGACATGATAAGCATCGTGTGGATCACAGTTTCCAAGTGGGTCATGAAGTTTGACTTCAAATTAGCAAAGAGAGACTCCAAGGAGAAGGTAAAACATGAAACCAATTCGATATGGTCCATTCAATATTTTGGAAAATATTGGTAATAATGCCTTAAGGTTGGATTTTCCTTCATATATGAAAATTTATGTAGTTGTTAATGTTGAGAATTTGAAATTGTGTGAGCCTCCTTTGATTGAAGATTAAGGAGAGAATGTTCAAATTCATTCAATTGAATATTTATATCCTGAATTTCTTGAACAATTGCAGCAAGACACCATCCTTGATAGAAAAACAAGGACTTCAAAATGAGGGAATGTGGAGTACCTTCATGTGGGGCTCAAATGGAAAAATCCAAATGGATTGAGATTGGAAGGGTGAGGGAACAATACCCTCATCTTTTTATTGATTGAAAGTGATGTTTTGGAGGTCCAAAAGCTTCCAGTGGGGAGGAATGATCCAGTCGATCGGTAAAGTGCTCAAAATTCAAAGTTTCCAAAAGTGCTCAAAACTGGTGCCAAAATGAAAATCTTGTCGCCCTGAATCCAAAGCAACTCAAATTTCTCAACACTGATATCGTATTCTCCCAATATCGCATTCTGACGATTTTCCCAAAAAACTAAACAATTTATAATTGGGTTGTAGGTACGACCAGTCAGAAGTTCGTACACTTACTAGGCATGTGACTCGGCAGATTAACTGTGTATTTTCAGGCCAATGGTTGTTCTCCAAGTGTCCTATTATAATTGGTCAAATTTGTGGTGGTTTATTATTGGTTGATTCATTTTTGAATTAGGCCAATGGTGGAGGAACATGTGGGCCAATGGTTGGCTTCCACATGGCCTCCTAACCGTATTATAAAATTTTGTATGGGCCGAACAGGGCCTCTGGGAGGTTCAAACTACGGACCTACTGATTGGAAGCACGATGCTCCACCACTCCGCCATAAGTGTTCCTTGTTATGTATGGTGTGCGACTCCTATTTAAACTTTAATGAATTGCAAGTTGGGGGTTGGGGCCAAGTTTAACCCCTAGCCCTCAGTCCACCCATACCACGAGACTGTAGCTGGGAAGCCAGGGACACGGGGTTAACCCCAACCCAAACACCACATATCAACAAACATTACCACAGTTCTAGCACAGTCAATGTAACCAACGAGTATTAATCAAACCATATGTATTACCATAGTTGTAACCTGCAGTTCAAACTGCTGATGGAACCATTGTGTTACCATAGTCCAAGCAGGGTTGAGTTATGGCTTAGCATGGGAATTAAAATATGAACCCCAGGTTGTATTAACATAACCACATTCAGAGCATTTGGTAGAGTTTGGGCGCAAAATTTGGAACCCAATCGGAGTTCAACTAACCAAACCCCAATCACAACCTTTGTTCAACCATTAGCACATTAGTTCAAACAACCCTGCATCCAACAGTGCCAAACCCGTCATGTGGCCATGATCCATTGGTTCATGGGGGTCACCGCGCCATTTAAAGAGGCAAAAATTTGCACCTAAACCGACGCGAATCTCGCCGGTGCGGGGCGAATTTGTTGCTCCACATTACTGAAAAGTGCAGAAAATGTAGGATGAATTGCAGGTGGGTGCGAATTGTAGCACAATTAGTAGAGAAATTTTTCTAGAGCATAACTCAGTAATTTTTTTACCATTTTGAGTGCAGAAAGAGCCAAGCTAGGGGTTTTTGACTATTCTGGAGCCATTGGAGACACTATTTTTGCATTATGAGGACTGAAAATCCATGTAAACACATATTTTGAGCACATAATGAAAGAGGCCCAACATTGGAAGCTAGACCAGGAGATGTAGCTCAGGAGGGGTGAACTCCATCATTTTGCTGTCTTGTGTTTCTGTTATGGTATTATTGTCTCTATTTTTTGCTGCAAAATTGAGTTTAAACTTAATTTATGTACTATGGAAACTTGTCTATTTGCATAAAAAAACTTAAAATTTCACTTGCGAGCTGTCATCAAAACCTTCAAGTTTTCTAATACAGATCTGGTGAGGTCTTGAATCATTAGTATTAATAGGATTACTACTTTAAGGGTTCTTGGAATGGTTCTACATTCAATATTTCCCCAATTAAGTGTTGGATTTCTACCAAGTTTTAATGACATAGAATCATGGATTAACTCTTCAATCATATGTGAAATTATATATATATATATATATATATATATATATATATATATATATATATATTTCTTAGCTTGAATTTAAATTTGAGTTCATTATAGGATACCTAATCTCTTTGTTCTTAGGCGTATATTCCCTTGACCTTCTAATGTCCCTTTTAAAGAGCCGAGTGTTTGACAACTAGGGGATGCCTATTAAAGGTTTTCCAATTTTTGCAAGAATTGATGGCTACCCAAGGGAGTGATATTGCAAAACAAGGGAGTCATCCTTGAAAGAGATATTTGCTTCCAAGTCATGTAAGTGTGGCATTATAACTTCCCATGTTTTTAAAATTATTAGTGTAAGAAAATAACCATGAATCTTCATTGGCATAGGACTGAGATTCTAATATTTTGATACAAAAACTGAAGAAAATAGACACAACAGAACATTCTAGTCCCTGAAAATTACAAGTATTGGTTGAAGAGATTGATCCCTTTATAGGGGATTTTGGAGCTAATTCCAAGTCTGAGGTATTTTGAATACATGACATTGGTTGGGGAAGATAAAACAAAGTTTATATGAACCTAATCTTCAACATCAAACAAGGAGACCAGGAAGGACATAATTCCCACCCCCAAGGTTGAGATCAAATGGATGTTCTAATTCGATGGCTGGCTTCGAAATATCTGATCCTTTCTCCCCTTTTGGACAAATGATGCTGCTTTTGGTTTTATTATATCTATCAAACTCTATGCTTCAAGTACTCTAGAGTTTGGACAACAACGAGACAATTAATCTACTCTGAAATCATGTTATAGAGACTATCCTTACATCTTTTTTAATCTAGCTTTTCTTTTTAAAGTATCTTAAGAAGAAGGAAAAAAAACTATGTATCCTTTTCCCTCAACTGTTTTAGGTTTCTCCTCAAGTTACATAGGCTTAAATAAATAAATTTACTAATAAGAATTACTTGATCTTCTTAAGAATGTGTATCATGGTTGATTATTTTTCCTTATTCTAATCAATTGGAACTAGTTGGAAACTTATCCATGTTTTCATAAACTAAATACTTTTTATGGCCTTTTTCAATTTCAAGATTCTATTGTTTGAATTCCTTCATTTTATGCATAAAAAATATAAAAAAACATATTGTAGATCCACCAAAATCTTGAAACTTCTGAGATAAAGCAAATTAATAAAGAAATGTGATCTAGAAATATCAAAAGTTCTTAACCATTATCACAATAAAATGCATACGAAGGGAGAAAATAACGTAAATGAGAGTGAGGTACACAAATTTTGTTCCTTTGAAAAACACAAAATCTTGAAATTGAAGGTTAAAACCTCAAAACTTTTAAACTCGTACTTCACAAGCATGAATAATTGTATGCATTTTTTATACCTCATTATACATTGAAACAATCAACCTCCTTTGGTAGGAGGAAAACTATCAGGAAATGATTTTGATGTGGTTGAGCCAGAAAACGAAATTTGAAATGCTAGGCTAAACAAATTACCAAGCCCATAGTGAACCTGGATCTAGACAACAACCAAGTCCCTTGAAATTTTAAATTGTGCAATGCATATTGAAATTCCACAAGTTCTAGCTTAAAGAAGAAAATAGACATGAACAAATACTATACGAGAAGTTTGTGTGTAAGAAGAAAAAATGAGGTTGAAGTTATGAAAGAAATACTCATTATTAGTCGTTTATGTTTATGTACATAGACTAACCTGTTAGCCATCATGGGATGTTCTATACCACATTACACTTTTTGCAGACATAGTAGTTGTAGATCCTATGCAATGACCCAAAGTTTAACAACATTAACGTACAAGGCAATAAAATAAAATATTAGTAATGCAAGAAAGAGTAACGCCCATAGGCAACCTTTGGCAACATTACTCCTGCATCCATTTGCAACAAGTATATATTTAAGAGACGAGGTTCCATTCAAACATAGTTTCTACATCATATGCCTGCAATTTAATAAAGATACATTAACATTGAATTGCATTGTTATTTTACAGACTAATAGACAGATTGTAACTACATAAAACATCAGAAACACGTTTTATTTTATGCATTAATTTCATCAGATCCACCCCAACTATTTCAGATATGAAATATGCTCTTTTTTAACCATTGTGATCCCATTTTAATCTTCTTGGTGGGATAAAATAAGATGGGAAATATGCTCAATTTGAATCAAGCCAAAAAAAACATAAAGGGTAGTTAAGGGGTATTACAACATATTGGATAAAAGCAATAGTCAAATACTTTCATATGGAGCCGACATATCTTTAGGATAGTCACTAACAATTAGTTTTCAAATTTGAAGAAAAATACTCTAAATATATATACAATGTCAAAGTCTTTCTCAATATTTTCCTAGAAGAAAAATCTGAAAAATAGAAAGTTTGAAAAAAGACGTGCATCCAGGCCATGTGCCTGAGAGTGCTTGTATATAGAATAATGTAAAGTTGTAAACCTAATGCATAGACCTTTCAAGTTTCAGTGGATGGGGCATGAACAAGAAGATGGGATCCTCACTACCATTTTGATTAAGAATATAATCCAAACAATATATGGAACTTTTGGC
This sequence comes from Pinus albicaulis, assembly GCA_034641835.2. Classification (NCBI taxonomy): domain Eukaryota; kingdom Viridiplantae; phylum Streptophyta; class Pinopsida; order Pinales; family Pinaceae; genus Pinus; species Pinus albicaulis. The sequence goes on from CM076577.1 coordinate 876,851,429, forward strand.
ATGTGTTATATGCTCTATTTACTCCAAAGGATGCAAATAATTTCTAGATGAACATAAACATAGGTAAATTTAGTATCATGATCACAACTGAACTCCCATTACTTTCAATAGTGGGATAACCCCATGGGTGGTGTAAGGTACAAATAATCAAGCAAACATAGTCCTCTTAGGATTGGATGCGCTAGAAGAAACCTCTTCTCTAAGAGAGTTCAACGTCAATAAAATATGCGGATTCTTAAAAAAAATGGGATTTTCAATTTGTAAAATTAAACTCTCCCTATCTCTATTTGAGTCTATTTAACTTATATATATATATATATATAATTAATTTATTTAAAACTAGCATACAATAAAACAAAATGGCATATATATATATATATATGAAACTGATACAAAAACTATGTGGGATGCAAGATAATGAGTTTAAGTTATAAAAAACAAAGGGATAAGACGATTATAACCACTTGTGAAAAAACAAAAGAATCGAGAGCCCAAAAAAAAGATAAAGTCGACCATAGAAAGGGATTGATGAACCAATGGAGTTAAGGCACCCTTATTAAATGATAAATGTAGTAGACCGATGGTTTTATTTACACGGTGTTATTTTCATTCTAATCCCAAACTCATATGCAAAACCTTTTTCAAACTCAAAATTGAATGTTTTTGGCTTTTAATGATTAGTTTCATTTTGACGGGTTATTAACCCTATCGAAAGCTGTTTTCCTTTGTGTTGAATAAAATTTTCTTGCAAAACATTTCTTACCATGGCACTACTTATTCCAATCACTGATTCTCATGCATTTGGATGTGCACTGACGTTCTAACCATAATTGTTATGCACATAATTTACATGGATTTTGTGGAGGAGTTGTTTAGTCCTTGTACCCATTATTTATGTAAATTTTGCAATTTTCCAAATCGAAAAACACATGTAACTATAGTGGGTTTTTTCAATTTAAAAAATAAAAAATTATAATATGAAACCAATTTTGCCAAATTGCCTCATTTTCAAGATTTCTTTCAATTTGAACCACCATTCTTGCACATTTTAATCTAGATTTGTTCACTGAACGGATTTGTAAGAGATATGATTGTTTGTTGAATTTGATTGTACATCATGGGCATCATATTTTCACCATTTTTGGTTAGTGAGATTTCTTTTGTTGCTGAGCCTGTGAATGCATTTGAATGTATTTCCTTTAGTTTGGTTTGATTCCGATTTATTTTTTATGATTTGTTTTAATAGTGTTTTTTTGCCCCTGTCGTAAGATTCAATCATGGTGGAAGGATTCCAGTGTGCAACAAAGGGGACAAAGGGTGATTCTCTACCTCTTTTCGAGATCCTCAAAACTCGAATTAGCAACAAAATCTTCTTTGTTTTCTTGAAATTAATGCCATGTTGAATTCACATTTAAATTAGGGGTGACATACTCGATTTTAAGTCTCTATTATTAGCAATTAAAATGGAATTCTAACACAGAAGGGATTAAGATCGAGTTCGAATCTTCTGTTTGGGGATTTCTCTCCCCAAATTCAGATAAATGTCTTCATTCATGCCTATTGTTGAAAGGATGCATTGATTCTCAATCAAATTTAGCACAAAAAATAGTGATTTCGAATTTCTTTAATTCGAAAAGGGAATTGTTTTGCAACTATAAAGGGGGTAAGCCCTCTGTGTATAAAAATGATAAAAATTATTTGTAAATTGTTGAAATTTGAAACAAGAAGAGGCTTCTAATTTAATTTTCCCTTAATTAAATTAGAAGGAAATTGTAATTCCACATCACATGATAGATTGTATGAGCTAACTAAGACAGGAAGACTTAGTTAGCTCAGTCAATTCGAGTTGAGGGTCAAACTAGAGGCATGTAGAGTTCTCTCTAAGTTTCAGGGGTCCTAGTTACAATTTATTTTGAGTTGTAATTATTTAACTTAATTAAATGAGTTAAAATCAATTTAACTAGTTCTAACTAATGGAGGAACTAGTGAGAGTACCAGTGAATTAAATTTGATTTAATTAACATGCAGTGATCAATCAGATAACTGATAATTCAATATAAATAGTTGTTTCATGTCAGTTCTTAGAAAGACCTAGTTGAGATTAGAGTTAAAAGGAAGAGTACTATCAATTGTATAATTAGAAAATTGTATAAGTCATGCATGAGGTCAAAAAAAGGCCTTATATGTATTGCGTAATCATTAATTGATAATTTCCTAATTAATAGGGGCTCAATTTCCCTAAGGATTGTGCAAGCAAGGCATGGCATCCATAGGTGAGAAATTGGTTAAGTATTGAACCAATGCAGGCCTAGGATAGAGTGAGACAATCAGATATAGTGAAGAGAGATATCAAGCCTGAGAGAAGCATTGTATTGTTTCATATTATTGACTGATGCAATATACATATAATTGGGTTTTTAGCTTAGGCTTTCCCCAGATACATCTTTGTGTTTGCGATTGAAATTATTTCTCTTTCTTGTTCATGTGATTGCGCAATCGTAATTGGTTTCCACAATTTCGAGAATAGATTCAAGTATTTTGTTTTAGCATATTACAAGACTAGTTGAATCTATGTGGATTTTCTACATGGTATCAGAGCAGAAATCACTATAGAAGAGAAGAATACGAGTTTGTTTTGAATAGGTGAATCGAATTTACAAATCTACTCTTCAGGACCAACAACATAATCATGATGTATTTCTGTGGATTGAGACTCAAATATTCCCTTGAGGGTAGTTCGAATTACATAGATTGGAAGGATAGGATGGAAGTAGTGTTGGAAGACAACGTGCTGAAGGAGTTCATAGAAAATGATATTCCCAGGCCCACAACAACAAATGCCCAAAATATTGATGCATGGAAGAAGAATGTAGTAAAGGCGAGAAGGATTTTGTTAGAAGGAGTTTAAGATCATATTGTATCGAAACTCCATGGAAAGGAAACTCCATATGCTATGTGGAAGGCCTTAACAGATTTTTTTCAGAACAAAAATAACCACAGGAAGCTGGTGCTGAAGGAAAAGCTTAGAAAAATCAAGATGGAAAAGGGTGACACAATATCAAAATACTTGATGAAGTTTACTCAATTTCAAGATGAGCTCAGAAGTGTTGGTGTTACAGTTTCTAATGATGATCTGGTGAGCCTAGCACTGCTAGGCCTTCCCAAGAGCTTGCCCAACTACCAGGATTCCGTGAATGGGAGGGAGAAGCTACTAGAGTGGGAGCGATTGTGGTCCAAATTGGTACACGAATAGATTCATCGAAATACCAGATATGGATCCTCATCAAAGATTGATGATGAGGAGAACTATGCATTGGATGGAAAAGAAAAGAAAGGGAAAGGGAAGGCATCCCATTCCAAATCAAATTTTGGTTAGGCAAGAAAGAAGAAGGACTTGTCGAAGATTAAATGTTTTCACTGTCATGAGCTTGGGCACTATGCCACAAAGTGTATGCATAAGAAGGCTGGAAAGAATCCCTTAGGAGGAGTGGAATGTTGGCAATATGATGCAATGTGTTGTCCTTGATGGCAACCTACTTGATGAAGTTGTCCTTGATGGAAACCTACTTGCTGAAGTTTTCCTTGATGGAAACCTACTTGATGAGTTGCCTATGATAAGCAACCTATGTGTTAAATATGTAAGGATGATGCAGCTACAGATTAGTTCAGAAGTAACAAAGAAAGAAATTCCATTAAGTGCCAGAGTAATGATGAATAAGATATGTCACAAAGCATACGCGGGTTTGTAAAGGAAAAGTAGCGTATGTACGCGGAAAAGTACGTACCAAGTCGCGTATGCCCTTTTGCGCTCCAAATTTATAATACCAAAGGGCATTACCATGGTTTTGGCACACAGTATTGAGCGCTGTATGGTTTATTTGATTCTGTCCAAGAATACCATCGGAGGTTGAGTGGTTTTGACTCATGGTATTGACAAAGGATAAATCTATATAAGGAGAAGAAGATCATAGTGCAAGAGCGTGCATAGGTCTGGGTTTTAATGAATACCTCACTCTAAAGTATATCTGCATGGAATGGGTAACAGCTTATTGATTGATCTGAATTAATAATGCACCTATGAAGAAAATGATGAAGAGGGATCTCTAGATCTGAAATGACTATGTATCTTCTAGATCTATTTATGAAATGTTTAGATCTGAGATGTGGCAAATATTTTCTGAAGTGAAGGATAAGATCTGAGCTATTTATTTGTTTTGAAGAGTTGTGTAGCCCTACAATGTTTGCATATCTATACGCAGGTTCGTGGCAGAGAAAGCGCGTATATACGCGGGTTGGTTTCAGCAAAAGCGCGTATGGAATATGAGGTCAGTCCTGAAATATGTGCAGATGTATACGCAGGTTTTTCTCTGTGAAAGCGCGTATATACGTAGGTTCAGTGAAGTAAAATCACGTATGGAATCTAGGGTTTTGCTGAAGTGTGTGGAATGAAATATCTGATCTGTTTTGCTGTTTTACTGCTATCTGTCAATGATGTATTCATACAGATCTGGGTTGTTTGAATGTCGATTATGCTGCTGATTATGTTGATTAAAGATCAAGTTTTTGGTTGATTGGTTGATGATTCAATAAAAGAATTGATGGGGTTATAAGTTTCAGTTTGATGTATGTTGAGCTTAAATGTGTGGAGTGGGTCTAGTCTGAAAATCTGATGAAAAGTGGCCTACAAGGTATGTTGCGTGGAAGCTGTTGGATCCAGTACGAAAATTGATGAAACGTGGTCCATGGTGGTGCTGAGGGTCGAAGCCTTCAGTGAGGGGGTTGTAGCTCCCTTCCAGTGGTAGCTGGTAAAAGAGAGCAGGGGGTAGTAGCTCCCTTCCAGGAGAGGCTGGTAAACGAGAGCAGGGGTAGTAGCTCCCTTCCAGGAGAGGCTGGTAGACGAGATCAGGGGGTTGGAGCTCCCTTCCATTAGTGGCTGGAAAACGAGAGAAGGTTGCAGCCTTCTGCAGGTGGGTGCCTGCGTGCTGGTATGAGTCTGCGCCAGTACAAAATTGTAAGAAGTTTTCTTTATAATAAATATTGAAGATAGAGACGACATCAGTGGTGGTTTTCTCCCGAATTGGGTTTCCACCTTAAATACTGGTGTTCATGTGTGATGGTTTATTTTGTTATTACTGCACATGCTTATTGCTTACTAAACATCTGATGAATGAATGATGCAATGATCTAAGTAAAGAATTAAATGCATAATAAGATCTCTGGACATACGCAAGTTTTCTTAAGGATATTCGCGTGTATACGCGAGTTGGGTTCAGTAAAGTAGCGTATGGGTTTAAGATAAAGAAAAAGTAAAAATTTTTCAGTCAGCTCTAAATACTGATTCACCCCCCCCTCTCAGTATTTTTCCCAACATGGAAGGTGAAGCTGTTGCTTCAAAACTCGATTTGGAATTCACTCTCATCGCATGCATGGTGTCATCGGTGATGGCTTATGTGTCGTACATGAATAGTGGAGCTTCATTCCATATGAATGACAACAAATAATTCTTCAACAACTTGGAGGAGAAGGATCTTGTTAGGTCCCTATATTACTAGTGTAGTCCCTTATTATTATTAGTGTAGCCCCCTTATTATTATTTTTGTACCCATGTAGTCCCCATACTGTTATTATTGTGCCCCATAAAATCCCACTATTGTTATTTTTGTTCCCTTACATTATTATTCTTAGGCCAGTTAGGATTATATTGTGACCCAATGGACTCCTATATATAGAAAGGAGGTTTTGTCATTTGTATCATCGAAGAATTTTTCATTTATGTAATGTAAAGGGGGTTTCCCCCTTGAAGTGGCTGATTTCTAAGGCGTTGATCTCTTTTTGCTTTTATTTTGGGAGCTGATTTCATAACATTTGGTTTCAAAGCTTTGGATTCTAGGGCCTTGCTACTTCAAACAGGTCATCATGGAATTTTCGTTATAAATATTTTTCTACGAAGGTTCAGAAGCTTAAAAAAACTCATTTGTGAAGAAATCCTAAGGAACGTCGTGTAAAAATTTTAGTTCTTGGTTCGCAACATTTTCAGATATATGATCTGTGGAAGTTAGGGTTTTTGCAGGCTCCTGAATTTCATCTCAAAGAGGTGGCCTTGGGAAAATCGTCATAAGTATCTCTCTGATCATCAGATTGGAATTTTGTAAAAAATAGTTGAAATTACACGAATTTTAGTTTCCTGTGTATCAATTTCAGAGCTGAAGGAGGAAAAAGTGACACGTGGAACGCCGTACAAGTTTTCTCTACTGAACTAGTCCATAATTAGGTCATTGTGGGATATCGGGCATAAATTTATATTGAATAATCCAAATAAGGTTTGACCTATGGCATTAGAAATAATACTCAAAGGGATACTATAGGACCGAAGCTCAAATATTGGGGATCCAAAATTACATAGATAAATCAGTTTCAATATCGAGCTCCTCAAAAGCAAGAAAAAAGGTGTGTATTTTTTTTCTAAAAATTACATAAGTCTTGTTTGAAAAATTAGTTTGAAGTGATTCCAAGGGCATAATTAATCATAGATATTAGTATCGGGGTTCTAAAATCCCCCATAAAAATAATTCAACACCCATCAAGTCCTCAGAAAGATTACTATGACTCATGAAGTGGAATAAAGTGCAACATGATAGATCAAAACTACAAGAACAAGTGCAACAAATTTCAGTCTCGCAAAGAGTAACAAAAAATGAAATGGATGGTTTGAAGAAAGGCGTGGAAGCTAAGACAGATGGTTTGAATAAAGACGTGTAATATAAGATGGATGGTTTGAAGAATGGCATGGAATCTAAGATTGATGGCGTGGAAGCAAAGATGGATGGCGTGGAAACCAATATGGATGGCATGGAAGCTAAGATCAATGGTATAGAAGGCAACATGGAATATTTGAAGAAATACATGGAAGGTTTGAAGGAAGGTTTGGCAAAGAGGCTACAAGTAAATATTCCTAATGGTGAAAAGGTAGTAGAGAAAACTCATGATGAGAACAAAATAAATGTTAATCATGATTTCATAGACTCTAATGTTGGATTTAAGACCCACCATATTCCAAAGATCGATATGAGGAAGTTTTATGGAAAGGATCCCGTGACATGGATACTACAGATAGAGCAATATTTTGATCGCCATAATGTGAAAAACACACAAAAGGCATTGCAACTTTATATTTAGAACAAAATACATTTCTATGGCATCGATGGCTTTGTTCTCGTAAAAAAATTGTCACTTGGCCAATTTTTACGGAGGAAATGATAGCACATTATGAGGATACAAAGAGAAACACCTTCTTTATCCAATTGATAAATCTCAAACAAAAGGGTTCAATGGTGGAGCACATTGAGGACTTACAAAAATTGAATATAATGGTAACTGATATTCGAGAGGAACATAAGATTGATGTCTTCATAGGGACTTTAAAGGATAACATCCAACATTAGGTTCACCTTTGGGAACCTGATTCATTGGAGAAGGCATTCAGGTTGGAAAGAAAAATCGAAAGAAAAATTATGGCGACAAGGAAGCCTACTAATCACATCTATAAAGATGGAAGTGTTGATACTCCTAGACTTCCACAATCTACAAGGTTGACACCACAAAAATTGGAAGAAAACAAGCAAAAGGGCTTTGCTACAATTGTGATAGAAAATACACTAAAGGTCATAAGTGTGCTGAGAAGAAATTATTTTACATAGAATGTGAAGAGGAGGAAGAAAATGAACAAGAAACTCCAAAAGAATAGGATATACACCATGAACTAACCCTAGAGAAAGAAGAAATGAGTCTGACCATATCCTGTAATGCATTGGAAAGAATTACCACTCCTCAAAATCTCAAGATAGAAGGAGTTATAAATAAGAAAAATGTAATAGTGTTGATTGATTCGGGTAGTACCCATAATTTTATTCATTGTAAGGTAGCCAAGGAATTGAATCATTTCCTATATCCAACACTAGAGTTTCAAGTGATGGTTACAGATGGAGGAACTATAAATTGCTCTGGAAAGTGCCATAATATCAAGCTAACCATGGGGGAATATGTACTGAATAGTCCAATGATTTCCATTCCAATGTGAGGTGATGATGTTGTACTAGGAGTAAAATGGTTACAATCTTTGGGGATGGTAGCTTTTAATTTTGAAGAAATTTTTCGGAAGGAAAGGAAGTTGAATTATGCGGTATCACAGGGAAGCCAGGAAAGATAATAAGTTCTAATGGCATGAAAAAGCTTATGAAGAAATAACAACAGGGCATAATTTCAAAATTATGCTCACTAGAAGTTCCAACATCAAAATCATCGATTTATCCAGATCTCCAAAAATTCTTGAGAAATCATTCCAATGTGTTTGAAACTAAAATGACTCCCACCTATTCGTGATCACGATCATGCTATTCATTTGCTTCTAGGAAGTGTTCCTCCAAACATTAGGCCTTACAGATATCCTTATGTCCAAAAGAGCGAAATTGAATGTATGATTGTAGAAATGTTAGAGGCTCGTATAATTCAACATAGTCAAAGTTCTTTCTTTGCTCCAGTAGTATTGGTGCACAAGAAGGATGGATCATGGCGCATGTGTCCGGATTATAGGGAGCTCAATAATATCACTATTAAATATAAATTTCCCATTCCTGTGATTGATGAATTATCGAATGAATTACATGGAGAAATTTATTTTACCAAGTTGGATATTCGTTCAGGATATCATCAAATTAGAATGAAGACTGAAGATATTCGAAAACAACATTTCGAACTCATGAGGGTCATTATGAATTTTTGGTCATGCATTTTTGCCTTACCAATGCACCTTCTACATTTTGAGGGTTGATGAATTCCATTTTCAAACCCTTCCTTAGAGAATTTGTGTTAGTAATTTTTTATGATATACTAATCTACAACGGGTCTTGGAAGGATCATGTTCAACATGTTGATAGGGTGCTCAAATTATTGGAGGAGAAACAATTATATGCAAAAACCTCCAAATGTTTCTTTGGAGTACAATAGGTGAAATATCTGGGTCATATTTTATCTCAAGAGGGTGTTATGGTAGACCCTAACAAAATTAAAGCCACTAAGGAATGGAAAGTCCCCACAAACATAAAGCAGTTGTGAGGATTTCTCGAGTTAACCAGGTATTATCGCACGTTTGTTAAGAATTATTGTGGAATAGCAACACCTCTAACAAAATTATTGAAGAAAGATGCATTTTCATGGAATTCTGAAGTAACTAATGCCTTTTAACATATTAAAGAGGCAATGTGCCAAGCACAAGTCTTATCTACGTCGGGCTTCAAAAAAACCTTTATTGTGGAATGTGATTCCTCAGGAAATGGAATTGGTGCTATTTTAGTGCAAGAAGGAAGACCCATTGCTTTTGAAAGACGTACAATCAAAGGAAAGTATTTACATAAAGTTATTTATGAGAAGGAAATGTTGGCAATACTACACGCACTAAAGAAATGGCGACCTTACCTCATGGGTAGACACTTCAAGGTAAAAACTAATCATGATAGTCTTAAATAATTTTTGGAAGAAATACTATCTTTAGAAGAGCAGAAAAAATGGGTCACAAAGATGCTGGGTTATGAATTTGAAATCATCTACAAAAAAGGGACGCTAAATGTTGTTGCATATGCACTCTCAAGAAAATATGAGGCGGTGGAAGCATTGCTTTCTGCCATTTCTATTATCCAACGAGATTGGATAACTGAAGCAAGGGAGGAATAGAAGAATAAGGAAGAAGTGTGGCACTCATTCAAAAGTTGCAACAAGATCCCAGTACATCTGATACATTTAGTTGGAAAAATGATTCCTTATGGTACAAATATCACTTATATCTTTGTAAGAATTCCCAACTAAAACAAGAGCACATCAGGGGGCATATTCCATATTAGGTCAGCGACCGTTTCCTGGTATAGCGGGAAGTATAGATCAGTTGCACTTATTTAAAAAAAGGCAAAGTGCATGGATGCTAGTCATGCATCCTATGAGGCCATCTGGATGAAGAAGATACTTGTTGGTTTGTTTTGTTAGCAGATGGATCCAACAGTGATTTATTGTGATAACCAGAGTTGCATAAAATTCTCAGTTAATCCAATTTTTCATGAAAGGTCAAGCATATTGATATCCGATATGACCATCTTAGATATTGTGTGCATAAGAGGATTATGAAATTAGAGTACATTCCTAGAGAGGAGCAAGATGCAGACATCTTGATGAAGGCACTGTAAAGAGGAAAATTCGAGTTCCACAGAGGCAAGATCAAGGTAGAAGAAAATCCCTTTCTTGTTGAGAGGGAGTGTTGAAATTGGTAACAAGAAGAGGCTTCTGATTTAATTTTCCCTTAATTAAATTAGAAGGAAATTGTAATTCCACATCACATGACAGCTTGTACGAGTTAAATAAGTTAGGAAGGCTTAGTTAGCTCAGTCAATTCGAGTTGAGGGTCAAATTAGAGGCATATATAATTATCTCTAAGTTGTATGGGTCTAGTTACAACTAATTTTGAGTTGTAATTATTTAACTTAATTATTTGAGTTAAAATCAATTTAAATAGTTCTAACTAATGGAGGAACTAGTGAGAGGTACAATGAATTAAATCTGATTTAATTCACATGCAGTGATCAATCAAATAACTAATAATTCCCTATAAATAGTTGTTGCATGTCAGTTATGGGGAAGACTCAGTTGAGATTGGAGTTAAAGGGAAGTGTACTATTAATTGTATAATTATAAATTTGTACAAGTCATGCTTGAGGTCAACATAAAGCCTTATATGTATTGAAAAATAATTAATTGGGAATGCCTTAATTTATATGGGCTCAATTTCCCTAGGGATTTTGCAAGCAAGGAAAGGCATCTAAAGGAAAGAAATTGGTTAAGTATTGAACCAAAGTAGGCCTAGGATAGAGTGAGACAGTCAAAGATAGTGTAGAGAGCTCTCAATCCTGAGAGAAGCTTTGTATTGTTTCATATTCTTGACTTATGCAATATACAAATAGTGGGGTTTTTATCTGAGGATTTCCTTAGATACATCTTTGTGTTGTGTGATTGAAATTATTTCTCTTTCTTGTTCATGTGATTGTGTGATCGTAATTGGTTTCCATAATTCGTAGAATAGATTCAAGTATTTTGTTTTAACATATTACAAATCAGTTGAATCTATGTGGATTTTCTACATAAATGGGGGGGGGGGGGTTGGGTGGGGTGGGGTTTCGATCTCTGGTATCATTATTGGTACCTATAGGTGTAGGAGAGTGCTCAGGCTATAGGACACTGTGAAATATGGAAATATTTAGCATCTAGAAGCTATGGAATCAACATTTGAACTTTGGAAATAAGCATTTTAATTTATTTTGATACAATTGAAACTAATTTACAATTCCGTGATCTTAATATTTCATAGTTGTTGCTTCCTTTAATTTATCAATTTTTCTTGTAACTTCATTACTTGAAAGAATCAAAAGTTATGTTAAATAATGTTATTTTCCTTTGTGAATGCAAAATTATTTAAATGTATATTTTCTTCATTGTATTGTCTTTGTCATGTATGGAAGTTAGATTCAGTTAATCCTTTTTAGACTTTGGTCCTGAAGGATAATTATAATCTAGCTACTACTTAGATCTTAGTTCTATTGAATTTTATTCTTTGAAGAGTGTCCATATATGTAGAGAATCAATACTTAATGTTGTAATAATTCTTGCATATTTACAATCTTTTTATCACTAGTTTATATAATTTTTTCATAAACAAAGGAACCAAAATATTGATATCTTTATAGGAATTATTATAATCATTTCATAGCCTCAGTCTTAACATTATTAGTTAGATATATTCTTAGTCATTGCATTCTTGATGCAATATCATAAAGCAAATTTCTGCTAAGGATTAAAGAGTTGCATTGTGGAATTACTTTGTCCTTCATAAACCTGTTTCATTAGGATACTACAATAATCTAAATTATAATTGTATTTATAATTTAGAATTAACATCTCTTTGCATCTTATATACTTCTTTCTTTATTAGCTTAACATTATTCATCTTTCATTGACATAGCTAGTTACGTCTGCATTTGACCATCATTATTCTTTTGTATACATGTATATTTTTATAGATTTAATAATAGTTTCATTTCTATATTATAGTAATCATTTCTTGATTCTATAATATAATTATATAGCAGAATTATTTTATCATATTATTTTAATTATAATTTCTAAATGAAATATATGAATTATAATTACATAATATTTCATAGTTTCTTTTTAAGGTGAAACATGCAATATTTTGCTTTTAATAATCACATCAAGTTTAGGGTATTTGATTCCCATCATTTTATTTTATAATTAAACTTATCGTAGTTGTTGGCTTGATGGGGTCTAGACCCAGGTTTCATGTGACTGCACAGTCCAACAAAACCCACTATTATCGGCCCTTTTGGCAACAACTTGCTTGTGCAGATCGAAGTCTCACCCGAGGCAATATAGGGGGATGCTAGAGCTAATTTTTTTAATCTCGAGGGACATTGGAATGAGGATTTAGGGATTTTCCTTCTTATCATCTCTTCACAGATGAGATATATCGATACTATAGGCGTTTTTCAATAAATCTTTTGAACTTACTACAAAGTACACGATCTTACTTAGTTATGCATTAAATAAAGTAAATAACCATAAACAAGACTATGCTATTCAATTACAAATAAAACACCTTATTCAACATAGACAATCATAAAACAATAATAAAAAAGAAAACACATCAATATAACTCAGATATTCTCAATAGTGATTTCATTAACAACAAGATCCTTCTCATACATCCACTTTCCACCTTGCGCACACAGTTGCAAAATTCCTAAGGTCTCTGCACAAATAGCTGCAGTAGCCTTTTCCTCTAACTCAAAACAAAATATGACTCGAAACAATATGGCATCTAAATGTATTTCATCAACTTCTACTTGACTGCCTATGACTTCTATCTAGACTCCTTATATAGATTTGGCATTTACAATACCATGGTACAAAACCATGGGCGGAGTCCAATGTTTACAAAATATCCCATCCCATTACATAATAAGGGAATTTGACCCACCCCAAAGCCCCTATGACTCAAAATAGACTCTGCGCTATGCACTCCGCTCCTTGATTTGCGAAGTCTTTCCTTGCTTTCTTACTTCGCAGGGATCCCAGCTCCAACAAACCCCCAACACAAAAATGTGACTCGTCCCAAGGCAAAACGGTGGTGTGCCATCAATATTCGCTCTGATGCCGCTCAAGGCATCCTTCAACGATTTAACTGTTTCGGGCACTATTTCTCAAATTCGGCGATGTCTCTGAGTAACATCTTTGTGAACTTCTTAGCTGCCTCTGCTCTAGTCCTTTCTGCGCTTCATGTAGAGTTTTCAGTTTCTACTGTACAGTTTGGGAGAGCTGGTTGGCCTCAAATTCCCATGGCTTCATCCTGTCTATAAGTAGATGCTCCTTTCTACGCAACGAAACAACCTTCTCTTTCAAAGATTTATCTTCTTTGAGACGGTTAATCTGCTGTAGTGGCGATAAGGTCTTTGCAGTGACCTTGATCTGATTCAGCTGTCCAGTTTTTCACGCACTTTGGCATCAATATTCTACACCTAAGGGTCCTCCTGCAGTGAGTACCATACATCTAGATCCTCCCCAAAGATATTTGCACACTCTTGTATGCAAGAATCGGTCTGTTTTGTGGCCGCTTTTAGCTTCGCTGTGCGCTACTCTCTAATATCTGGGGGAGTGGCAGGCTACAATTGCAGTTGTAGCTCGATGATTTTCATTTCCATCTCGATTTGATCTTCATCAACTTTAGCCTTTGAGTCCTTGACATCGGTGGCCAACTTAGCCACTTTTTCCTCAGGTGCAACTGCTGCCTGAATTTCAAGCTCTAGTATCTCACTACATGCCTTGGAGATAACGTACTCTAGCTTATGCCATTTTGCCTCACACTCTTGGAAAACGATATATTTCTCTGCAACCATGCTCTGTCATTCCTACTGGGCGTCCCAAGTTACCAGAAGAGCACATTTTTCTCTAATCTTTAACTCCTCGGTGATGCTCAGGTGGAGTTCGTGTAAGTCCTGTAATGGCATCATGACAAGGTTCACCGTCGTGTTTTTACAGAGAACCACTGGTTTACTTTTCTCTAGATAATAAAAACACAAAATTTTTGTAGGGATAGGTACTATGCGGCTGTCGGAAGTTAGTGCCAATTCATGCGCTTCAGCACTTGCCCCTTCTTGTGCCTCGCCTGGTGGAATCACGGTCGCTTGCAACCCACTCGCGTAGCTCACGCTCGCCTGCATCTGCAAGTCCTGAAATCCCTTGTGGACACCTTCCAACACTTTTTTGTATTGTTATTCTATGTTTTCCCAGAAATTCTCATTGATTATCCGCACAACATCTCCTATCTCGTCAATGTCCCCCTCAGTGAGGACCATGTTGGTCGGGCCAGTAGAGTCGTCGAACTTGACCTTATTTCCTGCACCACCCTTCTGTGGCTGCCTTCTCTTAGTGATAAACGGGGAGGAGGGGCCATATGGGTCTGTGCCTAGATCACCTCCAAGAATATTCCCCCCTTTAGTCTCTAGAGTCTCTGCTTCAGTGTCCTTTTTCCCTGTTGGCGTAGTGGGCTTCACCCCACTCATTTCTGCCTTCTCTACACCTTCAGAAAGAGGAGTTAACCAAGCACTCGACCATCGGTTGATGATAGCTACTACATATTGCTTTTCGACTAGGTACGGGAGCTTGTACTAGACCTCTATGATGTCCTTCTTGGCCTGAATGTGGATATGATGGAATTCCACTTTGAACTTTGCAACCTATTGATACTTCTCCATTGTGCTTGGTGAAAGTCGAGGCTTTTGGTTGATCATTTTTCGTAAGCTCATCTCAACTCCGACCCAGAAGAATTTATTGGACATAGCCCTTGATGTCTCTCTCGAATTCCATAATGAAGCGTATCAGGCTGCTTTTCATAGATCAGAGTCTGCAACGTTGAAATGTAACCCGTCAGGGTCCCTCCATTCCATCAAGGCAATAAGAAGTAAGAGACACGCATAGTGGAATTGCTTGCCTTCTTCCTGCGCTACTTTGAAATCAATGAGAAACTCTATACATAAGTAGCTGAACCAATTGTATACAATGCCCTTGGTGCACTCTGTAGCTAAAGCTAGGATAGGTGCATAGGCCTCCTCTCCGCAAGGATGTGCACAACGAAGCACACATTTTTGTTAGAAATGGTGTTAATGAGATAACCCTTGGTCCCCTTGGTCAGATCATACTCATTCTTCATCTTGTTTTCCAACTTGTTGACCTGGCTCTTACCCACAAAATCCTTTGCTGGGTCTGCCACAAGACAAGGAAGGGCCGTAATTCATCTGATGAGCCCTTGGTAATGGGGATCTTCTTCCCCAGCCATATACAATCGTCATGCACCAGGGCAAAAAATTGGCACACACAAATAGTATTGATAGTACTTCGCCCGAAATGTGGCACATAGAGCATGTTGAGTATCCCTGTCAGCTAGACACGCTTCACCCATTTCATTGGCTCTAATCTCATAACTCCATCTGGGTAGGCTTGCGGGTGTATATACCTATTGGGATCAAATTGTGGGTATTTTTATTCTGTCATTAAACTCAGATTATTCCATCCTAAGCTGAGGCACCCATGCTAGCAAATATCCTTCTACTGACACCTCATTTGGAATCAATGTTGTAAACACCTTGTACTTTACTGCATCGAGGTCTTTCACTGGCTTCTTAGCCTCTGGCTTCTAGGGCGAAATATTGGCAGGCAACCTGGAGAGAGGCACAACCTCATCAATATCACTTTCATCTGGTGCTTCTTCTTCTTCTACATCTGATTCGACCTCCACGCCTTTTTCCTTTTACTGCTCCTGAGCCCCCTTACTCTGCTGTTCGTTCGTGAGTTTCTTCGGGGCGAGGATCTCAAAATTGGTTTCTTAGGTTTCGTGGATGACACTGTGTCCAGAGTCTTCTTTCCTCTGGGAAACCTCAGCCTTGTGGCTGTTAGTGGCGGTGTGGCCATCATGATGTATCCTAAACCTCTATGGAGAAATTCTCTTTCAATTTCTACAAAGCGCTTCCTTGACATGCAACGAATTTCTTGGCACTCTTGTAGACAACAATTCTCTCTTCTAACACTTAGCATGAAAAGTGTTTGAATTGGGGGTGAGACCTTTGATTTATAGAAAATTTGAAATTTGAACCTCATCATCACCCTTATATGCTCCTCATAAATGCCGATTTGGTAGCGGATTTTTCCGGATATTCCTGTTGAATGCACTCTTCCCATTCCTTCTAACGGCCAAGTCATTGTTCGCTCCATTTTTACTATTCCAGCGATCAATTTCTAGAAGAACTCTACGAGGCTCGGCCTTTTGATGCAATCCTGCCTCTTTTGGTGCAGTAACCTCCAAATGTGTCTATAATCAATATTTCGCGCAGTACTTCGACTGCGATGAATCCATTATTCACCATAATCTGTCTCCATCTGCTCACCTCGGCATCTACATATATGCTCCCCCAACAAAAACTTGTTGGCCGGGTCCTTCCAATCCGTCTGAACCATTGTCCTTGGCACCTTGGTAATGCAAAGTACTCCTTATTTAATTTCTTAAAGAGCCTCATTAATTCCTTCCCACCCATCAACGAAGATATATGTTGGCTCGAGGGGTCCTGACCCAGGTTTGGAGGTTAAGGTTTGCCAACAAACCTCTATACTACTGGCTCTTTTGGTAGTGACCTGCTTGCGTAGGCCAAAGTCTCACCCGAAGCAGTATGGGAGGGTGTTGGAACCAGGTTTCTGTACCCTGGGAGAGAGCAGGTAAGTCAAGCCGGTCCGCAACTATCAGATCTATACAACAAGAGGTTGTTCGCAGGAGTCTCAATAAATAACCTGAAGATAGTTTATCAGATCTAATTAATAGGTTCGTATCCACATGCATACTATCAGCTATAATCACAGAACAACTTAATCGTAGCGAATTAACAAGTCACAAATACATGTACGATCAACGCAGATAGTTTGCAGCTACTAATAGATACATAATCATATAACTCAAGTTTGCATTAACCATAAGAGAACAGATTCAGATAACATCAGATATCCACAATACTTCCGCACATATATATCATTACTCAAAATCCTCTTACATTCCCAAATTACCGCCTGCGCACACAGCCAGCAGGGTCCACACACAGCAGGACAGAGGATCTCCACGCACACAGCAAGTAGGAGTCCTAACCCAAACAACCCTACCTCATATATAACAATTCGTACTTCGCCCCAATCTCTATTCATTCCTGCCTATGACTCAAAAAGGTTCATCTATTTATAGCGATTTAGCCTATGCATCTAATGGTCCGCAAACCATGGTTTGCGAACTCTTGGTCTACCCTTGACCCATTTACAATGCGTTAGGGGTTTTGACCCAACTCAAAACCCCGTGCGTTAGACTAAACAATACAAAATTATACAATATTTGCAGCTATTAGGGGACCTTGTTCCAACAGTCCCCCAACACAATATTGTGACTCATCCCGAGTCATGGTGGTCGTGGGTCCTCCATCGTTGCCTGAAGCTGCGTGACGGCCTTGATCAGTGGAGGAAACACCCCTTCGCTTTGCACAGTGGCAGTTTGAGCTATCTCCACCAAATTTTGTGAGGCTGGGCCTTCTATAGCGGTTGCGACACTCTCCAATTTCTGGTTCAGCTGTTTCACTGCAACATCCACATCGTGGGATAGCTTGAGGGCATCGTCTGCCCATGGTTTGAGGTGATCGCTCAGCGTCTTCTTCCACTGTCGAAGGGCATCTATGTCATCTCTGAGGGCCTGGATGGAGCGCAGTCGAGTCAAGCGCTGGGCTGGGACCAGTGTAGTCAAGGTAGCCTCCATTTGATCGAACTCCTCTTCCTTCTAGTGCAGCGTTTGATTAAGTTTTCGCAGGAGAGGATCACGCTGGGCCTTGGTCCATAACTGCATCACTGTGTCCAATAATAGGGTGCCTTGAGCAGTTTGGCCTGTGATTATGTTCGTGGCAGCTGTAACCAGCGCAGCTCGCTGGGCCTTGACCTCCAGAGGTGTTTCTGGTTGTAGCTTGGCTTGTAATTCTGTGATTTTCTCTTCCATCTGAGCTTTGACGACCTGGACCTCTGTCTTGGAGGCTCTCAAGGCTGCGACCAACCCTTCGATCTTGGCCTGGGGGGTAGCTGTGGTAGGTACTCCTTCTATAAAATCGATGCAGAGTCATCCAATTAAATGCTCTAGCTTCGTGTGCACAACCTGTACCCTGGTTACCTCAACTATCTGTTCACTAATGTTCTGTTCCACTGCGTGGAGCCGCTGGTGGGCCTAATGGTCCATGTGATGTATTTCTTGAAACAGTGAGCTATGTAAAGCCTGCAGTGAATCATGGGGAAATATTTCCGAATCTAGCTGGACCTCTGCATAGTCTTGTACTCATGTTCCGATGTCGGGTGGACTGACTGTAAGGGCTGCACCGGGCAGTGGGCAGAGGCGGCCTGCTCCCACAACAAGGGCCGTGCTACTTGTGGCGGGGGTCGAGCGGACCTGGACCAAATTGGTTTGTAGTGTGTCCGTCTTCATTTGAAAGTCTCAGAACTCAACCTGAAGCACAACGACCGCAACTTGCTATTGCTTTTCCAAAGTCAGCCACTTGTCCTCTATGGCCAAGGTGACTGCATCGAAATTTTTTTCCAGGTCTCCTTTCGTGAGAGTCACTGTTTCATCGCGTCCTATTCTCTGTGAGCGCTGCTTCTTGCGTGGCCCCTTAGCGGCTACACCCATTCATTTTGTTCCTCTGGAGGAGTTAGCATCCCGCTGCTCTTGGTTCGCTGTACTGACGGGTGGCTGCGATCTCTTCTGTGAGGTTATTGCCATACCCTTCTTCGTATTGCTATCTGGCTGCAAATCCTTCAGGGACCCTACATTCCCTTCTTTCCCTGTGCGGTTGTTTGATCTGCCATTTCCTTTGGTTGTGGTGGTCAGGGGAACCTTCGCTCTTGAAGTGCCTACTGTACCAGTTTTGAACCCAATCTGCGACTGCGAGGACCAGGTAGTGATTATGTGATTAGTATCCTCGTCCACAGCCTTATATGGGAGCGAGACCCAGACTTTATCTTTGCGCACTCTGATTTGGACATGGTTCAGGGTGACTTGAAATGCCGCGATGGTTTGGTATTTTTCATACACTGCTAGAGACAGGCGTGGGAGGGACTTGATGGTGGCTACGAAGCGGCACTGAAAAAGAACCCAAAAGACCTGATTGTCCTCGATATGCTGCGCATCCTTGGAATCCCATAAGCTGGCGTAGCGTGCTCCTTCGCACATATTTGGGGTCATCTCGGGGAGGACTGCTTCCTCTGGTGCTTCCCATGCGATCAACTCAATAAGCAGCAACATCCAGGAGTAACAAAATGGGTGCCCCTGATCCTGGGCCTCGTGGATATTTTCCAAAAGTTAGTTACATAAATGCTGGGCCCAATTGAAGCATAATCCTTTTTCGTATTGTCCTGCCAACTAAATAACATATGCGGGTACGATGGTAGCCTAGCATTTGTGCATTAGCTTTCATGAAAGAAACAATGTACCCATCTGCGTACCTGGGTCACTGATAGTATTGATCATGAATCCTCGAGTATTCTGTAGTACATGGTAATTATCACGCACGCCGTCGGAAATTTTCTGCTCATACTTCTTACCCACCCTTAGCATTGGGTCAGGTCCTTCCATGGGGAGGCCAATAATACGGTGAATTTGCGTAGCGTCAATAGGGATGCAGTCCCGAATCCACAAGCTACCGTCATGGACTAAAGCAAGAAGTTGATGGACCACACAATCTGTAATGTTGTAGTGGCCAAAATGTGGCATCCTGAGTAGGTTTAACAGCCTAGCACCAGCCGACCCACGCACCCAGCGCATAGGGATGACCTATACCTTGTCATCTTCTAGTATCTATTCCAAGTAAAACTCAGGGGCCAGTTGGGGAAAGGCCTCATAGTTAGCTAAGTCGTGATTGTTGAACTTTACCTCATGAAGCTTGCCAAATGGTTCACCAATGATGGGGACCTCGCCTGGGGTCAGCAGCATCTGTAGGTGGGTGACCAGGCCATCGAGGTTCTTCAGCGTGCGGGCGGAGGGTCTGCGAGGTCGAACAAATGGGGGCAACCACTTGACTGGTTGGGTGACCTGGGCCTTTTCCTGATCAGATAAAGGGTGACCTGTTGGTTTAGGTAAGTCGGCCAGGTCCATCTTCCGTGGTGGTTTCATATTGCCAGGAGAAGTATGAGATTTTACCCCAGCCCCTTTTGCAAGATTTCATGACCCTTGAAATTTTTGTTTTCGTTTCTTTACTGCTAGAGGCGGAGTGGAAATAACTGCTGTGGCTCCTGATTCACTCTGTACTACCTCCTTGACTGCTGGCTCTATCGAGGCTATCGCTGGGTTTGTGGTCATCATTCTGGGGCAGAAAATGAATCCCAATCTCGGGTGGTTGCTCTTAGAGGGGGTAGATGGTTCAGACATGACAGACGTATAGTAGGCCCAAATGATCCTAAAACATAATCCCATGGAGCACAGAAAAGACCAAAGATACGGAACCCTCATCCTACCGATCCTTCCCCTTTTATAATTGTAGAGAGTTACTAACGGTTGGGTGAATTGTAATTGACACTTGGCATCAGATAGACGGTACAAAATTTCAAGAGATCACTTCATTAGACGCCGGTCGCCCGCTCCTATCAACGGTAACTTTAGCTGTATACCTAATTCTACTGTTCCAACGGCTAGTTCTCTCACCTCCTGTGCACCCAGTGCACCCCAAGGCTCCCAGCACACCTGCTGCACTTTGAACAGATCCCTACGCCCCTTGAGCACCGTTTCGGGCTTCCTAAGTTGTGGTCGCCTCCCACGCGTACCCTAATCATACTCATGTGTTGTGGCGGATAGATTCTACCTTATACAACTACTCCAGCCATATAGTCATTTGATCTGATATGGTTTGAGCCGGCTACCATTGATATAGCCTGGGAGCATATTGCCGCACAGGGTGGGTAGCCTTACAGCTCTGCCATTTGTGATTTCCTTAACTGTATAGGGACCAAATCAGTGCTGTCAAAACTTCCTAGGATGTTTCGCAAACTGACTATCATATAGGAGGACCAGGTCACCCTCTGAGAATGTCTTCTAGAAAATATGTCGATCATGCCATGCCTTATCGAGGATCTTTAGAACTTGCTGATGGAAATTAGAAAAAATTGATCTTCCTCCAAAGCCATAAGCTGTGATAAATGCTCCTCCATGATTTCAGGTTCTTCCATGTTTGTAAATGCTGCGATACATAGACTAGGAACAATATACTCCATTGGAATAATGGTCTCCTTGCCATAGACCAGCCTGAATTGGTTTTTTCCTGTTAGTTTTTTGCAGGTTGTCTGATAGGCCCAGAGGACTGATGGGACGCGTACGTCCCAATCATTGCGATAAGTGTTGCAGACCTTAGTTATTGCTTGCTCCAAAATCTTGTTAAAAGCTTTGATCGCTCTGTTGGCTTGTGGATGATACGGGGTGCTTTTTGCATGATGGATCCGAAACTCTTCATTCAATGCTTGTATTGTTTCATTAACAAAGTGTGTACCTATATCGCTCATAAGGATATTTGGACATCCAAATCCAGTCAAAATATGCTCAAAGATGAAGTGTACAGCGGTATCTGTAGTAAAATCCCTTACCGCTTGTGCTTTGGCCCACCTAATTACATAATCAATGGCGGTAATTATGTAGCTCACACCTGTTTTCTTCCTCGGTGGGTTGATGGGTCCCAAAAAATCAATGGCCCATTTGTTAAAGGCTTGTAAGGCCAATTGCAGTTGTAACGAAATTTCATCTCTCCGTGACAGCTTCCCTATCCGGTGGCACGTATCACAGGCTTTACAATAGTCGTGAGAGTCACTATGGAGGGTAGGCTACCATATTCCAGCCCGCAAGATCTTGTGCATTGTTTCCTTTCCTGCGTAGTGACCTCCTGCGATTCCTTCATGAGCTTCTGCCAAGACAGCGTGTCGTTCGTGCTCCAGAATGTACCTGTGCAACGCAGGTACACTTCATCAACGCCTAGTTTATATAATTGACCCACAATGATGGTAAAATATATCGCCCGGGTAACCAATTCCTTCTTTTGTTGTACTGAATATTCTGCAGGTGCCATGCCTGTAGTTAGGAACTGGATGATATCACCAAAGTGCGCATCAACGAATTTAATGGTGAACATATGCACGTCAGGCAACCCTTCCTCCAAGCTAGTAGGTTCTTCACCTGTCTCAATTCGGGATAAGTGATTCGGTCCAACATTCAACTTCCCTGGCTTGACTATGATTTCAAAATCATATTCTTGAAACTGCAGCAGCCATCTGCAGATTCCCCCCCCCCCCCCTCCGCCCAACACAGGCTTATTCACCAGATACTTTAAAGCTGAGTGATCTGTAAACATTTTAAAGTGCCCTCCTAACAGATAGTGTTGATACTTTTGTAGTGCATAGACCATGGCCAACCCTTCCCGCTCCGTAGTGGCATAATTGCACTTCGCACTCAAGAGTTTCCGACTAGAAAATGTGATTGGGTGATCAATGTATCTGGCACCAGGCTCTGTAAGGACTGCTCCTAGGGAAATCCCTGTAGGATCCACACGAACATGGAATTCCTTTGCCCAATCAAGGAAGATAAGGATAGGTGCAAAGACCATATTTTCTTTGAGTAGCTCAAAGCTCTTATGGCATTCGTCATCCCAATGACACATCTTTCTTAAGCAGCTTCTCCAAGGGTGTTGTGATCAGTGCGTATCCCTGAATGAATTTTCTATAGTAGCCCATGTGTCCAAGGATCGAACACAGCTATTTCTTAGTTGTAGGTACAACTAGGTTGATGATAACTGCAACCTTCGCAGGGTCCACTATTAGCTCTTGTTGGCAAACTATATGTCCAAGAAAAATCCCGAAAGGTATGCAGAAGATACACTTTTTAATATTAAGGGAAAATTGGTGTTTTCGACAGGCATCCAACATCATGCGCAAGTTTGAAACATGCGTCTTTACTAAGCCGAAGATAGTCCAGTCATCGAAATATACTTCGAGAAATTTGTGGATGAATTCCTTGAATAATACAACAACGACCCGTGAGAATATAGCAAGGGCATTCTTTAGTCCAAATGACATGACTATATACTGGAAAGATCCCCATTCCGTGGAAAATGTAGTCTTGCTGCGATCTTCTGGTGCGATTCGGATTTGATGATATCCAGAGAACATATCTATGAACGAATATGCTTCCTGGCCTCCTACACTATCCAGTATTTCATCGGAAAATGGTGTCGGAAAGGGGTCGTGTACGCAGGCGTCATTTAACTTGCGTAAGTCCACACAGTTCTAGATTTCTCCTTTTGTTTTCTTTTCCTGAACTACCGTTGGACTTACCTAATCTGACTGCTCCATTGGCTTGATAATACTTGCACTGAGCATTTTATCCAGTTCCTCCTTAGCCTTTTGTTTATAATTAGGATTCAATCGGTAAGGTCGCTACTTTATCGGTTGCGCATCTGGTTTTAACGTGATGTGCATCATCCCTAGGTCCCCTGTGATCCCTTTGAGCTCCGAAAATTTGGTTGGGAATAAGTCTTTTTATTCTGTGAGTAATTCAACCACCTTGCTGATAGTGTCATCATCCCAGTAGTCACCAATATTAGCCAACTTAGGCTGTTCCACCGTGCCAATGTTGACTTCCCATAGTTTCAAGGGTTTTGTTACATCCACAGTTTGCAGTGGAGGTCCCGCAACTTCTCGTTCCCCCTCTGATTCTGGGATAGATACATTGCACAAATTCTCATCACATTCTTCTACAGCTATATTGCGACAATTGATAATATCCTACATCTACATTTCCCACGTCGGCACCCCAAATGCTGCGGAGGAGATGGATTCACCAAATAGAAATGCATATATATCCTACAGAGCTTCGTCAAGCGCCTCCGAGCCCCATATTAGTCCAAAGGTACCAATGAATTTGTCCTTCAAGGTTTCCCAGTGATGGGTGCGTTGATGTAGCTCCGCGTCCAAGTACCATGCAGTAGGGATTGGTCCCAATGCATGAATAAACAAGTGAACCCATTCCTTTGGAGTTCAGTCATGCCATTTTTCCATCCAAGTAGACAAGTGTTCGCGTGGGTCCCCTGGGCCAAAGAAATTCTTGACACGTACCTCAACCGGAGCCTCGAATCGCAAGATCATCATGTATCGACATTCCTCCCAGTATTGGAACACATACTTATGTGCCTCCCACCATCTTGCAGGCATTGCGCGCATAACCAGATTAAGGGCCCATAGCCTCCGTTCTGTCGGAACCTCAACTTTGAATGTACATAGAAATTCCTTTATACTACCAGGGCCATCAAAATAGGGTAGTTCTCTTACCTAGGCGAATATGCAGCGGAAGTCCTTGGAAATTTGCAGACAACGCAACGTAGAGACATCATGCAGTCGGTTTTACCAATTGTCTATTTCTTCATCAGAGTTGGAAAAGAATTCGCTATCCTTTTCCAAACAAAGCACTCCATCGGCCGTAGGATTGATCCAGTCTTCGTCCCTTGCAGTTAGCTTATAGATATGTTCTATTTCTTCTTCCTCCCATGCTGGCTCGATATATATTTCTCCTTCTGCGGGGTCTAGTGGTACAATTACCCGTGTTCCTTCAACTTCAAACACCATGTTGCATTTCTTTAAGTTGATAATACTGCCCATATCAATGGCCCAATCTAATCCTAGGAGTGCCGGGTAGGGGTCCGCGTCCTCTTCGATCTGAATGACTTCAAAGTCAGCCTGCACCTTAACTCCGGCGATATCTACTACAATATTTGATAATCTTCCCAATGGTATGATATTTTGTTGATTATCCTGCACGAATGGATAATGGAACATTCCAGTTTAGGTTCTCCCATTCGCTGCCAAGTCTGTTTAGGTAGTACGTTCGCATCGGATCCCAAGTATAGAATAACTTGATCCATCTCGTAATCGTCGATCTGCACGGTCAGCCGCATCTCCCGACCAGTGCATCTCTTGTGCTTATACAATTTGTGCACATCCTTAATTTCCATATCTGGGGTTGTCTTTCCTGCACAACTATCTATCAGGGCTTATTGGTTTTCTACGGCCCAATGGTTGTGTAGCAGCTTCATACACGCCTGCAGGAATAGTTTAACTTCATCATCTCCTTTAAGGTGCATAGGTGTTGGAAGGGTAGGTGCCTCAGTGTTGGAAAAGTCTTAGAGAGCTGCGAAAAAAGTTTCGCTTTACTTTGGTAAGTCCAACCCTTCTTGTTTAATGGTCTCTTTACGGATAAGAGGTTCTGCCTCAGCTTTCTCCGCAGCCCTGCCGGTGGCTATGTTGCTGCGTATTATAACATTAATACTTGGTCCTTCACTTCGGGGTTCTGCCTTGACCCTTTGTACATTCTGCATAGGTGTCTGTTGCTTCTCTTGCATCTTGGCTATCAGAATCGAGTAATCTTCAACCACATGGTCTAGCTGTCTGTAACATTTGTAGGATTGCCGAGTTGGGTTCGTGCAGTCCCTTGCAAAGTGACCTACTTCCCCGCAATTATAGCATATTAGTTGGCCTCTACCCCTGCCTGCGCTTCCTCCTCGCCCCCCTCCTCTGCCCTTAGTCGGGGAGCCTCCTATACTTGCGAGGGATCTAGGTGATGATGGGTCCGATTGTACCCTATATAAGTTTCCCCGATCAATCATCATATCATACGTTCGACAGTTTTATTCATCATGTCGTACAGACCTACAAAACCTACACCATTGTTGTTTTACTTCTGGGATATATGCGGTAAGGCGGGGGCAATGGTTGGTATCGTGCAACCTAGCAACGCAGCAATCATCGCACCATAATGCCGACCCACTTGGTCCCGCAGCTTCCATAGGGCGCTATGGGCGAGGTCCTCTGGCTTGTGTATAGTCTGCGAGCAGTGGATAGTTATCTTTGGTGTGGCCATTCACCCGACATCGTATGCACCATCTTTTGGGGCTGGCCTCTGCCCTTTGCTCCTTTCGTAGAGTCTGAATCTCCATGTGCATTGCGTCTAACTGGCCTTGTATCTGTTGTACTCCCAACTGGGTATCATCTCTTGGCGCAACTTCTAGTTTCATGGCAACCTCCAAGGCCTTCTCCTGCGTTTCAATGGGTAGATGACCCATCAATACGCGTGGATGGGGTAGCAACATAGCAATGAACCACTCCATGTGTTGCCTGTCGTCATACTGGAACCCCCCTTCTCTGATTACTTTCTATAATCGTTTATCTTATTCCCATACGGACTCAGAAGGTCTTTGCTTGAAATCCTTTAGGCTGTTTACTATTTGAGAGTAGGGCTTAGGTTTCTTGAACTGCTACTTTAATGCATTCTTGATTTTCTCAATAGTCGCGTTCGCATGTTGGTCAATGTATCCCATGTACCAGTCCAAGGCTCTCCCTCAAAAGCAAGGGATAACTGTGCCCATTTCACTGCATTACTTGCTACATTTTGTGTAGTCCATACTGATTCTACAACAAACCAGAACCGATCCATGTCCTCATCACCCACGCCCTTGAAAGTAGGTAGCTTCATGTGTGAGGCCATATCATCTTCTGGTGGAAGTGAATTCTTTCCCTGCGAATTCTTGCTTCAAAATATTCACCAA
This sequence comes from Pinus albicaulis, assembly GCA_034641835.2. NCBI lineage: Eukaryota > Viridiplantae > Streptophyta > Pinopsida > Pinales > Pinaceae > Pinus > Pinus albicaulis. The sequence goes on from CM076577.1 coordinate 876,878,230, forward strand.
TTTTTCTCTTCTTAGGTTTCTAATACGGTCTTGGCATTTCTCGATCTCTCTCAAAATGCTCCTGGTCCTGCCAAAGAAACCATATGTTGGCTCGAGGGGTCCTGACCCAGGTTCAGAGGTTAACGTTTTCTAAAAAACCCCTATACTACTGGCCCTTTCGGCATTGAGCTGCTTGCGTAGGCCAAAGTCTCACCCGAAGCAGTATGGGAGGGTGCTGGAACCAGGTTTTCGCACCCTGGGAGAGAGCAGGTAAGTAAAGCCGATCCGTAACTATCAGATCTATACAGAAAGAGGTTTTTCACATGAGTCTCAATAAATAACCATAAGATAGTTTATCAGATATAATTAACAGGTTCGCATCCATGTGTGTACTATTAGCTATAATCATAGAACAACATAATCACAATGAATTAACAGATCACAAATACATGTACCATCAACGCAGATAGTTCACAGCTACTAACATATACATAATCATATAACTCAAGTTCACATTAACCATAACAGAAAAGATTCAGATAACATCAGATATCCACAATACTTCCGCACATATATATCATTACCCAAAACCCTCTTACATTCCCAAATTACCACCTGTGCACATAGCTAGCAGGGTCCGCACACAACAGGACAGAGGATCTCCACGCACATAGCCAACAGGATTCCTAACCCAAACAACCATACCACAGATCTAACAATTCATACTTCGCGTCAATCTCCATTCATTCCTGCCTATGACTCAAAAAGGTTCATCTATTTATAGCGATTTAGCCTATGCATCCAATGGTCTGCAAACCGTGGTTTGTGGACTCTTGGTCTACCCTTGACCCATTTACAATGTGTTAGGGGCTTTGACCCACCCCAAAACCCCTACGTTAGACTAAAAAATACAAAATTATACAATATTCGTAGCTGTTAAGGGAACCTGTTCCAACAATATATGTTAATAAGAATCCTTTTATCATCTCATTCCAATCCACGGTTCCATGGCGCAACTCAGTTTCTAGATACCACTACCGAGGTATCGTCTCTAAGGAATCAAAGAACATGTGCACCCATTCTGGTTGATGTTCTATTCCCAAAGCTCCAGTCCAACAAGCCAAGTTCTTGCGAGGATCCTTCTGACCATCATACTTCCCTGCGATCTTTGTGTCAACCTGACCATATCTCAGCCTTATCATCTTGAAAAAATCCTTCCATCCTCCAAAACGTGTCCTATGCATGCCCCACCATCGGGGTGGGGCAGACCTCAATGAGAAGTCCAAAGCTTCGTATCTTTGGTCCTCAGGTACCTTTTGCTCAAATTCCTCCAAAAATATGACAACATTCCCCGATCCATCATAAAAAGGTAAATCGCGTGCTTCCAATCTGACACAGCATAGATATTTGGTATCCCTCTTACAATGCTTAGTGGTTACCCATGCAAAAAATTCTGCCAATGCTCCAACTCTTCATCGGAATCTAAAACACACGAAATATCCCGCTCCCAACATATTCTACCATCTGTTGTGGGATTAATCCAATATTCATCCTGCATAGTAAGCTTATATACCTGATCAATCTCAACATCCACGTACTCAATCTGGATAGGTTCAATATAGCGTTTGCCTTCAGAAGGATCTAATGGCACAACAACCAAGGTACCATTATGTTCAAAGATCATCTACCTCTTCTTGATGTTGATTATAGCGTCTATGTCAGAAGCCTAGTCAAACCCAAAAAACACAAGATATGGGTTACTATCATCAAAAATCTCAATCACTTTGAAGTCGACCGACATGCCAGTGCCATCAATATCTACGTTAATCCTCTGCAATCATCTAATAGGAATGATATTCAATTGATTTTCCATCCACAACTGAATTTGCGACCATTGCAGCTTAGGCCTTACCATTCGCTCCCATGTATACTTTGGTAGAACGTTGGCATCTGATCCTAGATCTAGAATGAATTGATCCATCTCATAATCTCCAATCTGTGCAGTCAACTGTATCTCCCAACTGGTTCTTTTCTTGTTCTTGAATACTTTGTTTACTGTGTGCTGTTCCAGCTGCAACATTTCCTTGTGTTAGCTCCCCGTAATTGTAGCAGATTGGTGAGACTAAAGCTGCAGGGAGAACATTTGAACCACTTTGGGATTCTAGGATCTAGCCCTCCTGAATCCAGAGAGGGATCTCTCTATAAGTGTAAATATTGATTTATCTTTAAGGCTTTTGGGTATGATATTAGGCTAGTTATTAAGAACAGGGTTTTTTTTTGGTTTTGGATGGTTGAGCATGATTTTTAGTTGAATGGAAAATCCTAAAATGAAAGAGCTTCAAAAGGGTGAAGGTATAAGCAATCAGAACAAGCTTTGGCTGATAGGATAGATATGACAATGGTTTTTAGTCCATTGGGCTATGGAGTCATAAAAGGGTTTAATTGTGCAACAATTTCAAGAGTGGTCCAAGGGGCAAGTCATCCATATCACAAGATCTTTAGATAAAATGATGGAATGGAACAATAAAAGTGTTGAAGGGGTGGAAAAAGAAAATAATTTCAACTAGGATTTATCAGTCTTTCCAAACAAGAAAAGCCTTTTAATTAACTATTTAAAACCAACCAAAGGACAGGGCTAACCATAGACTTCTTTGGACAAGCTTGTATTAAAGCTAACTTATCAGACAAAAAATCCAGCAATCCACATAATTACCTTCAGAAGGGATGAAAACAGATAAGAAAACAAAGTGCAGCCTAAGATCAGATAAGATACTTTTAAATCTAAACTGCTTTCAGCACACTCTTAGGGAAACTTTCAGAATTACCTTTGGAGGAAGAAATTAGAAGACAGGGAAAACCATAAACTTTTCTAGTCAAACTCTACTAAGAATATAATGAAAATATCATTCAAGAGCTTCCTTTCAAGCTTTGCACATCAAGACAGGGACAAACCAACATTCCTTGATAATGTTTACACTTAACTTAAGTCATTATTAAACACACAATTCAGAGGAAAACATTGAGATAAAGCATATCAGTAAGATAAGGGTACTGAAAACAGTAAATCCTTACTCTATGCTTGCTGTTATTTATCAAAGAATAAGTGGACAAAATGGAATACATGAAAGGAAAACAATAACATAGAAAGAAGCACTTCACTAGTGATATAGACCAGGATCCCAAGAATCAGCTTGTATATTGATGTCAATCCAATTACATTATTAAAGTCCAATGTTTCAGTACAACAATCATCTTCTCTTCTCAGCCTAACTTATTTGATCCCAAACAGAGCTTCAAGAGCCTCTGAACACTATTTACATGTAGAAAAATTCGAGCACAAGTATTATATCAAAGTTCTGCAACCAACCCTTTACAATGTGCTCCTCAAGGGATTTTATAGAAAAATGAGGAGGTGGGATGAGAGAAAAGATCTACAAGCTCAGTTAATACATTTTAATGCTTCTCGGCCTTTGAGGGGCTCAATGGAGAATATTTCAGATATTTCCTCTGTATTAATGGGTTTGTATTAGGTGTTCGATCTTCTTAGCATAGTTTGTTGACTTTAGAACTCTTTCTCATCTTTGTAATAACTCTGCTGACAATTTAAATTAGTTTCTTTGATTCGAAATAAATGTTTAGCTGTCTTTATGCTAATATCTTCAGTTCCGGTAATAACTATGCCTCTTTTGAATGCTTTGAGGCTGCAGGTGGCTTTTGGTAGATGAGAGGATTCAATTAGCCTCTGATGTGGCAGTGGAGGCTTCTCGGACTGATATATATTATTGTTTTTCTTTAATCACTGTTAATTTTCTTTAATTCTATGTGTTAGGCTTAATTAGGCCTAATTTCCATCTTATTTTCTTAAAAATGTGTTTAATTGAGAGGATTAGAATTTTGATTGGCTGAAAGTGGGCCTTAATCCTTCAAAACTGCATAAACAATCTTCAATTCTTCATCTCTACTGTGACTAGATCCTTTAACCACTGATACTCTTTTCTTGGTTAAGTTTTGCTGTGCTTTGTTGATGTGTAGGCGTACAGAGGGCTCTTATAATGTCACCAGTGTTCATGAGGCACCAGTAAACTTTGATGGGAAACCCTGCAGAAATATTTTCTTCACGCATAAAGGCCTGGGGGATCGCCATCCCCGACCTTCAATTTTCTTTTAAAACATTTGAAAAACCATTAAAACCTGAACAACAAAGAAAAATTAGAAAAAATCCTACGGGGAAGGGTTCAGATGGCTTCAGAAGTTTAGGTTTAGAGCGCAGCCGTTGGATGAAAGCATTCAACAACGAGGATTGCCTGTAGGGGTTAAAAGGAGAGGCGGTTGGATAAATGGTGCAAGAGACTAAGTCCTGGCCATTGATGCATATTAATCAACGGTGGAGATCAATCCAGATTTTATAATGCGAGGAGGGGGGGGGGGGGAACTTTATAATAAAATAGACAAAAATGCAAAGGAAAATGGGTGAAAAACCTTTGGTGGACGAAAAAAGGTTAATACGAAATTCGGGGTTTAGGAATAATTCTGGGCCATCGGATGAGATCAGCCACAGAGATCGACAGTGGAGATTTTCTTATGAAGTCCCTTGGAGGATGGGTGGAGGGCGATGAACTGAGGGCGAGATTAAACTTGATTCGTTAGATCTCAGAGATCAACGACAGAAATCTATTACGAGAACATGCAATGGGAACGGGAATGGTGGTTTCGGCTGAAGAAATTGTCGATTTCGTGCAACGCAAAGGGGGGAAAGAAGTATTTCCTTTTTGAACACGATATGCGTTTCTAGCCGACACGTGGCTTTTTAAAACCGCCCATATCGCATAACTTTGAAAAATTAACATTCGGGCTTAAAATCAAGCGAAACCGCGCGCTGGCCCTTATATATGGGGTCTTAGATCGGACGGTCATGAGGAGAGTGCGATGGAGAATAGATGCACGGGCGATAAAAGGTGGGGCGGAGTCATGGCGGTTTTAATCTGGACCGTCAGATCAGGGAATGGATGGTGGAGATTTAATCTGGGGAAAGGTAGGACCTAAAGGAGTTGGGCCTATTGGGTTAAATATGGACCGTTAGATCTTCAATATGAACAGACCAGATTAAATCTTGTGGCTAATGAAATGGAATATGAGGCGAGGGTCGGGCGAAGTTTGGGTTAATGCGGGCCGTTGATCTGCAGAGATCAACGACGGAGATTCGCCAAAGAGGTTATACTATCGGGATTTGAGAAATAATAAAGGGAAGCGAGGATTGATCTGGACCGTCAGATCTTGGTGTATGGACGACCCAGATGCAATCAGAAGATCGCGATCGGTAGGGGCAAGGGGAAATCAACAATGAAAAAGTGCCGATGCGATTGAACAAGGACCGTTGATCTTTAGAGAGATCAACGGTCGGGAATAAATCTGTGGTTTTTAATGTCAGAGGCTGTGGTGGAAGGTGATTCAACATGGACCGTTAGATCTCAGGAGGAGATCAAAGGTGGAAAATGGATCAGGAATCGGCAATCGAAGGGAGCGGGGCACAACGCTTAAAAGATTTTCCCGATGCGCGATCTGCGATTACACAACAGTCGTCGGATCAAAATGGTAAATCAACGGTGGAAAATGCGGCGGGAGTCCACAGACCAAAGCTTCATCGCATTGGGGAAAAACAGTTTAACAAAGAAAATGCGCCCATATGAACGCCCCGATTGCGATAAGAGTCCAGGGCCTTAGCGTTTGGTTTCAGCACCGGGTCACATAGTGGGGAAGTGGTTAGGGGCTTAGTCGAAGGGGGCTAAAGGCCTTAGTTTAAAAAATATTGTTTTTAATGATTTTTCAAGGTTTTCAAAGGATTTTTGGGGGTTTCGATAAGGTTTAAAAAGGAGTTTTAAACCTGATTAAAGGGGATTTGTGAAGGGAAATGGAGAAAAATGAGGCAAAAGGAGGATTTTATGAGGAAAAAGGAATAAAAAGGATGTTAATTTTGAGTGAAAGGAGGGGTAATAATGAGGGAAAAATGGGTTTTTGCAGCAGTCTTTTCTCCTTACAAACAACAGATTTTTCAGAATTGAGAGGGAAACAACAGTGAAGATTAACTCAAGGATAAGTCATCTTCATAAGACTTTAAGAACCAACAATTTGGAAAACAAATTGTTTCTTGAAGGCTTCAAAAAATGATTTAGCCACCATTTGATATGAAAATTTTTATAGGTGGCTAACAGTGGCTCCACATGGGGATGGCACCTTCTTGAAGGTGTCAAGAACTTCAGACTTGTATTCTCTGGGGGCTGATCAATGCCTCATCCATTGGGTTGCAATTTTCTTCACTTTGCTTGCCTTCTTCTGCTTTAACAATGTTAGCAGCCATGAAATAATGGAATTCTTATCAAAACAAGCTTTCTACCTACCCAATCCTAATGATCTAACATTTTTTCTTCTTTAAGAGTGCATTTGGATTGGAAAACTCTTTTACAAACATTTTATTCTTTTGAAAGCAAAAACTATTCTAAGTCTACTTCTGAATTCTCGATGAACTCAGATTAAATAGTTGAGTTCATAAGCTTCTCTACCTAACTACTATCTGTTAGGATTAAACAGTCTAACATATTTTTATTCTCTAACTTCTAAAACAAGAAAATTTAAAAGCATACAAGTCAGGATTGAATAGTCTAACTTGTTGCTGATCTATGGCATAAAAACAAGCTGCACATAGATTATTATTTGCAGAAAAGTAAATCAAAATGTTGAAGGCTTAAGATTTGAAAGTTTTAAGAACATCCTTCTCTTTTCTTCAGCTCTGTTTTTAAATTTGTTTGAGCTGTTCTCTGTTGTTCTCTGGTTCAAGTTTTGGGCTTATTAGAACAAGTTTACTTCTATCTTTGACTCAAAATTTCAACAGTTTAGAGTCATTCTTCTTTTGAAAAATCATAGGTTCAGATTTTGAGCTTGTTTGAACCTTTATTTTCCTATCCTAATCTACCTAACTGATAAGCCAAGATTAAGATGTTTGGAAAATATAATTCACTAACCTATTGCAGTAAATTTAAAACTAATTAGTCATGATTAGGCTGTATGAATAACTAGGAGTGTGTTTTTTAGGAGTGGAATTTGAGCCTGCACACTTTCAGATTTTGTTTCTCTTTTTGGTATGGGGTTGTACCTTTCTTGTTTTTACAATCTGCCCTCTTTTATCTTTTTATTGTTTTTGTATTTTTGCTTTTTCTAACTTTGAATGCAATGCTGGATGAAATATTTATAATGAGAAAAAGATAAAAAGGCTTCCAAACATGATAGGATCAAGAGAAATAATGTTTGAGCATCCTGCCATTGACAGGACCACCAAACAGTTCAACTCCATTCAATTCCTGTAAGAAATAAGCATTGTTACTAGCAGAAGATTGAATGAGATAAGTGCCAAGCCATAAGTTATCGAATTTCCCATGGTTGCCCTTGTCTTCTCTCCTTGAGTCCCACTTTAACACTTTGTCCCCAATGTTGAAATTGCTGGACTTTGTTCTTCTATCAAAAATCTTTTTGATGCTCTCTTGCTTTTGTAATGCTCTGTTATAGACCTCCTCTCTAGTTTGCTGAAGATGTATAGTTTGATTAATCCTTCTGATCATGTCATTGTCTTTAGACTGCACTTTTTGGATCAACTTCATAACTGGCACACCTAGGCTGGTTGGAAAAATTGCATCTATTCCATACACAAGATGGTAGGGTGACATTCCAATAGATTTCTTAAGTGTTAATCTGTCGGCCCAAAGGGCATGTACTATCTTGGTGTGCCAAGATTTCTTGTTGTCCTCCAACAAATTCTTTATTATGTTTACCAAACTCTTGTTTGAGGATTCTGCCAACCCATTACCTTGAGGGTAATAAGCAGTAGAATGACCCAATGTTATCTGATATTTGTGACAGAATTCAACCATCTTCTTGGATCCAAATGCAACATCATTATCAGTGATGATCTTCCTAGGACAAGCAAATATAGAGAGGATATGAGTCTCAATGAATTTTATGATGACCGAGTCATTGGCTTGCCTAGAAGGGATGGATTCTATCCATTTGGTGAAGTAGTCAGTTGCAGTGAGAATCCATCTATGTTGGACAGATGAGGGTGGATGGATTTCTTCTATGAAGTCTAAACCCCACTGTTGAAAATGAGCTTCAACAGTGATTGGATGTAAAGGTAAGGGAAGCAATTTTCTTTTGCCTTCAAAAATTTGGCATTTATGACAGGCAATTATCATCTTGTGTACATCTAGAAAGAGGGTGGGCCAATAGTAACCAGCTCTAAGGATTTTGTTGACTGTTGTCTTCCAGTAGAGGTGGCCTCCACATTCTCCTTCATGGAACTCGTGCTTAACCTTCTCTGCATCATTCTCAGGAAAAAATTTAAGCAATATACCACTTGCATTTTTCCAATAAAGAAATTTATCTACAATGCAATAGTTTACAACTTTTAACTTTAAAAACCTAGCCTTTGTTTTTGATAAACCAGGAGGTGTATTCAAATTAAGAAAAACATATAGAATATCAGCATACCAAGAGGAATTCATAAAATGGTCTTCAATAATGGGAATTGACAGTTCCTCTTGTTCATCTAAAGCATTTATCATGTTTATATCAAGAGCTTCAAAATTGGACTCAACCTTTAATGACTTTAGTGGGCTTGATTTCTAAATCATATTCAAGTATCACAGCTATCCACTTACCTCTCTTACCATCTGGGTCCTGAGTTAGAATGTCTTTAACAACCAAGTTAGGCACAAATGCAATTACATGGGAATGTAAAATATAAACTCTGAAGTCTTTTAAAGCTTTGACTAAGGCAAAGGCTTGTTTCTCCATAATATTATACTTCAGAGGTGCATCTCTCAAGGACTTACTAAAGAATGCAATTGACTGCTCTTGTCCGTTTGAATTTTTCTGCAATAGGACAACAACCACTGTATGTTATGATGAAAATGAAAAAATGTAAAAATCTTTTGAAAAATTAGGACTTATTAGAACTGGTGTTTTGGTTAATGCTTGTTTTACCAGTTCAAAGGATTTCTGTGCTTCTAAGGTCCACTTAACACCCTCTTGCTTTTTGAGCATGTTTGTAATGTTTCTAATGAGCTCAGATAAGTTGGGTATGAACCTTCTCAAGAAATTAATCTTTCCAATGAAAGATTGAAGTTCCTTGTTGTTTCTAGGATGAGTGATTTTCAATATAGCCTCAATCCTCTTTGGGTCTATCTTTATCCCCTTTTCTGATATGATATTCCCAAGAAGTTTACCTTCTTGGATACCAAACAACATTTTCTTCGTATTTAAAGATATCTCAAACTTTCTGCATTTCTCGAAGACCTTTCTCAAGTGTTCTAAGCGCTCTTCATCTATTTTGGAAAAAATAGTGACATCATCAAGGTAGATAATGATGAAGTAGCCTAATTCTTCCGAGAATGCAATATCCATGGCTCTCTGGATAGTAGCACCAGCATTCATTAAAACAAAGGGAATTTTCACATACATGAAAGTGCCCCAAGGTGTAGTAAAAGCTGTCTTTAATTGATCATCAAGATGTACTAAAATATAATTGTACCTTGAGAAGCCATCAAGCGAAGAAATTATTTTAGACCCTACTACCCTTTGTAAAATATGGTCCATCTTGGGTAAAGGGTAGTTGTCTTTTAATGAGGCTTTGCTTGGATCTATAAAGTCTATACAAAGCCTTATCTCTCCTGTTTTCTTCCTAACTGATAGTAGATTAGACACCCATTCTGAATATCTAATAGGGACAATAATACCAGCTTCATACATTTTCTTGATTTCCTTCTCAACCAAATGTAACTGAACATGGTTTATTCTGCGCAGTTTTTGTTCAAATGGCTTTTGGTTGTCCTTGAGAGGTATCTTGTGCTGAATTATTTCAGTGTCATAGGATTTCAAATCTTCATAACTCCACGCAAAAACATTAGAAAATTCTTTAAATAGCTCTATGTATTTGAGTTTAATGTGAGCTGGTAAAGTTTTAGACAGTTTGATCATCTTTGGTTTTAGTTCACTGCCTATATTACACTCTTAAACTTCAGATTCAACAGGCTCCAGTTTTGGCTTCTTGGCCACATCATTGAAATCAAACAACTCTTCTAAAGGGACCAAACCTTTTGGAAAACTTTTATTGTTAGACTGTAGAGTTTCTAAGTCTTCTTTTTCTAACTCTGCAACAATTTCTGTTGTGTTTTCAAGTTTGTTAGACAACAAATTTACATCAGCCATCTCAGGAGACCCTTCTACTTCATCAAGCATATTTTCTTCACCAGGACAGTCTGTTTCATAGTCTAAATCTAAACTTGGTAGTTCAAATTCATTTATGGACTGCAGAAAGTCTTCTATTTGTTTGTCTCCATCAAACACTTGCCAATATTTCTCGTTATCAGGGAGAGCTAGTCTGAATTTGATTTGAGTTGTGCACTATTTGGTTTCAAATTGTGTTAAACATGTTCTAGCAGAAAAAACTAAACTGTGGGCGAGGATATTCTTTTCTCTTGGGACAAAAATAAGTTGGGATTCCTCAAAAGTTTTCAACAAATCCTTGACGTCATTCCTGTAGGCTCTAAGTCTGGGGTGTTTGGCACTATATTCCCCATTTAATTGCCTAACAATTAACTCTGAATCCCCATGAACTTTTATTCTTTTGGCTTCTAATTTCTTCAACAAGTGTAAGCCTAAAAGAAGGGATTCGTATTCCACAATGTTATTCGAACACTAGAAATTTAATCTGTAAGAATGGCCTTCGGTATGATTATTTTCAGTATTACGTATCCAGATGCCTGCACCAGCATTGCTCCTAGTGCAAGATCCGTCGAAGTTCATACTCCAAAGAGGACTAGCTTCAAGTTCATCAGTTTGGTTACTATCCTCTTTAACTAGCGTGCTTTCAGATTGTTCTTGAAGATCAACACTTTGTTGAATTCGTTTTAATTCCTCAGGTTTTTTATTGTGTTGAGGACTGCTTTCTTGACTTTCAAGGTTTAAGAGCAATGGATGAATGATTTGTAGCTCTAGACCTTCGTTTTGTTTGCTGTAGTTTTCTGGTTTAGCAAACAGTTTTGACACTTCTGTCTCGTTTTCGTCCTCCTCTCTATCTGCCATTAATTGAGTTAAGGTCACTTGTTCACTGAACGTTTCATCATTGAAAAGGATAAATGAGTCAATGCCTATATTTACAGAATAAAGGGGAGAGTTTTGCGGTCTCTCTTGGCTAGTAACCATGTATTTAATATGCGACTCCCTATAAATTCTTCTTGTTTGATTAAACACAGGGATAGTCGCATATGTCATATCCATCTGCATAGTTCCTTGTAACTTAGCTCCCCAAGATCTTGATAGCAGCATACCATATTTTGGGGGTACATCAGCCACAACAATATCCATGACTAAACACTTGGCTGGAATTTGTGCTAAGTTAACACAGAGGTCTTTGATTAAACCTAAACATTTCACTCTGCTTGAGTCAAAAGAGTAAAGATCTTTGTATGGTCTAGTGATTTCAAGGCCTAGGCTCTCCATTACAGCTTTGGGCATTAAATTGTGAGAGGCCCCTGAATCATGCATAGCGTTGTGCAAAATCTTGTCATGAATATGTAAACTTACATAAAAAGGAGGAACCGGTACTTCTTGATATCTACCCTCATTCTTAGGACCAAATATGAGCTCTAGCTGGTTATCATTAAGATTGACAATGTCATTATTCTCTTCTATGTTAAAAGCCTTCAAAATTTGGGATCTGTACACATTTTGGGTGGCTAATTCAGTAAGGGGAACAAAGATCTTTATCTTGGCAATTTCCTGCTCCAAGCTGAAAGGTAGCTGACTTCTTACAAGGTTTGTCTCAGCTTTGTTAACCACCGTTTTATCAGCAAGACCAGCTTGCTGATTTTCTCTATTTACATTGGTTAGAATTGTTTTAACAGGAGCACTAGCTGAGGTACTAGCACTGCTAAGATATGCACTCTATTTTTCATTGTTTTGAGTGTTTTTCTCTTTGTTTTTATCAGAATTTAGAGCCACTGTTTTTTCTTTCTGCTTTGTGACTTTGGGTTTATTTACATGGCTATTTTTTGCAGAATTTTCAGAGGTTTTAGTCTTGGGAGTTTCTTTATTGATTTTACTCCTAAGGTCATATTCCTTTGTGGTTTCTATGATGACATTTTCCATTTCCTGATAATAAAATTCATCTTCTGCTCTTTTGTCATCATAGGGTGTGTATAGACCTTGTTTTCTAGTGTAATGAACTTCAAAATCATCATTGTCTACTCCCAACATGTTGATGTCATCTTCCTCAGTTTGTTCACTTGTTTCTTCAAGCTCACTTACATAGTTTTGATGAAAAGGAGGAGTGATCTGTTTACCATCCTCCCTTGGTCTATTATGAGGTTGGTTTCTTCTAAAATTCTGATTTTGGTTTTGATGTCTGTTTTGAGGATTTGTTTGGTTTTGACTAGCTTGTGCTCTTTCAAGTATGCTCATATTTTTCATCATCTCCTCCATCATTCTTTCCATTTTTGAGCTAGATGAGGAAGGTGTGGATTCCTCTCTAAAGAACACTTTCTTCTCATTCCTCATTCTTTCTCTTTTCTCCATTAAATTAACTTCCACAGCAAGGGCTCCTTTTTTCATATCTTCAAGAGTTAAAGGATCTCTCTCTCTCAGCTGATAGGCCATTTCAGGATCAAATCCTTCAGGAAACTTGTTTAAAGCTGAGCCTTGTGGAGGTTTTAAGTCTGGGGGAAGTGCATTATAAACACTATTAAACCTAGTGCAATAAGCTTGTACACTTTCCCTAGTGTTTCTGTGGAGATTCTTGTAGTCTGAAAGTATTTGGAGAGGGTTTTTCTTCACTTCCCATTTGTTTAAGAATAACTGATGGAAGGCTTGGAGATCATTAATAATGTGAGGGGTTAAGCCTTTAAAACATTTTCTTAATTCTCCCCCTAAACTCTAAGAAAATAATCTAAGTTTGATAGTTTCATCATCGATCTCATTTCTGTCAAAGTAGTCATTCATCTTATCCACATGTTGTGAAGCAGTAGTAGTATTACTGGCATCATACAAAGGTATCTTGGACTGATAGTCCTGTGGAAGATTGACTAAGGTCAAAGGAAGGACTTGAGGGGCATACCATGTTGCCATGATAGGAGGTTGTGGAAAAAGTGGGGGGTTTACAAGTGGAGGAGGTTGATGGAATGATATGGTTTGAACAGTGGATGTGTGGATAACAGAAGTGGATGGACCAGTAAGAGACTGTTGAGATGATTTTGGATGAGAGAAACCAAAATTATGTAGGAAATGTAAATCAAGTGGAGTAGTTTCTCTCCTACCAGGATGTTCACTTCTGTCTTGGGATGAAAGTGAAGTCTCTAAATCTAATTGATCTATATAATCAAGTGACCTAGTCCTAAATGGATTTCTTAAGTCAACTTGTGATTGTTGTAGAGCTGCAAGGTTTTCAGGAACAGAATTAGCTCTAAGGGGTGATATGAAAACAGTTGAAGATTTAACCTCAGGAGACTTCCTAAGGATTCTTTCAGGGTTATCAAGTATCTCAGGAGGGTTTGGATCAAGATAGGCTCTAGTATAAATATTTCTAGGAGCCACTATGCTGTGTTTTTCAGACCCAACTAAACAAGAAAATTTTAACCAAATATGACAATCTTTAAGAGGCTAACTGATCTTTTAAACAAGAAAAATTTAATCCTAAAGTCCTCTGACTGAGTTTATATGATGATATGATGATAATGGGTCTTCCCAGTGGAGCCTTAAGGTCTGTTTTAGGATTGTGGAGTCACTAGGTGGAAATTTTTAGCTCTTTTGGAGGTAAAAGGTTTTATGGTCCACCACCATGTTTATTTGAATACCAATCTTGAAATATTTTTGGGTTTTCTGAGTTTTTTCAGTCCTATGGGTTCTAAGAGTGTCCTAATTTTTTTTTAACACTTAGCTACGGTGATGAGACAGAGAAATTCTACTCTTATGGCTAAGTTGGCTGATCCTTCAAGGTTTAATAAGCTCTTATGAGAATCCTAAGGTTTCCTTAGTTTGTCACTGATTCAAATAAGTTCTATCATGATTACAATTTCCTTGGTAGTGCTTGAAGAGGGTTACTTGTACTGCACTGAACAATGTTCTTGAATCAAGGGTTTTTCTTGAGGTCTTATGAATTTATAGGTGTAATTTCACTTAGAACTCCCCAGCGGAGTCACCAAAAATGTTATGCCTGGTGGCTCAACTGGATAATATACCAAATATTCTTGAATCAAGGGCTTTCTGGAGTCTTAAGGTGTACTTAGATTCTCACTAACTCAGAATTCCCCAGTGGAGTTGCCAGAAATGTTAGCTCCCTGTAATTCTAGCAGATTGGTGATATTAAAGCTGCAGGGAGAACATTTGAACCACTTTGGGATTCTAGGATCTAGCCCTCCTAAATCCAGAGAGGGATCTCTTTATAAGTGTAAAGATTGATTTATCTTTAAGCCTTTTGGGTATGATATTAGGCTAGTTATTAAGAACAGGGTTTTTGTTTGGTTTTGGATAGTTGAGCATGATTTTTAGTTGAATGGAAAGTCCTAAAATGAAAGAGCTTCAAAGGGGTGAAGTTATAGGCATTTAGAACAAGATTTGGCTGATAGGATAGATATGACGCTGGTTTTTAGTCCATTGGGCTATGGAGTCATAAAAGGGTTTAATTGTGCAACAATTTCAAGAGTGGTCCAAGGGGCAAGTCATCTATATCATAAGATCTTTAGATAAAATGATGGAATGGAACAATAAAAGTGTTGAAGGGGTGGAAAAAGACAATAATTTCAACCAGGATTTATTAGTCTTTCCAAACAAGAAAAGCCTTTTAAGTAACTATTTAAAACCAACCAAAGGACAGGGTTAACCATAGTCTTCTTTGGACAAGCTTGTATTAAAGCTAACTTATCAGACAAACAATCCAGTAATCCACATGATTACCTTCAAAAGGGATGAAAACATATAATAAAACAAAGTGCAGCCTAAGATCAGATAAGATACTTTTAAATCTAAACTTCTTTGAGCATACTCTTACGGAAACTTTCAAAATTACCTTTGGAGGAAGAAACTAGAAGACATGGAAAACCATAAACTTTTCTAGTCAAAATCTACTAAGCATATAATGAAAATATCATTCAAGAGCTTCCTTTCAAGCTTTGCACATCAAGACAGGGACAAACCAAAATTCCTTGATAATGTTTACACTTAACTTAAGTCATTCTTAAACACACAAGTCGGAAGAAAACATTGAGATAAAGCTTATCAGTCAGAGAAGGGTACTGAAAACAGTAAATCCTAACTCTGCTTGCTGTTCTTTATCAGAGAATAAGTGGACAAAATGGAATACAAGAAAGGAAAACAATAACACAGAAAGAAGCACTTCACCAGTGATATAGACCAGGATCCCAAGAATTAGCTTGTATATTGATGTCAATCCAGTTACATTCTTCAAGTCCAATGTTTCAGTACAACAATCATCTTCTCTTCTCCGCCTAATTTATTTGATCTCAAACAGAACTTCAAGAGCCTCTGAACACTATTTACATGTAGAAAATTTCGAGCACAAAGTATTATATCAAAGTTCTACAACCAACCCTTTACAATGTGCTCCTCAAGGGATTTTATAGAAAAATGAGGAGGTGGGATGAGGTAAAAGATCTACAAGCTCAATTAATACATTTTAATGCTTCTCGGCCTTTGAGGGGTTCAATGGAGAATATTTCAGATATTTCCTCAGTATTAATGGGTTTGTATTAAGTGTTCGATCTTCTTAGCAGAGTTTGTTGACTTTAGAACTCTTTCTCATCTTTGTAATAACTCTGCTGACAATTTAAATTATTTTCTTTGATTCAAAATAAATGTTTAGCTATCTTTATGCTAATATATTCTGTTCTGGTAATAACTATGCCTCTTTTGAATGCTTTGAGGCTGCAAGTGGATTTTGGTAGCTGAGAGGATTCAATTAGCCTCTGATGTGGTAGTGGAGGATTCTCGGACTGATAGATATTATTGTTTTTCTTTAATCATTGTTAATTTTCTTTAATTCTATGTGTTAGGCTTAATTAGGCCTAATTTCCATCTTCTGTTCTTCAAACTATGTTTAATTGAGAGGATTAGACTTTTTATTTGCTGAAAGTGGGCCTTAATCCTTCAAAACTACATAAACAATCTTCAATTCTTCATCTTTGCTGTGACTAGATCCTTTAACCATAGATACTCTTTGCTTGGTTAAGTTTTGCTATGTATTGTTGATGTGCAGGCGTACAGAGGGCTCTTATAATGTCGCCAGTGTTCATGAGGCACTGGTAAAATTTGATGGGAAACCTTGCAGAAATATTTTCTTCACGCATAAAGGCCTGGGGGATCGTCATCCCCGACCTTCAATTTTCTTTTAAAACATTTTAAAAACCATTAAAACCTGCACAACAAAGAAAAATTAGAAAAACTACTGTGGGGAAGGGTTCAGACTGCTTCAGAAGTTTAGGTTTAGAGAGCAGCCGTTGGATGAAAGCATTCAACGGTGAGGATTTCCTATAGGGGTTAAAAGGAGAGGCAGTTGGATAAATGGTGCAGGAGAATAAGTCTGGGCCGTTGATGCATATTAATCAACGATCAAGATCAATCTGGGTTTTATAATGCGCCCGAGAGAGGGGGGGGGGGGGGGAATTTATAATAAAATAGACGAAAATGCAAAGGAAAATGGGTGAAAAACCTTTGGCGGAGGAAAAAAGGTTAAAACGAAATTCGGGGTTTCGGAATAATTCTGGGCCGTCGGATGAGATTGGCCACAAAGATCGACGACGGAGATTTTCTTATGAAGTCCCTTGGAGGATGGGTGGAGGGCGATGAACTGAGGGCGAGATTAAACTTGAGCCGTTAGATCTCAGAGATCAACGATGGAAATCTATTACGAGAACATGCAATGGGAACAGGAATGGTGGTTTCGGCTGAAGAAATCGCCAGTTTTGCGCGACGCAAAGGGGGAAAGGTGGTATTGCCTTTTTGAACGCGATATGCGTTTCTAGCCATCATGTGGCTTTTTAAAATTGCCCATATTGCGTAACTTTGAAAAATTAACGTCCGGGCTTAAAATCACGCGAAACCATGCGCTGGCCATTAGATCTAGGGTCTTAGATCGGACGCTCGTGAGGAGAGAGCGATGGAGAATAGATGCACGGGCGATAAAAGGTGGGGCGGAGTCATGGCGATTTTAATCTGGATTGTCAGATCAGGGAATGGACGGTGGAGATTTGATCTGGGGAAAGGTAGGACCCAAAGGAGTTGGGCCTATCGGGTTAAATATGGACCGTTAGATCTTCAATATGAATGGCCTAGATTAAATCTTGGGGCAAATGAAATGGAATATGAGGCGAGGGTCAAGTGAAGTTTGGGTTAATGCGGGCCGTTGATCTGCAGAGATCAAAGGCGGAGATTCGCCGAAGAGGTTACACTATCGGGATTTGAGAAATAATAAAGGGAAGTGAGGATTGATCTAGATCGTTGAATCTTGGTGTATGGACAGCCCAGATGCAATCGGAAGATTGCGATCGGCGGGGGCAAGGGGAAATCAACAATGAAAAAGTGCTGATGCGATTGAACAAGGACCGTTGATCTTTAGAGAGATCAATGGTCGGGAATAAGTCTGTGGTTTTTAATGTTGGAGGCTGTGGCGGAAGGCGATTCAACGTGGACTGTTAGATCTCAGGAGGAGATCAACAGTGGAAAATGGATCGGGAATCAACAATTGGAGGGAGCGGGGCACGACACTTAAAATATTTTCACGATGTGCGATCTACGTGTTGGGTATGTGTTATATTCTTTTCGGTGGGTAGTCTGCGTCCATGGTTTTGTGCATGGTTTTGCACATGGTTTTGGGGTACGATGGTTTTCGGCCCCTGATATTTTTGTAGATCCGGTCAAGGGAACTACGGTTATATTCTAATCCAGGGTTTATGGATTGGGGTTTATGTATGCTTCGGCATGTATATATATGTGTTGTAACACTAAAAGGAATATAATGAAAAATCAAGCTGGTCGTCCCGATTTGGGATCCAGGGGAAAATCTCTGTGTTGATTTGTTTTATGTTTTATGCTCTCGCTATTGTTTATTTTCTGTTATAAGATTCGTGTGTAGATAATTGCTGTTCAGGGTTAAAACCTACACTACGATTACAGGACAGTCATCGGATCAAAATGGTAAATCAACAGTGGAAAATGTGGCGGGAGTCCACAGACCAAAGCTTCATCGCATCGGGGAAAAGCATTTTAACAAAGAAAATGCGCCCATATGAATGCCCCGATTGCGATAAGCGCCCAGGGCCTTAGCATTTGGTTCTGGCGTCGGGTCGCATAGTGGGGAAGTGGTTAGGGGCTTAGCCGAAGGGGGCTAAAGGCGTTAGTTTAAAAAAGATTGTTTTTTATGATTTTTCAAGGTTTTTCAAAGGATGTTTGGGGGTTTCGATAAGGTTTAAAAAGGAGTTTTAAACCTGATTAAAGGGGATTTGTGAAGGGAAATGGAGAAAAATGAGGAAAAAGGAGGATTTTATGAGGAAAAGGGAATAAAAAGGAGGTTAATTTTGAGTGAAAGGAGGGGTAATAATGAGGGGAAAATGGGTTTTTGCAACAGTCTTTTCTCCTTACAAACAACAGATTTTTCAGAATTGAGAGGGAAACAACAATGAAGATTAACTCAAGGATAAGTCATCTTCATAAGACTTTAAGAACCAACATTATGGAAAATAAATTATTTCTTGAAGGCTTCACAAAATGATTTAGCCAACATTTGATATGACAAATTTTATAGGTGGTTAACAGTGGCTCCACATGGGGATGGCACCTTCTTGAAGGTGTCAAGAACTCCAGACTTGTATTCTGTGGGGGTTGATCAATGCCTCATCCATTGGGCTGCAATTTTCTTCACTTTGCTTGCCTTCTTCTGCTTTAACAATGTTAGCATCCATGAAATAATGGAATTCTTATCAAAACAAGATTTCTACCTACCCAATCCTAATGATCTAACATTTTTTCTTCTTTAAGAGTGCATTTGGATTGGAAAACTCTTTTACAAACATTTTATTATTTTGAAAGCAAAAAATATTCTAAGTCTACTTCTTATTTCTCCATGAAATCAGATTAATCAGTTGAGTTCATAAGCTTCTCTACCTAACTACTATCTGTTAGGATTAAACAGTTTAACAGATTTTTATTCTATAACTTCTAAAACAAGAAAATTTAAAAGCATACGAGTCAGGATTGAACAGTCTAACTTGTTGCTGATCTATGGCATAAAAACAAGCTGCACATAGATTATTATTTGCAGAAAATTAAATCAAAATGTTGAAGGCTTAAGATCTGAAAGTTTTAAGCACATCCTTCTCTTTTCTTCAACTCTGTTTTTAAATTTGTTTGAGCTGTTCTCTGTTGTTCTTTGGTTCAAGTTTTGGGTTTATTAGAACCAGTTTACTTCTATCTTTGACTCAAAATTTCAATAGTTTAGAGTCATTCTTCTTTTGAAAACTCATAGGTTCAAATTTTGAGCTTGTTTGAACCTTTATTTTCCTATCCTAATCTACCTAAATGATAAGCCAAGATTAAGCTGTTTGGCAAATCTAATTCACTAACCTATCAACAGTAAATTTAAAACTAATTAGTCATGATTAGACTGTATGACTAACCACGAGTGTGTTTTTTAGGAGTGGCATTTGAGCTTGCACACTTTTAGATTTTGTTTCTCTTTTTTTGTATGGGGATGTACTTTTCTTGTTTTTACAATCTGCCCTCATTTCTCTTTTTATTGTTTTTGTATTTTTTTTTTCTAACTTTGAATGCAATGATGGATGAAATATTTATAATGAGAAAAAGATAAAAAGGCTTCCAAACATGATAGGATCAAGAGAAATAATGTTTGAGCATCCTGCCATTGACAGGACCCCCAAACAGTTAAGCTCCATTCAATTCCTACAAGAAATAAGCATTGTTACCAACAGAAGAATGAATTAGATAAGGGCCAAGCCATAAGTTATCAAATTTCCCATGGTTTCCCTTGTCTTCTCTCCTTGAGTCCCACTTTAACACTTTGTCCCCAATGTTGAAATTGCTGGCCTTTGTTCTTCTATCAAAAAGATTTTTGATGCTCTCTTGCTTTTGTAATGCTCTGTTGTAGACCTCCTCTCTAGTTTGCTGAAGATGTATAGTCTGATTAATCCTTCTGATCATGTCATTGTCTTCAGACTGCACTTCTTGGACAATTTCATAACTAGCACACCTAGGCTAGTTGAAAAAATTGCATCTATTCCATACACAAGCTGGTAGGGTGACATTCCAATAGATTTCTTAAGTGTTAATCTGTCAGCCCAAAGGGCATGTACTAGCTTGGTGTGCCAAGAATTCTTGTTGTCCTCCAACAACTTCTTGATTATGTTTACCAAACTCTTGTTTGAGGATTCTGCCAATCCATTACCTTGAGGGTAATAAGCAGTAGAATGACCCAATGTTATCTGATATTTGTGACAGAATTCAACCATCTTTTTGGATCCAAATGCAGCATCATTATCAGTGATGATCTTCCTGGGACAGCCAAATCTAGAGAGGATATGAGTCTCAATGAATTTTATGAGTGACAGAGTCATTGGCTTGCCTAGAAGGGATGGCTTCTATCCATTTGGTAAAGTAGTCAGTTGCAGTGAAAATCCATCTATGTTGGGCAGATGAGGGTGGATGGATTTCTCCTATGAAGTTTAAACCCCACTGTTGAAAAGGAGCTTCAACAGTGATTGGATGCAAAGGTAAGGGAAGAAATTTTCTTTTTCCTTCAAAAATTTGTCATTTATGACAGGCAATTATCATCTTGTGTACATCTAGAAAGAGGGTGGGCCAATATTAACCAGCTCTAAGGATTTTGTTGGTTGTTTTCTTCCAGTAGAGGTGGCCTCCACATTCTCCTTCATGGAACTCATGCTTAACCTTCTCTACATCATTCTCAGGCAAACATTTAAGCAATATAACAATTGCATTTTTCCAATAAAGACATTTATCTACAATGCAATAGTTTACAACCTTTAACTTAAAAAACCCAGCCTTTGTTTTTGATAAACCAGGAGGTATATTCAAATTAAGCAAAACATATAGAATATCAACATACCAAGAGGAATTCATAAAATGGTCTTCAATAACGGGAATTGACAGTTCCTCTTGTTCATCTAAAGCATTTATCATGTTTATATCAAGAGCTTCAAAATTGGACTCAGCCATTAATCTAGCTAGACCTTGGCCTTTAATGAGTTTAGTGGGCTTGATTTCTATATCATATTCAAGTATCACAACTATCCACTTACCTCTCTTACCATCTGGGTCCTGAGTTAGAATGTCTTTAACAACCGAGTTAGGCACAAATGCAATTACATGGGAGTGTAAAATATAAACTCTGAAGTCTTTTAAAGCTTTGACTAAGGCAAAGGCTTGTTTCTCCATAATATTATACTTTAGAGGTGCATCTCTCAAGGAATTACTAAAGAATGCAATTGGCTGCTCTTGTCCGTTTGAATTTTTCTGCAATAGGACAACAACCACTGTATGTTCTGATGCAAATGAAAAAATGTAAAAATCTTTTGAAAAATCAGGACTTATTAGAACTGGTGTTTTGGTTAATGCTTGTTTTACCAGTTCAAAGGATTTCTTTGCTTCTAAGGTCCACTTAACACCCTCTTGCTTTTTGAGCATGTTTGTAATGTTTCTAAGGAGATCAGCTAAGTTGGGTATGAACCTTCTCAAGAAATTAATCTTTCCAATGAAAGATTGAAGTTCCTTGATGTTTCTAGGATGAGTGATTTGCAATATAGCCTCAATCCTCTTTGGGTCTATCTTTATCCCCTCTTCTGATATGATATGCCCAAGAAGTTTACCTTCTTGGAGACCAAACAACGTTTTCTTCGGATTTAAATATATCCCAAACTTTCTTCATTTCTCGAAGACCTTTCTCAAGTGTTCTAAGTGCTCTTCATCTGTTTTGGAAAAAACAGTGACATCATCAAGGTAGATAATTATGAAGTAGCCTAATTCTTCCGAGAATGTAATATCCATGGCTCTCTGGAAAGTAGCACCAGCATTCATTAAACCAAAGGGCATTTTCACATACATGAAAGTGCCCCAAGGTGTAGTAAAAGCTGTCTTTAATTGATCATCAGGATGTACTAAAATCTGATTGTACCCTGAGAAGCCATCAAGCAAAGAAATTCTTTTAGACCCTACTACCCTTTGTAAAATATGGTCCATCTTGGGTAAAGGGTAGTTGTATTTTAATGAGGCTTTGTTTAGATCTCTAAAGTCTATACAAAGCCTTATCTCTCCTGTTTCTTCCTAACTTACACTAGATTAGACACCCATTCTGAATATCTAATAGGGACAATAATACTAGCTTCATACATTTTCTTGATTTCCTTCTCAACCAAAGGTAACTAAAAAGGGTTTATTCTGCACATTTTTTTTTTAAATGGCTTTTGGTTGTCCTTGAGAGGTATCTTGTGCTGAATTATTTCAGTGTCATAGGATTTCAAATCCTCATAACTCCATGCAAAAACATCAGAAAATTATTTAAACAGCTCTATGTATTTGAGTTTGATGTGAGTTGATAAAGTTTTAGACAGTTTGATCATCTTTGGTTTTAGTTCATTGCCTATATTACACTCTTCAAATTCAGATTCAACATGCTCCAGTTTTGGCTTCTTGGCCACATCATTGAAATCAAACAACTCTTCTAAAGGGACCAGACCTTTTGGAAAACTTTGATTGTTAGACTGTAGAGTTTCTAAGTCTTTTTTTTCTAACTCTGCAAAAATTTCTATTGTGTTTTCAAGTTTGTTAGACAAAATATTTACATCAACCATGTCAGGAGACCCTTCTTCTTCATCAAGAATATTTTCTTCACTAGGACAGTCTGTTTCATAGTCTGAATCTGAACTTGGTAGTTCAAATTCATTTCTGGACTGCAGGAAGTCTTCTATTTGTTTGTCTCCATCAAACACTTGCCAATATTTCTCGTTATCAGGGAGAGCTAGTCTGAATTTGATTTGAGTTGTGAACTATTTGGTTTCACATGGTGTTAAACATGTTCTAGCAACAAAAGCTAAACTGTGGGTGAGGATATTCTTTTCTCTTGGGACAAAAATAAGTTGGGATTCCTCAAAAGTTTTCAACAAATCCATGACGTCATTCCTGTAGGCTCTAAGTCTGGGGTGTTTGGCACTATATTCCCCATTTACTTGCCTAACAATTAACTCTAAATCCCCCATGAACTTTTATTCTTTTGGCTCCTAATTTCTTCAAGAAGTGTAAGCCTAAAAGAATGGATTCGTATTCCACTATGTTATTAGAACACTGGAAATTTAATCTGTAAGAATGGCCTTCGATATGATTATTTTCAGTGTTACGTATCCAGATGCCTGCACCAACATTGCTCCTAGTGCAAGATCCGTCAAAGTTCATACTCCAAATAGGACTAGCTTTAGGTTCATCAGTTTGATTACTATCCTCTTCAACTAGCGTGCTTTCGGATTGTTCTTGAAGGTCAGCATTTTGCTGAATTCGTTTTAATTCCTCAGGTTTTTAATTGCGTTGAGGACTGCTTTCTTGACTTTCAAGGTTTAAGAGCAATGGATGAATGATTTGTAGCTCTAGATTTGTTTGCTGTAGTTTTTTGGTTTAGCAAATAGTTTTGACACTTCTGTCTCGTTTTCGTCCTCCTCTCTATCTTCCATTAATTGAGTTAATGTCACTTGTTCACTGAACGTTTCATCATTGAAAAGGATATATGAGTCAAGGCCTGTATTTATAGAATAAAGGGGAGAATTTTGCTATCTCTCTTGGCTAGTAACCATGTATTGCATATGAGACTCCCTATAAAGTCTTCTTGTTTGATTAAACACAGGGATAGTCACATATGTCATATCCATCTGCATAGTTCCTTATAACTTAGCTCCCCAATATATTGATAGCAGCATACCATATTTTGGGGGTACATCAGCCACTACAATATCCATGACTAAACACTTGGCTGGAATTTGTGCTAAGTTAACACATAGGTCTTTGATTAAATCTAAACATTTCACTCTGCTTGAGTCAAAGGAGTAAAGATATTTGTATGGTCTAGTGATTTCAATGCCTAGGCTCTCCATTACAGCTTTGGGCATTAAATTGTGAGAGGCCCCTGAATCATGCATAGCGTTGTGCAAAATCTTGTCATGAATCTGTAAACTTACATAAAAAGGAGGAACTGATCCTTCTTGATATCTACCCTCAATCTTAGGACCAAATATGAGCTCTGGCTGGTCATCATTAAGATTGATAGTGTCATTATTCTCTTCTATGTTAAAAGCCTTCAAAATTTGGGATCTGTACACATTTTGGGTGGCTAATTCAGTAAGGGGAACATAGATCTTTATCTTGGCAATTTCCTGCTCCAAACTAAAAGGTAGCTGACTTCTTACAAGGTTTGTATCAGATTTCTTAACCACTATTTTATTAGCAAGATCAGCTTGCTGATTTTCTCTATTTACATTGGCTAGAATTATTTTAACAGGAGCACTAGCTATGGTACTAGCGCTGTTAAGATCTGCACTCTTTTTTTCATTGTTTTGAGTGTTTTTTCTCTTTGTTTTTATCAGAATTTACAGCCACTGTTTTGTCTTCATGCTTTGTGACTTTGGGTTTATTTACAGGGCTGTTTTTTGCAGAATTTTCAGAGGTTTTAGTCTTGGGAGTTTCTTGATTGCTTTTACTCCTCAGGTCATATTCCTTTGTGGTTTCTATGATGACATTTTCCATTTCCTGATAATAAAATTCATCTTCTGATCTTTTGTCATCATAGGTGTTTATAGACCTTGTTTTCTAGTGTAATGAACTTCAAAATCATCATTGTCTATTCCCAACATGTTGATGTTATCTTCCTTTGTTTGTTCACTTGTTTCTTCAACCTCACTTACATAGTTTTGATGAAAAGGAGGAGTGATCTGTTGATCATCCTCCCTTGGTCTATTATGAGGTTGGTTTCTTCTAAAATTTTGATTTTGGTTTTGAGGAGCTGTCTGGTTTTGACTAGCTTGTGCTCTTTCAAGTATGCTCATCTTTTTCATCATCTCCTCCATCATTCTTTCCATTTTTGAGCTAGATGAGGAAGGTGTGGATTCCTCTCTAAAGGAAACTTTCTTCTCATTCCTCATTCTTGCTATTTTCTCCATTAAATTAACTTCCACAATAAGGGCTCCTTTTTGCATATCTTCAAGAGTTAAAGGATGTGTCTCTCTCAGCTGATAGGCCATTTCAGGATCAAATCCTTCAGGAAACTTGTTTAAAGCTGAGCCTTGTGGAGGTTTTAAGTCTGGGGGAAGTTCATTATAAACACTGTTAAACCTAGTGCAATAAGCTTGTACACTTTCCCCAGTGTTTTTGTGGAGATTCTTGTAGTCCGAAAGTATTTGGAGAGGGTTTTTCTTCACTTCCCATTTGTTTAAGAATAACTGATGGAAGGCTTGGAGATCATTAATACTGTGAGGGGTTAAGCTTTTAAACCATTTTCTTACTTCTCCCCCTAAACTCTGAGCAAGTAATCTAAGTTTGACAGTTTCATCATCGATCTCATTTCTGTCAAAGTAGTCATTCATCTTATCCACATGTTGTGAAATAATAGTAGCATTACTGGCATCATACAAAGGTATATTGGACTAATAGTCCTGTGGAAGATTGACTAAGGGAAAAGGAAGGACTAGAGGGGAATACCATGTTGCCATGATAGGAGGTTGTGGAAAAAGTGGGGGGTTTACAAGTGGAGGAGGTTGATGGAATGGTGTGGTTTGAACAGTGGATGTGTGGATAACAGAAGTGGATGGACCAGCAAGAGACTGTTGAGCTAATCTTGGATGAGAGAAACCAAAATTATGTAGGAAATGTAAATCCGGTGGAGTAGTTTCTCTGCTACCAGGATGTTCACTTCTGTCTTGGGATGAAAGTGAAGGCTGTAAATCTAACTGATCTATATCATCAAGCAACCTAGTCCTAAATGTTGTAGAGCTGCAACTTGTGATTGTTGTAGAGCTGCAAGGTTTTCAGGAACAGAATTAGCTCTAAGGTTTGATCTGAAAACAGTTGAAGATTTAACCTTAGGAGACTTCAAAAGGATTCTTTTAGGGTTATCAACTATCTCAGGAGGGTTTGGATCAGGATAGGCTCTAGTATAAATCTTTCTAGGAGCCACTATGCTGTGTTTTTCAGACCCAAATAAACAAGAAAAGTTTAACCAAATATGACAATTTTTAAGAGGCTAACTGATCTTTTAAACAAGAAAACTTTAATCCTAAAGTCCTCCGACTGAGTTTATATGATGATATGATGATAATGGGTCTTCCCAGTGGAGCCTTAAGGTCTGTTTTAGGATTGTGGAGTCATCAGGAGGAAATTTTTATCTCTTTTGGAGGTAAAAGGTTTTATGGTCCACCGCCATGTTTATTTGAATACCAATCTTGAAATATTTTTGGGTTTTCTGAGTTTTTTCAGTCCTATGGGTTCTAAGAGTGTCCTAAATTTGTTTCAACACTTAGCTACGGTGATGAGACAGAGAAAGTCTACTCTTATGGCTAAGCTACCTGATCCTTCAAGGTTTGATAAGCTCTTATGAGAATCCTAAGGTTTCCTTAGTTTGTCACTAATTCAAATAAGTTCTATCATGATTACCATTTGCTTGGTAGTGCTTGAAGAGGGCTACTTGTACTGCACTGAGCAATTTTCTTGAATCAAGGGTTTTTCTTGAGGTCTTATGAATGTATAGGTGTAATTTCACTCAGAACTCCCTAGCAGAGTCGCCATAAATGTTATGCTTGGTGGCTCAACTGGCTAATATACCAAATATTCTTGAATCAAGGGCTTTCTGGAGTCTTAAGGTGTACTTAGATTCTCACTAACTCAGAATTCCCCAGTGGAGTCACCAGAAATATTAGATCCCCGTAATTCTAGCAGATTGGTGAGAATAAAGTTGCAACAATGAACCATTCTCTATGCTTTTCATCTAGTATTTTGAAAATAATTTGGCTCAAAAATGTTTTAAATCTCTGATATACCTCCCATACATTCTTGTAGTCAGCTGAATTTCTTTGATCTTTGTGACACACTAGGACTATGACTTTGGATTCTTGAATTTAGCGTTCAACGCAGTGTTATGAAACCAGCTCTAATAATACAAGAAAAGAGAGATCAACGCCTTAGATATAAGCCAATTTGAGGGGGAAACCTCCTTTACATTACATAAATGAAAAATTATTAGATGATACAAATGACAAAACCTCCTTCTATATATAGGAGTCCACGTGGTCACAATATAATCCTAGCCGACCTAACAATAATAATGTAAGGGCATAAAAATAACAATATTGGGGTTACAGGGGTACAACAATAACAATAAGGGGCTTACACTAACACAAATAAGGGACTATACTAGTAATATAGGGACCTAACATGCCCCTATCCTTCAAAAAAGTGTTGTCCTCAACGCTTGACTAGCTCTGGATGCTTCTATATATAATTTTGATCCTCCCATGTAGAATCTTCAGTTGGTAAGTTCTTCCACTTGATGAGATACTATGAAATTGATCGATTTCGTAGCTGTGGAGTTCTTGTTTCTGTGACTGCTTCAGGTTCCAATATTATTTTTCCTTCGTCATCAAGTTCTGGCAATATTGTTTGAACTGGAAGTTTGTCACCTATAACCTTCTTTAAGCATGAAACATGGAAAAATGGATGCACTTGCAAAGAAGCAGGAAGCTCCAATTTATATGCCATAGTACCAATCTTTTGCAACACCTTGTAAGGACCATGGTACTTTGGCGATAATTTATTATCCTTCTTAGCTTGCTTGAGGGAAATTTGTTTGTATGGTTGTAGTCGTAAAAATACCCAATCTCTTACATCAGAACTTCTCTCGCTACGATGTTGATTTGCCTGTTGTTTCAATCGATTTTGTGCCAAATTTAAGTTATCCTTCAAGAGTTGGAGAACTTCTTGTTGATGCTCGATGTGATCTTCCACTGCTTGAACCTTATAATTTTCTTTTAAAGATGTTGTGATGGATGGTGGATGATATCCATAAAGTGCCATAAATGGGGTCATTTTTGCTGCAGTATGGAAGGAAGTGTTATACCACCATTCAACGAGAGGTAACCACTTGATCCATTGTGTTTATTTATCAGATACAACACAACGAAGATATCCTTCCAAACATTTATTAACTATCTCAGTTTGACCATCAGATTGAGGATGATAAGATGAGTTATGAGATAGTTGAGTACCCAAACAATAAAATAATTTTGTCCAAAAATTTCTAGTAAAAATGGGATCTCTCTCACCTACAATAATCTTTGGGTTTCCATGTAGCTTTTGAATTGTTTCCATAAATGTAGTAGCAATTGTACTTGCTTTAAATGGATAAGATAATGCATATAAGTGTGCATACTTGGTAAGTCTATCAACTACCACCATGATGACACTCTTTCCTTCAGACTTAGGTAAACCTGTGATAAAATCCATTGAAATCTCCTCCCAACGTTGAATTGGAATGGATAAAGGTTGTGGAAGACTCGGGGTCTTAATTGTCTCAACTTTATTTTTTTTGAAAACGAAACATTTTGCCACAAACTTTTGAATATCAGATTTAAGGCCATCCCCAAAAAAATATTTCTTCACCCTGTGGTAATTTTTTAAAATCCTAAGTGTCCTCCTAAAGGAGAAGTGTGCAATTCCAAAAGAATATTTTTTTTTAGTTGGGAATTATTACAAATATATAAGTGATCTTTGTACCATAAGGAATCATTTTTCCAAATAAATGTGTCAGATGTACTAGGATCTTGCTGCAACTTTTGAATGAGTGTCCACACTTCTTCGTGCTTCTTCCATTCATCCCTTGCTTTGGTTATCCAATCTGGTTGGATAATAGAAATGGAACAAAGCAATGCTTCCACCTCTTCATCCTTTCTTGAGAGTGCATCTGCAACAACATTTAGCTTCACTTTTTTGTAGATGATTTCAAAGTCATAACCCAACATCTTTGTGACCCATTTTTTCTGCTCTTTTGAAGATAGTCTTTGTTCCAAAACGTGTTTAAGACTATCATGATCAATTTTTACCTTGAAGTGTATTCCCATTAGGTAAGGTCACCATTTATTTAGAGCATGTAGTATTGCAAAAATTTCCTTCTCATAAATATATTTATGTAAATACTTTCCTTTGATTGGATGACTTTCAAAAGAAATGGGTCTTCCTTCTTGCATTAAAACAAAATCAATTCCATTTCTTGAGGCATCACGTTCCACAATAAAGGTTTTTGTGAAGTATGACGTAGCTAAGATAGGTGCTAGGCACATTACCTCTTTAAGATGTTCAAAGGCCTTAGTTGCTTTAGGAGTCCATGAAAATGCATCTTTATTCAATAATTTTGTTAGAGGTGCTACTATTCTCCCATATTTCTTAACAAACTTGTGATAATATCCTGTTAACACGAGAAATCCTCGCAACTGCATTATGGTTGTGGGGAATTTCCATTACTTAATGGATTTAATTCTGTTAGGGTCTACCTTAACACCTTCGTGAGATACAATATGAACCAGATATTCCACCTCTTGTAATCCAAAGAAACATTTGTATGTTTTTGCATATAATTGTTTCTCCTCCAATTGTTTGAGCACCCTGCCAACATGTTGAACATGATCCTTCCAAGACCTGCTGTAGATTAGTATATCATCAAAAAATACTAGCACAAATTTTCTAAGGGTTTCAAAATGAAATTCATCAACCCTTGAAATGTATAAGGTGCATTGGTAAGGCCAAAAGGCATGACCAAATATTCATAATGACCCTCATGAGTTCGAAATGCTGTTTTCGGAAGATCTCCTATCTTCATTCTAATTTGATGATATCCTGAACGAAGATCCAACTTGGTAAAATAAATTTCTCTATGTAATTCATCCATTAATTCATCAATCACAGGAATGAGAAATTTATCTTTAATAGTGAGCTTATTGAGCTCCCTATAATCTGGACACATGTGCCATGATCCATCCTTCTTGTGCACTAATAATATTGGAGCAGAGAAATAACTTTGACTAGGTTGAATTATACCAACCTCTAACATTTCTGCGATCATATGTTCAATTTCTCTCTTTTGGACATAAGGATATCTGTAAGGCCTGATGTTTGGAGGAACAATTCCTGGAATCAAATGAATAGCATGATCATGATCACAAATAGGTGGGAGTATTTTGGGAGTTTCAACACCTTGGAATGATTGTCCAAGACTTTTTGGAGATCTAGAGAAATAGACGATTTTGATGTTGGAACTTCTAGTGAGCATAATTATGCAATTACACCTCGTTTTTATTTCTTCAGAAGCTTTGTCATGATATTAGAGCTTATTATATTTCCTGGCTTCCCTGCGATACCCTATAATTTGATTTCCTTTCCTTCCGAAAAAAAATTTCAAGAAAAATTCTTGAAAATTAAAAGCTACCGTCCCCAAAGTTTGTAACCATTGTACTCCTAGTACAACATCAACACTTCCCATTGGAATGGAAAGCATTGGACTATTCAATACATATTCCCCCATGGTTATCTTGATATTATGGCATTTTCTAGAGCAATTTATAGTTCCTCCATTTTCAACCATCACTTGACATTCTGGTGCTGGGTATAGGAAACAATTCAATTCCTTGGCTACCTTACAATGAATAATATTATGGCTACTACCCGAATCAATCAACATAATTACCTTTTTATTATTGATATGTCCTTCTATCTTGAGAGTTTGAGGAGTGGTAATTCTTGCCAATGCATTACACGATATGGTCAGACTCATTTATTCTTCTTCTAGGGTTGGTTCCTAGTGTATATCCTCTTCTTTTTATGTTTCTTGTTCATTTTCTTCCTCCTCTTCACAATCTATGTAAAATAATTTCTTCTTAGCACACTTATGAACTTTTGTGTATTTGTTATCACAACTGTAGCAAAGCCCTTTTTCTATTTTTTCTTCCAATTATTGTGGTGTCAACCTTGTAGGTTGTCGAAGTCTAGGAGTAGCAACACTTCCATATTTAGAGATGTGAGTGGTAGGCTTTCTTGTTACCATAATTTTACATTCAATTTTTCTTGCCAATCTGAATGCCTTCTCCAATGAATCAGGTTCCCAAACGTGAAATTCATGTTGGATGTTATCCTTTAATGTCCCTATGAAGACATCAATCCTGTGTTCCTCTGGAATATTAGTTACCCTTATATTCAATTTTTGGAAGTCCTCAATGTACTCCACCACTGAAACCTTTTGTTTGAGATTCATCAGTTGGCTAAAGAATGTGTTTCTCTTTGTATCATCATAATGTGCTATCATTTCCTCTGCAAAAATTGACCAAGTGACAATTTTTTAATGGGAGAAAAGCCATCGATACCATAAAAATGTGTTTTGTTCTAAATGTAAAGTTGCAATGTGTACCTTTTGTGTGTTTTTCACATTATTGAGATCGAAATATTGCTCCATCTGTAGTATCCATGTTACATGATCCTTGCCATAAAAATTCCTCATATCCATATTTGGAATATGGTGGTTCTTCCATCCAACATTAGAGTTTATGAAATCACGATTAACATTTATTTTGTTCTCATCATGAGTTTCCTCTACTATCTTTTCGCCATTAGGAAACATTTCTTGCCATCTGTTGAGCCCCAAAGATGTCCTTTCCCTTTACCAAATTTCACTTCATTTCCTTTGTCCCTTATCAATTACAGGCTTAAATGGTCAATAGGATTGATTAAAGTCACTTTAGGAATGTATACAATGACTGACTTGCTATATTTTCATGGTTTTGTTGTTGTAGTAATTTTTGACTAGACTCAGCTACAGAATGCAGCCATTCTATAGCCAGTCGCCTATTCCGCAACTATCTTCATGTTCTCACAGGTTACAGGTGTCACTTCAAGGGAAAACGCATATGGTTGAATTCCAAAACACTCCCACATCATTTATTACTCTCTACGAAGTCTGAGCAAGAATCTACAGGTGGTTATGCATGAGGAAAAGATCAAAGCTAAGAAGTAGATTCCTACTAGGACAGGGACTCTACAGATGTCTCCAGCAAAGTACGAGGCCTCCAAAAGAGTTCTAATTTGATTTTGATTGAAAAAGACACTTGTTCCTATTTATTCTCAAGGGTAGTTATGTATTTCATTTATAAGAATGACTCGGAAGACCGAGAGACAGCTAGCTATATTGATGTTTTGTCGCTAGATCTCAAAAGATCGTAATACTTTGTTTTTGAAATAATTTTCCTTTAATGAAAGAAGTACCGCTTTATTGCAAGATATGAGACAATATTGAGGAGATTTGTATGCTAATCCGGTGGTAGAGGGCCCCTACTGCCCGAGAAGCTCTGTGCACATTGTTTAGATAAGTAACTTTAGCCTTGTTTCATTCCTAGTTTAGCAATTTTCTGAACTTTGTGTTTTATACTCACTTGCATTGGATGCTACAACCAGTCTTATTCTTACGAATTGTTCCAAAATATCACTAACATTGAATGAGATATAACTGTAGTATTTTAGGAATTAGTTGCATTTTTCTGAACTTTACGTTTTTGTGCTCAATTACATCAATTGTTACAGCTAGTCTTGTTCTTACAAATTATTCCAAAATATCACTAACACTGAATGAGACATAGTTGTGGTGTTTTAGAGCTTAGTTGCGTTTTTTTGAACTTTATGTTTTTATGCTAATTTACATCACATGTTACAGCCAGTCTTGTTCTATGAATTGTTCCAAAATACCACTAACACCGAATGAGACAGAGCTGTAGTATTTCAGTGATTAGTTGCATTTTATTTTAGTTGTAAAACTCCGGAGGTTAATGGCAATCTAGTTCAATTCTGTTCACTGTATTTCAAGTTTGATTGATTGCATTCTTGTTCAGTTCCGTTTAATGTCTTTCAAGTTTCATAGTTAGTTGTATGCTAATTCTGTTCTATTAGACTTCAAGGCCTTCATTATTTATAAACCACTCCTGTTCTTAACTTCTACTAATACATCATCATCATATGAACAAGAATTGGTAATGTCATTTTGAAGTCTTGACTGTTCTGCAACTTCCCATAATTTCACAAACTGCCTCTTTTCCAAAGCTATTCCAAAAGATTTCTAATTCTTGAATGAGGTTTAACAGTGATATTTTGAGTTGTGGAATGGATTAATTTTGGTGTCATAGGTTAATTTAGAGTAGAATTCTTCACTAGGTTGCAGACTATCTTTTTCCAAATGTGTTCCAACAAATTTCTAGCCATGGACGAGATTTTCTTTGTGATATTGTAGATTGTTGTTTACTTAGAAGAACCTCATTACATTAAACTTATCATTTTCTCAAATTATTCCAACATATTTCTAATGAATGAATTGGACTGAGTTCATGTTATGAGTTATTGAGTTCATGCTATGAGTTATTTTTCTTGTTAAAGTATTGCATTTTCTGTTCTCAAGTGCCATACATAGTTTAGAATAGGTTTTGCTCTGTTTTACTGTGACCAACAACTTCTCTTTACCAACACTTAGTTCTTTTCCTCTTAGAATAAAAACACAAAATCAAAAAAATTGGAAAAACACTAAACACAACGTAGTGAGAAACAAATACCTAGGCACATATAGTGCACTTCACTTCAACAGTTTACTAGCCCTGGTTGACAATTTATGACATCAATTTAGGAACACTAAGTTGAGCAGACATCATCAACTTTGTCAAACCTTCCATGTATGCTTTTAGATCATTCTTCAAGTTTTCCATGTTGTCTTTAATTTTTTCTTCCATGTCATCCATATTAGCTTCCATGCAATCTTCCATACCATCCATCTTAGCTTCCATGCCTTTCTTCAAACCATTCATCTTAGCTTCCATGCCTTTCTTCAAAACAACTTCCATTTCATTTTTTGTTGCTCTTTGCGAGAGCGAAATTTGGTGCACTTGCTCTTGTAATTTTGATATGTCATATTTCACTTCTTCGTTTTCATGAGTCATAGTAGAGTCTTCTGAAGGATTAATGGGTGTTTAATTATTCTTAGGGGGCATTTTAGAACCCAATACTGATATCTATTCTACAATATTCCCTTGGAATCAATTCAAAGTGTTTTTTCACACAAGACTTATGCAATTCGAAAAAAATACACGCCTTTTTCTTGCTTTTGAGGAGCTCAATAACAAGATTGAATTATCTCTGTGATTTCATATCTTCAATATCTAAAATTAGGCCTTGTAGTATCCCTCTGAATCCTCTTTTGAATGCCACAAGTTTGACCTCATTTGGATTCTTCAAGGCAAAGTTATACCCAATCTTCCACAACGACCTAATTATGGAATGGTTCAGTAGAGCGAACTTGTACGACATGCCACGTGTCACTGTTTCATCCTTCGGCTATGAAATTGATACACAGGACACTAAAGTCCGTGTGATTACAACTACCTTTTACATAATTCCAATCTAATGCTCAGAGAGAGAGTTATGATGATTTTCCCACAATCACCTCTTTGAGATGAAATTTGGGAGCTTGAAAAAACCCTAACTTCCACAAATCATATCTCCAAAAATATTGCAAAACAAGATCTAAAATTTTTACACAATATTCACCAAGATTTATGCTTTGCTCTGTAAAAATTTTAGCTTCTGAACCTTCGTAGAAAAAAAATTATAGCGAAAATTCCACGATGCCCTGTTTAGGTGAAATCGGGAGCCTGAAAAAACCCTAACTTCCACAACTCATATCTCCAAAATATTGCGAATCAAGATTTGAAATTTTTACACAACATTCCTCAAATATTTCTGCTTCACTCTATAAAAATTTTAGCTTCGGAACCTTTGTAGAAAAAAATTATAGAAAAAATTCCACGATGACCTATTTGGAGCAGTGAAACCCTAGAATCCCAAGCTATGATACCAAATGTTATGAAACCAACTCCAAAAATAGAAGAAAAAAGAGATCAATGCCTTAGAAATAAGCCACTTATAGGGGGAAATCTCCTTTACATTACATAAGTGAACAATTATTGGATGATACAAATGACAAAAACTCCTTCTATATATAGGAGTCCATGGGGTCATAATGTAATCCTAGCCAACCTAACAATAATAATGTAAGGGCACAATAATAACAATATTGGGGTTATAGGGGTACAAAAATAACAATAAGGGGGTTACACTAACACAAATAAAAGAATATACTAGGAATATAGTGACCTAACACGCAATCTTTGTCCAATCCAAATAAGAATTTTCATTCGTCATAACATATTTCATGTACTAGGAAAATGATATATCTTGCTGTGATGTAATCAACTCAATTTCTTCATGTTTTGATATGTAACATTCTGCGAACTCCATATCGCTTCTACCACAAACCATAACTTTTTAGGATCATATGTTCTCTTGAACACAAACATATTCAGGGGTTGGGCCATGGTGAATGGGGGAGGTGAAGGTCGAGGTGGAGGAACAAAATGGGATGGAGTGATGATGGGGGTGGAAGGTTGGTGAATTTCCTCAACACTTTGCTGACTTTCAGACCTCAGTGAAAAAATTCGCGGAGTAGTGGGGTTACTTTCTCCCTTTTCATATTTAAACAATGGTCTATATTCAGTTTCAACATAAGTACTTCAACCTATTTTGAATCGCTTACCGCTTCACGTAGCACTACGTTCTCTTTATTTTAACATCAATATGAGTGCATCCGTAATATATCCTTTTCACACAATAGCATTTTAATCTAGAACTCGAATGAATTCAAGTACTTACCTCTAGGGTTTTTGAAGAACTTGTGCTCTACTTCGCTATAAGGCACATAGGCCTCGATCATGAACTTAGTAATGAACCCTCCAAGGATAGCGTCTATTCAATAATTAACAAGCCTCACAATCTCATTATCGATCCTTTTCAACTTCTAAATCAGCTCCGAGGTCCACGCAGTGGGATTATTATTGAAGTAACCCACCTGCGCTGCTAGTCTTGATATACA
This sequence comes from Pinus albicaulis, assembly GCA_034641835.2. Lineage (NCBI taxonomy): Eukaryota > Viridiplantae > Streptophyta > Pinopsida > Pinales > Pinaceae > Pinus > Pinus albicaulis. Next base: position 876,914,327 of record CM076577.1, read on the forward strand.
CTCGTAAATCTCACTAGCAAATGATGCAAAAATATCTCATACTGATATTTATAGATATAATTATGTAGCCAATGTTAAGTAGAGATACGTGAACTTATGTTTTCTAGCACAACAAATTCATGTTATTTTTTATCAGCCCAATTTTCAATCTCTTCCTTAGACAGATTCCACATCTAGCTATCCCTCAGTCAGATCTCGGTCCCAAAAACGAAACCATTTATTGGCTTGATGGGGTCTACACCTAGGTTCAATGTGACTACGAAGTCCAACAAAACCCACCATTACCAACCCTTTCGGCAACGACCTGCTTGCGCAGATCGAATTCTCACCCGAGGCAATATAGGGGGATGCTAGAACCAGGTTTCTACATCTAGAGGGACACTGGATTGTGGATTTAGGTATTTTCCTTCTTGTCATCTCTTCACAGATCAGATCTATCGATACTATAGGCATTGTTCAAAACATCTGTTGAACTTACTACAGATTGTGTGATCTTACTTAGTTATGCAATAACTAAAGTAAATAACCATAAACAAGATTGCACTATTCAATTACATATCAACACCTTTATTCGACATAGACAATAATAAACAGTAATAAAAAATCAAACACATCAATATAACTTAGATATTCTCAATATTTCTTTCATTAACATCAAGATCCTTATTATACATCCACTTTCCACCCTGCGCAAACAGTTGCAGGGGTCTGCGCACACAACTGCAAACTTCCTAAGGTCTTCATGTACACAGCTGCAGAAGAATTTTACTCTAACCCAAAATAGACTCTGACTCAAAAAAATCTGACATCTAAATGCATTAAGGGACCGAGAATTCATGGGGATAATTTTGTTTCCTCTATTGAAAAATGAAACAATAATTTCTCATTTGATTTTGCCTTAATTAAATTCAGAAAATAAGAATTTCAACATCAACAGATAACTTGGATGATGTTAACTTGAGTGACATGGCTTGTGTCACTCATTTTACTCAATAAATTTGAGTTGGAAGAGTTAGAGTTCATTTTAGCATGTGTGATTTCTAATTTGTCCCAATCAAGGTCAATTTATAAGGTTGTTTTCAGTTAAAATAGTTCCAACTATTGGAATAACTAGTGGAGGGTCAAGTTGTGCAGTGGGACTTCAGTCAAACTCGGTGGTCATCTAGTTAACTGATTAATCAGCCCAAAATAGCTAGTGCATGTAGAGAATTCGAGTTACCTACTTGAAATGGAGATTCCAAGGTCATGTAACATCAATTGTAGACCAGTTCTTAGCGTATAGGTGTTGCATGAAGTCAGATAAAGGAACCAGAGGAATTGCACAATCCAATTGAGAAAATTTCTTAAGGAATAGGGGCTAATTCCAAAGAACAACACAACGAAATAGGAGCTCAAGAAAAGGAAGAAATTGAATAAGTTTGGGTCATAGGCCTTCAATGAGCAAAGAGATAGGTTGAGAACTTGCAGGGTGAGCTCAATTGAGAAAAGAAATTGTAATCCATCTCTATTTCATCTTATTAATGCAAGATGCATTAGGGTTTTTAGCAGATTTCTTTCCTTATATAAAAATACTTGTTGCATGTGTGTTATTTCTTTGTGCATGTCTTAAATTTTTATTCTAAATTGTGAAATAATATACACAAAATAGTAGAGTAGGTTTTTGTCTCGGTGATTTTAGTTAAAACTTCATGAGCAATTTCAAATCTACAACATAATTTCTACATGGTATCATATCTGGACTCATAGTAAAGCATAAATTCGAAGTTGTTTCTCAAAAGTTCAAATTTGGAGGTTAGTGTTGTAGGTTTTCTTCATAACTGAGAAGATGTATTTCAATGGACTAAGGCTAGAGTATTCCTTGGAAGGCACCTCTAATTTTGTTTCATGGAAGGATTACATGGAGGCGGTATTGGATGACAATAATATGCTAGAATACATCAAGTCGAATGTTGAAAAACCACAAGAATCTAATGCCAAAAACCTTACTAAGTGGAATAAAGATGTGGCCAAAGCGAGGATAATCCTATTGGGGGGAGTACATGATCATATTATCTTTAATCTCCATGGAAAGGAAACTTCGTTTCCAATGTGGAAAGCACTATCAAAATTTTTCGAGAATAGTAGTGAACACAAGAAGCAGGCCCTCAAGGATAAACTTTGAATTCAATAATGAAATAAAATAAAATATGTCATTATAAAATAAGTCAATAATCGATGGATTAATCGATATCTCATTCGGGGCTTTCAGGGAAGTAAGAATAGGAGAGCACTCATCTTGGGGTGGGATTTGTACTTATATGCTTTTAGTAGTTATCCTGCAAAAGAACAACACAATTCTATAATATCTGAGCAGGTTCACACAATGTCGTGATGAAATTGGTGGGGTTGATTTTAATGTCCTTGAAGAAGAATTGGTTAGCCTAGCCCTTCCAAGCCTTCCTAAGAGCTAATACAACTATCAAGATTTGGTGAATGGGAGGGATAAACTACCGAATTGGGAGTGATTCTGGTCTGATTTGGCGCAGGAGGAAATAAGGTAGAATACTAGAGATAGGGCTTCATCCAAGGGAGAGGATGAAGAAAAATTTGCATTGGTTGGAAAGGCAAAGAAAGTGAAAGGGAATAAATCTCAATCCAAACTAGAATCGAGTCAAGGGGGAAAGAAGGAAGATTTGTCAAAAATAAAATTCTTCCATTGTTATGAACTTGGGCACTATGCCATGAAGTGTCCACACAAGAAGGCAAGCAAGAAGACCTCAATAGGAGTATAAGATGAAGCTTTGGATTCATAGCTTGAGCTTGAATTTACCCTCATTGCATGCATGTCCAACACAATGATGGGGAGTGTGTGGTACTTGGACAATAGTGCTTCATTCCAAATGACAAGGAATAAATATTTTTTTAGTGACATGGAGGAGAAAGAATTACATATGCACATAAATGTGGGGGATGACGAAAGATAAAACACAGCCGAGGTTGGTACAATCACCTTTCAGAGGGATTCGGGCTCCCCCCTCAGGCTCAAGGATGTCATGTTCGTGCCGGGACTAAATAAAAATATTGCCTCTATTGCAGTTTTGGAAGACCGTGGATATGATGCAATATTCATCAAAGGAAAGGGATCCCTAAGACACATAGCCATGGGAAAGGTGAATCAAATCAAGGTTCGAGTGAAGAACCTGTACAAGCTAGATGTGGAGGATTATGTTGCATTGAGCACAAAGGCAGAGAAGGTGCAGAGCCACGATGTCGATGAACTTTTGCATAGAAGACTTGGCCACTTGCATCATGGAGCTTTGAATATCATGTAGCAGATAACCAGATGCCTTCCTAAAGGATAACTTGAGAAACAGGATGTATCCAAAGGATATAATTAGGGAAAATACTCAAAATCCACTTTCCATGATCGGGACAACAAGGCACATGCAATCCTAGAAAGGATCCACTCTGATGTCTGTGGAACTTTCTCGATAGCCTCCACTTCCAGGAAAAAATATTTTGTCATATTTATTGATGAATACTCACAGAAGTACTAGATATTATTCATGAGGAGGAAGGAGGAGACTTTCTCCAAGTTTGTTGAGTTCAAGGCACTAGTGGAGAAATAAATAGGAAATAAGGTGAAGGCTCTTAAGAGCGATAATGGAGGTGAGTATGTGTCGAATGAGTTTAAATTTTTTTGTGAAAAATAAGGAATTTGACAAGAGTTGACAACACCCCACAACTCACAATAGAACAAGGTGCATGAGAGGAATAACCATAACATTGTGGGATCAACACGGGTGATGTTTCATGACAAAGGCCTACCTCTGCACTGGTGGTACGAAGCATGCAACACAACAGTCTATTTGAATAACTGAAGTCCTCATTGAAATTTGGGCATGATTACACCGAAGGAGGATTTCTCAGGGAGAAATTTTGATTTTTCACAATTCAAGATCTTTGGAGCCTCTGTCTACTGCCATGTATCCAAAGATTCCAAGAAGTAGCTAGAGCTGACAACAGAGTTGGGGATATTTTTAGGGTACACAAAAACTCCCCACAACTACCATGTGCATTTTTCATCCCTCAGAATGACAGTGGTGTGGAGGGATGTAAAATTTGATGAAGAGAAGGCCATGTGGTGCTCTCTTGATAGGGAGCTTTAGATCCCACCAGAAGAGAAGATTTTAGCTCCAAATCAAGAACCTCAAGAAGATGTGGAAAAACCAAAAATTGAGGAGCAGAGAGTGAAGACCACCACTTAACCAAAACCATCCAGAGAAGGTAAGAAAAGGACCATGGAAGCTGAGAGACTTGTGAAATATGTGAGAGAGAAAGTGGACGCTCCTTCAAATCAGCATAGATAGAGAAGGTCACCAGATTGATAAACTAGCTACATGAATTTGATGATAGAGCTTGGGGATATTGAGCCATCCTCAATCGAGGAAGCAGGAGAGAAACCTGTATGAGTTGATGGAATGGTGTAGGAGTATGAATGCATTGTCAGAAACAGTGTTTGGGAAGTTTTACCAAGACCAACAGATAAGTCAGTGGTTGGTTCACAATGAATCTTCAAGGTAAAGAAGGCAACAGACGAAAGTATCAGAAAGCACAAGGCCATATTTGTGGGCAAGGAGTACTCTCAGGTTGAAGTGATTGAATATGAGGATACCTTTGCCCCTATAGCAAGTTACTCATCCATTATATCAATTCTTTCTCTGGATGCACAAATGGGGTGGGAGATCCACCGGATGTATGTGAAAACAACATTCCTCAATGGAGTTATTGATGAGGAGGTGTATATCTAGAAAACAAAATACTTCGAGACTTTTTATCGAGATTCTCATGTGTGCAAAATTAAGTTAGCATTGTGTGGTCTCAAGAAAACACCCCGTTATTAGTATACTAGGATCGATAGCTTTCTCACCGGTTTGGGCTTCACCAAAAGTGAAGTAGATGAAAACCTCTATCATATTTTTGTAGAAGGTAAATTATTGATTATTGTCTTATATGTTGACGATTTTATTTTAAATGGTGATGATTAGATGATCAAATATTACAAGGAGTAACTTTCAAGAGAGTTTGAAATGAAGGAAATGGGTATCATGCACTACTTCCTTGGATTGGAAGTGTGGCAAGGAGAATAGGAATTATTTGTCTCTAAGGGAAAGTATGCCAATGAGATACTTCACAAGTTCTGCATGAACATATGCAAACCCATGGAGACTCATCTAGCGACTAGTTGGAGGAAAGAGGATGCCACTTCCGGTGAGGAAGTGGATGCTACCGTTTATCGACAGTTGGTGGGTTCACTCATGTATCTTATGAACACATGTCTAGATATGTGTTATGCAGTTAAGTAGTTGAGCCAAGCCATGGTTCAACCAACCAAATTATTTTGGATGGCATCTAAGCATGTTCTACAATACCTCAGAGGCACTACCTAGTATGGACTATGGTACAGACAGACAGAGGGAGTGAAGTTGCATGGCTTCACAAATTTAGATTGGGTGGGGAGTCCATCAGAAAAAAAGAGTACATCAGATGGAATTTTCAATTTGGGGTCCACATCGGTTTCTTGGTGAAACATGAAGAAAATATCTGTGGCACTCATCTCGACAAAAGAAAAATACACGGCTGCCAGTCAAGAAACTTGTGAGGATATTTGGATGAGAAAGACACTTTTTGGATTATTTGTTTAGATGATGGATCCCACTATGATGTACTATAATAATCAATGTTTCATCAGGCTCTCTAAAAATCCTATTTTTTACGAAAATTCCAAGCTTATAGATATCTAGTATCACCATCTACGGGATTGTGTGTAGAGGAAGATCATGTTGTTGCAGTACATTATGACAGAGGATCAAGATGCAAACATTTTTAAAAAGGCCTTTTCAAGAGGGAATCTTGAGTTCCATAAGTGCAAGATATGGGTGGTTGATAATCCATTTCTTGCCGAGAGGGAGTGTTGAAAAATGTAGTAAGAAATTCTCAATTTGATTTTTCCTTCATTAAATTGAGAAAATTCGAATTTCCACATCAACAAACAACTTGGGTGACGTTAAATTCAGTGATGTTAACTTGAGTGACATGGCTTGTGTCACCCAGTTTACTCAATAAATTTGAGTTGGAGGAGTTATAGTTTAATTTAGCATGTGTGATTGCTAATTTGTAGCAATCAAGGTTAGTTATCTAAGGTTGTTTTCAGTTAAACTAGTTCCGACTGTTGGAAGAACTAGTGGAGGGTCAAGTTATGCAGTGGGAATTCAGTCAAACTTAGTGATCAAATATTTAATTGATCAATCAACCTAAAATAGCTAGTGCATGCATATAATACAAGTTACCCACTTGAGATGCAGATTCCAAGGTAGTGTAACATCAATTGTAGACTAGATATGAGTGTACATGTGTTTCATGCAGTCAGAGGAGGACCTAGAGGAATTGCACAATCCAATTGAGGAAATTTCCTAAATAATAGGGTTAATTCCTCAAGGAAAAATTCAAGGAAATAGGAGCTCAAGCAAATTCAAAAGTTGACTAAGTCTGGGTAAGAGGTATTCAGTGAGCAGAGCGATATGTTGAGCACTTGCAGGGTGAGCTTAGTTGAGAAAAGCAATTGTAATCCATCTCTATTTAATCTGATTAATGTACAAGGCATTGGGGTTTTTAGTAGATTGATTTCCCCTAATAAAAATACTTGTTGCATTTGTGTTATTTATTCATGGGTGTCTGAAATTTTTGTTATAAATTGTGAAATAATGTCTGCAAAATAGTAGATTAGGTTTGTGTCTTGTGATTTTGGTTAAAAATTCATGATAAGTTGCAAATATACAAAATAATTTATATAACCTCACATGTTAAATATGTATATGACACCATGATAATGGGGATCCACACTAGTAGTGAGGAAAATTTCATCAAGGAAGTTCCATCTAACTTCTCGGTAGCCTTAGGCACCTCAAGAAATCATGGTAAGTCTCAATGTTTTTTTATCTTGAATTCATTAAACTATAAGAGGATGAATTCAAGATTATGATGTCAACCATGGGGGATGATTCACCATTTTTGGAGTAAAAAAGTAAAAAGATTAAAAAATAATAAAATAATAAAACTACTTTTTCAACTCGTATTTTCAACATATCTCCCTAAGGTTTTACTCAAATTTTGAGCGGGAGTACTCGTTGGATGCACAATTTAATTCCCCATCCAAGGAGTACCCATGTTCAATACTTTTGATGGACTCTGCTACACGAAAAATGATAAATACATGAAAAACCATGATTGCAATCAGGTTTTTCATTTATTTATCATTTTTCATGTAGCAGGGTTGATCAAAAGTATGCAACATGCGTACTCCTTGGATTAGGAATCAAATTATGCATCCAACGAGCGTTTACCCTTGAAATTTGAGTAAACCCATAGGGAGATAAGTTGAAAATACGAGTTGATTTTTTTTTTTCTTTTTTCCCTCTAAAATTTGATGATGTAATGTAATATTATTTTATTATTTTCACTATTATTTTATAATTTCCTTAGGAGGCCCATTTCAGACCTCAAAATTCCCCTAATGATTCAAAATTACCTCCCTTCTAGAAAAATACCTAGGTGCACCACTTGTTGAGAATGCCCTCCAAAATGAATCATGGGGAGACCTCCTCTCTAGACTCCATCTCTAGAATATAAAATATTTTTTTTGATTGGACCTTTTGGACTCTTAATTTAGTATGTAGGTTGACCCTTAGAAAATATATTCTTGAAACTATGCCTTTGTACTTGTTTTAATCCCTAGCCACTCCCAAATACATTTTCAAAGCCATTATAGAGATGCAAATATACTTTCTTTAGGGGGGTGCAAGACAAAAATAAAAGGGCTTTAGTAGAGGAAGACAGATTATGTCTTTCGAAGTTGGTAGATGGACTTGGAATGCGAGATATAGAGTCTCTTAGCTTTGTCCTTGGGGATAATACATGGTGGAGATGGCTACACATTGGCAAAAAAATATGGGGAAGAGTATGGAAAAGAAAATATGGTACAAATTTAGTATAGAGTTAATCATAATAGATGACAACATTAACAACTCTAATTTGAAACACTGCTTGGAAAAATAAAAACTTATCGAATATCACTGCTTCTGGGAAATTATGTATGGGTATATTGTTTTATTTTGGGATGACACTTGGAAACAATTACCCAAATGAAGTGATTTTTTTGGATTGCACGAGCTAAGGAAAAAAATGACAAATCACAACAAATTTTACCTTTTTCATTGATGGAACCCCACCAACCTCAACTAGGAATGGTGAACCTAGATCGTTAAAGAGTAGTGAGGTCCTATCCTAGCTCTTCTATACTAACAAGAATTCTAGAGAGTCCTAAGTGAAACCAAAATAAAAATATATTAAAAATAATAATAATATGGTGTTACTAACAAGCTAAAGTTTTCAACATAAAGGAGGTTTATAGGTTAGTTTCAGGTCACATTGACCTTCCTAAATAATATTTTGGAAAAATATTGAGCAATAAAATTTGTGGATTAAGATTTCAATATATCTTTGGTTGATTTCTTAAGGTAAAATATTAACCTTGTACAATCTCACTATAGGAGGATTTTATGGCTCATCATTCTTCCACCTATGTCAACTAAAAGTAGAAACTGCAAATCACCTTCTTAGTAGTTGTTTGTTTGTTTCCAAAATATGGGATAAGAGAACCATCATTTTTAGAAAATTGGATTGAAATAGGGGAAATATCAGAGACATGATGCAACAATAGAGATATAACTGTCAATTAGGTTTATCTTAGGTGGTTGAGTGGAATAATTGTTATCCTCCCCACCCAGGTTCGTTTCTTGCAAGTGACATGATCAACTTTGTTGTAATGTCTTTGAGCCTTATTGTTGAGTTTAATCATATCCCTCAAGGATTGAAATATGTATATTTCTCATGGAAAAAATAAATGGAGATAGAAGACATATGCGAATAAAATCCTAAACCGAGTTTGGAAACTTCCCTTGAGATTTATACTCTAGGAGATTTGGAAAGAGAGAAACAAGAGAATCTTCAAGAATGAAAAAATGTATACAAATCAAATATGGAATAGAATAAAAAATAAAATAAGTGAAAATTTGATGAGAACATCTTGTTTTGATGCATACTAGCAATGTGATGAACATGAAACTAGCATAATGACAACCCTTGAGATCAATTACTACAAATCTCATCCTCACCAAGTATTTAAAATCCCTAGACACTATATGCTAGATAAGTGGCCTCTCTACCATAAGGCTTTGTTAAACTAAATTTTTATGGATCCTCCAAGGGAAACCCATTTAATGAGGCTTTGGTGGAGCCGTCCATAATTATAAGGGACAAATTTTATATATCTATGCATCCTACATGAGCACAAAAATCAACACTACAACTAAGATATATTCCGTGGATTAAATTTTTCGAATAGAAGCAAAAAAATGCTTATAAAAAATAATGGTGGAAGGGGACTCTTAAGTAATTATTAGAATGCTAAAAAATATTCAATATGTATTAATTATAAGAAAAATTTCCAAAATTTGGAGGCTATAAAATGGACTAGAACACTTAAAGGCCACTCTACCCCATATTATTATCATCATCCCATCCCATGTGAGGAGATCTACTAAGAAAGTTGTAAATTGACTCGCTTTGAGGGCTTATCAGTAAATTAGGTAGCATTGGATAGTGAATGGGATCCAATTGATGGAATATTCCTAACCTTATATTTTCTAGTGTTAGCTAATGCTGATTAAGACCCCCCTATATGAGGCAACAAGGGAAGTTAGGCAACCCCAAGCTAGGGCACAACCATCTAGCAACATCCCCAATCCACATTCCAAGGAGGAAATTGTTCAAATTATTTCATGTGAATGGTAATGATGTGATATGTGAATTGGAAGGAGCACAAGGATCTTATGGTGTTGTGCAAGATATGATATAGCTTTGTGATGATTATTTGGATAGAAAGGATGAATAAATGAAAGGATTAAAGGTAGTAGGTAGGTGGCCAAATGAATAAGTCTCCTTGTTCTAAAACTTTGTTTCCCTAATTTTGGTTGCACTAATATTGAAAGGAATGAGATATAGTAGATGTTTCCCTTGTGCTACCATCTAACATTGGATAATATTAAGATCAAATATGGTAACTCATAACCAGAATTGATCAAGCTTTAGTTTACACCTCTGCCAAGGTCTATAAATTTTGAAAGATGTGTCATTCCCCAAGGTAGATGAAGGAATTAGGGACAAGAAGGTTGGAGACAACATGCTTATTATATAACACGACACAAGGCTATGGGATACATAGAGAGGTATTGATAACATACTCCACCAAAAATATAGAAGGAAGTACAAAACATGGAGGATAAAATTTGACTAAAGTGACAGTTCTTTCATGATGTTGAAACCAATTAGGAACTGGGAAATGGATATCAAATATGAGTAGTAGGGAAAGATATACCAAATACCACAAGGCTATAGATGTTTATTGGTAGAAACATAATTTGATGGGGAAATTGTTGCCTTAATGAAATGAATATTATTAGGAAATTCTAACCCAACTGGATGAATTACATATGAATTTCAAGACTTTAGATATCAAGGTCACCATACTAGCAAAGCATGTTCATGGGATGGAGTTTGTAGGACCTGAGCGTACCTCACGTTAGACATTTAAATCTCCAGTCAATATCCCCTTCAAATGACTCCCATAATGCATATATTTCCTAACTTGTTATTTAATTTTTAAGCATATAGCTATAATATTAGGCTCTATAAAACTAGATATAATTATCTACAAAAACTATTTTGTACATAATTGAAAAACAATTAGTCACATAAAATATGGATGAAGGCCATTTTTTACAATTGGTTTGGTTTATCTAGTGACATATCAACAAACCTAAAATATGTATAATTTTTTTTTTTTTTTTTCTAGTATAATATAAATCCTAGAGCTAGCGTACATAAAAAAATATGGAAATAAGACGAAGGAGAGAGAGGGCTAGAGGTTGAGGGTGCACATCCACCATTGCAACCTACCTCCTCATTCTCTACTTGCAGAAGAGGAATATATCTAAGAATAAGGACATTTGCCTTCTAGAGAAGTGATAACCATGATGAATTCATTCCAAAGGATGTTAGATGTACTAATGAATAGGTTAGAAAGGGAAGAGGGAGATATTTAAGTATATACAATAGGATTGGAAAACCCTTTAATTAACCATGTTCATAGAGAGTTGTAATAAGTTAAATTTCTAGAATTTTGGGCTCCATTGATGGGTAGGAGGTTGGAGCATGTTGGAGGACATGGAAATGCATTTTGTTCCAAGAGAGATTACACCTCTAATCTCAAGTTTCATATATATATATATATATATATATATATATATATATATATATATATATATATTGTAGTTAAAGTGAAGTGGTTTATTTTGGTGGAAAATCTATTTTTGCGATCAAGGATGGATGTGTCTAAAATCAAATGGAAGCTATTTGAGGATAATTATAGAGAACATTTCTTCCTAAAGGAGTTTATTGTGTGACAATTAAATGATTTCAACTTGTTAACACATAATGATATGTCAGTATTAGAATATTAGGTAATATTTATATAATTACTAAAGTATGCACTACACCTAAACAATGAGAAATTGCAGGTTAAAAGAGTAAATATGGATTTAACTATAACATAGGTTACGATACTAATGCCATGAAATTTACATGAGGTAATAGATGGAAATAAAACATAGGAAGGACTTGTGGATAGTGGCTAGCTTAGATCATTGATACCTTCAAGTTTATGGGGATAAAGACATGTATCAAAATTAACTAGTGTATTGAGACCTATAGTAGGATACAGGGATGTGCTAGGGGGACAATTACGTGTACTTAGAGATGTCCAAAAGGGAATGATAGGCCACCATTTAGGACACAAGTGCTAAAAATTTGATAAACATAAGAGAATAGCAGGGATAATTTTTCTCAATATGAAGTTCAAAGTCATAATCCTAAGAGGGGTGTTGGTATGTGGGGGAACACATTTTCATAGGGAATTTCCACATACAGAAATAAAATTTAGTCATTAATAGATTTATCCTATTACAAGTGATCTGGGTAAATCCCACTAAATCCATGTAGTGGTGAATAATCACCAAACCAACCATCGGTCCACTATACTTGAAACATTAGATAATATTAATAATATCAATTTATTATTATTAATAAATACATGAGCAATAGAAAGTTCCATTTCTAATAATGAATTATTAAGATAAAAAATGATCCCAATTAATAAAAAATATTTCAACAAAGCATAAATTGCTTTTGGAGTTAAGAAGGAAGTGGGAAATTTAGTTAAGGACTACAAGATTGACATTGGTGTGTAACTTTATAACCATTGTATTCAATTACCTTGGGCTCCTATGATGTAGTAGTAGGTATGGAATAGTTAGAGAGCCATGATGTAGCATTATATTGTAAATCCAATAAGATTTATTTTATGTATGATGCAAAACATAAAATAATCCTAGTGGGGATGAATAGGGATGTATTGTTTATATTTATTTAAAAATTACAATTGTAGTAAATCTCAAGGAAGGGTTGTAAAGTGGTTTCCATAAGAATCATGAACAAGAAGGATGGTATAATAAATATATAGAAATATCATGTGTTATCTAAATTCTAAAATTTGTTTCTATAAGAATTTCTTGGATTATCACCTAAGAGAGAGTTGCAGTTTTTGATTGAATTTAAATTGGGTAAAAAACCTATCACGAAGGCTCCTTACCATATGACGACTGTAGAGTTTTAGTGTTGTAAAACGAGCTTCAATAAATCTTGGATTTGGATCCGTACAAGTATATCATTGTGGGGAGAAATAATGATATATGTAAAGAAGAAATGTGGCTCATGGAGACCTTGTATTAGTTATCAACAATTAAAAAAAGACATGATAATAAATTATCACACATTTCCTAGCATCAATGATTTATTCAATTAAATGAAAGGAATTTAGATATTAAGGCTAGGATATCACCAACTAAGAATAAAAGAAAAATATATTCCTAAGATAATGTTTAAAATGCAATTTGATCACTATGTGTTTGTAGTTTTACCATTTGGATTGGAAAATGTACCTACAATATTGATGAGTTTTATGAATTTTACGAATCAAGTGTTTCAAGAGTATATTCACAAGTTTGTGCAAGTTTTATTCCAAAATAATGGAGGGGAATGAAGAACATTCAATGCAAGTATTACAATGACCTAGAGAGCATAAGTTATATGGTAAACTCTCCAAATATTTGTTTATGAATCAAATATTCATTCAAGTTGGGACATGTAATTTTAAGACAAGGAATTATGATAGATCCAATGATGATTGAAGCAATAATGTAAAGGATGACATCGTCTCACATACATGAGGTATTTAGCTTTATGGGTTTGGTCATCGTTTTTTTTAACCAAAACTGGGGAAATTTTATAATAGTCAAAAAATAAATGTTGTGCTTGAGCCAAACAACAAAGTACATTTTTCTTATGATATACAAAGGATCAAGCATGCTAGTGCCATGTCAAAATTCCCCTACCTACAAAAAAATAATAATGGTGATTTCAAATAGTTCACATAAGTATAAATATTATAGAAAATTCCAAATATCTTGAAATAACATAAAAAATTAGAAGATGTTACAACTATTAGGTTCTTGCATTCCTTATGTAGAATGCATTGGCTCCATATCTCCTATCTCCATAGCTTCAAATTTGTTGCATTGTATTTTCTTTTCAATATTCATTCCCTAAGAAGTTGAGGAACAATTGACTGGAGATACTTGAATCAACGTTTCCTTTGTTGTGTGTTTCTAAGAAAGGAACACTTTGTTTCCAATAGCATTACCATTTGATCAATTGAGTTAAAATATTCATAAATAATTCATTTTTTTACATAAAATGATGTCCACAAACATGAAATTTCTCTACAATTGAGCTAATAACTTCAATATTATTCTTAATTTCCTCCCCATTCACCTGAAGAACTCATGTTACTTATTTTTTTGTCCATGACAGTCACCACATTCATATAGAATAGAATTGGACCTTGAAACACCCAAATTATGAGCCCAAAACCATATGGACTTGCCAAGTATGGGGTGAATTCCAAATTTACTATATAGGATAAGACACCATTTATATCCCCCAAATAATTACAACTGATATACTTTGCTATAGTTTCCAATAAAAAAAGGAAGAACCTAAAAATATAAAGATGTTTATATCTGAAATATAATAATGCAAGAGAGGATATATGAAACGAAGTTTTGGGTTGTAGCTTAGAGAAAATAATAGGGATAAATAGAGTCGAGTCCCACCCAAGCGTTAATATTGGATGCTTAACATGAGGAGAGCAAACATTGTTTCTTCCTTTAAAACCATGATCCTTGAAACTTTTTGTCCAATGTGCATTAATCCACCTTTAAGGTGTATGTCTCCTTCCTAGCATTCATAACCTTACCTTCATTTCAATAATTGCGTGAAAAAATGGTTGAGTGATATATTCAAGTTAATGAAGGACCTTGGGAGTGGTACTCCCTCATTCTTAATATGTGGCTTCATTATGAGGTGGTACTTGATTTGAGGTGGATCACCATTATAAGGTATGACTTGGTAGTGCAATCAGCCATTGATCCTTAAAATCCAAAAAATTTCCTTTATAGCCTCATTTTATAATTTGTCTACCTCCTCTTTTTTCTTTCACAAGACATGGAAGAGATCAATCCTACTAACATGAGTCACTTCCTACTTTATTCTCAATAGGATCGATTACAAGTTGAAGTTTCTTGAGTTTTGATATTTGTTCAATGCTTGGATGACAATTTTTGAGTCTCAAATCATAATTATGGATTTAATTTAATTGAGTTATAACAAGTTTTATACGTTGAAGGAGAGAGTATGCCTCACCCTAGTTGTTTGTGTTGATTCCAAGAGTCTAGGAATATTGTAGTTATGTTTTTCCTTTCAAGCACTAGATGACCTCCCCTACACCTGCCACCCATAGGTTTGGTATGACATTATAGAAGATTTGCAGAATGATTTTTAAATATTGTAAATTCTCTTACTAAATTACATAATAAGAATAAGAAATTTGTGTGTATGGAGTAATGTGAGGAATGATTTTAACAACATAAGTAATTATTAACAACTACTACAATGTTGAAGGTACCATATGTGGATCAATATTTTTTGGTATTTATGGCTATGTTGAAAAAGGATTAGATGGAGTATTAATGAAATAATGTGGGGTGATTGGATACACTTAAGGGAAAATTTGACCACATCAAGAGAATTGTGTAATGCATGACATAACACTTATAGTTATGGCTAACATGTTAACATTTTGGACACCAACATATATTTATGAAAAGTAATTTGAATGTTATACAAATATGGTCAAAATTATTAAGTGAGTATGGTTTTGATATGCCATAATTTAAAATAATTTTAAATAGAGTGGTAGATGCTTTAATTTCCATGGCACATATTTTCTCAAATTTTCCATTGAAGATGAATTTGTGAGAAAAGATATGGATGTTACAATTATAGGATGAATTGTGTAGGGAATTTATGCTATAAATAGAAAATGAAGTGATGAAAGTTTTGAAATATGAAGGATATACCTTGGATGATGAAAAATTATTATTATATTGTAGAAGAATTTATGTACCACTAAATGATGGAGTTCAAAATTCAATCTAAAGATAAGGTCATAGAATAGTTTATATGGCTCATCTAGGAGTAAAGAAGATGAATGCAGATTCAAATCCATTATTATTTTGGAATGGAATGAAGAGAGGCATAAATAATCATATAGCTAGATGTATACAATGTTAACAAGTGAAAGTTGGATAGTGGCATCCAATAGGATTATTGAAACCATATGTGATGCATGGATAAAAATATTAACTAAGTGTGATGGATTTTCTAGTAGGATTACATATGATGCCGATAAGACAAAATTATATCTTTGTAATAGTTGAATAAAAATGAATATTTTGTTCTAGTAAATAATACTTATCAATAACTAGAGATTCCAAGAGTGTTTATCAGTGACATATCAATATTTCATTGAATTCCGAAAAATGTATAGAATACATTATAAGATATAACATTTTAATCATAACCACAAGAATCAAGTTGTGACAAAATAAAGAGAATAAAATATCACTCATTAGACTGAGAGATTGAAAAATAAATTCAAATTCGTTGAATTTCAATCCTTGAATTGAGCACAATTAAGTAACACTCTCTTGAGAGAGGAATGATGCACACTAGATGTGGTTCTTTGTGCACACACAAACAATAAAATGAATCTCCCTCCTAGTATCAATTAACTCGCCCAAAAATGGAGTTATGTAATAATAAATGGAGTTTGAGAAAATAATAGAGTTGAATAAGGATAGGATGAGACAAAAATAAGTGATAAAATAAGAAATAAATCACACATACAACTCCTAACTTCAAAATAATAGCTAAACCCTAAAAATAGGACTAAAACTTAGGATATAAGGTTTCCGAGAATAAAAGGATAAGTGGATAAGGTATATGGATAAGGTTATCTCTAGAAATAGGAAAGGAAGTACACACTATGTGGGAGGATGGAAAGGTAAGGAAGAGAAATTAAGGTGCCATGTCACAACTATGTCACTCCCTAGTCATATCCATATATCATCCTACATGGTAGCACCTACTAAAAATAGTCATACTAAAAATTGAAAATCCTATAAATATCATTCTTCTTAAAATGGGAGGAAATGTAATGGTAGGAAATGTGCATGTGCTCCAACAAGATGCCTCAACCAAAATCCAGATGTAAAAAATAAATGAGTCTTGACAATTTTTGCCCATGTTTGGTACATAGTACAAAACCACCATATGAGTCTCGACGATTTGCAACCATGCTAGGTACTCATGTAGATTATTTTTTAGAACAAAAAGTATGAAAAAATTTAGGTAAAGAGGGAAAAACTATTGGGAAGGAACACCCCCCCCTCCTGCACCCACCCGCTAAATATAATACATACTATGTCTACTTTGAAATTACTATGAAGAAGGATGGAGTTGTTGATCAACAATGCCATCATGGAATTTTCCCTGCATCTATCCTATCCCATAATGTGAGAATCGATTGGTTGTTGGTTTAACCTTCTAATTTATTACAATAGTAGTGACTTCTTGTGGAATACCAAAAAACTAAGGTCTAGTTCTTTGTATCTTGGCAGTATCACCCATTAGATTACTAGTTACTTGTAAATTATGATGTGCCCTTTGTGGCTTGTGATCTATATATGCAATAGGATTCTCATGGACTTATAAATAAAATTATGAAATTTGATCCAAAAAATATGTAAAAACATCTCAAATATATGCCTCAGGAAGAGATGAAAAAGCTGCAATTTATTCCTCCTGGAGTGGATACAGGGGGCCTTCCTCAAACTTATCATCTGATCTTCTCTAATTTCCACATGTGCATGAGTTATAAGAGAAATCCAATTTGAATTAAGAATGAAGGAGAGAAGGAATACAATATAGAATGGTGATCCACCTCACCAACTACAACTTTGGAACCATCTATCATATACAAACTTATCATTGAATTCAAATTAAAATGAACTCTCTTATTTGTACCTAAATGTTTAATATTGTAGATAGAGAAGAGATTCATGGAGAACTTAGGAACATGTAAATTTTTTTGAAAGCTTCCATAATCAAGGTCCACTCTTCCTTCAACACAAACCCTCATAGGAGTGTTATCTCCCATCAACATTAGAGGTCTATTGCAAGTTACCAAGGAAGGAAAATAATGTTTTGATGCATTCATATGATTAGACACACTCGTGTCTAAGAAATGTATACCAAATGATGAATTAATAATAGTAAAAACACGACCGTTACCTCAATCATTTGGAAGATTGTCTTTAATATTCTTCTTGACATTGCATGGTATACAATCTACAAGGTTTTGATGTTGAAGTACTTTTTCCATAATATTAATGGCCTTCACTATACAAGAACTATCCCAATGAAATCCATTGTTACAATATTTTCACTTCGTTCTCTCCTTCTCATTGTTTCCACCCTCGTGGTTAGAATTTTTCTTACATGATTCAATGGTTTCTCCATATATATGATCAATATTCTTGATTTATGCTTGTTCTTCTTGCAAAACTTGCACTATAAGTGCACGGGAATTGGGTTTTTTAATATCTCCCATATGAATGAGATTGTTTTTCTCATGAATGAGTGAATCTATGAAGCCATCCATAGAGGGTGTCTTACAATTTTTTTCCCATAGAAATTCTTGTAGTGTGGAAAGAAGAAACAAATATAGAATACTCAGGTTCTAGGTTTGAAATAACTTAGAGGAAAATATGCTCGTCTTTTCTATCACTTTCACATGCTTTAACCTATTGAAGCAAAGTATTAAACTTGGAAAATAATTAATATAGGGTATAAAAGTTTCTATCACTCAAGGATATGCACCCATTCTTCAATTGATATATTCTTAGCTTATCTAGCTTTCCAAATAGTCCCTCAACTTAGTCCATACTTCTTTGGGAGTTGAGCAAGATTCAATGTGAAAGAACAAGTTTAGATAAATGGACACGAATTGAATAACATAAGATTCATCCATCCTATTAAATTAATTTGAATTATCTATGGATTAATTGGGATTTTCTTCATTGCCCATGCTAATTCTATGAAGTCCCTTACTTTGCAATGGAAGTATGATCTTAGGCTTCCACTCATAGTAGTCGAATGTAGTAACTCCCACAAAAAACTCCTATGATTTTATACCAGGTAGGATTTTGAATCTTTGATATCATAAAATCTTTGATACAACATATTGATTATCTAGTTGTAACAAAAAATTACACTATCAATTGCAAGGCAAAAAAAGAGACGAGATAATAAAAGATCTCTCTTTAGACTAAGAGATTGAAAATACCAATTTTAAATCCTTTATTACATTGCTTGAATTGAAACTAAATTACATTCTCTTTAGAGAGGAACAATTCATACTAGTGTGGTTCCCTATGTATGCATAAGCAAGACAAATAAACTCCCTCCTAGTATCGGTTAACTAGCCCAAAAATGGAGTTGTGTGGTAAAAAATGGAGTTTGAGTCAATAATATAATTGGAAAAGGATAGAATGAGAAAAAAAGAGTGATATTTGAAGAAATACTCACACATGCAACTCCTAACTCTAGAAATACAAATAAACCCTAAATATAGGAATAAAACTCCAGGGATAAGTTTTACGATAATAAAATAATAAGTGGATAAAGTAGATGGATAAGGTTATATCCAAAAATTTAAAGGAAGTGCACACTTGTGAAGGAGGAAGATAAGGATCAAGAATTTCACTCTAATTTCCATGGGATATCCATGTCACTCCCTAGCCACTGCTACATGTCATCCCAAAAGGCAACACTTACTAAAAATTGGCATGATGAAAATAGAAAATGCTATAAATGTCATTCCTCTAAAAATGGTAGGAAACGTGCATGTACTCCAACGGAGAATATATGAAATTGATGGACATATTAAAAATGATAAATAATATATTAGAAGAGTTGTTGTGATGCATGTAATATATAAAAAAAAATTGGGAAAAACTTTTACATATTTTTTATTTTGATTATAATAGTTGTCAAAGATGACATTATTTGACTTTTCGTATGTTAGATTATGTAACATACCTATTAGTTGGGATAGACTAGTGGATAGAGTCCTATTTGAACCAAAAGTGATATAAGAAATGGAAGAACAAATGAATATGATTAAGAGAAGGTTAAAAGAAGTACAAGGCATATAAAAGAGATATGGGGATGTGCATAGAGTTGATGGAAATCACAAAGTTGAGGACAAGGTATTCTTGTGAGTTAGATCACAAAAGAGCTATATTGAATTTGAAAAGGAAGATAAGTTGTTACTACAATATGTGGAACCATTTGAAATTCTTGAAAGAAAGGGATAATTTTCATTTCATTTTGCATTTCCATCATCATTAGAATGTATTCATGATGCTTTTCATGTATCTATTTTACATCATTTTATTTAAAACCCTTCTAATGTTTTTAATTTTTGTCATTTGCAAATGTCAAAGAAGAGAGACTTAACGGCTGAACCAATCCACACTTTGGATTGGTGCACTCAAACCAATGCACAACACAAATAGTTTATCATAAGATCATTTCCATCTTACCCCATGGCCTCATGTTCTTTAGGATTCTCTTAACCAATTCCTTATCCTAGGGATTAAATACCAATAAACAAAACATTGTGATTTGGAATGAATCCTTTGGATTACATGATCCAAATAATTTCAAAATATGTAACACAATAAATTGATTGAACCTCATATTTGCAGAAATAATGCAATATAAGCCTTGATTATTGCATTATTGAGATAGTGAAAGGGGTATCATGTGATTTAAATCATATTTTTTTTTCTTGTTTTAGAATTATTAATTTGTCTATGACTACAAATTTGTTTTAAAACCCTAAAGACCTAGAGAATTAAGGTTTAGTTGAGAGTGGAAAGTACGAGGAATCTGTGGAATTGTAAGAATGGATGGAATTTGACCATGTAAGTTCATCAAAATTCTAAACTTGAAATGTAGCAGTACTGGGAGTGTTTTCCAAAAACCACATCAACATGGCCACACTATATGAATAAGCTCAGAAAAATGCCATCCTTTTGGTCGATTTGGTTACCTCTTTTTCCTTTTTGGGTTCTTCTTGTCATATGGACAAGTGTTCTACAAGTTTCTTGTTTGAAAACATTCATGATATTGGAATGTCTTGTTCTCATAGTCTAAAAATTAAGACCAATATAAATTATTGTGCTTCAATGTTATGTGATATGGAAGTCCTTTTATGAGGTGTATCTCCACACATATTTTTCCGAAAGTGAAAATACCTTTCTCTCTTGTGTCTATGTCCATTTTTTGTAATTTCCCAGCGCATTCCCAATGTCTTCCAAAAATTTGCGGTGTCAGAAGGGAATAAGAAGGTTAGGTAGCCTGTATTGAAATTTAACTAGTGTTAGTATTCATAATTTGTAGGTGAGTCATGAATTGATGTCATTATTGATGCACTTTTCAAAATAAAAGAAAAATCAAATTTATTAGTAAAAAGAAAAAAATATTTTATTGAAATGGGTTTCTTGCCCATCATGTTGTGGTCCCAAGTCAAAACACCCATTGAGTGCTCTAGAGGTCTTGTTGAAAATTCAAAAGGTCAAGTTCATGGTGTCTTAGCCCTTATAAAGCCCATGCGTCAAGAAATAAAAATGTATAATACAAAATGTCATGTCTAGAAGCTTCTAAGTGATGGGTTGACCAACCCTCTTCATGTCAGCCTAGAGAGGCATAATTCACCTCCTTATAAGCCTATAAAAGGAACTTGTTATCCTTATTTGAGACATACATCATATCATACAATATTAATCTAATTCATACAAATAAAAAGAGAATATATGATCCAACGAAGTTTGAGGAAAAGAAGAGAAAATTTTGAAGAGGCAAGCGAAGAAGGAAAATCTACGTTTGGGAAGCTCACACGTGAAGATCTGTTGAAAGAAATAAGGTTTCCTTAATCATATTATTGTAGAGTATTGGTTTGGGGTTCTGGCTGGCTCATCACTTGGAAGGTTTGGTCTTGGGTCAAGGGCATGGTCTTGGAAGTATTCATTGAACAGATTCTATAAGAAGAGATTTTGTGGGTTTTCCTCTCTAGGAGAGGTTTTGGCCCAACTAGAAACCTACATTTGGTGTTCTTGTGTTTGTGTTGTGATCTTATTATTTTAATTTATCTTGATGATAAAACAAAACTAAATGATAATAACAATGTCACAAGAAAAATTCATGGATTAAAGAGAAATCAAATTTAAATAACCCTAACTATTATGCCTTAGATTTCTCAACATGTATCAGATCAAGGTTCTTTGAATTAAGGGTAAGAAAGAAGATGATTTTGGTATCATTTCACCTCAAGAAGAGAAAATTTCCTAGACCAAATTTGTGGAAGAAAATATATCAAAATTTATGGACACAATATCTAGCCCTAATTGCAGAAATAAGGTCTCTAACATACACAAAAAGGAGAAAAAAGTTTTGGAGGGATACAAGAATTAATTTTGATGGTCGAATAGCTAGAATATCTACACTTCTTAAAATGAATTAATCAATCAAGAAATAAAAGCTCTAGATTCATTCTATTAGTCATCTTCTTTGTGGTTTTAAAGCCCTAATCTCTGAAACAAGGCTGCAAGCCTACTCTTGTAAAGTGAAGGCATATATTCTTGAGTTTGAAGGGATCAAGAGGTTATTCAAACAACATATGAAAGGCCACAAAATTTGGTGGAGCGAAGGTCAAAAGAGACCTTACAAGGTCTGCAATCTCCTTTCAAAACCTATGAGTTGTTGAGCATCTTCGAATCTTTGGAGCAGAAATCACTATTGAAAAATGATACTCCTATGCATAAAAGAGATTCAAGATCAAGGATATTAATGAAAATATTCCAAAACCACACTACACTACGTCCATCTAAGACATATGAATTTTGAGTACAAAGTTTTCTCAAGAAAAAATGAAGTTATAGGCCTAATTAGAAAGCTACAAGAAGGGAGCTGAAACTTCCCTATCATACCCTTAGTCATAATTCCAACAACATTCTCAAGTGTCAATAGAATCATAATATGCATAGTAGTATATATCCTTCAATAAATTAAAATTCTATGCATATAAAATGAATTCTTGATCAACTATTTTGAGCGTAAGACTTATTTGAAGGTCACTATCAAGGATACCGAAGTTCTGAAGAAAAATAATTTGAGATTGAAAGATTCATTAGGTTGTATAATCAAGCTTCATTTACCCTATGATTCACTAATATATGTACAAGACAAGATTCCGTAGTATGGGATGCATGTGATAGGAAGGTTATGTGTGTGTGTGTGTGTGTAGTTCAAACTCAATCAACAATAAGCTGACCTCTTCCCTTGACATTGAAAGGTATTAGAATTGATATTATAAAAATATCGAGATCATTTTTTTGAGTATGAGAAGAATTCTTCAAGAGAAAATTTCTAAGGATATTTGAAACTCGAGTCCCGGTATTTAGCTATAAAGTCTAGGCATATAAGCTTCACGCAGTTGTAACAATAACAACAAGAACATCTCCTTGGAATCAGTGAAGTTATGTTTTAACAAGAAATATTCAAAGCCAACATTTTGGTAGAAGAAGACTTCATCAAGTTGATAAATTATAGAGGGATATTGTTGCAATCAGTTCTTTGGACCTGTGCATCATCAAGTTGCAAGAAAAAAAGCAAAAATTTATTGATCTTGAAGAGATATCAGTCTAAATGCAGTATTATGACAATCATCTCTTTAAAGAAAGGTTTTGTTTTTTGTAAAAGATCACGAAATCTTCAATTATGTTCGACTATGGAAAAGGGTTGATTGATGACAGGAATAATCAATATTTGGGTATAAGACATATCATTTCAGACAACAAGCAGGAAACTCATAAGCAAGAAGAGGCCACTACGATAGAGGTATGTAACATTGAAGCATGTATGATATATTTTATTAAGGATACAACATGAAATATTGTAGGGTAGCTGTAAGAATCTAGGATTTGTTGTTAAATTTGTTGATAATGGTAAAACCCTAGACATATAGAAACCCTATCCATATAGAAACCCTAACCATTTTCCCTCATAGAAACCCTAACCATCAGTATTTAGGGTTTGGGCATGATCTAGGGCTCATGTCAAGTAGGCATGTATAAGGTTAATATGGAAACCTTGGTATAGGTTTGGAACTTGAAAAACCTAGGAATACAACCTATAAGTCTCATGGTAACCCTATATTGATAGATTTACATCATTCTTTGGTTATTGTATAATTTTCTTGGGTGTACTTGTTAATGAATGCTGCATGTACATGAAGTAAAGGAAGAAGCATGAGTAGATCATCTATTTTGGAAAGCATGATGGAAGGAGGGAACTGTAAGGACCCTTAGATCCTTGGGAAATATGATATATTCATGATATAATTGTGAAATTGTGGATGCATGGAAGCGTTAATAACAACATACAAAATAATTGATGAACCTGATATAACAATCAACAATTTGATATAAATATTTTGCTGCAAGTTGATGATAAGGATGATTTATGGATCCTCCTTCATGATGTCATGGGATAAGTTCTTCATCTTGGAAAAATGACCATGATGCTATCATTTTTATAATATACTCTCTCTCTTTGGAGTAGGCCTCTTAAGAAGCTTGCTAGTTCAGTTGCAACACGATATATCTCATTCTGGAAATGATGGGTAGGGATAGATGACTAGATGAGATATGTTATGCTAAAGAATCTGATGAAGATTGAAGGAAGAACATGATGTTGATGAAAAAATGATATACTATTAGGTTCAACACGATCCTACTATATGTAGATTCAATTTAAGAAAGACATGATGACTCCATTGGGTTTTTGCCTTGGGACTTAGTCCAAGGCGCTGATATACACCACAATGACAGATATACTAGCAAATTACAAATAGTTTGATGATTGTGTCATTGTGGATCACTTTATAGATGGATACATTTTCGAGCTTGATGATTATTAGTTCGTGAATATGAAATTGATGAAGATGATGACATAAAAAAGGGCCATCATAAAGAGGTAAATTTAATTTGATGTTAATTTTGATATTTTAACTCATCTGGTTGAGTTGAAACAGGGCTACCAAAAGAAGGTTGTAGAATTTCACCTAGTACTAGTACTTAAGTGATTGGATGGAATATTGTGAAATAAGCATGACTTGAAAGAGGTAGTTGTATGAAGGATAACCAGATGTGGAATAAAAGATCACTTTCCGAGGAAGAAAAAAAATGACATGACTGTTGGTTCAACAATATAGTTTGTTGAAGGGAAGTGATGTAAAAGATGGCCTATGCCCTACAAAGAAGTTATGAAAGGCTCCATGATGAATAAGTCAAAGTTTATAAAATGATGATGCTATATATAGAGGACCCTGTAACGTTCAAAGAGTCACACATGTGATGATAACGATAGTGCCCTAAGAGCTACTATCATAGTAGCTGATGATTGACACTTCTCCCTCGCTGAGAGGAACTCCTCCTTGGTTGAGAGGTTGTGACAAATACAATTCTTTGCTTTATGTGTCATGCAATAGACCAGGAATAACAAACGTAAGTCTTAGTGAAGGCCATGAGGAAACAATAATGTTCGGAGGATTGGGTAAGCATATGAGACAAATACTCCTTAAGGATTTAGAATCCAAGATAGGAAGTGGTCTGGTGACCGATAATTTTTTAGGATGATTTAGGGAATCCAATAGGTAAGATTAGTCGAAGATGAAATTATGTGAGGATGTGTAAATCCAAGACAGGAATGGTCTTAGAAGGACATACCTTGTGAACATATCTGGATGGGTTATGTGCCTTAAGAGGTAGTGTGGTGTCTCACGTAAAACCTCCCAACATTGTGCTCTAATTTATTGAGAGATAGAGCTTGTTAGTCAAGGCCTTGTTATGTTGACAATGTTGGTTTATATTGATCATAATGTTGATGCTTAATATGACTTAATAAACCAACTCTTCTTATGAGAATATTTCAATGGAAGTATTGACCTCGTACCTATGGTCCATTATGAATACCTCCCTAGTTAAGAGGGAGCGTTGAAATGTAATTAGTGGCGGTCTTCATGATTTGTACTTGATTCATGACTTGATTCATCACTTGATGTAATTTTCAAAAGAAAAGAAAAAGAAAAATTATTTGTAAAAACAAATTATTTTATTGAAATGGTTTTATTTTCCATCATGTTATGGTCCTAGGTCAAAGCATCCATTGAGTGCTCTAGGGGTCTTGTTGACAATTCAAAAGGTTAAGGTCATGATGTATTAGCCCTTGGAAGGCTCATGTGTTAAGAAAGAAAAATGTATAATATAAAATGTCATTTGTAGAAGCCTCCAAGTGATGGGTCGACCAACCTTCTTCATGTTGTCCTAGAGAGGCCTAATTCACCTCCTTATAAGCTTATAAAAGGAACTCACTATCGTAATTTGAGACATACATTACATCAAGAAATAATAATTTGATTCATATGAAGAAAAATAGGACATCTGATCTAGCGAAGTTTGAGGAAAAGAAGAACGAATTCTGAAGAGGCAAGCAAAGAAGGAAAATATATGTTTGGGCAGCTCACACTTGTAGATTTTTTGAAATAAATAGGGTTTCATAAATCATATTTTGCAGAGAATTGGTTTGGAGTTCTGGCTGTCTCATCACTTGGAAGGTTTAGTCTTTGGTCAAGGTCATGTTCTTGGAAGTCTTCATTGAACATATTCTATAAGAAGAGATTTTGTGGGTTTTTCTCTTTAAGAGAGGTTTTAGCCCTGACTAGCAGCCTACATCTGGTGTTCTTGTGCTTGTGTTGTGATCTTATTATTGGAATTTGTCTCGATGAAAAAACAAAACTTAATGATAATAATAATGTCATAGGAAAATGTCATGGATTAAAGATAAATCAAATTTAAATAACCCTAAACTTTATGCCATGGATTCATCCTCACCTAGATCGACATGGTAGAAACCACCATAGTTGTGGAAATGAACTCAGGGAACCATGGGGTAGTAAAGAACCTGAAATTTACCTAGAACCATTGCCCTTCAAGTAGAACAGTGTATAGGTCCTTCTGTGTGTCAAATTGGACTATAAAAAATCCTTTAGAGCATAAATATATATCAGAATTAGAAGTCCATGAAATGTAAACCCATTGGAATAACACTTAAAGTTTTGGACATATGCCATTGAATTTGAAAATAATTGCATTTGTTTGAAGATAAAAGAAGAGGAAATAAACCTCTAGGTTATTGACCAATATGACTAGGGCTTGCTCCATTTGATCTACTATATAAGGACCTGTAATATTTGGATTATGTTCAACTTGGGAAAAAGTCCTACCTTGAATTACTTCCTTGAAGGAGACATAGATTCCATTTGATGTCCTTGCTGCAAGTGTACCCCCACGTAGCCTTGAGTTCATGGTTATAGATGAGTTTCTTTGGGTATTTTAATCCTTGAGCGGGAAGGAATCCTAGAGGACATTCCCTTTATATTGTAGACATTGGAACTTTACCGAAATTCCCCATTCCCTTTCAATAGATTTCTTTAGAGAGAGGATAGGGTTTAAACATTTTTCCCAAAGAATAAAATACTTGCCCCAAAGCCTCATGGGATTCAAATGCATTATATTTCCATAAAAAAATATGCAGCAAGCTAAAAATGCGATGAATAAGGGGGAGATTTTTTGTATTTCCTGACTTATATTTTCTCCTCACTCATGCCAAGCCAAATCTAAGAATCCTCCTTCAATCCAATCTACAAGATTCTTGGATGCATATTTGGAACATATCTCTTTCCCTATAAACAACCTAACAGAGGATGGATTCGTTGGCCAGGCCCCCCTCTGTTTTCCCTGACCATTAAGCCACCCAAATTGGATGATAACTACATCTCTGCAAGAGACTTCCATTCTCATCCATAGCCTTTACAGAATGCAAAGAAAATCTCATTGGCCTCTTGGCTAATGACGATGCGTGCACTAGGAGATAGTTTGTGTGCGGTGGTGACATCAAGATTTTAATTGCAGTGAAAAAAAACCCTAGATGGATGTGCCATCCTTGTCTCTCCAATCCAAAAAATAGAGCATGATAACAAACCATTGAAAGAGAAAAAATGTTGAAATATTTTCTATAAATAAAGGGCCTTGTTTAGATATTTTGACAAGATATTTTATTTATTAGATACTTAGAATGGGCCTATAAAATTTTTTAGACATCCTAAACCAATTGGACATAACGTAGTTTAAAAAATCCATAAATTAGCTCAGAAAATAATGGAAATTTTGGTAAGATTATGATAAAATCTGACAGAATGTTTTGAAAATCTGGGTTATAGCTGTCAAACTTGAATATTTTGGGTGCCTCATAGATTCTTGATGGTTCTGAATCCATTTCCACCATCAAAAAATGATTCAAACACTCCAGCATTCTGAATTTCTTATTTTTTTATACTGGATTCTGGAAATAAATTTGTTGTTCAGGCGAATTTGTGGCGTCGGTAGACAACACCTTTAAAACCTATTGTCTAAAATTAGTGATAAGAAGGTTCACATTTATTGTATAATTAGTTTGAAACAATTCAAACTCTTACATCATAATTAAGATTGTTTCTTCTCGACATGTTCATGGAAATATTACTGACATAAGAATAGATTATTTTTATTCATGTAGTCTAAAAAACCCACATATTAGCCCGAAAAAAATGGAAATTTTGACAAGATTATAACAAAATCCGGTAGAAATTTTTGAAAAGGGTTAAAAAATATCAAACTTCAGGATTTTGGGTTCCCTAGGGGTTCTTGATGGTGTTGAATCAATTTCCACCATCAAAGAAATGATTCAAGTACTCCAGTAATCTATTTTTTGAATTTTTTTTACTAGATTCTAGCAAAAAAATTGTCGTCCAGGTGAATTTGTGGTGTCAATAGACAACACCATTTTTATTTACATTTGATTGAATTCAATAGTAAACTATTCAAACCATGTTTTGAATTTACAATTATAATTTGGCCAGACATTCCAGAGTTTGGAGGAGCTGCATGCAACAAAAAATATTCCACATCAAATTTGTCAAATCACAAGATTTTTTTTTTGGTTATATATATATATATATATATATATATATATATATATATATAAAGAAATGAGAAAGTTTAAGAAATAGAATTGATGCAATTCATTTACATAACCAATAAATGCCTTTTGTGACATATGCCTCATGTGCATATTGTCTTTCCTCTCACCTTTTCCATATCAATAAAGTGCTACATGGATTTTTTTATTGGTGGATATGTTTGGTATTTGACCCTTGAATGTGGTTACATGTGGAAAAGTTATGAAATCCTTTGTTTTATCCCCCATATCTTTTCAATATTTGAAAAAGAATTAATTGTTGCAAGGCTAGTTGATACTATAGTCTATATTAGTAGCTATGATAGTAGTTCATATGGCCTCTATACTTAAAATAATGAAGCCCATTTCCGTGATTCATGGAGGTTCATCACCAGATGAAACTATGTTTGTTTTTCCATGGGTAGTTGATAGTGACCTAGAGTTTCTATCCACTAGAAAAATTGTCAATATAATCATTAAAGTAGAGCTTGGAAGTTGCTTGCAATATAGAAATGGACGTCGTATAGTGGAAATATACGTATTATAGTGTGAAGAACATCCCTTGAGGCACTTTTATTGTCTAATTGTATGCATTTTTGATGCCTTGGCCGCACTTAGTTCCTTTCCCTCTAAAAAAACCACATATAGTGACTTTCATGAAAAATCTAATGCATGATTTTTTTTTAAATATTCGGGTGGGGAGGATATAGTTGAGATGCATCATTTATTTCCATATTTATTCTAAAAATTTGGGACAATGTTTTCTAAAGAGGAGGTATATTTAGTGACCCATTTTGATTTGATTATTCAGACAAAAATAGCCATTGTTAATTGTGGTTATTTCTTTACAAATGGCCCAATTTATTAATTGATATGATGATGATGAGGAAACTTAAAAATTTAATTATCTGATTGGGTTTAAATGATGATTTACTAAATGGATTTGTTTAGAGGTTTATATGTAGCAAAAAAACATGTGTAGCTTGTTTGTACTTGTAGTGTAGAATACATAAATGTATAGTAAATAATATATATTGATAAGTTGATAAAAAATGAATGATGGTATATTGCCTTCATGATAGTTGTCTATATAGGATTTGACAAGCCATGAAGGTGAATGGTCATGTCATTTGACCCTTTAACCTTTCATAACTAATAATTTTTGATAATTAATTATTTTATTTTATTTATTTAACTAATATTTTATGAATTATTTTGTTCATAACATTTCCACCTTTTGTTTTTTTTTTTTTTTGCCCTGCCTGAGCCTGTGCTCTGCTCTTGAGCTACGCTCTGCCTGTGGCGCCCTAGTAACTGATCACTGCTCCTTGCTCGAGCATGGCCCCTCCGGAGTCCTCCCCGGAGGTGGCCTCTTTTCTGCTCCAGGCCCAAGCCTTCTATGTTCTTGTAAACTCTTTGGCCCCACCTCGCCCTAGGCCGATGATCTCCAAATTTGTGAAAAATCTTGATGGATTACATGAGGTTGTTCTTCCACCTTCTCTCCCTCGCATGGATGCCCTCTCTCTTGCTAAGAAGGGCCTCATCGGACAACTCACCGGACTCTGGCCCTCGTTAAAGACCATGCAAATATGGGTCGAGCGCAACTGGTCTGACAAGATCACCGAAAAAATTTCCATTCGCTTATGTGGAAGGGGCTACTTCACCTTCCACTTTGAGATGAAAGAAGATAAAGACTTGATCTTCAGAAATGGACCCTATTTTATGGACACCAGGGGCCTGTATCTCATCAAATGGACTCTGGATTTTGATCATGAACTTGATGTTTCAAATGTTGTACCCGTCTGGGTGCGCCTCTTGCACCTCCCCCTACACTACTGGAGGGATGATTTTGTTCGAGCCATCGGGAACGTAGTTGGAAAATTCATAGACCGAAGTGAGCCAAAGGATAACATGCAAGCCTGCACTAGGATCTGTGTAAAGGTGGATCTGGGCAAAGGCCTTCCCAAGGCTATCAAGCTAAAAGTCGATGAATAGACGCATATTCAGCAACTCGACTTTGAGAAGATCCCATTTAAATGCAAGGTATGTCACGAATATGGTCACTTTGCCAATCGTTGTTAAAAAATGATTGATGTTGAAAGTACGAAGAATGATTCTCAATGGGAAACTATGAAGAGTAAGAAAACTACCTCTAACCCTAAGAATAACACCCCTGTAGCGCCTCCTCCTAAATCTAACCCCTCAACCTCATCTTCTCTTAAGATCCTAGATCCATCCCATCAAACTACTGCACCTTCCCCTCCCTCCCCAAATCCACGCTCGACCTCTCCAATCCATTTTCCTCCATTTTTCCCCCTGATGAGGATCCCCCCATTCCTACCTCCCCCTCCCAACTTGACTCTCCTCGTCCCACTCCCTCCATCCCTGACCCTCCTTCCTACTCCCCAGATCCTTCTTATATCTGAATCACAAGAAACTCTATGAAGGAGCATGGAGCAACATTGTAAAACACTAAAAAGCATGGCCTCAGAAGGAAATCTTCAAAGCAGCACTGTGATGAAAGCACACAAAAGGATATCGCATTGGGAACTAAGAACCCCATTGAAACTTACATATTGGGGCAGAATAGCAAGGATACAGGACGAAAGGAACAAGGAGGGAAAGCAAATCTCCAAACGACCTTCTTGTAATGATGAAAGTCCTCTCATGGAACAACAGGGGTTTAGGGAACCCCTCCAAATTAGCAGCCCTAAGAGACTTAATAAATCAAGAGAAACCATAAATTATGCTCCTGCAGGAAACAACGTAGGGAGATCTAGAAATGAAGACAATAATGAACAAAATGAAGCATTATGGTGGCACCCTATTTAAATCAAGGGGAGCCTCTGGTGGGTTAGCCACCCTTTGGAACCACAACATATGGAATCATAAAGACACTACAGTAAACCATAATTGGATCAAAGCAACTCTAGAAAGCTACAAAGACTAGAAAGAGATTACTATTTACAATGTTTATCATTATAGAGATAAAGAGATTTGCTGGAACTCCATTAAAGAATACATAGATAATGAGGACAAAAACAACATTATAATGGGGGAGATTTCAATTTAATCCTCCACGCAAATGAGAAAAGGGAGGCTATTTCAATCCGAACCCTTCTCGCGATTAGCTTGAAGTCATCATGCAAGACCACGAGTTGGTTGACATTGTCCCAAAAAATCGTAGATACACTTGGAGCAACAAAAGAATTGGGAGAGGAAATATCATGGAAAGACTGGACAAAATTATGGTTGCCGTCACCCTCCTGTCATATTACTCCATTGCCACTGCTAGCGTTCTCCTTTTCTCAGCCTCTGACCACTACCCCATCACCCTCACTTTTGGTGACCACCACTCACTTGGGCCCATTCCCTTCAAATACAATCCGCTCTGGAATGACATCCCAGAAGCAAACCAGTTGGTGCGTAATACTTGGATGCAACACATTGAAGGCTCGCCCTCCTTCATATGGGAAACCAAGTTAAAAAAAAAATAAATTGGCCTTGAAGGATTGGGCCAAAACTCAGTACAAAGAGTCGGAGAAGGCCAAGATAGAAATTAAGTCCAAACTGAATGATGTCCACAACATCATCGATACTCATGGCCTTAACCAAGATCTCCTCATCTAGGAAAAATACCTCTATTGGTAGCTTTTCAGAGCCAACAGAAAAGAGGAGGAGAAATGGCGAGTCAAATCAAGGAATCTATGGCTTCAAGCAGGTGATAAAAATACTGCCTTTTTTCACAAACAATCCACAGTTCAAAAAGCTAGGAATAAGATTGCCACCATCATTGATGCGGAAGGTCACATGCAAACAGATCAAGAATTAATTAAAAGCGCTTCCGCCAAGAATTATAAAGACCTCCTAATAGAGACAAAAAAGGCCGGAAGATTACTCTGATCTTCTGCAACACTTTCGAGTCATGATTACCGAGGAAATGAAAAACACATTCAACAAAGAGATTGATGAAGAAGAGGTCAAAAATGCGATTTGGGCCTTGCACCCAGATAAAGTCCCCAGGCCAAATGGGTTTCTATTAGTTTCTACAAAACTTATTGGGATCTAATAAAAAAGGATCTTGTCAAAATGATACAATGGAGCCAAAGGAAGAAGAAAATTGGGGGCTACACCAACTCTACCTTCCTTGCCCTTATCCCCAAAGAAAATCGCCCCTCCTCCTTCTCTAGATTTAGGCCCATCTCTCTTTGCGACTCCTCCTATAAACTCATCACTAAAATGATTGCCATGCACCTCAAACCACACCTTCATAGCCTCATTTTGGAAAATCAAGGAGGCTTCATCTCCCAAAGGAAAATTACTGATTCAATCCTCCTTGTTCAAGAAGCCATTCATTCAAGCATCTCACACAAAGAAAAAGGTTTTATTTTAAAGCTTGATCTTGCCAATGCCTTCGATAGGGTCAATCACTCTTTTCTTATTGTTGTTCTTCAAAGAATGGGTTTTGACCCAACTTTCTTTCCCTCATCAAATCTTGCATCTCTGGGCCTTGGATAGCTCTTCTTGTCAATGGCAGACCAACTCCCTCCTTTCAATACTCTCGAGGTTTAAGGCAGGATGCCCTCTTTCCCCCTACCTTTTCATCCTCATGGCAGAATATTTTAGTAAGGCCCTGGATCATATGAGGCGAGCTGGCCTCATAACGGGCATCAAATTCAGCAACGGTGTCAAAAATATGAACCACTCCCAATTTGTAGATGACACTCTTCTGATGGGTGGAGCATCGAATATAATTGCACAGCGATTTAAAATGTCTTGGAAAAATTCATGCTCTATTCCGAAGGTATGATCAATCATCAAAAAAGTTGCATTTATGGTTGGAATGCCACTAATCAAACCATCCACAGTATTGCTAACATCTTTGGTGTTCCTTGCAATCTGAATTGGGACCAATTCACCTACCTGAGCATGCCTGTCAGCGTTGGCCCCTTGAAGGCTGAAGTATGGAATATTACTATTGACAAAATGAAGAGAAAAGTTCAACAATGGGGCTCATCATGGCTCAATCTAGCAGGGCACCTTTTCCTCCTTAAATTTGGTCTCTTATCTCCGCCTTTGTATCACTTCACCCTCCTTCATGCCCCTGCTATCATCCACCTCAAATTCGAATCTATCATTAGGCACTTTCTATGGCAAGGAAGAAAGAATGAAAAAAAATTATAATCTTGTCAAATGGAGGCAAGTAATCAAAGATCAAGAGCATGGAGGAATTAGAATCTGCTCTTCCAAGCTCTTGAACCAAGCCTTTGGAGGGAAGATTGTCTGGAGGCTTA
The DNA here is from genome assembly GCA_034641835.2 of Pinus albicaulis. Lineage (NCBI taxonomy): Eukaryota > Viridiplantae > Streptophyta > Pinopsida > Pinales > Pinaceae > Pinus > Pinus albicaulis. The sequence continues at coordinate 876,948,478 of CM076577.1, forward strand.
TCAGTGGGAATCATGCATGGTGGAAAAAATTCATGGAGGCAAAATACCTTATTTCTACCCGGCAACAACTTTTTGACCATGACATTCCTAATAGACCCTACTCTAAAATTTGGGCCCTCTGCAAAAAAGTCATTCCTTTTTTAGCCCAAAATATCTCGAAAATTCCCATGGGAGGTAACTCCATAAACATAGGGAAATATCGCATTATGGGACAAATTCCCATCTTAGATAGGCCTAGCACCCAACACATCATCTCTCACCTCAACAATATGGGCCTCAGCCTCTTAAGTAAATTTTCCAAATGGGATAACCAAACTCAAATCTGGACTGGTTGGAAATTCCCCAAAGTCCCAACCGATCTTGAAGCTGATCTTGGCACCCTCCAATCTCACCTTTATGGCTCAGCTCCTTTAAAAGAAGACAACATTGATGGTTTTCAATGGGACCCCTCAAGCTCAACATTTACCATCAAAGCCACCTACCAGCAACTCTGCAAGGACTATTATCCTGCTACTATTTGGCCCAATTGGAAAGCAGTTTGGAAATCAAAAGCAATTCCCAAGATCAAGATCTTCATATGGACTCTCTTGAAAGATAAAATTTTAACTTCAGAAAATCTCAAAAAAAGAGGTGTGTCCGAACCCTCAATGTGCCCAAATTGTCAAAGTGCTGAAGAGACAACTCTCCATCTCTTCATTGGGTGTCCCTTTGCTGCTCGCTGCTGGATTGAGCTCATCCCTTCCTTCCAGCCTTGTTGGGCACTTCAAGGCTCTATTGCAGAGGTCCTCCAATCTTGGAAGAACAAATACCCTTGGGGGAAAAACAAGAGAAATATTTCAAAGAGGGTCTAGGACACCCTGCCATACGTAGTTTTATCGAATATTTGGCTTACTAGGAATAGGAAGATATTCAGAAACAAAGAGCCTTCTTTCAGGAAAGTTTGCAGCAAGTCATGGAGCCTTACCCTCGAAAAAATCTCTGCCAAATGCAACAACATAATTGACTACAATGAGCTCTGTGTTGAGGAAAGGAGTTTCCTTGGAAATCTTTGGGACATAACTAAGCCTCCTTCAAATCAACCCTCCAGAACTGACACAAGCTGGAAGATTAGGCTCAAAGAAGAGAAATTCACCGATTGTACTAACAACAGCGCAAGACCTAGTCTCTTCTTTGATGGCGCTTCAAAAATGAATCCGAGCATGGCGCTTCTAAACCATCCGATCTAACAACTAATTCGTCACTTGCAAGATTCAAATCCTCACATCACAAATTTTTTAAGGGTGTGACATAGGAAATCACTATGTTTAATAAGTGTTTTTAAATAGCCAATGGCATACAAAACACAACATCGTTGGTTACGTTCCCTATGCTTTTTTTACAATGATTTTGGATAACATTGCACGAAGTGAGAGATCGTTAACGACGGTTTGGGAATTCCACTTCTCCCACCATTCTATGGTTTCTCAGTTCTTGATTTCTATGAGTTAGTGTTTATTGTAGTTAGAACAGTTACCGTTATTCACTGGCCTTTTTCTTATATACATGAATTAAAGAAATCACCTCGTGCAAAAAACCTAGTTTATTTCAATTAAATTCAGCGCTCCCTAGGAAGAATAAAACGTTTAAGCATTTTTTCATCACATTTGAAATAAATTGTCGATGAAAATTCTTTTGAGAATTTATCATATATCACAATTTCCATATTTCCTGGACTTTGAAATTTGAAATATGTACCATCAGGTGAGATTTCTATATCTTGTATTATAAACAGTTGACTATAATTTTTTAACTCAAAAACCTTGAATTTCCCCTCCTCCAAATTATAAATGATACCCATGCAATTTGGAATATCATATTCACAATCATTTATGACGAACTTTCCTTGAAAAAAAATGTTGGTGGTCTGTCATACTTTATTTTACTTTTATGGTTGGAATTTGCAGGTTTATAATCCTTACTCGAACTAGAATTTTTCTTGGACCCTTGCACTTAGTCACAAAAATTATTAGTGAATAATTATGGTTATTGCAACAAATAAACTTAACTTTCAATGACAATTGGATTAGTATGTAGTTATCATCTTCATTTTTTTCTTCATCTCATTCTTCTATAGGCTTGGAATTATGTTGTTTCGTGTTATAATCTTGCAAATTGGAGATATCGTGATTAATATAATTAATAAAACCATAATGATAAGGGAAATAATTCCCTTCAATACCAGGCATAACATCTAAGGAAATAGATCCAACATCAGTACTCTCATTGTTTACACTATGGATATCAACGACAGGAAAAGTATCAACAATGAAATTATATTCATCAAATTTTGGGGTGTCTTTGGTTAAATTTAGTGACATGAGACATTTAGGCTCTTAGTATTCTCTATAAAGGCCCGCATCAGATTGATTTATTTGAACATTTCGAAAAAATCTTGTTGAACAATCCTCTCGAAAACAACTTGATGGAGTCGATATTTGATTTTTCTCACAAACATCAAGAAACTCCAAGGTGTAGTTTGCCCCTAAACCAATCTCTTTGTACATTGATGCATCATTAACATTATGGGTATCAATGGGGAGTAAAGGATCAACAATGACATTCAATTCATTGAATTTTGTTAAGTTGAAAAATTCAATATTGTCCTTAGGCTCAATCTTATCTATAACTCGTACATTTTTTTGGCACTGATCACATGCTTTAATTTCTTCATCGCCTTTAATCGAATTTGGATGAAGAGTGGTCTCACACTTCACCTCCTCATATTCAAACTCATTTATATCTTCTACATATTTAGGTGTTGAATCAAATGTTTCAAAAATATTTATTGATTTTGCAAGTATTTCTCTCATTTTCAGTAATAGTTCTCATCTAGTCACATGGTCATAATTTTGGGAATATGTTCCCATGATTTTCGAACTTAAACTTTAATGGATAAACAATGCAATGGTTAGTAAAGGAGTGAACTATTTTGATACCACTGTAGCAAACAAACACATATAACTCGTTTGTACTTGTAATGTAGAATACATAAATGTATAGTAAATAATACATATATTGATAAGTTGATAAAAAATGAATGATGGTATATTGTCTTCATGATAGTTGCCTATTTAGGCATTGACTAGCCATGAAGGTGAATGGTCATGTAATTTGACCCTTTAACCTTTCATAACTAATAATTGTTGATAATTAATTATTTTATTATTATTTATTTAACTAATATTTTATGAATTATTTTGTTCATAACATTATATGATAACAAGCCCCAAGGGATAGCTCAATTGGTTGAGTTCCTGTTGCTAAGTACCTTGCCAATTTGGGAGGTCATGGGATCAAATCTCCTCGACGCCCATGGGGTTAGGCCCGAACAGATAAGCTGACGGGCTGATCCCTTCAGGTGGATTTGCCTAGATATTTCCTCGGGAAAAAAAACATTATATGATAACATAGATGAACTATATGTGCATTGATATTCCATAACTGATGGCATTGATTCATATAATTTGGATAAATTAAAATAGAAATGTTAGATGCATTGACTTGTATATGCTACTAATGATTTTCCTCAAGCAACAAGAAACCACAATGGTGTACCAATGCAAGATTCTGTCAACATTATATTGGACTCTGGCTTTAGTTAAGGTTTCCAAATTTGTTATATGAATCATTTTGCGCTTTTATTATTGTTGTTGAATTATTTGATGCATTGATTATAGTGTTTGTAGGCATAAGGAACATTCTTATTAATCAATCCACATATGGGTAATGGGGTTGCATTAAAAGTGTACAAGGTACCATCAAGAGAAGAGGAGCAATGTTCATATATCTATATGATTAGAACTCCTTTTCCATGTCTTGTGTTTAAAATATAGGGTCAATTTTACTCCAACATTGCATGTTGTCATGAGGGTAGGTCATGTATTCAGTCACTCATGAGGATTAGCTGAGAGGCATGCAATAAGTTGACAACCTTATTTTTCAATTACCATAGTTCTCAACAAAGAGTAACAAAGATGAGTTGATAGGTTCTCCACTGTTGTGACATTTCCCAACCAATAAAAGTTATATACTTAAAGGGCATATGAAACATGTCACTTTTGGGAGTACAAAAATGTAATTATTGAAGGGTGTGAGAAACGTGGGACCCTTGGTATCATTAATAAATCATCAATTATATGGTGAAAATAAGGGTAAAGTATTAATAGAGAGTTATCTTAACATGCATAGTTACTAAATGAGAAAACAATAATATAGTTTATGCTTATTACCTGGGGAAAAAGCCTAAATTAAGTGATAGTAACATAAGTAAACATATATATAAAGTAATATTTCATATCAAGAGACAAGGTTTAGTAAATTAGAAATTAATAAAAAGATAATTGTATATTAAGAACGTGTATGAAATGAAAATAAACTAGTTATTAATTGGTTAAAACTAATTGATAGTGTACCATAAATCAAACAAAGGAAAAAGGAAATCCAAATAAGTGAGTGGAAAAAGAAAAATGGGTTGGGAGAAATTAAGGACTAATAAATAACTAGACTAATAATTCCTTATTTAACTACTAAATTAGGAAGTGATAACAAGAAAAAGAGAAATGAAACATAGAAGTGAAATGGAAAATGTGAAGTTTAATTAAAGAAATCAATTATTTTATATTTAACACTTTATAATGTTAAATAAATAATTACATGTGCACTTGTGCATATGAGTGACACATGGATGGGTGAATATTAAGTAAATAGTAATTTCATTAAATATATTTTTGAATGAGTTAGATAAATAAAATAAGACACAACTTATAAAAGGAAATCTTAGATAGTAAGAGAAAAGTACTTTGTAGCACCATAATGTTAAATGGATACCATAATACTTAAATATTTTCATTGGTATTTTTTGATAGTTGGTTCATTAAAATGTATTATGAAATGTGAATATCATAAAAATCTTTACAACTTCACACTTCTCCTCCTGCTGGATTACTCAATACAACCCCATTGCAACCCAAGGGTCATTGCCGAAAGAGAATACCGATGGGAGTCGGTAGGATGTCAACTAAGGGATCTCCAATAATTTACAAAGATAATGGAAAGAACTTGGGCTGGTCAAGTAACAAGTGATATTCAGGCTCACCATTCAAAGTTTGATGAGACATAAATACAAACTACGGTATTTTTTCTAAGATAATTTCTTTTACAACATTTTTATCATTTTAAAAATATTTTAGTTAATGGTTTATTTATAATTTTTATTATATATATAAAAAAAAAAAATGTTCTTCCACTTTTAACCTAGATATCTATCGGGCTTTACATTATAAACTTGACTTATTTTAAGAGGATTGCAATGTATGAGCGTTACATTGCCTAACTTAGACTTTCACAATATTAAATTGGGAATAGCTATGTAATATGTATATAATATGCATTATAATTTAAAAGAGTGTACCACTTTGCATTGTACAATGCAATTTTCTGTATTAAATAGGAATAAAAGTTAATTCCTTTTAGGAACATGGTTAATTTATGAAAAAAATTTCTTTTCATCACAATGTCACAATTCTAGTAGTTCAAATTTTATATGGTTTTTTTAATTGCTTTTGGATCTCTCCTCTCATATGCCACTTTTAATGAACCATTGAAATGCTAAATAATGTGCTTAACCAATTTTTTCTAAACACATAGATGTATATGCAAGCAAAAGTATATAAATCGAGTTATTTCAATTGTACAACGTATTTGTTGTTATTAGTGAGAGAATTCATTACTTGGGAAACTTTAGTTATTGTTAAGATTATTAAAAATAATTTATGTATTTCCTAGTTTAAGTTTTGTTGTTCCTCAAGAAAGCTCCTAATTTATTGTTAATACTATTTGAATTTGGATTCATAAAATTATTATATTGACTTAAATTCTCGTGGCAATATTCATTTTTTTTTTTAGTTTTTGTATTTGAAAAAACATAATTAGTTAAAAAATAACTCTAACATAATTTATTTAGTAGATATTTTGCAATATGTGAGAAGTTGAATCAAGTAAAATGATATAAAAAAGAATCATTAATTGCATTTATATGTTTGATTTTCTACATGGTTAAATTATTAGTGTAAATGGTCTATTTTTACCCATCCTTGCTCTCCATTCATAACATTTATATTATGGAAAGTTAGATGAAAACTCATTTTTCATAAGTGCCCAATTTAGTATGGCTAGACAACCCCCATTTCTTAAACACTTAGTAATGACATGATTCAATTTTCTATCATCAAGGATGGATTATCCCAACTTTATTATTCTTTTGGGCAAGTTTTGGAGTCACAAGCCTCTTTAGGGATCGGTTTGGTTATATGGTACTAAGGATAACTATCTAGGCATTCCCATTAATCAAGTTCCACTCCTTCTAGTGTGTATCCCTCCTTATCATCGATCAATAGGGGAACATTAGTCAACGACTAGTATATAAAACATGCCACTCTAACGTTTGTCCCAAAGAATAAGAAGTCAAGTGGAGACTCTCATGGATTTCTATAAATATAAATATATTTTATATGATAATTGGCACACAATGAGTATTAAATAGCAATAAATACAGTAGAATCAATAGCTATAGAAGGAAGGTGTGTCAAGGCATCAATAAGTTCATGTATCTTCTATATAGTATAGATGCACATTTCACCCAACTACTACCTCCATGGGAAAATAAGTTGGTGCATCTTCTATATAATATAGACGCACATTTCACCCATCTACTACCTTGTGGAAAATAGTGATCAACATTTTCATGCCCACCACCATTTTTATTCGAAAACTAATGCTGCAATTTTGATTTATGAGGTTAAGTTGTGTTACAAACTTCCATAAGTATCGATCTTTGTACAAAAGATTTGAAGCTATAAGTTTACAATGTTTTCTAGTAGAAACTACAGGAACATATATGGGACTTATCTATAATTACAACTTCAATATTTGATTTGTGTGGGGTAGGTTACCATTGCAGGAAGATCAATTGTTCAATAATTGATCCAATTTCTCTTAGAAATTGAAATTTTATTCATTATGCTTCTTTTAATGTTATCTGTTTTATCATATAGGATCACATTATTCACTTTATAAAAAAGAATAAATATTACATTAAATCATTTGCACCTTACTATACTTATCCTTAACAACCTTTCTTAGGACTTAACTCACAAAGAAATCATGCTCTATAATGTTTTATTGTTTATGTGCCCCATATATCATGATGTGGGAAGCTTGTGTATCATGTTTGTCTAAGTAGAAAAAGGAAAAAACTCTCTTACATTTATAACATTTAGGTAATAACATTAATATTATGTGATTTTTTCACATTAATATTTTTGAGAAGATAAAGCGTAGTAGGGTGTTAAATAACATATTAGATCTCGATTCAACATATTTGGGTTGTAAACCATCAACACATATTATTTCATTCAATGTGCATGCAAAACTAGAGTAGCAAAAGACTCTAAATTCAAATTTAATGATTCAAGAATGGCATATTCCCTCAAAAATTATATTAAATTTGGGATATGTTTCAAGAAATGAAACCCTCACAGGATTAAAATAATTGCAACTAATTAGAACCAAAAACAAAAAAGTGATTTCAAATGAATTGTTGATTTAAGATAAATACTTGGAAATTTCACAAGATATTGCCATTAAAATTGGATCTAGTTTTAATCACGTGTAGAACCTTTTTCACCCTTCTACACTATCCTATTGTTGATATCACTTCAACCCATTTGAGCATAAAGTAGACTAATGCTTCTTAAAATCATCTGAATAGTTTTTGGGGTTTTTCAGCATTGAAGCATTCAAAATATATCGGTTATAATTTCAAACATACTCTACATTGTTTTCATTACAAAACTACATTAGTTTAAGTCTTCGGTTTAGTGAGATGGAATAATCCTAATAAATGTCTTCTTGGACTACAACTTCTTCTACTCCAATTGAAGTGGATACCTTCTTTGTTATCCCCAATTATGATAGGGGTCAAGGATTCTATTTGGATGGATGAGAGTGCCTTGATGGAAAATATAAGGGCTTAGTAAACAAACTATTTTTGTGTGGAAAATAATACTTTTTGGAACATTGAGTAATCTTGATGGGGCGTTTGACATGTTGGGTGAACACTTCACCCATAATTAGGGACACAAATATCGAATGATGAAGAGAAGAGCATAGACCAAGTATAAATAGATGAAAATATCAAAGAAAAATGATTTGACCATTAAAAGGATAAGAGATAAAAATGTGAACGTTAAAACATGAATTAAGGTAGTTTTGTTTTTAAAATTAAACTAGGGGAAAAAAGGAAGGTTAACTAAGGTTAAAATTGTATATTAATTTATTACCGGATACAAGAATTAGAAACACAAATATAAATATAATTATTATTTAATGTTTAGTCAAATTAACAAAAATGTGACTATAATTCAAATCAACAATGAAGTAAATAAAATTTATATTAATAAATTCAAACTATGAGAACTCAATGAGAGGGATTAGATAATTATTATAAGATGAAAAGAATTAAGCATTACCAATATATATGGTGATATTACGACTGATTTAAAATGAAAAAATATAAATAATATTATTCATATTAGAATAAATTAAACATTATTATTAGGAAATGTATTATTAAATTTGATTAACACTAAAGGATGAGAATTAGGAAAGGAATCAAGAATATATTATTTTTAAGAATAAAATTAAACATTATTAATGTATTAATTTAAGAAATGCACTGTCCGTGGGGTCTTGGTGAAACGGTGATGAGGCAGGCTGTTATGGCACTCATTATAGGTTCAATTCCCTTCCCCAATCAGGGTGATGCATTTGAACATGTTGATGAAGATGTAAAAAGATGTAGTCCTACCAAACTTACAAAATAAAATAAAATTAAGAAATGAACTAAAATATGAAACAAACATTAGGAGAAAGGGGGAAGTGGAAAAAAGGATAGAGGAGGTAGGGTAGGGAGAGCAAGGGAAAGGGAAAGAACTAGGGCTATCAGAAAAATAAATATATAAAAAGGAAGATCAAGGGAATGGGAAAAGGGGAAGGGTGGGGGTGGGGGCAACTAAGAAAAGTTAGGACTCACATTAAAGTTGCGGGGAATATGTTTATTGGAAAAAAAATGGATCGAAGGCTTCCAAGAGTGGCTTAAATTATATCCATATTTGTGATTAAAGTTGTTAGGGTGATTTTCAATTTCAAGAGCTTATTTGATTACATAAGTCAAGTGGAAGGGGGCAGAGGCCAAGATTTTGGTTTTTCCAAAGCATAATAGATGTTTTGTATTATGAGTGTTTAGCGATGGAAGATTTAGTGATTCAATTATGGTAGTTGTACATCATATGTTCTTTAAGGTGGAATTTAAAGTATCTTCTAGTTTGTCCTATATAAGACATTTCATAGGAGCAAGGGATTTAGTAGATTCTAGGATGAAGTATAGTGTTGTTTTTGTATTTTCCATATTTGAAGAGATGGTTGAGGGTATAATGGGGTTTGAACAAGGTTTTGATGCTCTTTTTAGAAACGACTATAGAGTTGTGTAATCCCTTGAATATAGGGAAGAGAAACTTTGGCTAAGGGAGAATCCCTAGATACGTTTTTAGATTTAGGATAGAGAGTAGAATAGGATGATTTGTTGATTTTGGATGATGAGAAACCACTGGCCTTAAAGGCCTTAGTATGATGGAAATTTTCATTTTTGAATAATTTTAGGAATAAATTTGGATGGCTTCGGAAACAAGAGTTTTAATGTAATGTCCCTAATTTTCTGCTATTAAAAATAAGCAGTCAAAGACTCTAAGGGTCAAGTGGACACCAGAGAAAATATTGATATTGGATATATTTTATTAATTTAAATTAATAAAATGAAAAATGGATAAATGGTGCAAGGAATAGATAATGATTAGAGATCAAGGATCCAAATCCATGAGGATGGATAAGGATCATAAGACTTTCCCAGTTCTCCAAAAATCCTTGGAGGAATAAATTAAATATAGCAATTTAGATTGGAGATAAAAATCTAAAAAGCTACCCCAGTAAAGAGGAAGTTACTAGGAAGAGGTGGAATAAAGCTTGAAAGAGGAAAATCTAGATTTAAAAGTACTTTTGTGGAAGAAACAAAAGGAAAGCCTAGGCATACAGGAAAGCAACATCCTGATTTAACTGGACGCAGTTAAGGGAAGCAGGCTAATAGGAAAGCAAGCTTAAATAAGCAGATTCAGGATAGACAAGAGGTTATCTATGGCTGGAGGATTGGATCTCTGCTCGGAAGGAGCTATGGAGAGAGAGCTCAAAGGTTGGGTGGAACCTAGTCTACCTTAATTGGTATGCACGAGTGAATTTAATTTTAACCTATAATCTAGTTCTATTATGAGTTTGTTGGTGAAGTAAGATAGTATCTATGTGTGTGTGTGTGTGTGTGTGTGAACTTGGTGAAATCTAAATATGAGTATATGTTGTAGAATTGAGGTTAAGTAGAAATAATTGTGGAAGGTTTGTACATTGAAAAAATTTGACTATAATAAAAACAATTTGTTCTGTATTGTTGTACATACATAAATCTGAAGAGTACCAACTCTCAGAATGTCTAAACCTGATTGAAGGATTAGATCTGAGGTTAGGTGACTCTCAGAAAATTGTTATTGCATAATATTATTATTTTAATGTTGATTTGCAAACTAGAAACTTCTATTAGGATACTGATATAGATGAGAAATATATATGCATGACAAATAGTATGCAAAATTACAGTCAATCAAATTCCTATGCAGTAGCATAATAGGAAAAGTAAAGTAGAACTGAAATATATTATACAGAAATAAAATTATATGTTTATGAAGAATTCAGAATTTAGTTCTGAATTATGTTACTATTTAGCATTATAATAAAATGGGATAAACTCATGTGTGCAGAAGGAAATTAAATATTTGGAACAGTGCATATCAAACTTAGTTATTCCATTAAATCACAAACAGTAATGGAACGAAGAATTAAAGTACTAACAATGGAGATTGTCATATTAATAAGTTGCAAGGAGGAAATTAGCAACTATTAAAAATTATGAAAGTCCATCTTTACGAAAAATATGAAGTCTGATCTATAGAAATCAATGCATTAAAGAGGAAATAAGTTCTTCAAAAACATATTTCAAGGTTACATAGGTTAATGAGATAAATCCAAAAATAATTACACCGTTCATGACCCAACTGGGTGAAATTAATTATACAAAAAGAGAACTCCGTCTCATACAATACATACTGAACAATATCTGTAAACTATGCTGATACATTATATCATAAATCACCAAATTTAGTTGTTGGACCAACTTGAAGAGAAAAGAGATCCATCATTATGTTGGGACAGAAAAGAATAATTGTAGTGAGAAAATCCAGTAAAGTGGGAACGATACCTGCATAGTACTGAACTTTGAATTAGTTCTGTATCTGGAATAAAAAAAATAACAGTAAGTAATAATAAATTCAAAAATCAGAAGGGAGTTAGGTAATTACCTTCGAGACAAATATAATATGTCCAACCTATAATGAAAATAAAAGAATTATTCATTGCCGAAAGGTACAAATGAACTTCCAAGTCCCATGCAGTTAAATTAAAATGGGTACACCAGACCTTTGAGAGTACTACTAATAGAGATATGTTCTATTTAAGGAGAGTAGCCATATTCGAAAAACAGATTAAAAGCAAACATCCAAAAGAGATGATTAAAATAATGGAAGCTGAATGTAGTTGACCTACCAATGAAAAGATGAAAGGATGAGTGTGAAACCGTATGAGGAATCCACGAATTCCAAAGCCTATTGTTAAAAAGGGTTTTAAACTAGAATTACCCAGATAGAGAAACAATTCACAGCTAAGACTACACGAACTTGAAATTTTACAAGATAAGAGGTTATGCCTGAAGGAAGTGAAGATTATTATTATCGTATGAAACCCCAATGAATAGTCGGAAATTGTAAGTAGGAAAATACAAATAGACAGTTAGAGTTTTTGAACATGAAATTCCTATACATTCAAAAGTGCTATTCCAGAGTGTGGAAATATGACCATTAAATCACTCGGTAAACGAGGGAAGTTTCGACAAAAAGGGACGGAAAAAACTCAGACAGGTAGTAATCCATTCGAACAAATTATTCTCATTAAATCTGAACCATAAAAAGAAGGCATATGTTTGGTTACCTACGTGAACCAAATTGTAGCTGCAAAGGTTTAACTTTAATAACGACTTATACTAAGGGTAAAAGAAAAATTATAATAACGCTTGGTATGACTGGAAGGAGCACCATACACTCGGAGAGAGGAATATGTATTCGAGTATGCATTGACAGTGGAAATACGGGATGGATTTCCCCATATTAACTCATTTGCGAAATAATTTAAAATATATATATATATATATATATATATATATATATATATATATATATATATATATATATATATATATATATATATATATGACGAAAACCTAGACTGGTAAAGAAATATTCATCCACCAAGAATGTTAAATATGCACTATGTCGGTAGTTATCCTTTGTAGCGTAATAGCATAATGTAGGGGCAATTGTAAATTTTTTGACAGTGCAGACCGTAGAAGGTTGCAAACGAATACCTGAACGGAAAGCATGTTGGAAAAACATGTCTAACGCAAGTCTTGGTGGTGGAGGAGAGATACAATTAAGTTCTTATCGAATGTGTAAAGAGCCAGTTAGAAAAAAAGGAAAAAATTCAATAACTGTAAATATCTAATGAAGAACTGAACCATACTCCCTTTACAATAAAGGAGAAAACCAAACGACATGGCATACCTGAAGTTGGCCATGGGTAAAAAATCTGCGTAGAAACAAGAGAGTAGGTTCAACTGGCCGAAGTAACATCTTCCTCTCACAAATAAATGAAGCATAAGTTATTAGTGTATTGGAAAACTATGAATTAACCTAGGAAACAAGACAGATAGAATGTGAACCTCCCACTGTGAGGAGTGAAAAACAATCCCAAGTCCAAAATGACATCTTTTATGGCTCTTCAAAACCCTAATTGGAATTAAATCCACCCGTCCATGTGGCATCAATCTGATGGTTGGAGAAAAATTCCACGGATTGACGGGTAAAATCAAGAACCCATGTGATCCCGCACCTTTAAATTAACAACCAAAATCCCAATAAATATCGAGTGCATAAGTGGGTGAGTTCATATGCTTAAAAAGGTAAAAACATAGATGTCTGCATTCAATGCCATGGAACAGACAAGTACATTAGGAATGACGTGGAGGCTACGTCAATGAGTTAAAAGATGTAGCAGGATGGGCTAAATTAAGTGTCGAGTATAAGTGTATTAAATTTCATGGGAAAGTATGAATAAGGTTCATAAGGACTCGTTGAATTAAATAGAAATGCAAGCCCTAGTGATGTGGATGGGTGTTAACTCTGAGGTGCTATATCTGTGGTGTTATCACATAGTAAATCTACGTAAAAGTCCAAGCGTGGAGGATAAATTAGATTTAAGATTTATATGAAGATAGTACATAGGGTTGATTTCATTTTATAAAGTTCTATGGATATATAATAAGCACTTGATATAACGTAAGATGAATATATATATCTCAGAGGTATAGTAGGTGTAAATCCACATTCCGAAACTCAATTAAAATTGATGATGTGGATAGGATACATCACATTTTTTCATATATAGATCTAGTTTCGTGTGTTGATGTCACGTGGCAGACATGCAATGGATGGAGATAGCCTTAAACTGTGAAAAGGGAGGCAAGTCATTCATATGCGTTTGATTTACATGTATATGAAACTTTTATAAAAGTTAATATGAAGTTGTGAAATTGGTGAGGTTATAAGGTAGATCCAAAGTTTCATAAATGCCATGGTCGTAATAATAGACAGATATATGATGAATAATAAGAATAATTAATTCTATCCTTAGGGTAGACTATATGTTTTAAAAGGGTAAAGATCAATGAAAACATTAAAGAGGAAAATGAAATATCCTTTTTAATTATATTAGGAGAATTAGAGAGATAGTTCCTAATGTAGAGTTGGTTAGGTTAATGTCCATATGGTGGTGGAATTAGCATTAGAGAAGATTGTTTATAACCAATAAGTAATATGGAAAAGAGTTGGGGTGGATAATAATAAAAATGGGGATTCCACTATTTAACCATATTTCCATGAGATAAAAGAGAATATTTCCTTGGAGACATAAAGTCTGAAATGAAATGATAAGTTGGAAAATTATTTTCAAGATTAAAGGTCACCAGATGACCATAGGTATAAGTATATGTAAACCCGGTTAAACAAATCATATTGGACTATAAGTGGTAAATTTAAAAGTGTTGACATAATTGAATAACTGTAGCAATTTATGGCGTGTGATTATTTATAGTGTAAAGTCTATAAATAAAAAAAAAAATTGTGGAAATCAGATATGTTACCAATGGTATCAAATCCCATTTTAAAACACTGGGCCATAATGTGTGCTCACACCAGAAGAAAATTTAGTTGCTGTAAATTGTTTATTAAATTAATTTTTCACTAATGTTTATGTTTATGTACCTTGAAACAGTACAAAACCATACAGCTGCAAACCACGAAGAAAGAGGATCATTTGTATGAGGATATGGATGGTGAAGAAAATCCATCAGAGCCTAATGCGCGATTGATGGCTATGATGCATCGTATACACAGAGAAATTATGGAAGTAAAAAAAAAAAAAAATTCTTAGAAGATTTTGAGGAGGATGAAACCTTTAGACAACAGTCTAAGGAACAAGGAATTACAGGGTGAATTCCGAAAAATCAAGCCTCCCTCCTATGATGGAGAGAAGGAGGAATATACAGAAGCTTGGCTTCTAAGTATGGTAAGTTATGATCAAGTCGTGCGTATGAAATTAACTTGAAACCCGAGTTGGCTATTTACCAATTTTCAAGGTAAGGCTACCTTGTAGTGGTAGGAAAACCAGTGAGAAAAACTATCACTTAAAAATATGTTCAGATTAAATTTACAATAGATATCGGAATGACCAATCATAGGATGACAAAGCCAAAGAGTTTTAGGAGCTTAGGTTGGGACAACTTATTATTGCTGAGTTGTTACCAAACTCACCAACCTGCTTCGCTAGTTGTCTTGTATATTAAAAGAAAAGGCAAGGGTAGGATGATGTTAAAAAACTCCCTACCTACTAGCTATAAGGAGAGGAATGATGGATTCTGTTTCCTGAATTTCGAAAACCAATAATACTGACACTACTAAGTGCAGGATAAAATTAACTGTGATTAGCAAGAAAAGAGAATGATAAAAGATGTGGAGTGGAAGGACCACAATTTGAGAAGAAACCCCCTCAAACTTCAAGGGTAGAAGTAATGATAATCAAATTGAAGGTAGGAATATTGAACCACTTATCATGGATTGAATACTTTTTGAAATATAATTTTATCAAGAAAGTTATACATAATTGAAAATTGTAGATATTATATCAGTAGAAGTGTGAAATTTGTTGTCGGACAAAAGAGGCTACAGAAAATTGAAAAGAGGTTTAAAGATATGAATGATAAACAACATGTTCTGTTTTATGAATTTAGGTGCAGTTTAGCAAAAGAAAGAAAAATTCCAGCAAGCTGGAATTGTGTAACAAAGTAACATATAAGTTACCCAAGACTGTTGAAAGGAAAATATGTATAAAGAACATGAGTTAAATGTTTTACCTTTCGATTCATATATGGTGTTAATAGGAATGAATTGGGTAGAACAGCCTAAAGGACATACTAAATTGTTTAGAAAAAATAACACTACAGGGTATCTGTGGTGATGAAAAACCAGCGATAGTACGAAGGACAGCAAGAAAAGGCTGAAAATTTTATGTTGTAGAATTAATACATCAAACTGAAAAATGAACTCGTAAAAAAAAATCCAGTCATTATAGAGAGTAAGGAGGTAGTTCTAGATGAAATTACTCATATGTTCCCCTGAGAGGGAAGCTCATGGTTAAATGAAGTTAAAACTATAAGCTACACCAGTCTCTAGAGTATACAGGAAGAGTACCCCAAATTTTGTAAGAATAAAACTGCAGCTATAAAAGTTGCTGGATAGAGACTATGCAAGACCAAGTGTATCCCTACTGGGAGCACTGGTAATGTTGGTCAAAACAAAAGTTGGAACCTTCAGAGTAGGTATAGACTACTAAAAACTGAATAAACTGATGATCAAGAATGAATATTCTCTACTCAGGATAGATGATCAATAAGTTATCATAAAATGAGAATTAAAGAAGAGTTGTATAAAGAACAAGATACATAATTTATGAATTTGAAACTTTACAGGATTATATTGATCATGTTTTGTGCCTTTATGTGTCAAGTAAACCAGAACATAAAGAATAACTCAGAATTGTTTTACAATTTTGCAAAATGTAGAGGACATAAATGACATGGTAAGACTTAACAAAAAGGAATTTTGTAAAAATTTTAGTGGTTAAGTCATGTAAATTTAGAAGGATGAGTAGTGGACTGAGGAAAGGCTCAAGTGAGCATGAACTGATTAGTAGTCATGATATTTCCTCCATAAAATCAACCATGGGTATTGAAAAATAATAGAAGAGATGGGAAAAAAGATTTTTAATCTTAGCCTATACAAAAATATCTCTACAACAAAAAAGAGAGTGAAAAACAGATAGACCGAAAAAGGTCAAAATAACTTGAACAGTTAAAAGACTCAAACTAATAACTACTCCTATTTTTAAGATTTTAACCCAATCTGAGAAATGGTAAGTAGTACTAAGGCTTGGGAAGAAGGATTAGAGGTAATATTATTACTCCATTATAACATATGATTGAAGAAAAATTTAGACAAATGAACATAATTATATTGGGTATGTCTTAAGGTTTTTGTTGAAATGTATGCTGCAGACAATAAAGAAAATTACCTGTAAAGTAAGAAGGGGTTTTGATCCCATAACACCTAAGGCTGAAGTATAAATTCTTCAACAATATGAAAAATGTTAAGCCAACTAGGTGTTTGTCTTTCCTTAATAAGTTTGAAATAAACTTCAAAACTAAAAAAAGAAAAGAAAATGATATTTTAGATGTTTTTAAAGAGGAATGTCCCTAAAATTTTGAAGAATATTCGAGTAATGAAAGTTCTAACTGTGAATAATTGAGGCAAATAGAATGAGTGTAGCAGTAAAGAAGGAAAAACCTCTAAGAAAAACTACAATATACTGAAATATTGATAGATATTTCAAATCAGGAGGAATTGATAATTTCAAAAACAGAGGGTACATTAATAATGTGACCCCGGTACAGCAGAAATTTTAGAAAATTATCATAGATGTCCTTCGATAGGACATATTGGTGACTCAAATTAAATTCAAGATTTAAAGTAGAACATGTTTTACCTAGCATGAGGAAAGAGTAATGAAAATCCAATGTGGAAAATATTGATAAGAGACATGAAACCTAAGTATCAGATCAAAATTTTAGATACTATTCCTATTCCAAGATGGAAATAGGAAGCTGGTTGGGAAAAAAAAATTTGAAATTGGTTGGCTTAGAAACTAGTTGACTTAGAAACCGACATTAATAAAAGTAGTCAATGTATCCAAGACTGAAATGGTAAACTGATATGAAGTTTGAATATGTAAGGTAATAACTGATACACTTGATAAGGTAAAGTTCAAGTGGAATTTGGAAACTTTGTTATAGAAAAACCAGTATTAAGTGGAATTTGAGCATGGTTATCACCATCGGAATCGATTGAGAAAATCAATCAAATATTAAGTACAGGAAGTCCATGTATGAACTGAAAAAAAAATGGAGGGGGGGATAGAACATTAAGCATAACACTACATATTACAAAGTTGTTTTTTCTAAATTTATGAGCTTCTAATGAAGAGGTGTTTGTTTTGTGAAGCAAAGTGTGTAACATGAATTGTACAACTCCAATAAAAGGAGTTAAGGTGAGAAGAGGCGTAGAGAAATCACCAAGGAATTCTATCGACACCATGCGTTCATGAGGAGGAAGTCTCGTTGAAATACATGGAATGATAAGTAGTTGTACTCAAAGTGCACTATACTACTATGAACCTTGAAGGGTTTTGCTAACCAATGACTTTATTGAAACTATTAAAGTTCAGAATATTGTCATGAATTCTTCTTATAATTATATGTATATGATACTACTCATATGAATTGATATAAACTGTGGACAGGAGGAAGAAGGAATAAAAGATTCTTCTAGATATACTTCTTATACTAAAGCAAGAAGAAAATCAAACTCCAGAGTATAGCAGTGAGCAGAGTAAAGGTAGGGGAATGGACTTGTACTCTGAAGAAACAACTAGGAGAAAAAGGATAGGATGAAGGAGGAATCTTCATCCTGAGTTTAGAAATCAACATTGAAATTGGTAACACCGAGGACGGTGTTCTGTTTTAGAGGAGGAATATGTAATGTCCTTAATTTTCTGCTTTTAAAAATAAGCGGTCAAAGACTATAAGGATTAAGTGGACCCCAGAGAAAATATTAATTGTGGATATATTTTATTAATTTAAATTAAAATGAAAAAGGAATAAATGGTGCAAGGACTGGATAATGATTAGATATCAAGGATCCAAATCCATGAGGATGGATAAGGATCATAAGGCTTTCCTAGTTCTCCAAAAATACTTGGAGGAAGTAAATTAAATATAGAAATTTAGATTGGAGATAAAAATATAAAAAGCTACCTCAATAAAGAGGAAGTTACTAGGAAGGGGTGGAATAAAGCTAGAAAGAGGAAAAGCTAGCTTGAAAAGTACTTTTGTGGAAGAAACAAAAGGAAAGCCTAGGCACACAGGAAAGCAACATTCTGATTTAACTGGACGCAGTTAAGGGAAACAGGTTGATGGGAAAGCAAGCTTAAATAAGTAGATTCAGGATAGACAAGAGGTTGTTTATGGCTGTAGGATTGGATCTCTGCTCGGGGGGAGCTATGGAGAGAGAAATCAAAGGTTGGGTGGAACCTAGTCTACCTTAATTGGTATGCACCTGTGAATTTCATTTTAACCTATAATCTAGTTTTATTATGAGTTTGATGGTGAAGTAAGCTAGTATATATATATATATATATATATATATATATATATATATATATATATATATATATATATATGAACTTGGTGAAATCTGAATATGAGTATATGCTATAGAATTGAGGTTAAGTAGAAATAATTGTGGAAGATCTGTACATTGAACATATTTAACTATAATAAAAACATTTTGTTCTGTATTGCTGTATAGACATAAATATGAAGAGTACCAACTCTCAGAATGTCTAAACCTGATTGAAGGATTAGATCTGAGGTTAGGTGACTCTCAAAAAATTGTTACTGCATAATATTATTATTTTAATGTTGATTTGCAAACCAGAAACTTCTACTAGGATACTGATATAGATGAGAAATATATATGCATGAAAAATAGTATGCAAAAGTACAGTCAATCAAATTCCTATGCAGTAGCATAATAGGTAAAGTAAAGTAGAACTGAAATATACTATACAGAAATAAAATTATTTGTTTATGAAGAATTTAGAATTTAGTTCTGAATTATGTTACTGTTTAGTATTATAATAAAATGGGATAAACTCATGTGTGTAGAAGGAAATTTAAATATGTGGAACAATGCATATCAAAATTAGCTATTCCATTAAATCACAAACAATAATGGAATGAAGAATTAAAGTACGAACAATGGAGACTGTCATATTAATAAGTTGCAAGGAGGAAATTAGCAACTATTACAAATTATGAAAGTCCATCTTTACGGAAAATATGAATTCTGACCTGTAGAAATCAATGCATTAAAGAGGAAATAAGTTCTTCAAAAACAGATTTCAGGGTTACATAGGTTAATGAGATAAATCCCAAAATAATTACATCGTTCATGACCCAATTGGGTAAAATTAATTATACGAAAAGAGAACTCTATATCATATAATACAGACTGAATAATATCTATAAACAATGCTGATATATTATATCAGAAATCGCCAAATTTAGTTGTTGGACCAACCTGAAGAGAAAAGAGATCCATCATTATGTTGGGACAGAAAAGAATAATTGTAGTGGGAAAATCCAGTAAAGTGGGAAGGATACCTGCATAGTACAGAACTCTGAATTAGTTATGTATCTGGAATACAAAAATAACAGTAAGTAATAATAAATTCAAAGATCATAAGGGAGTTAGATAATTACCTTTGAGACAAATATAATATGTCCAACCTGCAATGAAAAGAAAAGAATTAGTCATTGCCGAAAGGTACAAATGAACTTCCAAGTCCCATACAGTTAAATTAAAATGGGTACACCAGACCTCTGAGAGTACTACTAATAAAGATATGTTCGATTTAAGGAGAGTAGCTATATTCAAATATCAAATTAAAAGCAAACATCCAAAAGATATGATTAAAATAATGAGATCTGAACGTAGTTGACCTACCAATGAAAAGATGTAAGGATGAGTGTGAAACCGTCTGAGGAATCCACGAATTCCAAAGCTTATCGGTAAAAAGGGCTTTAAACTGGAATTGCCCAGATAGAGAAAAAAATCACGGCTAAGACTATAATAACTTGAAATTTTACAAGTAAGATAAGAAGTTATGCTTGAAGGAAGTGAAGATTTTTATTATCGTATGAAACCCCAATGAATATTCAGAAATTGTAAGTAGGAAAATACAAATAGATAGTCAGAGTTTATGAACATGAAATTCCTATAAATTCAAAGTGTTATTCCAGAGTGTGGAAATATGACCATTAAATCACTCAGTAGACAAGGGAGGTTTCGACAAAAATGGACGGAAAAGCTTAGACATGTAGTAATCCCTTCGAACAAATTATTCTCATTAAATCCGAACCATAAAAAGAAGGCATATGTTTGGTTACCTACGTGAACCAAATCGTAGCTGCAAAGGTTTAACCTTAATAACGATTTATACTAAGGGTAAAAGAAAAATTATAATAACGCTTGGTATGACTGGAAGGAGCACCATACACTCGGAGAGAGGAATATGTATACGAGTATGCGTTGATAGTGGAAATCCGAGATGGATTTCCCCATATTAACTCACCTATGAAATAATCAATATATATATATGGCCAGAAACCTAGACCGGTAAAGAAATATTCATCCAACAAGAATGTTATATATGCATTGTGTCGGTAGGGTTGATTTCATTTTATAAAGTTCAATGGATATATAATAAGCACTTGATATAACGTAAGATGCATATATATATATATATATATATATATATATATATATATATATATATATATATATATATATATATATATATATATATATATATATATGCATCTTACGTTATATATCAGAGGTATAGTAGGTGTAAATCCACATTCTGAAACGCAATTAAAATTGATGACGTGGATAGGATACATCACAACTTTTCGTATATAGATCTAGTTTCGTGCATTGATGTCACGTGGTAGACATGTAATGGATGGGGATAGCCTTAAACGTGAAAAGGGAGGCAAGTCATTCATATTTGTTCAGTTTACATGTATATGAAAATTTGATTAAAGTTAATATGAAGTTGTGAAATTGGTGAGGTTATAAGGTAGACCCAAATTTTCATAAATGCCATGGTCGTAATAATAGACAGATATATGATGAATAATATGAATAATGAATTATATCCTTAGGGTAGACTATATGTTTTAAAAGGGTAAAGATCAATGAAAGCATTAAAGAAGAAAATGAAATATCCTTTTTAATTATATTGGGAGAATTCGAGAGATAGTTCCTAATGTAGAGTTGGTTAGGTTAATGTCCATATGGTGGTGGAATTAGCATTAGAGAAGATTATTTATAACCAATAATTAATATGGAAAAGAGTTGGGGTGGATAATAATAAAAAGGGGGATTCCACTATTTAACCATATTTCCATGAGATAAAAGAGAATATTGTCTCAGAGACATAAAGTTTGAAATGAAATGATAAGTTGGAAAATTATTTTCAACATTAAAGGTCACCAGATGACCATAGGTATAAGTATATGTAAACATGGTTAAACAAATAATATTGGACTATAATTGGTAAATGTAAAAGTATTGACATAAGTGAATAACTGTAGCAAGTTATGGCATGTGATTATTTATAGTTTAAAGTCTATAAATAGGAAAACAAATTGTGGAAACTGGAGATGTTACATTTAAGCACAACATACTTTTGTGTTGGATGATGATGAGAGTTGGCATGGAGGTACATATAAGTATGATTCTTATTTCAGTAGACTTGGTGGGTTAGGGATCCATTAGATAAGTACGTTAAGAAATGGAAGGGATGGTATCATAAACAAAGTGTTTCCAACATTTTCATTTTAAGTGGAGGCTTTCAAGGGTTAAAATTTAAAAGTGCTCCATAAAAATGTTTTCTATAGTAGGGGAAAGGGAGGAGCCCATGGATGTTCCCTCACTTTTCTCATAGTCAATTCCATATAATTGAAGAAATTGATGGTTAGGAAAATAATAATAAGGAAAATTGTCTCAGAATCAACAAGATTAGAAATCATATTAATAACTTCCAGGATAGGGATTTTTGTAAATAGTGAAACAACATCAAATTTGACCATGACATCATTCTTATCAAGCTATAAGTGTTTTTTTTTATGGATGAAATATATGAAGTCTTCTATGTAGGAAGAGGTATGATTGGAGAAGGGATGGATCTTTTTAGCAAGGAATTAGTAAAGGGCACGGGTGGTGCCACTGACTCACTAATGATGGGTCTGAGAGGAGTATCATTCTTATCCTTCTAATGGTCAAATCATTTTTCTTTGATATTTTCATCTATTTATACTTGTTCTGCACTCTTCACTTCATCATTGAAGCATTTTATCACTGATGATGGGTGAATTTTTCACTCAAAATGTTGAACATCCCATCAATATTACACAATGTTCCAAAATGTATTCTTCGACGGGTTTCCTACTAGTGAAAACCTACATTATAGGAAACCATTTGTTCATATAGTTTTTTCATTGATGACGAGAAGTGTCATTGATGTAAAAGAGGATGACCAAGACACCAAAAGTATCATTCATAGGTCAAAGGAAGCAATATGACAACTTGATATCTTGCTTTACCTCATTAGGTAAAGACAAAGGAAGCTTGAAGTTTATTTAGTTTTTAACAATTTTATGATGGTATAATTATAATATAAATATCATGTTTTTATAGGCCTCATTGATACATTTTCAATCGTATATCCCACTCTAAAAAAATCTTCCCGATGTTGATTGCTTTCTTTTATATACTTTATACTACCCTGGTTTAAGACAGACGGGGGATGTCTTCGAAAAGGGTGTCCAACGGGAGGAGGTAGTAGTTAATTGATAGAAACACAGCCAACCGATAGGAGACACAAGTTCATTAAAGTAGTTAGCTCACCGAAAGCCCATCGAGAAAGGTCAAACTAACTATTAGCAACGAGAGAGGGCTTGTAGCCCCCCCCCTCTCCCCCCCGGTCCTATTTCGTCTCCGGCTGGGAAAACCCCAGCCAGATGGGAGAGATGCGAAACTCTTCCATATCATATACGGTGATACATTCAATAGTTTCGTACAAGTAGGTTTATTACTTCTTTGGCAATGAGAAGTTATGACCATTTGAAAATCAATGTTAGTTAAGGGCCCAAAACTATAGGGCAAAGCCCCAAAATATTAATACGTTAAATAGTGTGCAACTCTTTATGGCTAAGTCAACAAAATATTTTTGCAAGAATTGCATGAATTTTAATGGGCTTAAAGAGTGTGAATCTTTCTCATACCGAATGGAAAATATAGGCCAACATGTGCACTAGTTAATTAAAGCGCAATGTCGACTAATCCAAGGACGACACGTGGAAACAATTGATTGGTCGATGACATGACGCCATATTCACCCATGACGTGGAAAAACTTGATTGGAAAATGGTGTGGACCCCTCTTCAGAGTCACTTGTGACACATGGCATTGATTGATTGGATGACATGGTCACCTACACAGTCAACAAGAGTGACACATGGCGACGTCTGGTTGGATGATGTGGCTTATTCACACAGTCAGTAGATGACATCAACATAGTGAAATGGAGAAACCAAGGATTTCCATGTGGTAGTTGGATTTGGTGTATTTTGATATGTCAAAAGCTAAAAAATGAGTGACATGTGGAATCCCTCATGGGTTACCACGTGGCATGATTAAGTCATGTTGATGTCATCATGTGAGTGACTATGGACCCCCCGGTTAAGGTCACATGACAAGGTTATGTGGAGTTTAGTGTGAATTCTAATAAAGTTCATATGGTAACAATTTCTTTTTCTAAGGGCTAAGCACCAGGATGCACACACAACAAGTTTTAATGACAATTCATATGGTGGTGTGGTTGACCCTCAAATCCCCAGCGCCACTCAACACATTATATTACAATGGCATGAACTTATACAAACCATCAATCCACTGAAACAAAATTTGAAACATATTTATGATTATGTGGTGAGTTTGATGTGGTAGCATGATTGGTATGTTGCAAGTTCAAGCTCTTGGGTGAGCATTCTGTTTATAAGATTGTTGCATTCTTGCAAAGAGTTAACACCATTTTTTGTGTGGTTATTTGGCGAGTTTTATGTGGCAGGTGATTGTTTTGTTGTGATTTCGAGCTCTGTGGTGAGCCTTCTATGTATAAGGGTGTGGCATTTCCCATGAAGAGTTAACACATTTTTTGTTGGTTCGGCTTGAGGTCTCATTTTGTGACAACACGTCACCCTCCAATCATGACGCGGTGATTAGGTTAGTTGGTTATGCTATATTTTTTGTATAATGTAGGTTATGGGTTCGAGCCTGGGTAGACTCGATTGAATTTTTTTTGTAAAAGGGTTTTTGGCATGCTTGATCTGTCCATTTTGTCACATGGTTAAACTTTTCCTTTGGTCATAAACATCCCTTTTGTAGAACACACCCAGAATAAGTTGTTTTTTAGAAGTTTTTTTTTTAATGGTTTTATAATAGTTTCAAATGGTTTTGGAGGTTTCTGGGTTAATATTAAGTCCAAATTGAATTCTAAAAGAAGCACGATGATCAAGATTCGGTGGTGAACAATCTTGGAGGCATAAAGAGTCTAGATGATATATTTTTGATGATCAAAATGCATGTTATATGTTTTAGGAGCTTATGAGCCAGTTATAATTGATGTTGAGTATATGGAATAAACAGGTTCGAAGATGAGTTTTATGCACCCAAATTGATGAGAAAATTGGAATAAAGTTTGGACAGGATATGATAAGGTGTTGACAGTAGTATGAATTTTTTTATTTTTATTTTTTTTAAAGAATTATATTGATGGAAGAGCAGGTGGATCCAATTTGAAATATTTTGAAAATAGGTCCATAAGAAGTTGAAGAAGGAGTTGGGTGCCTCCACTGAGGTTGGTGCCTCAACCAAGTTGGAGCCTACAACAAGCCAAAGCTTGAATATCACTAAGGTTGGTGCCTCAATCAAGTTGGAGCCTAAAAAAATTCTAAGCTTGCATATCATTGAGGTTGGTGCCTCAAGTAGGTTGGAGCCTAGACAAAGTTGAAGTTTTTTCATCATTGAGGTTGGCGTCTCAATCAAGTTGTGGCCTACAGTGAGTTTTTAGTTGAACATTTTTGAGGTTTTTACCTCAATAAGGTTGTAGCCTACCAAAAGTAGCAGATTTCATAACTTAGGGGTGGGTGCCTCTAGCAAGTCAGTGTCTATAAATATATGTAATGAATTGAAGAAGAATACGAAGAAGAATTTGTGGTTTTCTCTCATATGGGTTTCCATGTAAAAACTTGTGTCTCGTGTTGATGTGATGATGTTTTTCTGTGTTGATTGAAATGTTAATGGATTATTTATGCATTGGTTTATTCATTTATATGTTGCAAATAAG
Source organism: Pinus albicaulis (assembly GCA_034641835.2). Lineage (NCBI taxonomy): Eukaryota > Viridiplantae > Streptophyta > Pinopsida > Pinales > Pinaceae > Pinus > Pinus albicaulis. The sequence goes on from CM076577.1 coordinate 876,974,488, forward strand.
TTATGATACATTATTACATAATTTTTTATTGATAAAAGTTGTGAAATCGTAAAATTTCTACTGCACTTATTCACCCCCCCTCTTAGTGTGATCTTTGGTCTAACATCATTTTTTCTTTGGATTTTGAAACAAACATAAGATATTAATGAAATTCAAATTTTATGGATGTAATATATCCATTCTATGTTTCATATTTTATAGAAAATAACCAATCTCTAAAATATGTATTATTAGAGCTCTTGAATCCCCGTTAATGCAAAAAAAAATTCCCATAATTCCTTAAAGGGAAAACACCATGAATATCATATCCTAGATATGGTTTACAAGTGATTATTTATAAGGCATAACTTGGAGTGAAAGCATTGATGTTGTAAATGTAGGAGTCAACTTTAAGGGGAATGAAAAGATTAGAATATGCTATAGGAGTTGTGTTTTCTTAAATGTTTTGTCCATTTTTTACCCTAAATCTTGGTGAGTGCAAACTGACCTTAATCATCACATGTTCAATGTGTATTTTTGATATCAACTTTAAAAGGATGAATTAAAATGAATGGATTTCTCCTCAAGGCATTCTCAAAATATGTAGCATCTCTTCAATATTCTCATCCTATTCATTGCATTTAGTAAACTCACCATTAACATTACTAGAATTCTTTGGATAATGGTAATTATAACACTGAAAGTGTTTACTGGTTGTGCAAGAGCTAGAAATTTCATATTGATATTAATGCATTACCCATACAGTCATCATAAGCTCATTTCCATATTATGCATTTCCTAGTGTTCTCTAAAACTCTCTTAACTAATTCCTTATCCTTGGAATGCCAATATTTAAAAAAATACAGATTGTGGTTTAAATGAAGCCTTTAAATTAGATGATTTACATAATCTCAATTTATGTAACGCAAGAAATTGGTTGAACCTTTTCTAGGCAGTATTAATACAACATAGGCCTTACTCGTTTAAAATTTGAGCTAATGAAAGGGATATGGTGTACTTTAAATTCATAATTTGTTTTCTTGTTTCAAAATTGATTTTGATGTGACTAAGAATTTGCTTAAGAACCTTGAATATTTGGAGAATTAGGACATAGTTGAGAAATAAAAATGATTGGACCTTTGCGAATTGTAAGACCTATTGGAATTCAACCATGTGAATTCATCAAAATTCAGAACTTGAATGGTAGCATTACCAAGAGGATTTGCTAAATGACATTGGAATGGCCACATTGTAAAACAAGAGAATATATATAGGATGAGGCCCTTTTTAAGGGTTTCCACTCCCCAATATCGTAGGAATTTCTAGGTTGAAAGATTAGAACAGAGAAAAAATAATAGAATATTGCATGAAAATAGGGAATTTAAGGACTCAGAAAAGGGAATTTACAACCCTAGGCATGGCCAAGGATTCTGGAATGAAATATTTTTATGGTGAAATTACTGGTGAGGGCACATAATATTTTTGAATCAGTTCTATTCAAGTGACTCCGAAGAGAACTTGGGAGATTTAAACCTATATCTTTGGATTTAATCCTTCAATATTGTATGTTCTACACTACTTAGGAAATAAACCATGGCTCTTATTTTAACTATGATTGCAATTGGAATGTGAGAATTCTTCAAAAAAAATGATAGTGATGTTGCTCATGCTCTATGGTGGAAAGTGCATTATTCTATGCCTAAGAATTTCAAAAGTTTTGCTTTCTACAAAAAAAGAAAAAAGATTCTTTAGAATTGGCTAGAAGATAAGTTGAAGCATCAAAATTACTCAATGAGCATTGGAAATGAAAATACTAATACACGTTTAAATATATGTAATGAACGTTTCTACCAATGGCAGAGCATCCTATGGCATTGAGGTCAAGAAAGTTACATAGAAAATAAAAAATAAAAATGCTAGATAAGTTGCTTGTGGCTTTGGACTTTGAATATGGAATTAACAATAAGGTTTAGCCAAATGAGGGATTGGATGTTATTACTCACTCATGGCCTTGGATATGTTTAATCCTATTTTTATTTTTGGGTGCTTGCTCATTAAAAAATATGAGAAACAAATGAATGCTACAATAAATTCTTTATATTATTAATGATCGAGCCTATTAGAATTATCTATTGGAGCCCCTTAATTTGTTAAATATGTATGGGAAGTTGGTATTAGTTTGTTTTACTAAAAATCCAGTTCAATACTACTTCAACTATTATAAAAGGTTCGATGATTTGAAGGGGAAGTTTCAATTGAATTAGTATAGGAAACTTAGAAGAAATTATACCTTTTTAGTGAACATAACATATATTACATGATAGATAACATTTAAATGGGCTATATAAATATAACAATGGAAAGACCCATGAAGGAATATTTTAAGTATACCATGTTGTATTGAGTCTACTCAAAGTTTAAAGTTTCATATCAGATCTAATGTCATGTTTCCTAGTTTTAAATATAATTATGGATGGATAATGAAGAATATAATATATGAATGGGTTGCATGTATCAGTGATAGATTAATATATTTAGGTTTTATAGAGAATATTAGCATAAATATTGAAGGGGTCATTATCGATAGATATAGATCAAGGTCTAGTAAGATGTTTAGTGGAAGTTGGAATTCTCATTCGGTATATCATTAAATTGGAAGATCGTTTGCTTAACACCTTCAAACAAGATGAAATTTTTTTGTGTTGTAGTTATTTTTAGAAATTGATATTGTATTTTGTGTTGGAAAATGTAACTAGTTTGGTCTTCATAATTTTTTTTGGCTCATGTCATGGTGTAATTCTTGTATTTGTCAAAAAGAATAAAAAGAAAAGTATTGTAAAAGAAAAATTATTTTATTAAGCATGGGTTTCATGCTCAATTCACTTTTCCCTAGGTAAAAACACCCATTGAGTGCTTTTAGGTTTGTGTCATGAGTCATGGTCCATGTAATTATGTAAAATACCCTTTCGGGCATTTGTAACAACAAGAAAATATTTATTTTGTAAAAGGTTGAAGTCTTGTGCGTCTGATCAGGTGCTCAAAAATAAAATAAAAAATCAGAATGGTGTGGAACCTCAATGACCATGTAGATCTCGTCGTTATGAATCCAGTGAAACTCGTTTCGCGGAAAACCGACACTGTATGCTCCCAGAAACGCGTTATGTCCACTTTGTCAAACAGGTAATTAAAAAAAAAATGCAGGACAACCCAGTCAGCAGTCCGTACAACTGACTGGGCATGCCTACGTAGTAGGGTGACTATATAGGTTTACTTGGTCAATAGTCTCCATGGGCGAATGGTATCATGCCAAGTGGCTCTTGGTGACTAGTTTGAAATGGTGCAATGTTATTGGTGGATTTGTTTGCCAACCACAGGCTGCCACGTGGCGACCCTTATGTGGGAGGCCGAGCAGAGGCACCGAGGGTTGAACCCGTGACCTCCAAGACTGAGTCGAGAGCCTTTTTCATTGTGTCATTAACATGTTACTTACCATACTATGTAATCTACATTGTTTTGTTTACATGTTAAATTTGCAATGGGGGGTGGGGGTCGGGGTCTAGCCCTAACCTTGGTCACCTCTGGAGGCGGGACCACGGGCATGAGGCTAGCCCCACACCTGACTCCTTAACAACAAACCGCCACAACAGATGTTACATCCGCCATGTGACATGCTGAAGACCATCGCGGTTAACCGCTCTCCCCAACCGCCAACAATAACATTAACATAAAACTCCACCAATGTGACCACCCAAGCCACATAATTTGATGGTTAGGCTAAATGTTCGGTGGTTTTTAATATATTTTATATATATATATATAAAACATGTATGATATGGTTTTAAATCCAGATTTTAGGCATTAGAGGGAAAATTAATGCCCCGACAATTTCACCCTATTTTTTGAGGAATTGGCGCTTCGTTAGCGCTTTTAGGGGAAAAATTGTGGGTTTGATGCCTGGTTTTGGGGAAAATGTGGAACGAATAGTGGAGAAACTAGGGGAGATCATAACTTGATGGGTTTTTGGCCAAATTCGTTGTAGAAAGAGGCTACACAAGCATTTTTGGGCATTCTAGAGCTGATGGAACAAGTTTCAAAGCTGTTTGAGCATTGTAAACACATGTAATCACACTTTTGAGCATAATAGAGGAGGGCCAGGCCATTGGAAGCTAGACCAAGGAGACGTAGCCCAGGCGGGGTGAAATCCTTCATCATGTGATATTGTGTTACTGTTTATGGTGATGTTCATGTCTGTTATATTTTGTTGTTCAGTGTTTTTTTTTATGTTAATTTGCTCATTAAATTCACATAAAAACTCATATTAAACTTGCAATTAACCTCTGAATCCTCAAGCACTTTGTTTATATTCTTAAATGGATCTTAGCACAGCAAAACAAATATTCCCATTCAGATCAACTTCATATTTTGTCATCCGAGAAGCAAGATAAGAGGCCTATTTTAGGTCAAGGATATCAGAAGCAGGGATGAAGATCTTGAAAATCAAGACATGTAATCATTTTTAAAGAACAAAATTAATAAAAATAGAAGAGGCCTAGTCCCACGATTGAACTATGATTTCAAAAACTTAAAAATAGTTCTTTAGGGCAGTATGGGAATGCATAGTAAAAGAATCTAGGTCAGCTATATAATGACAATAAGAGGCTCGAAGTTGAGGGCTGATGACAAAGGTACTTATTCCAGAGGGTCATATAGGAAGTAACCAATATGAAGAAGATACACATTCACATGATGGAGAGCAATTTTAAAGCTGTGTATCAAGGTATTTCATTGACTATGCTAAAGACATAAAACATAAATTGGTACCAGGTCTACTAAATTTGAAAGATCAAAGTTTCAAGGCTAGAGATAAGTAATCATAGTAAAAATTTCAAGAGCTTCATGATCTAAAAGTCTAAAATGTGTACTAGACCTATTGTTTAAGTCAACGATATGAGATAAATACTTTTATAAAATTGTTGGAGATAGAAGAAGTGTTGAAACTGAGCTTGAAGGATTGTAGCTATAATTAGTTACCTTAAGAAGAGAATCTTGATTTGGAATTTGAAAGGATCATGGCATCAATGGAAGTAGCAGTATCTTGGATTGTGAAGAAGTCTTTGTAGCAACTTCTAGTGATCATGGATGTCTAAGGTATGTAGTCCTTGCATATAAGGTACATAAAATTGTCTAACGTGAAATATATTAGGATTTGTGGAATTCATCTTATTGAAGGTTGTCTTTATATAGGATTGTAAACCCTTTTTGGTACTTGGAAACCCTAATCATAATTCGTTTGTTCTCTATTGAAACCCTAGCTCTTGACTTCTAGGTTTTGTAGGTAGTTTAGGGTATATGGTAAACAAGGATGGAATCAAATAAAATCTAGGATATCAAGACCCGAGAACTGGTTCGGTTTTGTACTTAAAACCCCTAATATTTTACCCTCTAAGATACCATGGAATCCATTAATTGTCAAAATTATCATCATACTCTTTTACTTGTATATTTTTCTTGGTTGGTTGTGCTTGTCGGTAAATATTGCATGTACATAATGAAGTAATCAAAATAAGAAGGATAGTTAAACAAAGAAAATCGTTTTCTTTGGTGAGCATGATGGTCAAAAGGGAACTATAAAGACCCTAAAGGAACAAATGCTAACAAGTTCATTGGTAATTATAAGAGTAAGCATGTATCATTATAAGAATCTTGATTTAGTATGATAATATAAAAGCATGTGATAGTAGCAGAGTCTACTTATTTTAAATGCTTGAAATCATCTAGTCCTTTAACAATAAAAAACCTTGGAGACCATTCTGCATAAGTGTTCATTCATACATTGTCTAACACTATGCTAGAGGTAGTCACTTTGATAAGATGGATCCTCAAGATCCTATAAGAACCATCACTTTGGGAGGTTCATGGAAAAAAAAATTATGACAAGCATTGGTATATATATTATATGGAAACAATACTCTTGAATTAATGAAGGAATGTAGTTGGTTTAGTTGCAGATCACATGTAGCTAGACAATTTTGTGAAAAAATAAGAATTCATATTTAAAGTAACTTCTAGGATTCAAAGAAAATTTTATCATAAATTATGCATAAATAATATTTCATCTAATTAATTTTACTTACTAATAATACTATCTCACTAGAATATATGTATATATCAATGATCACCATCCAACATAATCTCTGGAAGAAATGGTAACTTGGTAATCAACTTCAATCCTTATGCATTCTGATGCATGAAGGGAGATTAATATGGATATGGACCTTGAAGATGTTGATAAAAAGAAAGTGGTAATGATGAGGTAAGTCTAATGTTATATTTATTATTGGTTATCTGATTAACATATTGTTTTTCTACCTCGAAGGATGATGTAGGAATCCATGATGACAATTGATGAAAGTTAAAATGTATGAATGAAGTATGTAGAAGGACGCTCAATATGTAATGCCTTCATTGATGAGAACAAAACAAAAGTAAATCTTGTGCTTAAGAAATAATTCATGATGGGCATGATGGAAGGAGGGAGTTGTAGGAATAATGTTCATAGAGATAATGGAAAGAGGGAGTTGTTATGATGATATTGAAGATTCCACATTGATGATTAAAGATGGAGTTGTAACTCATTTTTACTTGAATATGGAATGTGAAAATAAAATAATGACCTCAGAAAAAGGTCTGATGAGTTGGTGTACCTTATGTTTAATAGCATGTATGATGGTACATAGGGTTGGTATCTTGGAAGTTAGCCTAGACGATACCTGGATCCCTGTTAGGGTGGATATCTTGGTCTAGATGATACCTAGATCTTATTTAGGGTAGGTATATTTACCTAGATGATATCCAAATCCTTGTTAAGGTTGGTACCTTATCAAGTAGCTTAGATGGTACCTAGATCCATATTTGTGAGGTAGCCTAGAGACACTTGGATCCTTGTTAAGTTGGTGTAGCCTGGATGACACATGGATCCTTTTTGAGTTGGCATCTTGGTAGGTAGTTTATATGACACATGGATCCTTGTTGAGTTGGTGTCTTGGTAGGTATCCTAGATGACACTTGGATCCTTGTTGAGTTGGTATATTGGCAGGTAGCCTAGATGATACCTAGAACCCTGTTAGGGTTGGTGTCTTGGAAGGTAGCCTAGATGAAACCTAGATCCCTATTGGGATGGTACCTTATTAGGTAGCCTAGATGTTACCTATATGGGTTGATACCTTGGCAATTAGACTAGATGGAATTTAGATCCATATCATTGTACACAATGTTCATGATACTCTTCTTATAAGAAATTTTCAAAGTGAGTAGAGTCCTTGTACTGGTTGAACATGTTATCACTCAGTAATTTCTCCAGGTTCAAGAGAAATAGTCTGAGGTAACCATAAACCTACTTCGAATTCTGGGATCTAGCCTTCCTAGAATTCAGAGAGGGCTCTCTCTTTAAGATTTATCTTTGTTTTGATTTTGTGTTTTAGGCTAGTTATGATAGTTCAATTCGGTTTTGTTTTTGAATTGGTTTGGTGGGAAAAATCACTTAAAGGTAAACCAGGGAGAAATCTACTTGACCATTGAGCTAATGGAGTCTAAGTCTAGATAGTAGTACTAGAAGGCAAGGCCAAAAGGATGCAAATATAGTCAGGGCAAAATAGATAACCCTCGGAGCTTTGGGTAAAAGGTTTTTGATGAAATGGTGTAGTCAGGACAAAGGGAAATGAAGAATCCTTTGATCCAGACAATAGAGGAAGGAGGCAGGAGTCAAACGGGAGTAGAAGCAGTTAAGAATTCCTAACACCAGAAATCAGTTGAAAACATTTAAATGGTAACTTAGTTAAGACAGGGAGCCATAAGCTAGTCCTGAAGTAATATTCCTACTTACTCATTAAGAAAGAACAAACACATAATTAAATGAATGGAACTCAGAAAATAAACAATGACAAGATAGATGCACTTTACTCTTTAACTTATCATGAGAATCCTGAATTATGATGCCAATTAGCTTTGTCTAGTCTACTACCTCGAAATCAACACATGTAAGCCTCCAATGTATCAGCAAAATGTCTATAGTTGTCTTAGCAATTTTATTCCACACAAAATACTTCAAAGAGTGAAGTATTTATACAAATTCTAAACTAGAATATCTTGAAAAAATTATCAAGATTGGTTTACAAATATCTTCAACTATTTTACATAAATAGAACTTAAGTAAAGGACACTCAAAACTAATGCATATATTTGGCACTATTTTTTATGGATAGGTGATGAAAAAGAGGATAATTTTAATTTTATCTCAAATCTTAGTTGATGATGAGGCATCCAAGTCACTAACTGTTTCCTTTCTTTGTGCATTCTGCTCCAGCAATTCTGCAAAATTGGGGTCCAATGATACCTTTGTATTTATCAATATGAAATAGATATTAAAAATTTGAAATAGGTTATTGTATAATAATATGTTTTTAAGATAAACCTCTCTCAGTTTCCAAAAATGCCACTCCAGCTGTTCACAATAGGCTCTGAAAAAATATGTGTAAAACAAAGTTTTACAGAGTCTAAAAAATAGGTTGTAACGATGAGCATGTATATTTCATTTTGTAATATCTATGAAAAAAGGGAGATAAGTTTTTGTAGATGCATCTCTTAAGAACAAAACCCTCCCTCTGTTTTGTAAGATGTATTTCGGATTGGCCAAAATACTCTCTACAAAATGATGACTTGACAGGAATTTTCTGGAAAAATTTCTTTCCAATATTGTTTAATATTTCCCAACCCATAATGGCTGTTAGAAATGTGAGAGAGGTTTTTTTATTTGGACACCATAAAAACATAAACCTCCTTCAGTTTTGTAAAATTCATCTTGGATTGGTCACAATAGTTTTTGCAAAAAAATGACTTAAACAGGAAATTTCTACAAAAATATTCCTTCTTGCTTTGTTTTCATCTTTTAACCTTTTTGTTCTTTTAATTGTTTTTACTTTCACTTTGGATAAATTTCATTGTTGGTGAAATTATTTTCATCTCTGTTAACCATTACTTCCTTTGTTTTTACTTTTACCGTTTCACCTTGACTACTCTATAACTTTGTTTCAACTTTCACTCTGACTATTACGTGATACACTTTAACTCTGATGCTCTTTGACTATTATGTTTCACTGTCATTGTGAATTATGATTTCAATTTTACCATTCACTGTGCACATTTCATCATTCTGATCTCTCTATGACTTGATTTTATTCTTTCTTTGTATACAAACTGTTTGTTGAATGAAGCTTTTGAATTAAAATCTGAGAATTTGGAGCAAACAATTTTGTCAACTAGTATTGAACTGTTGGCCCAAATCCATATTCTGATAATAACCTCAAAAATCAAACAATTTGTTAATGAAATCCAGGTCTGCAGGGAGGTGATTGAAGGCTTTTGAAAGACCTGTGGAATGATATCTGTATGTGGAGGTTTAACTCTGTTTTTTAGGCATTTTGGGTAACTACTGCAAGATTAGACTGTTTGCAGGAGTTTTTTATTTCAACAAAGATGAAACTGAGAAATTTAGGCTAAGGATGGCTTCTTTTGGGCTTTTTGCCCAATTAGGTTTATCTGAAGATGTAAAATTGGCTTAAACAAAAAACAGGGGTTTTCTGAGTGGATTTAATGGAAAAAAGGGATTTTTAGGGTATTTTCAACAGTTTTAACCCTTTAGGTGCTTTGAATTTGGTTTTCAAGCTTTGGAAACTGGGGATTTGGCTACGAAATGCTCACAATAGAAAATAGGGTTTACTGGGAAAAATTGGCCAGGGTTTGGCCTCTTTTTAGGTGTTTTTAGGCAAAATAGTCCGGTAAAATCTCTTAATTAAATACCTGGTTTAATTATTGATGGTTTAGAATTGAATTTACAGGCTTCAATTTGTCGGAAAATACCTTAAGATGTAGGTATTCGGCTGTTGAAAATATTTTTAGAGGATCTCGGTTGATTTTGAGGTCTTTCACGGCTTTACTGGAGTGGCAAATAGCTTTACTAGTTTTCAATGGGGAATTTCTGGTCAATTTGGGTTTTGAATTGGAAATTTATCAGCAGGGACTTCAATATAGTCGGGCGGCTTTCTTTTATAGTCGGAATGCATAAATAATATAACAAAGGTTTTAACTTTGATATGAATGTTTAAAAATGTATTAAATGCGGGTTAAGTCTGCTGGCGGGATTGGTTTTGATTTTCGAATGCAAAAACCATTAGTGGTTTTCGCATTGGCCTTGAGTGGTAAGTTTTTTTCCTCCAAACGAACGCGATGCAATGAAATTGTGCCACGTCGCAGGAGGCTTGAATAGTAAAACTGCCCATTTTGCGTTCATTTGGGCGTTGGGCGGACGTTTATGTTATGAGCGTGAAAGGCATTCTCTACCGTTGGATCTGAGAGGTTGGAGCGAATGGCCAAGATTAATTTGGAAGTTGCAGCCGAAAGATATGGTGGGACCAGGATCTATACATGCGGTGGGGGATGGAAATGTAATAAAAACCTTTGTATGATACGTAATTTAATCAAAAAAAGGGAAAGGTTTTAGTTATGTGATTTCAAACTTTAACCTTGGGTTAGGATTATGAGGGGAAGAGATGGTAAGTAAATTATAAAGGAGCGGGGGTTGCTATCTTTAGAAAAAATTAGGGTAAAATGGGATGAACGTGGAAATGATTTTGCACTTTAGAAAGACATAAGATATGTATAAAAAAGGCAATTTTTGCATTTTTAGTTTTATTATATAGTTTATTAAACCATGGGGGGTTTAATAACTATAGGGGGGCGACGTATTTATATATTGTTAGTTTTATGCCAAAGGGGGTATATTTTAGGATTTTATTTTAGCATGTGGATAATTACTTCAGCATAAAATCTTATAATAGTGGGTTTTTAGGGGATATTAAAATAAAAGGAGTTATATTAATTGGATAAGATTTTCTTTTAGGGAGTTAATAAAATAAGTTAGAAATTAATATGACAAGGAAAATTAAATACTCAAGAAATAAACTTTTATGACCAAGTAAAGTGAAAACGTTAATGCAAAGTTTATCATTTGATGATTTCACCACTTTTTCTTAGGATAAGATGTTTTTTGAGGGTTTGTATGTTTTATGAAATGGAGGAAGTTAATCAAATGGGATATTATGTATCAATAAGTAAGAAAAGAGTTCTTACTTAAAATTTTGAGTTGTAATGGGTGAATCAAGGGTAAATAATGATAATTAGGGATTAATATAGGAATTCAACATGTTCAACTAACCAATCATTGAGCCTTGGGTCCGGTCCCAACAGAAGTCAAAGAAATGCTCTAAGCCCCTTTGACTGAAAGTCTAGAATGTAGAATTACTATAGGGGATGGGAAATTAGTAATTTTTACCCGGTGATGAATATTTACAAGCTTCTTCCCACTTCTTTCTACCTACCCAACTTTAATCTAACATTTTTTCTTTCCTTTTGCAAGTGCATTTGAGCTTGCTACCTTGAAACATTTTATTCTTTTGAAAACATAAAAACTATCTAAATCTACCTTATATCATCTGAGGGCTCAGATTAAACTGATGAGCTCCTCTTTATTCTTTACCTATCTACTAATTAGTCAGGATTAAACTGTCTGATTAATCTTTATTCACTATTCTACAACAATAAAATTGAAATCATGACAAGTCAAGTTTAAGCAGTTCAACTCATCATGGATTATGGCATTTATTGACACTCTGCCATAATCATCAGTAACAAAGTAAAAAGTAGTGGCATTTGGGTTTGCACACTTTCATGTTTTATTTCTTTTTTCTTTTGGGGTCTAGATTTTTTCTAAGTCCTTTGATCTTTCTTTTAGGACTTTTACCCTCTTTTTTATTTTTGATTTTTTTATTTTTTCTAAATATGGGAAAACAATTTGCAGAAAGTAAGGTATGTACATATTTACAAGACTATCAAATTCAATTCAAAAATTATGAATCCTATATTTATAGGACCCTAACAACGGCTTCACATGGGGTTGGCATCTCCTTGTGAGATGTCAAGAACACCGTCGACTACTAGCCTGATCCATTAGGCCAATCCCAAACATGCATATGTTGTGACTGAAAACTCATGAACTGAATTTACACCTTTTTCTGCAAACTGAAATCTAATCTGAGACTAAAAGGAGCTACAACCTTCAAACTAAACTACTAAATAAACAAGACCTTAGGGCATTTTCCTTGGCTTCAAACCTTAATGAATTATTTCAAACTAGCTGAAAAACTGAAAACTGAAATAAGCTGAAATCTTACCTACTTACTCTAATCAGTTGTCCAACTGCTGGTTAGGTAAAATGAAATGGCCAATGCAACCATTCAAGCGTTATGTACTTTGATATATTTTTTTACATTTGCTTGTTGATTATCAAAACTATGCTTCTACAACCTATTAGAAACTTTACAACAAATGAGAGGATAAGGATACACTTGATTTCCTTTGTTGACTCTAGAAACTGTACAAAACGATCTTCCAAAATATATACACAGATGTTTAATTGATCTAAAAAATTGTACACCTGTTCTACATGGCCTCCATGCCATGAATCTCAAATTTTATTTTCATCTTTATCTCCCTCCAAACTTTCAGATAAGATTTGTGATGATATTCCTACTGATTGTAATGTTTGACTGCTGAAACCTTATCATCTTGATTCTGAAATTCATAGTTAGTTAATAGAGGAATGCTTTGAATGCATTCAATATCCAACATATCAGCTATTGGATCATGAAAAACTTGGGAAAATTGCTGCAACCTATGGCATATAGGAATCCACAGGACTTCATAAACTTCAACAAGTTTCTCATCATTTTCCTTAAATATGTTATACCATATTTCCTTTAAACGCTGAAATGATTCAAAACATAGTGGTATGGAACTTTTTTGTGTCATTTGATCATACATTTCAATGGGAACTGATAAATGCAATTGTGAAACTGAAAAATCTTGATCAATAGTTTCATTATCTTCTTTGTTGTCAATCACAACTCCTAAAGATTGTTGATTCTCATGGCTGATCTGTATTGGCTGATCACTGTCTTCAATATGCTGAAACTGAGTTTCTTCATCCCACAAACTAGCTTCTGATTGCTCTGTAAAGTTAGCTTGAATTTGGAGAACATAACTATCATCATAATGATCATACTTAGGAAAATCATCAAAAGAAGGAATGTCATCAAACATATATATTAAATCAGTAGATTCCTCTTCCACATATTGATCTGTAAATCCATTTTCTGATCTATGATAATTGGAATTAGCAGGAATTTGTTCATGGATATCAACCTCTTCTATTTCTTGACTAAATGTATCAAGGTGATTTTGAACAAAAAAATCATCTTTCATAGTGATCTTCTGTATTCTTTCATCTATTTTTTGTTGGCAGTATGATGCTAAATGTTGTCCTTGATGGTAACCCTCTTGATGAAGATGATGGCAAACTACTTAATGAACATGCTTGATGAGTTTATTAATGATGTAAATCTGATGTTCTACAAATAGCTCAGAAGTACCAGAGAAGGAAATATCAGTGAGGGCCAAAGCAATGATGAAAAATGTGTGTTACAAGGCATACGCGGGTTTGTCAAGGAGAAAGCGCGTATGCACGCGGAAAAGTACGTGCCAAGTCACGTATGGTCTTTTGCGCTCCAAAATTAGAATACCAAGGGGCATTACCATGGTATTGACCCATTGTATTGAGCGCTGGATTTTCTATTTGATCTCGTCCAGGAAAACCATCGGAAGTAATGTGGTTTTGACTCATGGTATTGAAAAAGGCTAAATCTATATAAGGAGAAGAATTTCATTGTGCAAGGTGTGCATATGTCTGAGATTTAATGAATACTTCACTCTGAAGTATATCTGCATGGTTGAACTCTGCTCTTAAATGATAGATCTGAATCTATGAGGCATCTATGAACATAATGAAGGTTCAAGATCTCTAGATCTTGAAATAGTGAATCTCTTGGATGATCTGAAAAGAAGTGATGAAGACCTGGTGCAAATCTGTTGAAGAAGTTGAAGAAATCTGGGTAAGTTCATAGATCTGGTCTGATCTGCAAAATTTATCTTTTATAGATCTATACGTAGGTTCGTTTCGTGAAAAACACGTGTATACGCGGCTCCATTCAGACAAAAGAGCGTATGAGCTGTTAGGGTTTTTCTGATAAGTTGCACAAATGTATACGCGGGTTCACTTCAGTAAAGGCGCGTGTATACGTGGGTCTGTTTAAGGAAAAGCGCGTATGGTATTTGAATTGATGATTGCACAAAAGACAATTGAGATTATGCATATCTGTTATGAAGTCTGGGCTATCTCTGATATTCTGGTTACAGTGGTTTCACTGTTATGACTGATGAAAAGGGATGTTTGTTGATAAGTGAAGAATTGTGTTGAAGCTGTTTGATCCAGTTTGAAAATTGATGAAACGTGGTCTACAGTGGATCTGAGGGTTGAAGCCTTCAATCTGATAATAGAAGATTTCTGTCAGCAGAGGCTGGTGCTAATATCAGGGGGTAGTAGCTCCCTTCCAGGTGAGGCTGGTAAATGAGAGCAGGGGGTTGTAGCTCCCTTCCAGGTGAGGCTGGTAAACGAGAGCAGGGGGTTGTAGCTCCCTTCCAGGTGAGGCTGGTAAACGAGAGAAGGTTGTAGCCTTCTGCAGGTGGGTTCCTGTGTGCTAGTATAAGTCTGCACCAGTACATGATTGTAAGAAGTTTTTCTTTATAATAAATATTGAAGACTGAGATGATGGCAGCGGTGGTTTTCTCCCGAATTGGGTTTCCACCTAAAAATCCTGGTGTTCATGTGTGTTGCCTATGTGTGATGATTATTCTGTTCTTTCTGCACCTGTTTACTATTTCCTGAAATAACTGATGAATGAATAATGCAATGATCTGAGTTAAGAATTGAATGCATAATTAGATCTCTAGACATACGCGAATTCTGTGAATGATATCCGCGTATATACGCTAGTTGGCTTCAGCAAAGTAGCGTATGGGTTTTAGAAAGAAAAAGTAAAAAGTTTTTATTGTCTGTATTAAATACTGATTCACCACCCCCCCCTCTCAGTATTTTTCCAACAATTGGTTTCAGAGCAGGTCCTTCTGAAAAGGCTTAGCCGCTAGAAGGAAGATCAAGCAAGATGAGCAATCATGAGGGAACAACATCTATCAAGCCCCCGCTCTTCAACGGAAGCAATTTAATCTTCTGGAAAGTGAGGATGAGATCCTATCTTCAGTCTATGGGAGCTGAGGTATGGGCCATTGTTGAACAAGGATATCAATATCCAGCCGCTACACCAACAGATCCAACTGAAAGGAAGAATTATGAATCAAACGCAAAAGAGGTCAATGCTATAACAGGAAGTCTAACTGAATCAGAATTTGTCAAATTCATGCAGCTAAATACAGCAAAGGAAATATGGGACAAAATCATTCTAAGTTATGAAGGCGATGCAAAGGTAAAAAGTGCAAAACTCCAAACTCTCAGAATTGAATATGAAAATTTAAAGATGCATAGTGATGAGAGTATTGCCAGTTTCTTTTTACGTATTGATGATGTTGTAAATCATATGAGAAATCTGGGAGAAACAATATCCGACACTACTTTGGTTGAGAAAATTTTACGATCACTAACGGCAAAATTTGAATCAAAAGTTTCTGCCCTTGAAGAAAAACAGGATATTCAAAATCTTTCCGTGGTGCAACTTCATGGCATATTGACTGCATATGAAATGAGGAGAGGAGGACCATCTGAAGTCAAAGACGTTGTTTTTAAAGCTTCTACAAAAGGAAAAGAAGTTCAAAAACCAGAAGGATCAGGATATATCTCAGAAGAGGATGAGGCAAACTTTGTGAGAAGACTCCAACTAGGAACCAGAAGATTCAAAGGTAAGCTTCCTTTCAAATGTTTTAATTGTGGAAGAGTTGGTCATTATGCTGCAAAATGTCCTTATAAAGAAACATCTGCTAAAGAGAAAGAAGTGGCAAGAAGGAATAAGAACCGATCTAGCACTAAGAAAAGCTACTATACAAATGAAGACAGTGATGGGTTATGTGATAGTGAGGAAGAATGTGAACAAGATCTTAGACTTCTCATGGCATTTGAAAATAATTCTAGAGACGATAAGGATGCTTTTATGGATGCTCTAGATGACAATGATTTTCTTGATCAAAACAATCAACTCAAAATATGCTTGGAAGAAAGTAAAATAATCATAGAGACTCATAAAAGGCAGAATGAAGAAGCAAAGAAACATAATGAAAAATTAGAATGTGAAGTAGTAAGTCTAAGAAAAGAACTTGAGAAAGTAAAGACTCTGAATCTTAGATTTGCTAAAGGATCTGAAACCTTAGATGAGATTATCAAGGTTCAACGTTCTCCTCTTATTAAGACAGGTCTTGGATATACCGGAGAATCTTCTCAGGCTTCAGCACCAAATTATCTAAAAGCAACTACAACTGGTTTACTACATTCAGCCACTCAGCAAGGGAATAAAGAATATTTACAGGTAAATCATGATCATCACAATTCCAGGAACACTAACAGGGATATCTCTCAAAGAAGCAACAAACAACAGGTAAATTCAAATAGAAGATTTCATGATCGCAGAAATTTCTACTTCAATGGACAATGTTTCTCGTGTCACAATTTTGGTCATAAAGTTGTTCAATGTGTTGCATATAAAACCATCATGACAAGAGAAGCAAGAAAGAAAAGGATGGATATTGAACCAAAGAAGAACTCCTATAACAACTTTTCTCCTCTTCAAAATGAAGTTGAATGTGCTTATTGCAATAACTTTGGCCATGAAGAATCTGAATGCAGGAGCAAAGTCCAGCCAAAACAGCATTTTCCTTCAAGTTCCAAAGTATGGAAAAAGAAGGAATTATAGGTTGAAAATTGTGGGATAGCGTTATTTGCAGAAGGTGAAGAAAATCAATGGTACATTGATAGTGGATGCTCAAGACATATGACAGGTGACAAAAGCAAACTTCTTGCATATAATGCTCTAGAAAAAGAAAAGAAAGTTACATTTTGAAATGATACTCCTGCTGTAATTAAAGGAAAAGGGTCCGTGTTTCTAAAAGAAAAGGTGAAGGCTAATGATGTCATGTATGTGGATGGATTAAGGCATAACCTGTTAAGTGTAAGTCAAATGTGTGATCAAGGAAAAAAAGTTGTCTTTAGTTCAAAATAATGTGTGGTTCGTGATCTTGATACAAGTAAAACTATTATAAAAGGGAAAAGAACTCCACGCAACCTGTATGTATTGGAGAACTGCAAAGATCAATGTTACTTGAGAAAATATTCAGAAAATTGGCTATGGCATAGAAGGCTGGGGCATCTGAGCTTCTCTCAAATCAACAAAGCAAGTAGACTTCAAGTTGTTCGTGGTCTTCCCAATATTACTCTACCAGAGAGTATCATATGCAAATCTTGCCAATTCGGTAAGCAGACCAGAGTACAATTTAATTCCAAAGAAGGATCATCAAGTAAGCCTCTTGAACTCATTCATACTGACATATGTGGACCTATGAGGAAAAATTCACCACGTGGGGAAGAATACTATATCTTATTTATTGATGATTACTCTAGAATGTGTTGGATCGGGTTGATTAAACACAAAGATGAAGCATTTGAAAAATTTCAGATCTTCAAAGCTTTGGTAGAAAATGAATTAGATCTAAAAATCAAGTGTCTTAGATCTTATCGAGGAGGAGAATATACATCAAATGAATTCTTTGAATTTTGTGAACAACATGGCATAAAAAGACAGTTCTCTATAGCAGGCACTTCACAACAAAATGGCGTAGCAGAAAGAATGAATAGAACAATTCAACAAATGGCTAGAGCTATGCTTGATGATTCTGGAACTCCTAACATGTTCTGGGGAGAAGCAACACATACAGCAGCAAACATTCTCAACAAGGCACATGTTCGGGTAAATAGTGACAAAACTCCATATGAACTCTGGTATGGTAATTCTCCCTCTGTGAAGCACTTTAGAATTTTTGGAAGTAAATGCTTTATCAAAAATAATGATGAAAATATTGGCAAGTTTGAACCTAGATCAGATGAAGGGATACTTCTTGGTTACTCATCTACAAGAAAAGCATACAAATGTTACAATAAAAGGCTTCGAAAGATTGTTGAATGTATTGATGTTGTTATTGATGAGTCTCTTGCAGCTCCTAAAGAAGAAAAACAAGCAACAGAAGAAGATGATGGTGACTTTTGTCCTTCTACATCAAATGGAAATGATATAGACAGTGGATCCAATGAAGAACCTGAAGATGACTTATCTGAAAATGCTCCATCCAGATATGTTCAAAAGAATCATCCTGAATCTCAAATTTTGGGAGACAAGGAATTAGGTGTACAAACAAGGAGGACTCTTGTGGGATCTTCTAGCTATCTGGCACTTCTATCCACAATTGAACCACACAATGTCAATCAATCTTGCAAAGATGAATGTTGGATTCAAGCCATGAATGAAGAGCTTGATCAAATTGAAAAGAATCACACTTGGGAATTGGTACCAAGACCACATGATATAAATGTCATTGGAACTAAATGGATATTCAAGAAAAAGTTAAATGAGAATGGGGATGTTATAAGAAACAAAGCTAGACTGGTTTGCAAGGGGTATACTCAACAAGAAGGTATAGACTTTGAAGAAACTTTTTCTCCTGTAGCAAGACTTGAAGCCATAAGAATGTTTCTTGCTTTTTCAAGTTTTCAACAAATCAAAGTTTATCAAATGGATGTTAAATCTGCATTTCTCAATGGTGATCTAGAAGAAGAAGTTTATATAGAACAACCGGAAGGATTCATTTTGGGCAATGACAAAAATCTTGTTTGTAGACTTAAAAAGGATTTATATGGTCTCAAAAAGCTCCAAGGGCATGCTATTGTCGGCTTGACAAATATCTTCATCAACAATGATTCTCAAAGGGGTCTGCTGATAGTAACTTATACACAAAAACTGAAAATGATAAAATATTGATTGTAGTTGTATATGTTGATGATATCATTTTTGGAAGTAATGAAGAATCTATGAGTCAGAAATTTGCTTCTGTCATGCAGCAAGAATTTGAAATGTCCTTACTTGGAGAACTAACATTCTTTCTTGGCTTGCAAGTGCATCAAACCACAACTGGTATATTCTTATCTCAAGAAAAATATCTTAAGCAAATCCTGAAGAAGTATGGCATGGAAGAATGTAAACCTGTAAGTACACCAATGATAACCGGATGTAATCTCAGTTCTCATGATGATTCTCCTGCGGTGAATCAACCAGAATACAGATCAATGATAGGAAGCCTACTTTATCTCACTAGGACTAGACCAGACATTATGCATGCAGTTGGGATTGTTGGACGATTCCAAGCTAATCCAAAAGAGTCTCACCTTCAGGCTGTCAAAAGAATATTCAAATATCTACAAGGAACTCAAGACTTTGGACTATGGTATCCAAAGAATGCCGATCTTACTCTTCATGCTTACACTGATGCAGATTGGGCTGGAAATGTTGATGATCGGAAAATCACTAGTGGTGGTGCATTCTATATGGGGCCCCGGTTAGTATCCTGGTTCAGCAAGAAGCAAAACTCTATTGCCTTATCTACAGCAGAAGCAGAATATGTGGCTGCCGCATCATGTTGCACTTAACTTCTTTGGATGATGCAAACCTTACAAGACATTCAAATCAAATGTTCACCTCCTATCTCCATTATGTGTGATAATACAAGTGCCATCAGTATTTCAAAGAATCCTGTTATGCATTCCAAGACCAAGCACATTCCCATAAAGTATCACTTCTTACGTGAACAAGTGCTTGAACAAAAGGTGAAGTTGGAGTATGTTCCCTCCAAAGAACAAGTTGCTGATATATTTACCAAACCTCTGCCCAGGGAAGCGTTCGAATATCTTAGACAGAAGCTGGGAGTAGTCTCTGCTGTGAAGAAAATCAGAACTGCTTAAATTTAGAAGATAAAATTGGATACGTGGGTTTCCTGAAAGACAGTCGTGTATATACGCGAGTTTATCCACAGAAAGCCGCGTATGGTCAGTTGCTGACAAATTTTGGTTGGGGTCAGCATTTTACAGCACATATGTAGCACTGTTTGATATCTCTGATGTTGTATGGTATCTCTGGTGAAGTTTTATCTCTTATATTTCCGTCTCATTCTTTGATATTGGGTAAAGATGCCTTGATGATCTTCTGTTGAAAAGTGTTCAGGATGCACAAGCTAAGGGGGAGATGAAGGATTAAACTGATGTACAGGTTCAGGGGGAGCATTAGCCTTGCTGAATATTATGAATTGTTGGCTTATGATTTTTAAATATGATCTCTCTTGAGGTCCTTCTGATATTGGTCATGAAAAATCATATTTGCAATTTGATGAAAAGGTCATGATGAGCCCTATGATGTAAAATTGTAATATTCAGTCATGTAAGGACTTGTTCTAATTTGTAAACCCACTTGGTTGGGTACTTAAGTCAAAATGTGTAAACCCTCTTGGTTGGGTCTTTGAGTCTCATATGTAAATCCACTTGGTTGGATCTTTGATGTAAGTATGAGTCCTTGGTGATAGGAAGGTCATAGAGTCATGTACTACATTGAAAAGTATGTTTTAACTTTCAGCATGAACTCAGGGGGAGCATGGTAACTTCAGTGCACATCATATTTACAACGCTTTTCTATCTACATGAACAGAAAAACCTTGTGTTGGTTTTTATCCGCCCTTTTCCCTTGATGTCAAAGGGGGAGAGTGACATGGTGTTTGAATAGGGGGAGAATATCATTCTGCTTAATATAGTGATCAAACACCATCATGGTTGCCATCAAGTCCAAAGGGGGAGATTGTTGGCAATATGATGCTAAATGTTGTCCTTGATGGCAACCCTCTTGATGAAGATGATGGCAAACTACTTAATGAAGATGCTTGATGAGTTTATTAATGATGTAAATCTGATGTTCTACAAATAGCTCAGAAGTACCAGAGAAGGAAATATCAGTGAGGGCCAAAGCAATGATGAAAAATGTGTGTTACAAGGCATACACAGGTTTGTCAAGGAGAAAGCACGTATGCACGCGGAAAAGTACGTGCCAAGTCGTGTATGGTATTTTGCGCTCCAAATTTAGAATACCAAGGGGAATTACCATGGTATTGACCCATTGTATTGAGCGCTGGATTGTCCATTTGATCCCGTCCAGGAAAACCATCGGAAGTAATGTGGTTTTTGACTCATGGTATTGAAAAAGGCTAAATCTATATAAGGAGAAGAATTTCATTGTGCAAGGTGTGCATGTTTCTGAGCTTTAATGAATACTTCACTCTAAAGTATATCTGCATGGTTGAACTCTGCTCTTAATTGATAGATCTGAATCTATGAGGCATCTATGAACATAATGAAGGTTCAAGATCTCTAGATCTTGAAATAGTGAATCTCTTGGATGATCTGAAAAGAAGTGATGAAGACCTGGTGCAAATCTGTTGAATAAGTTGAATAAATCTGGGTAAGTTCATAGATCTGGTCTGATCTACAAAATTTATCTTTTCTAGATCTATACGCAGGTTCGTTTCGTGAAAAGCGCATGTATACGCGGCTCCATTCAGACAAAAGCGTGTATGGGTTGTTAGGGTTTTTCTGATAAGTTGCACAAATGTATACGCGGGTTCACTTCAGTAAAGGCACGTGTATACGCGGGTCTGTTTAAGGAAAAGCGCGTATGGTATTTGAATTGATGATTGCACAAAAGACAATTGAGATTCTGCATATCTGTTCTGAAGTCTGGGCTATCTCTAATATTCTAGTTATAGTGGTTTCACTGTTCTGACTGATGAAATGAAAAGGGATGTTTGTTGATAAGTGAAGAATTGTGTTGAAGCTGTTTGATCCAGTTTGAAAATTGATGAAACGTGGTCTGCAGTGGATCTGAGGGTTGAAGCCTTCAGTCTGATAATAGAAGCTTTCTGTCAGCAGAGGCTGGTGCTAATATGAGGGGGTAGTAGCTCCCTTCCAGGTGAGGCTGGTAAACGAGAGCAAGGGGTTGTAGCTCCCTTCCAGGTGAGGCTGGTAAACAAGAGAAGGTTGTAGCCTTCTGCAGGTGGGTGCCTGCGTGCTGGTATAAGTCTGCACCAGTACATGATTGTAAGAAGTTTTTCTTTATAATAAATATTGAAGACTGAGACGACGACAGCGGTGGTTTTCTCCCGAATTGGGTTTCCACCTAAAAATCTTGGTGTATATGTGTGTTGCCTATGTGTGATGATTATTCTGTTCTTTCTGCACCTGTTTACTGTTTCCTGAAATAACTGATGAATGAATAATGCAATGATCTGAGTTAAGAATTGAATGCATAATTAGATCACTGGTCATACGCGAGTTCTGTGAAGGATATCCGCGTATATACGCTAGTTGGCTTCAACAAAGTAGCATATGGGTTTTAGAAAGAAAAAGTAAAAAAAAAATTATTGTCTGTATAAAATACTGATTCACCCCCCCCCCCCTCTCAGTATTTTTCCAACATTTTTCTTACCAAAAAACTGAGTTTTACCTCTGCAATGTTTTTCTTTTCCTCTTCTTCTGCTTTCAACTTTTCCTGTCTAATTTGTAGATTAACTTCTACATCAATTGCAATGTTCTGCATCTGTACAAGTGTTTCTGGATCTCTTTCTCTTAACCCAAATTCTATTTCTAGATCAAACGCACTTGGATAATGCAAGAGAGTTGAATCATGAGGAGGTCTAATATTTTCTGGAATTGAATAATAAACTTGATTAAATCTATCAGAAAATTGTTGTATTGTTTCATTTGGATGTCTTTTTAACTGATTATATTCGTCCATGATCACAAAAGGATTAACTTTGATTATCCATCTATCAAGGAAAAGTTTGATAAACTGCCGGAAATTTGAGATGCTAGCATTAGGCATATTTATGAACCAACTCTTTATTCTATTTTGCAAAGAAAGAGAAAAAAGTATGATTTTAACATCATATTCATCAATCTCAAATAAATCCAAATAATTCTCAAAACCTTGAATATGTTTTTGGGTAGTGATACCATTCTCTCCATCAAATCTAGGAAGATGTTTGTAGTAGTTTTTAGGAAAATCATGGAGTATAAGAGGTAAAATAAGGGGCTTATATCTATCTAGAACTTTATATGGTACATGAATATGTACAGGGATTGTAAGATCAGTCTTGATTATTTGAGGCTTCTTAATTGGAAAATTATCATCATTAGATTAAGAAGAAAGTTGCTCAAAGAGATTAGGAGAATTATTACTTACAATCTTCAAAGGAAAATAATTAAAAACTAATCTAAGATCTTCTATAAAATACAATATACATTGAAAAACTTTCTTAATGAGAAAGAACATAATGTCTTGGATTAAGATCCAAGTTGAAAGCCTGATCTTTCCATATTTTTCTTTGAGGTTCATTCCTCTAGTGGAGTCTTGATTGTGAAATTGATTTGGAGTCGCTAGGTGGATGATTTTAACCTTTGTGTGCCTGATCGCTATCCACCATCATAGATCAGATCTGAACCTGTAAAATATTTTTGAAGAAAATGTTAGTTTCCCCAGCGGAGTCGCCATTATGTTATCACTCAGTAATTTCTCCAAGTTCAAGAGAAATAGTCCGAGGTAACCACAAACCTACTTCGAATTCTGGGATCTAGCTTTCCTAGAATTCAGAGAGGGCTCTCTCTTTAAGATTTATCTTTGTTTTGATTTTTTGTTTTAGGCTATTTATGATAGTTCAATTCGGTTTGTTTTTGAATTGGTTTGGTGGGAAAATTCACTTAAAGGTAAAATAGGGAGAAATCTACTTGACCATTGGGCTAATGGAGTCTAATTCTAGATAACAGTACTAGAAGGCAAGGCCAAAAGGATGCAAATATAGGCAGGGCAAGATATATAACCCTTAGAGCTTTGGGTAAAAGGTTTTTGATGAAATGGTGTAGTCGGGACAAAGGGAAATTAAGGATCCTTTGATCCGGACAATAGAGGAAGTAGGCAGGAGTCAAACGGGAGTAGGAGCAGTTAAGAATTCCTAACACCGGAAATCAGTTGAAAACAATTAAATGGTAACTTAGTTAAGACAGGGAACCATAAGCTAGTCCTGAAGTAATATTCCTAGTTACTCATTAAGAAATAACAAACACAAAATGAAATGAATGGAACTCAGAAAATAAACAATGACAAGATAGATGCACTTTACTCTTTAACTTATCACGAGAATTCTGAATTATGATGCCAATTAGCTTTGTCTAGTCTGCTACTTCGAAATCAGCACATGTAAGCCTCCAATGTATCAGAAAAAGGTCTATAGTAGTCTTAGAAATTTTATTCCACACAAAATACTTCAAACAATGAAGTATTTATACAAATTCTAAACTAGAATATCTTGAATAAGTATCAAGATTGGTTTACAAATATCTTCAATTGTTTTACATAAATAGAACTTAAGTAAAGGACACTCAAAACTAATGAATCTATTTGGGACTATTTTTTATGGATAGGTGATGAAAAAGAGGATAATTCGAATTTGATCTCAACTCTTAGTTGATGATGAGGCATCCAAGTCACTAACTGTATCCTTTGTTTGTGCATTCTGCTCCAGCAATTCTACAAAATTAGGGTCCAATGATACATTTTTATTTCTCAATCTGAAATATATGTGTAAAAAGTGAAAGAGTTTATTTTAGATTAATATGTTGGTGAGATAAACCTCTCTCAATGTCCTAACATTCCGCTCCAGCTGTTCACAATAGGCTCTGTAAAAAGATGTGTAAAACAGAGTTTTAAAGAGTCTGAAAAATAGGCTATAAAGATGCGCATGTATATTTAATTATGTAATAGCTGTGAAAAAGTGAGATAGATTTTTGTAGATGGCTCTCTTAAGAACAAAAACCTCCTTTAGTTTTGTAATATGTATTTCGGATTGGCCACAATAATCTCTGCAAAATTCCCGGATGCGGGTGTATGCTGAGTATGGTACGACGGCGCGTGGCTGGGAGTGGGTTGGCATGTGGGCTCACTTCAACGCCACACATATTAGCGCTATGCATCGCATTAAAACCCATGTCAGTGAATTCAATGCTGCCATTATGCAGCGCTTTCTCCGACACAAACCAATTTGCATTTCTTCCATGGCGCCCCAGACCAGATTCATTGTTGCTCTGCCTTTGTGCACGAGATGTTCTATGGTTGATGCCGAGCCTAGCTCTCGCACCAGTACCAGGCGGAGGTGTGCTTTGCCTTGTTGCATTGATTTGATGTCGGGAATCCACTTTACGCAAAGCCCCTTCTGCAAGTTCTGGTCCAATTCTCCTTCCGTTGGTGTCTCGGCGCTTCCTGATTTGGTTCCCCTGAATTTTTCTGTGGATTCGGCTCCCATCCCTCGCTCTTTTGGCCCCAGCATCCCTTTGTCAACAAGAAGCAGTATTCCTCGGCTCCGTCAGAGAATGCGATGCAGGAGAGGCACCAGCCGTGGGAGGGTTGGGCGACAGTCTTCTTCTTCTACCTCTGGTTCGTCCTCTCCATCCTCAGAGTATTTTTCACGCCACTTACTGACCACCAGGAGCAGGCATGGCTGGGGTTCTGGCCAGTCCTCTCAAGCTCGAAGCTCCTCTCACTTTCCTGCCTCTGTGCCTCCCCTTCCAACTCATTCCCACATAGCTCAGATACACATTCCCTGCGCTCTCTGTCACTCCACTCTGATTTCCAACATCACCTTTGACTTTCTGGCAGACCCCGTGACTGAGACTGTCCTGGCTCCGGAAGCGCCCTTGGAGAAGACCCCTACTGATCCTCATCTCATTCCTCCCTCCGACAGCAGGCAGAGTAAGGAGCCTTGTAGCAGTGTGATTCCAGACACCTGCCTTCCGGAAGGTCAGAGCAATACGAACCAAGGTGGCTCTGCTGACAAATCCGACCTTCAAGCGATGGAGGAAGACCCTTATGACTATGGTTGCCGCATTGTTGAAGAAACGCCTTCAAAATCTCATGACTCCTGATTGCGCATACATTCTCAGGTTTTTGTCTTACAGCCGACTGTATGGGCTTGATCATATGTGTTTCAGTTATTTCTGTCTACATACTCAGAAACTAGTTTCTATGTCTTCTTACAGCCGATTTCCCCTGCGTGGGCGGCTTACCAATTTTTGTAAGGCTCGGAATAGGGCAGTAGGTCCGGTTTACTACAAGTTTTGGCTAGAAATCAGTTTTTTTGATAGATTGCTGCAATACTGGGCAATACCTTATGAGGCCAGGACCTCCATGTAAATATTTTTGTATCAATAATAGGAGTAGACTTATTAAGAAAATAAATAAATAAATAAATAAAAATAAAAATAAAAATAAACAAAATAAAAAAATAAAATAAAATAAAATAAATCTCTGCAAAATGATGACTTAACAGGAATTTTCTACAAAAAGTTCTTTCCAATATTGTTTAATATTTCCCAACCCATAATGGCTGTTAGAAAAGTGAGAGAGGTTTTTGTAGTTGGACACCATAAGAACATAAACCTCTTTCATTTTTGTAAAATTCTTCTTTTACTGGTCACAATAGTTTCTATAAAACAATGACTTAAACATGAAATTTCTGCAAAAATATTCCTTCTTGCTTTGTTTTCATCTTTTAACCTTTTTGTTCTTTTAACTGTTTTACTTTCACTTTGGATAAAATTAATTGTTGGTGAAAGTATTTTCATCTCTGTTAACCATTACTGGCTTTGTTTTTACTTTTACTGTTTCACCTTGACTGCTTTGTAAATTTGTTTTAACTTTCACTCTGACTATTACCTGATACACTTTAACTCTCATGCTCTTTGACTATTTTGTTTCACTGTCATTGTGAATTCTGATTTCACTTTTACCATTCACTATGCACATTTCATCATTCTGATCTCTCGCTGACTTGATTTTATTCTTTCTTTGTATACAAACTGTTTGTTGAATGAAGCTTTTGAATTAAAATCTGAGAATTTGGAGCAAAAAATTTTGTCAACTAGTATTGAAATTGTTGGCCCAAATCCATATTCTGATAATAACCTCAAAAATCAAACAATTTTTTAATGAAATCTAGGTCTGCAGGGAGGTGATTGAAGGCTTTTGAAAGACCTGTGGAATGAGATCTGTCTGTGGAGGTTTAACTCTTTTTTTTAGGCATTTTGGGTAACTACTACAAGATTAGACTGTTTGCAGGAGTTTTTTACTTCAACAGAGATGAAACTGAGCAATTTAGGCTAAGGATGGCTTCTTTTGGGATTTTTGCTCAATTAGGTTTATCTAAAGATGTAAAACTGGCTTAAACAGAAAACAGGGGTTTCCTGAGTGGATTTAATGGAAAAAGGGGATTTTTAGGGATAATTACTTCGGCATAAAATCTTATAATATTGGGTTTTTAGGGAATATTAAAATAAAAGGATTTATATTAATAGGATAAGGTTTTCTTTTAGGGAGTTAATAAAATAAGTTAGAAATTAATATGACAAGGAAAATGAAATACTCAAGAAATACACTTATATGACCAAGTAAAGTGAAAACGTTAATGCAAAGTTTATCATTTGATGATTTCACCACTTTTACTTAGGATAAGATGTTTTTTGAGAGTTTGTATGTTTTATGAAATGGAGGAAGTTAATCAAATGGGATATTATGTATCATTAAGTAAGAAAAGAGTTCTTACTTAAAATTTTGAGTTGTAATGGGTGAATGAAGGGTAAATAATGATAATTAGGGATTAATATAGGAATTCAACATGTTCAACTAACCAGTCATTAAGCCTTGGGTCCGGTCCCAACAAAAGTCAGAGAAATTCTCTAAGCCCCTTTGACTGAAAGTCTAGAATGCAGAATTACTATAGGGGATGGGAAATTAGTAATTTTTACCCGGTGATGAATATTTACAAGCTTCTTCCCACTTCTTTCTACCTACCCAACTTTAATCTAACATTTTTTCTTTCCTTTTGCAGGTGCACTTGAGCTTGCTACCTTGAAACATTTGGTTTGGTTATATATAAAAACTATCTATAAATCTACCTTATATCATCTCGGGCTCAGATGAACCGATGAGATCCTATACCCAGGAGCACTCATTTACAATTAGTCAAAGATTAAACTATCTGACTAATATTTATTCACTATTCTAAAACAATAAAATTGAAATCATGACAAGTCAAGTTTAAGCAGCTCAACTCATCATGGATTATGGCATTTATTGACACTCTGCCATAATCATCAGTAACAAAGTAAAAAGTAGTGGCATTTGGATTTGCACACTTTCATGTTTTATTTCTTTTTTCTTTTGGGGTCTAGATTTTTTCTAAGTCCTTTGATCTTTCTTTTAGGACTTTTACCCTATTTTTTATTTTTTATTTTTTTATTTTTTCTAAATATGGGAAAACAATTTGCAGAAAGCAAGGTATGTACATATTTACAAGACTATCAAAGTCAATTCAAAAATTATGAATCCTATATTTATAGGACCCTAACAACGGCTTCACATGGGGTTGTCATCTCCTTGTGAGATGTCAAGAACATCGTCGACTAGTAGCCTGATCCATTGGGCCAATCCCAAACATGCATATGCTGTGACTGAAAAATCTTGAACTGAATTTACACCTTTTTCTGCAAACTGAAATCTTATATGAGACTAAAAGGAGCTGCAACCTTCAAACTAAACTACTAAATCAACAAGACTTTAGGGCCTTTTCCTTGGCTTCAAACCTTAATGAATTATTTAAAACTAGCTGAAAACTGAAAACTGAAATAAGCTAAAATCCTACCTACTTACTCTAATCATCTGTCCAACTGCTAGTTAGGTAAAATGAAATAGCCAATGCAACCATTCAAGCATTATGTACTTTGATAGATTTTGTTGCATTTGCTTGTTGATTATCAAAACTGTACTTCTACAACCTATTAGAAACTTTTCAACAAATGAGAGGATAAGGAAACACTTGATTTCCTTTGTTGACTCTAGAAACTATAAAAAAAGGATCTTCCAAAATATATACACTAATGTTTAACTGATCTAAAAAACTATACATCTGTTCTGGATGGCCTCCATGCCATGAATCTGAAATGTTATTTTCATCTTTATCTCCCTCCAAACTTTCAGATAAGATTTTTGATGATATTCCTACTGATTGTAATTTTTGACTGTTGAAACCTTTATCATCTTGATTATGAAATTCATAGTTAGTTAATAGAGGAATGCTTTGAATGCATTCAATATCCAACATATCAGCTATTGGATCATGAAAAACTTGGGAAATTTGCTGCAACCTATGCCATATAGGATTCCATAGGACTTCATAAACTTCAAAAAGTTTCTCATCCATTTCTTTAAATATGTTATACGATATTTCCTTTAAATGCTGAAATGATTCAAAACATAGTGGTATGGAACTTTCTTGTGTCATTTGATCATTTATTTCAATGGGAACTAATAACTGCAATTGTGAAACTGAAAAAATCTTGATCAATAGTTTCATTATCTTCTTTGTTGTCAATCACAATTCCTAAAGATTGTTGATTATTGATGGCATGAAAGTTGTCTCTAATGAACTGAAATGAAGAAAAACAAAGAGGTAAAGAATCTTTACTTATTTCCACATTTTCTGCTCTTTCTTCCTCACTCTCATGGCTGATCTGTATTGGCTGATCACTGTCTTAAATCTGCTGAAACTGAGTTTCCTCATCCCACAAACTAGCTTCTGATTGCTCTATAAAGTTAGCTTAAATTTGGAGAACATAACTATCATCATAATGATCATACTTAGGAAAATCATCAAAAGAAGGAATGTCATCAAACATACATATTAGATCAGTAGATTCCTCTTCCACATATTGATCTGTAAATCCATTTTCTGATCTATGATAATTGGAATTAGAAGGAATTTGTTCATGGCTATCAACCTCTTCTATTTCTTGACTAAATGTATCAAGGTGATTTTGAACAAAAAATTCATCTTTCATAGTGATCTTTTGTATTCTTTCATCTATTTTTCTTACCAAAAGACTGAGTTTTACCTCTGCAATTTTTTTCTTTTCCTCTTCTTTTGCTTTCAACTTTTCCTGTCTAATTTGCAGATTAACTTTTACATCAACTGCAATGTTCTGCATTTGTACAAGTGTTTCTGGATCTCTTTCTCTTAACTGAAATTCTATTTCTGGATCAAAGGCACTTGGATATTGCAAGAGAGTTGAATCATGAGGAGGTCTAATATTCTCTAGAATTGAATAATAAACTTGATTAAATCTATCCGAAAATTGTTGTATTGTTTCATTTGGATGTCTTTTTAACTAATTATATTCTTCCATGATCACAAAAGGATTAACTTTGATTATCCATATATCAAGGAAAAGTTTGATAAACTACTGGAAATTTGAGATGCTAGCATTAGGCAGATTTTTGAACCAACTCTTTATTCTATTTTGCAAAGAAAGAGTAAAAAGTCTGATTTTAACATCATATTCATCAATCTCAAATAAATCCAAATAATTCTCAAAACCTTGAATATTTTTTTTGGTAGTGATACCATTCTCTCCATCAAATATAGGAGGATGTTTGTAGTAGTTTTTAGGAAAATCATGGAGTATAGGAGGTAAAATAAGGGGATTATATCTATCTGGAACTTTATATGGTACAGGAATATGTACGGGGATTGTAAGATCGGTCTTGATTATTTGAGGCTTCTTAATTGGAAAATGATCATCACTAGATTCAGAAGAAAGCTGCTCAAATATATTAGGAGAATTATTACTTACAATCTTCAAAGGAAAATAATTAAAAACTAATCTAAGATCTTCTATAAAATACAATATACATTGAAAAAATTTCTTAATGAGAAAGAACATAATGTCTTAGATTAAGATCCAAGTTGAAAGCCTGATCTTTCCATATTGTTCTTTGAGGTTCATTCCTCCAGTGGAGTCTAGATTGTGAAATTGATTTGGAGTCGTCGGGTGGATGATTTTAACCTTTGTGTGCCTGATAGTTGTCCACCATCATAGATTAGATCTGAACGTGTAAAATATTTTTGAAGAAAATGTTAGTTTCCCCAGCGGAGTCGCCATTATGTTATCACTCAGTAATTTCTCCAGGTTCAAGAGAAATAGTCCAAGGTAACCACAAACCTACTTCGAATTTTGGGATCTAGCCTTCCTAGAATTCAGAGAGGGCTCTCTCTTTAAGATTTATCTTTGTTTTGTTTTTGTGTTTTAGGCTAGTTATGATAGTTCAATTCGGTTTTGTTTTTGAATTGGTTTGGTGGGAAAAATCACTTAAAGGTAAAATAGGGAGAAATCTACTTGACCATTGGGCTAATGGAGTCTAAGTCTAGATAGCAGTGCTAGAAGGCAAGGCCAAAAGGATGAAAATATAGGCAGGGCAAGATATATAACCCTTAGAGATTTGGGTAAAATGTTTTTGATGAAATGGTGTAGTCGGGAAAAAGGGAAATTAAGGATCCTTTGTTTCGGACAATAGAGGAAGGAGGCAGGAGTCAAACGGGAGTAGGAGAAATTAGGAATTCCTAACACCGGAAATTAGTTGAAAACATTTAAATGGTAACTTAGTTAAGAAAGGGAGCCATAAGCTAGTCCTGAAGTAATATTCCTAGTTACTCATTAATAAAGAACAAACACAAAATTAAATGAATGGAACTCAGAAAATAAACAATGACAAGATAGATGCACTTTACTCTTTAACTTATCACGAGAATCCTGAATTATGATGCCAATTAGCTTTGTCCAGTCTTCTACTTCGAAATCAACACATGTAAGCCTCCAATGTATCATCAAAAGGTCTATATTAGTCTTAGAAATTTTATTCCACACAAAATACTTTAAAGAGTGAAGTATTTATACAAATTCTAAACTAGAATATCTTGAAAAAATATCAAGATTGGTTTACAAATATCTTCAATTGTTTTACATAAATAGAACTTAAGTAAAGGACACTCAAAAATAATGCATCTATTTGGGACTATTTTTTATGGATAGGTGATGACAAAGAGGATAATTCGAATTTGATCTCAACTCTTAGTTGATGATGAGGAATCCAAGTTGCTAACTGTTTCCTTTCTTTGTGCATTCTGCTCCAGCAATTCTGCAAACTTGGGGTCCAATGATACCTTTGTATTTCTCAATCCGAAATATATATGTAAAAATTTAAAGAGGTTATTGTATATTAATATGTTGGTGAGATAAACCTCTCTCATTTTCCTAAAATTCCGCTCCAGCTGTTCACAATAGGCTCTGTAAAAAGATGTGTAAAATAGAGTTTTATAGAGTCTGAAAAATAGGCTGTAAATATGCGCATGTATCTTTAATTATGTAATAGATGTGAAAAACGTGAGATACATTTTTTTAGATGGATCTCTTAAGAACAAAAACCTCCTTCAGTTTTGTAATATGTATTTCGGATTGGCCACAATACTCTCTATAAAATGATGACTTAACAGGAATTTTATGCAAAAAGGTCTTTCCAATATTGTTTAATATTTCCCAACCCATAATGGTTGTTAGAAACGTGAGAGAGGTTTTTGTAGTTGGACACCATAAGAACATAAACCTCCTTCATTTTTATAAAATTCATCTTTTATTGGTCACAATAGTTTCTGCAAAACAATGACTTAAACAGGAAAATTCTGCAAAAATATTCCTTCTTGCTTTGTTTTCATCTTTTAACCTTTTTGTTCTTTTAACTATTTTTACTTTCACTTTGGATAAAATTCATTGTTGGTGAAAGTATTTTCATCTCTATTAACCATTACTGCCTTTGTTTTTACTTTTACTGTTTCACCTTGACTACTCTGTAACTTTTTTTTAACTTTCACTTTGACTATTACCTTATACACTTTAACTCTGATGCCCTTTGACTATTCTGTTTCACTGTCATTGTGAATTATGATTTCACTTTTACCATTCACTGTGCACATTTCATCATTCTAATCCCTCTCTGACTTGATTTTATTCTTTCTTTATATACAAACTGTTTGTTGAATGAAGCTTTTGAATTAAAATCTGAGAATTTGGAGCAAACAATTTTGTCAACTAGTATTGAAATTGTTGGCCCAAATCCATATTCTGATAATAACCTCAAAAATCAAACAATTTGTTAATGAAATCCGAGTCTGCAGGGAGGTGATTGAAGGCTTTTGAAATACCTATGGAATGAGATCTCTCTGTGGAGGTTTAACTCTGTTTTTTAGGCATTTTGGGTAACTACTGCAAGATTAGACTGTTTGCAGGAGTTTTTTACTTCAACAGAGATGAAACTGAGCAATTTAGGCTAAGGATGGCTTCTTTTGGGCCTTTTTTTCAATTAGGTTTATCTGAAGATGTAAAACTGGCTTAAACAGAAAACAAGGGTTTTCTGAGTGGATTTAATGGAAAAAAGGGATTTTTAGGGTATTTTCAACAGTTTTAACCCTTTAGGTGCTTTGAATTTGGTTTTCACGCTTTGGAAGCTGGGAATTTGGCTACAGAAAGGCTCATAGTAGAAAATAGGGTTTTCTGGGAAAAATTGGCCAGGGTTTGGCCTCTTTTTAGGTGTTTTTAGGCAAAATAGTCTAGTAAAATCTCTCAATTAAAGACCTGGTTTAATTACTGACGGTTTAGAATTGAATTT
Organism: Pinus albicaulis; assembly: GCA_034641835.2. NCBI lineage: Eukaryota > Viridiplantae > Streptophyta > Pinopsida > Pinales > Pinaceae > Pinus > Pinus albicaulis. The sequence goes on from CM076577.1 coordinate 877,008,159, forward strand.
ACAGGCTTCAATTTGTCGGAAAATACCTTAAGATGCAGGTATTCAGCTGTTGAAAATATTTTGAGAGGATCTCGGTTGATTTTGAGGTCTTTCACGGATTTACTGGAGCGGAAAATAGCTTTACTGGTCTTCAATGGGGAATTTCTAGTCAAGTTGGGTTTTGAATTGGAAATTTATCAGCATGGACTTCAATACAGTCGAGCGGCTTTATTTTACAGTCGGAATGCATAAATAACATAACAAAGGTTTTAACTTTGATATGAATGTTTAAAAATGTATTAAATGCGGGTTAAGTCCGCTGGTGGGATTTGTTTTGATTTTAGAATGCGTAAACCATTAGTGGTTTTCACGTTGGCCTTGAGTGGTAAGTTGTTTTCCTCCAAACGAACGCGATGCAATGAAATTGTGCCACGTCGCAAGAGGCTTGAACAGTAAAACTGCCCATTTCACATTCATTAGGGCGTTGGGCGGACATTTATGTTATGAGCGCGAAAGGCATCCTCTATCATTGGATCTAAGAGGTTGGAGCGAATGGCCAAGATTAATTTGGAAGTTGCGACCGAAAGATATGGTGGGACTGGGATCTATACATGCGGTGGCGGATGGAAATGTAATAAAAACCTTTGTATGATATGTAATTTAATCAAAAAAAGGGAAAGGTTTTAGTTACGTGATTTCAAACTTTAACCTTGGGTTAGGATTATGCGGGGAAGAGATGGTAAGTAAATTATAAAGGAGCGGGGGTTGCTATATTTATAAAAACTTAGGGTAAAATGGGATGAACGTGGAAATGATTTTGCGCTTTAGAAATACATAAGATATGTATAAAAAGGCCAATTTTTTCATTTTTAGTATTATTATATAGTTTATTAAACCATGGGGGGTTTAATAACTATAGCAGGGCGGGGTATTTATATATTGTTAGTTTTATGCCAAAGGGGGTATATTTTAGGATTTTATTTCAGCATGTGGATAATTACTTCGGCATAAAATCTTATAATAGTGGGTTTTTAGGGGATATTAAAATAAAAGGAGTTATATTAATAGGATAAGGTTTTCTTTTAGGGAGTTAATAAAATAAGTTAGAAATTAATATGACAAGGAAAATGAAATACACAAGAAATACACTTATATGACTAAGTAAAGTGAAAACCTTAATGCAAAGTTTATCATTTGATGATTTCACCACTTTTACTTAGGATAAGATGTTTTGAGGGTTTGTATGTTTTATGAAATGGAGGAAGTTAATCAAATGGGATATTATGTATCATTAAGTAAGAAAAGAGTTCTTACTTAAAATTTTGAGTTGTAATGGGTGAATGAAGGGTAAATAATGATAATTAGGGATTAATATAGGAATTCAACATGTTCAACTAACCAGTCATTGAACCTTGGGTCCGGTCCCAACAGAAGTCAGAGAAATGCTCTGAGCCCCTTTGATTGAAAGTCTAGAATGCATAATTACTATAGGGGATGGGAAATTAGTAATTTTTACTCGGTGATGAATATTTACAAGCTTCTTCCCACTTCTTTCTACCTACCCTACTTTAATCTAACATTTTTTCTTTCCTTTTGCAGGTGCATTTGAGCTTGCTATCTTGAAAAATTTTATTCTTTTGAAAGCATAAAAACTATCTAAATCTACCTTATATCATCCGTGGGCTCAGATTAAATGGTTGAACTCCTCTTTATTCTTTACCTATCTACTAATTAGTCAGCATTAAACTGTCTGACTAATATTTATTCACTATTCTACAACAATAAAATTGAAATCATGACAAGTCAAGTTTAAGCAGTTCAACTCATCATGGATTATGGCATTTATTGACACTCTGCCATAATCATCAGTAACAAAGTAAAAAGTAGTGGCATTTGGATTCACACACTTTCATGTTTTATTTCTTTTTTCTTTTGGGGTCTATATTTTTTCTAAGTCCTTTGATTTTTCTTTTAGGACTTTTACCCTCTTTTTTATTTTTGATTTTTTTATTTTTTCTAAATATGGGGAAAAAAATTGCAGAAAGCAAGGTATGTACATATTTACAAGACTATCAAATTCAATTCAAAAATTATGAATCCTATATTTATAGGACCCTAACAGAACAATTATGAATACCTCCCTAGTTAAGATGGAGTGTTGGAAAATCTAACTAGTATCGATCTTCTTAATTTTTGTTCGGCTCATGACATGATGTAATTCTTATATTTGTAAAAATTGATAAAAATAAAAAATTATAAGAGAAAAATTATTTTATTAAGCATGGGTTTCATGCTCAATGTCATTTATTTCTTGGTCAAAGCACCCATTGAGTTCTTCTAGCTTTGTGTCATGATTCAAGGTTCATGTCATTATGTAAAGTACCCTTTGAGGCATTTGTATCAATAATAAAATATTTATTTTGTATTATGGAATTTGTATCAACAAGAAAATATTTATTTTGTATTCTAGAAATATTTTATTTGATCCCAATACCAAGTCAGCCAACCTTATTCAAGTCAGCCTAATGTAGGCTTGAAGAGCCATGAGAAAGGTATAAATAAGAGGACTTAGACCTCCATTTGGAAATACAATAAGCACACATATCTTATGTTCTATATGCGGGTAGATAATTTAGAAATTATACAATATGTATGTATATTACCGGACTCTCCTGATCTAACAAATTAATCTTATGTTAAATACAGAATCCTTTCACTTAATTCTTTGCAGAAATTAAATCGCCAATTGCAAAACATATATGAAGCAAACCAATCGCACATAACAAGAATTTTTTACCGGGAAAGCTTAAAGCTAAAAACTCCAACTATCATATATTATGTATATCAATGGAACATGTAACAATATCATACAAAGCTCATAGAATAGATCTCTCAGTACAATCAATAATCGTCACACGCTGTCATGTAGAAATTTGCATATCTATGCACCAATTTCTTGCCTCCTGACAGCCTGCCTCCACTACGCAATCCCTGCTAAAGAAGATCCCTAAATGAATTCGATCTTTCCTTGCTTGCACTGCGCAATACTCATTGGCATCTCCAATGTCAGTGTAGATGCATTGAATGCATCACTATGGTCACAACTGATAGTCCATCTCACCCTTTCACCTATCTCTCCACTGGGTCTCCACTGGATCTGACATGCAAGTAGTTAACTGCTGTATTTTTTCAGTTGCAAGTAAGACACTACTTGTGAATTAATTAAATAATTAATTCACTCATCTATCACTAGTGTATCTTTAGCTACAACTAGATACAACTAGCACAATTGAGTTTAACTCACTTAATTGAGTTAAAATAAATAACAAATCACATAACTACTCTTCCAACTCTGTTACAACTTGCCACTGTCAGTTATAATGAAGTCCTCCATGCATGAGTCACCAACCACCCTAGGAATTGCGTAATTCCTTCATCCCACTGATGTGCCACATCTGTTCACTGAAATAAAGTGCTCCAAGAGAATAAGCACGTTTATGGTATCGACATGCATCTATTTTTAGATTAGCGATCTATAAATAGACTTCACCAATCTTCTAAAAATAGAAAATTCATCCAAAGATATAATTTTCTCAACCATCTAGAATCAACATCCTGCTAATTTTAGAATATGCTCACCATTCTAAAAATAGACATACACCTAAAAATAGCATGCGGGCCCCACTTAGTGAAGGTGCTTAATTTTCACTAAGCTCATCATCTTGTTGAATCTCAACACTCCCTCTCAACAAGATAGGGATTATCCTTCAACCCAATCCTGTCTCTATGGTATTCAAATTTTCTCCTGGTGAGCACCTTCGTCATAATATCTACATCCTGATCTTCCATAGGAATGTACTGAAGCAACATGATCTTCCGCTGCACACAATCTCTGATATGATGATACCAGATATTTATATACTTAGGTCTATCATGAAACATAGGATTAATCGAGAGTTTAATGCAACTCTGATTATCACAATGAATCAATGTAGGATCTAAATGAGAACCGAACAAACCAACCAAGATCTTCCTCATCCAAATAGCCTCACATGCATCTTGACTTGCTGCCATTTATTCCACTTCTGCTGAACTCAGTGCCACGGATCTTTGTTTCCTGATGTACCAATAAACTATTGTAGATCCGATACTAAAAACCCCTCCTTATGTGCTCTTTCTGTTCGTTGGGCTTCCTGCCCAATCTGCGTCCGTGAAGCCATGCAAATTTACCTCATCCGTCTGTCTGTACCATAAGCCATTCTCAGATGTGCCCCTGAGATATCTCAGGACATGCTTGCTTGCCTTCCAAAAGAGCTTGGTAGGCTTAACCACCGCTTGACTAAGCTGGTTCACTACATAGCATATGTTTGGTCTTGTATTAACTAAATACATGAGCGAACCCACCAACTATTGATAAATAGTGGCATTTACTACCTCTACCGTTATAGCATCCTCTTTCCTACAATTTCCTAGAAGAGGAGTATCCATGGGCTTGCAGTCCTGCATGTGAAACTTACCAAGTATCTCCCGAGCATACTTTCCTTGAGAAAAAAACAGTTCACCTTCTCGCTACCATATTTCCAATCCAAGGAAATAATGAAGGAGGCCCAGATCCTTCATCTCAAACTCCTTTGCAAGGTCCTCCTTACATGAGTGTATCAACTGCTCATCACGCGTTAGTATTAAATCATCAACATAAATAATAATTATTAAAAGCTTACCCTACACCACAATTTGGTATAGGTCTGCATCTACCTCACTCTTGGTGAAGCCAAGTCCAGTGAAATAGTTGTCGATCCATGTGTACCAAGCACGGGGTGCTTGCTTCAACCCATACAATTCTCTTTTGAGTCTGCACACATGTGACTCGCTGTTGAAGATCTCAAATCCTTCAGGCTACTCAATGTACACTTCTTCCTCAATGATCCCATTAAGGAACACAGTCTTCACATCCATCTGATGAATGTGCCAACCCATCTGCACTGAGAGAGAAAGGATGGTCCTTATGGAAGAATACCGTGTGACAAGTGAAAAGGTTTCTTCATAATAAATCCCCTCGATCTATGAGAAGCCCTGGGAAAAAAATCTTGCCTTCTACTTCTCGACACTCCCATCAACAGCTTGCTTTACCTTGTAGATCCATCTTGAACCTACCACTCATTTACCAACCGGCCTTGGAGCAATCTCTCAAGCTATGTTTCTGACAATGGATTCATACTCCTCCATCATGGCATCTACCCATGTGGGCTCCTATGCTACTTCCTCAAAGGAAGATGGTTCTGTCACGATACACTTTCTCATGAGATCCATGTATCCAGTGAATCAGTCAGGTGACTGTCTATGTCTGTGCTATGAAGTAGGGACTCCTACATTCTGTGCCGCATCAAACTTCAGTCTCTCAGCTTTTGTGGTACGCATTCTACCAGTTTGATTTTTGGCTCTGCGTGAGTGGACTCCACTCCATGATCCTCCTCCTGTGGTTGATCCACATCTTGAGGCTTATCTTTGGGAACAAGCAGTTCCTCCTCTGCATGCAAGTGTAGCTCCCTCTCAAGTGACAACTTCATGGCTTTCTCCTCATTGAATTGTATATCTTGTCGCACCACAATCATCTGACTGTTTCGAAAATACACACGATAATTATGGGTTATTTCTGTGTACCCCACAAATATCCCAACTTCTGCAGTCAGCTCTAGCTTCTTCTTGGCATCCTTGGTCACATGAATGTAAACAGATGAGCCAAAAATCTTTAAATGATAAATATCTGGCTTCTTACCAATAAAATATTCTTCAGGTGTACTCATGCCAAGTACTCTATGAGGACAATGGTTTTGCACATAAACCACAGTGTTGCATGCTTTCACCCACAAGTGCATTATTAGGCCCTGGTCATGCAGCATAGCTCGTGCAACACCCATGATCGTTCTGTTCTTCCTCTCCGCGACCCCATTCTGATGTGGGTTATGAGGCGCTATGATTTCTCTTCAAATTCCTTCTTTGCTACAGAAGTCTTTGAATTCATTCGAGATATATTCACCATCATTATCGCTCTGCAGAGCCTTCACTTGCTGCCCCGAATCCTTCTCCACCAATGCTTTAAACTCATAGAACTTTGACAATGTTTGATCCTTCTTCTGCATGAAGAAGATCCAGAATCTATGAGAATAGTCATAAACAAAAATAACATAATACCTGTGTTTTGTTGTTGAAGCAACCGAGAATGGTCCACACACGTCTGTGTGAATTCTCTCTAGGATCACCAAGGAATGGTTCTCCTTTTCATGAAAGGTGATCTTCACAAACTGGCCCATAGTACATCCCTTGCACTGATCTAACTGCGCAAGAGTACCCTTGGGAAGTCCAGTAAAAATCTGCTACAAAATATTCAAGGCGCCATGGTGAAGATGGCCCAGTCTCCTGTGCCATAATTTTCCCTCATCCCGGATCACCACTTCTTCTGCTTTTCCCATCATTACAGTGCAGCCATCTACCTCCAAATTGTATAGATTCTTAACTCGAATCCCTATCCTCTTGGTTTGAGCCATTGTTTTATGTCGCGGGAAAGCTTTTCCCTCGCTGAAAACAATGTCATAACCTTTGTCCTCCAACATCGTGACCGAGACCAAGTTCTTCTTCAGACCTGGAACATGCATAACATCTTTCAACATAAATGGTTTACCTGACTCTCTCTCAAAGGTAATGGTTCCAATGCTGGTCGCATTGTATCTACCATATTCGCCCATCTCTATATGCATTTGGAGATCTTTCTCCTCCAAGTCACTAAACAACTCCTTGTCTCTCATCATGTGGAAGGAAGCACCACTATCATGATACCACATCGATCCCATTGCGCTTGAAACCAAGCATGCGATCAAAGATAAATCAAGTTCAAATTGCAAGGCAAGGGCCTCACCAACTACAGCTCCAACAGCCTTCTTGTTCTTCTTTTTTTGTGGGCAGTTAGTGGTGAGATGCCCATGTTCGTGACAGTGAAAACACTTCACCTTGGACAAATCCAGCTTCTTGCCTTTAGCCTCGGATTTTGGATGAGATTTATTCCCCTTCCCTTTCCTTGATTTGGAAGCCAAATCTCAATTCTATTCATCATCATTCTTTGATGAAGAGCCATCCCTGGTACTTCGCCTTATCTCCTCCTGCACTAGATTCAACCAAAGTCGCTCCCTATCCAGCAATTTCTCCCGTCCATTGACAGTCTTGATAACTATGGAAACTCTTCCGAAGCCCAAGGAGAGCCAAGCTCACCAAGTCATCATCCGCAACTATCATTCCCACACTTCCCAACTCATCCCTGCATTGGACAAACTTCGTGAGATATTTTGGAATAGTGTCGCCCTTCTCCATTTTGATTTTTCTGAGCTTATCTTTCAGCACCAACTTCCTATGGTCCTTGCTGCTTTGGAAAATATCTGTCAAAGCCTTCCATATTTCAAATGGAGTGGCTTTCCCGTGAAGGCTTGACACAATAAGGTCTTTCACACATTCCAACATAATTCTTCTTTTCTTTGCTACTTTATTTTGCCAGGAGTCAAGTAATGCAGCATCCATCGAAGTGGGCTTAGGAACATCGATATCGATGAACTCCTTCAGACCATTATCTTAAAGCACCGCCTCCATCCTGTCCTTCCAGGCTATGTAGTTGGCACTGCCCTTGAGTGCATACTCCAACCACAACCCATTGAAAGCCATTTCAATGTTTACTCAATTGTCGCACCAAGAAATTCTTGAAGCAAATTCGAATTGTCCACCAGCATAAAACTCAGCACCGCTTCAATATTTCAATCTCCAGTGATCAACACTACTCTGATACCATGTAGAAATGATACAATATGCATGTATATTACCGGACTCTCCTAATCTAACAAATTAATCTTATGTTAAATACATAATCCTTCCACTTAATTCTTTGTGGAAATTAAATCGCCAATTGAAAAACACATATGAAGCAAATCAATCGCACATAACAAGAGTGTTTTACCAGAAAATCTTAAAGCTAAAAACCCCAACTATCATATATTATGTATATAAATGGAACATGTAAAAATCTCATACAAAGCTCATAGCATAGAGCTCTCAGTACAATCAACAATCATCACACACTCTCATGCAAAAATTTTCATATCTATGTACCAATTTCTTGCCTCCTGACAGCCTGCCTCCACTGTGCAATCCCTACTGAAGAATATCCCTCAATAATTCGATCTTGCCTTGCTTGCACTGCTCAATCGTCATTGGCATCTCCAATGTCAGTGTAGATGCATTGAATGCATCACTATGGTCACAACTGATAGTCCATATCACCCTTTCACCTATCTCTCCACTAGGTCTCCACTAGATCTGACATGCAAGTAGTTAACTACTGTATTTGTTTAGTTGCAAGTAAGACACTACTTTTGAGTTAATTAAATAATTAATTCACTCATCTATCACTAGTGTATCTTTAGTTACAACTAGATACAACTATCACAACTGAGTTTAACTCACTTAACTGAGTTAAACTAAATAACAACTCACATAACTACTCTTCCAACTTTGTTACAACTTGCCACTGTCAATTATAACGAAGTCCTCTATGCATGAGTCACCAACCACCCTAGGAATTGCGAAATTCCTTCAGTCCACTGATGTGCCACATCTATTCACTGAAATAAAGTGCTCCAAGAGAATAAGTTATTGTTTATGGTCTTATTATTATTAAGGGCTAATAATAATCGACATGCATCTATTTTTAGATTAGCGATCTATAAATAGACTTCGCCCAATCTTCTAAAAATAGAAATTTATCCAAATATATAATTTTCTCAACCGTCTAGAATCATCATCCTGCTAATTTTAGAATATGCTCACCATTCTAAAAATAGACATACACCTAAAAATAGCCTATGGGCCCCACTTAGTGAAGGTGCTTAATTTTCACTAAGCTCGTCATCTTGTTGAATCTCAACAGATAAGGAATGTGAAGGCTCTAGAGAGTAAGGAAAAGTACAACAAGGAAGAAGATAATCTTAGAAGAGTTTGATCCTTGATCTATTGTTTGTTGCAACTCACACAAAGAAAAAACCTAGGGTTTATGGGTTCTCCATATGTCTAAAATTGCAGGAAGGGAATGCAGACTTTATATGTGATATGAAAAGGATAGAAGAGCCTCATCTTGAAGAGTTATTTCCTCGCTACTCTTTGGAGAATTTGTCTTGCATTGTTTGAAGGTTGGAAGGTTGGTTGGCTTAGTTTTTGGTGGAAGCAGTGATACTGGTTTTGGTATTGAAATTTAGTCTCTCGTTTTGGTCTTGGAAGTCTCCTTTGAAGTTGATTCTACAATAAGAGAACTTTCTGGGTTTTCCCCTACGAGAGGGGTTTTTACCTAGCTTGGATCATATCTCTAGTGTTATTTATATGTGTTTGTGATATTCATTATATTGGAATTTATTTGATGATAAGAACATAAGAAGAAGAAATAATAACATAAAAATAACTGTCAAATAATAGATAAATAATAAATAATAAATCCCTAATAGTTGCCTTAAGTATTTCTCAACATTTTAGTTGAGTTAGTGACATATAATGCAAGGAATCTCCAATCATACTCTACCACAATAAAATTTAGATATCATGTTTCATGTGAATTTAAGAATGGGTTATATAAGATGTTCAAATTTATTGTGCATTTACCATTGAATATGAATTTATGAAAGAGGAATGCACAATTAATAATTTCTTGTTGATCAAGGATAATATCTTGAAGTTTAAATTATTCTATGGAGTCTTTTTCGTAGTGCTTTCTAGGATTTGCATGTGTAAAACTTTTTGTCTAGTTTTCCAATAGATTGTAGGAATTGGAGTATTCATACAAAAGATAAACTATGGCATAATTTAATCATCAAAAGGTAGGAGTAGATTTGGTTCACTATTACATGAAACGAGAATTATTACTATATCATTTATCAAGGTGTGAATGCTAGTTGGTTTCGAAGAAAATAGAAAATATTAAATACAAGAAACTTGATTCCATAATAGGAAATGATACTTTTGGTATTCCAAATGCTAAAGACACCACTAAAGGTGAAAATATTGATATATTTCTTGTAAACAAAGGGATTTGTTAAGGTATTTTTGAGAAGATACTTACTTTACTAGAGACTTGCAATGTGCCCCTAAACAAGTAAGATGCATTCAGACATCTTGAACCTTTACACTTGTTGTACAAATTTGTTGTAACAATTCAAACGCTTGATTCATAATTAAGCTTAGTTCATTTCACCAAGTTGACAGGAGATTTAACAACATAAGCATATATTGTTTTTATTTACATTTGGTTAGAAATAATCGGTAAACTATTAAAATCATGTTTTGAAGCTACATATATAATTTTAGTTTCATGTTCAAAGGTTCAGAAGAATTTTAGGAAATAATCACAATTGAATTGCACATAAATTCCATCAATTCACAAGATTTATTATTTTTTACAATTAATAAAGAAATAGTGGAGTTTAAGAAATGGAAGTGGTGTAATTCACTTACATAACTAATAAATGCCTTCGATGATGTATGTCTCATTTCCATACTTTATTTGCTCTCACCTTTGCAAAATTGATATAGTGATACATGGGTTTGTTATAGGTGAAGACATATAGAATTCAACCCTCAAAAGTGGCTACATGTGGAAAAGTTATGTTTAAACAGGGAATCATTTTTTTCCAAGGAAAAAATAATAATTTTTTAAAAGGATTAACAAAATTACATTTAGCACATGCACCTTTCAAGAAGTCGGTGCATTACCTAAATTTACCCATACTGAAGATGAAATATGAGTGGGTGCCCAATAGAAGATAAGGGCATGCCCAAACTGTAAATTGTCCAGCAAACGAATGCCGCCATAACTACAAGGGAACCATCTAAAATAAAGGAACCATACAGAGGCTGAGAAACATATCGATTTTCTGCACCAGAAATTACCTTCAAGGGAAGAGTCATTTTCAAAAAAGGAACACATTGTAAAGAAGACTAGTGTCAGAGAAAATCAAAAAGTCATCCAAGTGACCGAAATCTGAGAATATCAACATCGAACAAAAAAACCAAAAAAGTGACCTGCATCAGGGGGCTAGGCCAAGCCCCCCAAAAACCTATAACATGTCCTCATATGGTATGTGATAGTACTCATAGTGGTATGCACCAATGTGTTCAATCACCTTCCAAAGGCTCTTGTCCAGGAGAAGGCCTTCCTTAGAAATTTGGTCAGCTTCCCTGTTTCTTTCTTTGTATACGTGTCTACAAGAGAAGTGAACAAAATCAAGACATAGCCTTCTAATATCCATCACAATGTTATCCAAGTAAAGGTTCCTGAAATATTGCACACCATTCACCCAATTAAACACCAACATGGGGTCCCCCATAATTTGAAAACTATCACACCCTTTCTCCCCAGCGAAAATATTTAAGGACCTACGGGTGAATGTTTCAACCCAGTTATTGGTACCACTACCGAGGCCAATTTTTACATGATAGGAATGTTGAACAAACATGTAGAGAATAAAACCATCACCTGCCAGGAGCCCATTGTTTTGAGTGGCTCCATTGAAACAACCCTAGGGCATTGAAATATCAAAATATTCCTCTATGATATTTCTAATAGGAGTAGTGATTTTTATCTGTGGATAATGACATAAGATAGTAGTGCTTTCCACCCCTATCTTCCCAGGGTAAGAATCAATATCTCTAAAAATCGACTTATTTTGGGCGATCCAAACCCCCCAAAATATAATGGGAGGCAGTACATGGATCAACATGTTTACACAATCATGGTCCCATGAGAAATAGGAGGCCACAAAATTATCCTCGTTCCATCTGTAAAGAAATCAAAGGATATCCCAACACTCCATCTAGACTTGTTGAGTGAAGGGGCACGAGACACACAAATGATCCAGAGATTCAATGGAGTTTTTGCAGAGCAAGCACTAGCTTGGACCAACCCTAAACATTATTTGAATTACCTCCTAGGAAGGAATTTCCTGCCATTAAAAACCACATGAGGAGCTTTGATTTTGGGGGCATGTTTCCCTCCACACTGCTCCCAACCACCATACAGGATCACCGAGTTGATTTTGAGCCATTATGTGAATGTATCCCATTTTAGGAGTATATGTACTGAGGGGGGACGAAGTCCAAATTAAATAATCCTTCTGATCATTTAACTTGATATATCCCCTTTCTATATCCCCCACAAAATTCCTCCATTTTACTTAGAACTCCATGGGCATATTTAAGTATTCAACAATGAACCAACCCTTTCTCCAGACCATAGTATTACAGTGATTTTCAACTTGAAATAGGTGAGTGAAACCATCATCACGAAGGAAGAGGATGCTTTATTGAGATAGGATATTTTTCCCTTCACTGTTAGCCCCCCTCACTGTCACATCAAGGGCCATAGCCCAACTTGAGCCTTTGGCCATTTCCAATCCTTCAGGAAAGACAAGAGGTTATCAGGTCGAAATAATTTAGCACCTCCCTCCATAAAATTGATATGTTTCCTTTCGGCTTGTCAGGTATTCTAATAAACCTTTCCAGGGACACAAGGTTTATGTATTTCTTAATAAAAACCTCGATCCAAAGACTTTTTGTGGGAAAAAACCTCCATCCACTCTTGTTTTCCAGAGCTTTAGCAAAGGAGAATATATTATTTATCCCCCAACCCCCAAAAATTTTGGATTATCAATTCTCATCCATTTGACACAAGGTAAGACATTCTTGTCCACCATCACTTCCCATAGGTATTTGAACAAATTCGTATGAATTTTTTCTAATATAACTTTGGGGGTCCATGCAAGGGCCATCCAATAGCCCTAGAATGGCTTCTGACACTGACTTTTCCATGACTAATTGACCAACCCGAGAGAGCCATTTATGACTCCAATTCCAAAGCCTCTTCTCCAGTTGTGTTATTAGCCAATTCCACTCTTCAATATTGTAGTATTTTGGCTTTATATGGAATCCTAAGTATTTCATACCTGCCTCAAAGGACTAGGTAACATATGGGAAAAACAATATGATATTTAAAATATATTGATTCTCAACATTATGGATGGTTATGGATGATTTTAAGACATTGATGAGCATACTAGTAGCTTTGTAGAATAAATCCAAAATATCATAAAGGCACTGAAGATCATTAAAATAACCATTGAAAAATATTAAAACATCATCAACAAAGAGGAGGTAGGATATATGCAAGTTCTGAACAATCCTTATGCCGAGTAAATATCATCTTCTCTTTTCCACAGCAAGCATTATGCTCAAACATTCTGCAACGAGCAGAAAACAGAGTGGAGACAAAGGGAAACCTTGACATAGACCTCTCCCTGCTCTAAAAAGGGGAGAATAAGGCCCATTAATGAGCATCACAAAAGAAATTGAAGTCAACATCCCATAATATTGTTGATAAAAGGACCTCAAAACCAACTTGAGTGAGAATGAGGTGAATAAAAATCCAATGCACACAATCATACAACTCATATAGGTCTAATTTGAAAATCACCCACTTCAAATTCATATATTTGATGTTGTGGAATCCTTCTTGTGCCACCCCTATGGCTTCATGGTTTTTTCTTCCATCCAAGAATCCAAACTTTTCACAAGAGAAAAAATGGGAGATTATCGGCTTAATCCTCAAGGAAATTACTTTGGAAATGATTTTGTAGATGCAATCACAATGAGAGATAGGCATGAAGTCTTTAAAATAGGATGGGTTGTCTTATTTTGGTATCAAGGCGCTGAAATTTGTATTGAAGGTTGGGACAATACGACCCTCCTTCTTGGATTCAATTACCACTTGAAAAATATCCCCTCCAAGGAGATCAAAGAGTTACTAAAAAAATTCAATTGTACACCCATCGAGTCTAGGGCTATTGTCTTTCTGGAAGCTCGACAAGAAACATTTAAGATCATCATCTGAAACTTCATCCATCAGATTTTGGTATTCCTCCTTTACCACAAACCTTGGGAAGTGATTTTAATCTCTAAGTACTTTCATAATTCTGGTTTCTTTGGGAACATAAAATAAATTGTGAAAGTGATTCCTTCCCAATTTTTCCATTCCTTCAAAATATGAATCCTCCCTTCCAAGAGGATCTTTCAATCTCCATATTATATTCGCCATCATCCATTTCTTGACATATGCGTGGAAAAACATTGTGTTATCATCCCCTTTCTCAATCCAAATGGTCTTTATCTTGAGTCTCCATTCTTCTTTATTTGGAAACCAATAACTCCTTCCTCCTTGCGAACAACCTTCCCAAATATTCCTTGGAGGCATGATCATGGAAACCTTCATCTCTTGAATCAGATAAAAGGAGGAGTTGATTTTCAATTGATTGTATCTCCTCCTCCTCCTTGATTTTATTCTAAAAATCCCAAGTCTTGGTCAGCGGTTTTAAGTGTTTTAGGTTTGTAGAAAATTTTGAGTTGTTGAATAGTTTACGCTTGCATCAAAGGATCTCCAATTTTTTTTTACAAGATCAAGGACAAAATCATCCTTGAGCCATTCAACATTCATTTTAAATGGGTTGGTCTACCTGGAAGAGTTCCCTTTCAAGTCGAGGAGGATAGAAGAGTGATCTTAAGCTCCCACCACAGCAACCCATTGTCGTAGAAGACTGAGTTGGCTTACCGGGGCCTCGACAATTAGGAATTTGTCAATATGATTTTTCACTCTACCTTTCTTGACGCTTTGGTTCCTCCAAGTAGGCTTCAATCTGATAGGTTGCAAATCAATCAAATTAGAGGATGCTAGATGGTGAATGAAAAAACAAGACAAAGAATCTGGTTTGGCCCACTCACCCAAAGATTCAACGTCTCCGAGGAAAAAATTGAAATCCCCTCCCAAAATTAAATTATCTCTCTTTGAAATTGAGGATTCAAAAAGGCCAGTCTAGATCCTCACCGAGTCATCATGTGGACCACAGATATTAAGGAAAGTGAATCTACTCCCCAAGTCCTCTGAAAAGCCCTCCATCCTGAGACCAGAGGGGATACTCCATATGCCATAAGCCTGAATTTTTCGAAAGTCCCATCCCAAATCCATCCCCCTAGACTGATCCCTAACACATGATCCCATAAATTTCCAGAAGGGAATTTTTTTTCAAGGAATTCAATAATGCAATCCCCTTCTCAGAGCATTTCGTGCATAAATATAACCTCAGAACGCTCCACCTGAATGATTCTTTTGAAAGCAAGATTTTTGTGGGGCTTGCTATTCATATGACAATTTGAGAGTAAAATCATTAGATCAATCCACACTGGGCCTTCAAAGCTCTAAGGGCCCTATCCAAGGAATATTATTTTCTAGAAGGTAGATCCTCCCTAGCTATGGCCTCGGAAAGAGAGATATTTGATTTATGTCCCCTTCCTTTCCCAAGAAGAGGAAGTTCAGGGAAGAAACTGAGTCCACTAGGGGAAGGATCTAGATGAAAGTTGTTTTTCCTCAACCTTAGGTTATATTGAATGAATTTTATGCCAGAACCTGTTTAGGAATCAGATTCAAAGGTTAAAGATGGAGTTGCACATCCCAAAACATCTCCTAGAATATCACATGAGGCTTTGAGAAGAGGTAAGGATGAATACTGATAAAGGGAGACCATTTCCATTAAATTTCAAGGAGGTAAATCCATGCTTATATCCATTATAGAAAAAAGACATGAAAGAACAAATTTGGAGATACAGGGGGAAGAAGTACCTTGTGAGAATCCCACCCGAGGCTGATCAAGGACCTCATCGACTGCTTCTACCGAAACTAAAGTAAATATTTCTTTAGTAACTGACATGGGGGTCAACAAGATTGTTTCCCCCAGAACAGTTCTTATCACCCTGACTTCCTTTAATTCCTCCAAACTTGAAATTTTTTGTTACACTGCTGAAAGAAATTCCTCCCCTAAGCCCTTCTAAGAAATTCCCTACCCCTGCGGACTCCTAAATTGACCCATCTCTGTTTGAACACACATACTAGTTTTTACTGAATTGGGGGTCATGACAACATTCTTGGAATATTCTCCCAACATTGACGATCTGTAAAATTTTCTCAACTTCTTGTTAGGGCCTGAGGCCATTTGCTTTGGGTTGAAAGGTAAGGAGAAGTTGCTAGATGAATGGCCATATTTATGGCACCTACTACATCTGAAGGGAAACCCTTCATAATCCAACTCCACCAGTCATTCCTTCTACTTGCCTATGTTCATTGTTTTGTAGAGCTTCTAAGTCATGTCCATATTAACAACTATTTTGGAAACTAAGAAATCCTTGGTTTCCTTATATGAGTAATCAACTACTAGGAATTTTCCCAGGGTATTTCCTATGTTTGTGAAGCTAAGTGTGTTCCAAATATGAGTATACAAACCTAGAAAATGAACCCAAATTGATATGATTTCAATTTTCTCCCGTCGAGCATCGAAAATATGGGTCAAGAGCTTGAAGGCAACAATAATGGATTCTATGAACTAGACCTCCTTCTCTATCTTCTTGGCATCCTCCCACGATTGAAAAATTAGTTGAATCCATCCATTTACCAGACGATGGACCTTAGGAGGGGAAAAAAACTTACCACTAATGTTTTGGTCACGCCATTTCTCCAGGTTACCTACATTGAAAACCCTATTTTTAATGGAAATACTAAGAGGGCAGGTGAATCAGTATTTATTTTCAATTGTTATTTTTACCAGTTAAATCACTTATATTTAGAACACAAAATGAACAATAAGAATAAATGCTTTTATTAATTTCTTCTTTACAATAAATCAAGGGCAATATATGTAGGGCTCCAAGACTAGATGAAGACACCGATCTTCAATCCCCCAGGCTCCAACCTGTATTTTCCAAGCACCGACTTGGACTTCCCAAGTCTCCATTCTTGTAAAATTTGAGGCACCAATATCTAGGACTCCAACCCTATCTCTGGTACAAGCTCCAACCTGGTTTCTTGAGGACTCATATCCTCTAGGTTTCCAACCCTATCCTCCAAGGCACCAAACTTATCTTTTCCAGGCTCCAACCTCTTGTAAAGATATATTTGGTTGTACTTCACAACTCCCAATGTCTTCTTCACCGAGCCCTGCCAATATTTGTCTTCATTGTAGTCTCCACATTATTTCATCAATGACAACCTTGATCTCTTCACATGAAGGTCTCTTTGTTATCATTAATGGTACCCAATAAAATCATCCAAGTCAACTCATGATGGAATCAATGATGCATCATGACCTTCAATGTTATCTTCAATATCACTCAAGACTTCTTCACTAAAATGTCTTCACAAGGTCTTCAATGATGCTCCAAGATCATATTCCAGATGTCTTCACAAGATCTTCAATAATGGTCCACAACTTCAAGGATGCTCGTCAAGGAGGTGATAACATGTGTGCAAATATTATGTTTGCTTCAAGACCTGCTCCAATCAATGATTTAAGAAGTGTCATAAGTTTTCTCCAACTAGATTTTAATAGGCGAGATGCAAACTAATGTGACCGCCCTTAAACAATCTTCAAAAGATGAAACAATTCTGAACTCACAACATGACAGTAATATATGCCTCCTCCACAAGTTCGAGCTTGAGGGAACACACAAAACTTGCAGATGACAGCCTTAAACTAGTGATCCAAGCCTTCAACTGATTAACCTAAGGTATGTCATTCACAAGTCTGCAATACCACAAGATGTTGCCACAAGTGTATATCCGAGCTTACATTAAGGGCAGCAATATGAGCTTCTAGTCTGAGGCTTGTCTGAGATCTTACTAGCACTGGACTGAGTTGTAACTCTATTTTCTGACTTAGATTATGAGTTTTGCAGCTCACTGGTTAGGGCTTCATGTGCCACTGCAAAAACCTTTAACTCAGCATTAAAATTATTTCAACGTTTTCACTATCCTGCTTCCCTTTTAACCTTTTACTTGGCCTCCTTCTAGACTATTATTATAGACTTTGCATGGCCCAAAACTACCCTAAACTAAGGTTTTTCTCAACCAATCCAAAACGTGTATTCTTAGCATTGTTCCTCAAATCTGAAACCTCCAAAACACAAGTCCGAAATTTCCACAAATAAATATGCCCAAAACAGAGATATCCCTTGGCCTCCTTGCTGCATTTTTCCTTCACTCTCAATATTCATCGATTTCTATGTTTTTCACTGAACTTGATGCCAAGAATGAAGTGTCTAGCATTGTATATATAGTGGTATTTACAAGCTAAACCAACAAGGCACATCACTATTTGGAGGCCGACTTGTGTCCTTGAGTATAGGTCGTCTCAATGTCAAAGTTAATTTCCTTAACTTAAAAAATAAATATCTCCCAAACTATTTGGAGTTTCGGGGAAATTAAGGGGTTGTTAGAAAGAGGAAAAAATATGATCTCAGATGTTTTAGGTCCCATGTTTAAAGGATTCCTCTAAGGTTGCAAAATTTATTCTTCTTTGTTATCGTCCTTAAATTTAGTGTAGAAAATATTTGGGAAAGAATGAGGAGGTTTGGGATAGCGTGTGGTTATTAATGGCTTCTCCATTTTTTCACCAATAATATTATTATGAGTGTCATCATGATAGTATCCAAAAAATTCATCATGATATTGAATCCATAATTTTCAATTTAGAGAGCTTCAAAGAGTCTTCCAACCACCATCTAGATCATTAAATGAGATCTACCAACAATGTCATCATATTCCATCAAGTGTTCTTCAAGTCCTTCATGTCATGTCCCCAATCATTATCCATGTCATAAAATGGTCCTCCATCTCATCATATAGTTTCCAACCATGTCATCAGGACCTTCATCAAATGGCATCATCAAGTGTAGTCTTCTAGGTTACTAAACGAGGTACATGATTGACACTTGGAACCTTAAGAATATTTGCCATCTTGACATCATGTTGGTTCCAGGATTACTCCTCAAGAGTAAGCACATCATCATGAATAACATCCTTATTAACTAAGAGGGAATTTTCATCATGAGCAACGACCTCTTCATACGAGGTCTGCATGATATCACTGCAAGGGTTTGCCATTTCGGTTTTTAGTTCTTTACAAGAATATTGATCCTCATATTGACATCAATGAAAACCTTCGACCAACAATTTTTGGCCCTTCCTACTAGATATTTTTCCACCAGCTACGTTGCTTCAGACATTTCCACATCATCCCCAACACAAAGACAATATTGAGTAGGACCACCTTCACTCTTCAAAATATTTTATTTCCTTTTCTTCTTTGAACTTATTTTTCCACTTCCCTAGACCTGCGCTACACAATGCTCCTTGCCATTATAAATCACCACAGGGTTCATTGGAATAATATCCCCTTATTGTGTGGGCAGTAGATGAGGAAATTTCTCCTCCAAGTTAGGATTTGAAATCCCTTCCTTCCAAATAAGGAACACTTCCGGTGCAAATCCCTAACACCCTAGGATTCATTTAGTATCCAAGGCCAAATCATCATGTCTCTCCTATGCCCCCTGACCTATTTCTCCAGAGGGAATACCCAAGGACCCAAATATGTCTGAAATATTCCCCCTATAAAAATGGAAACAACCCCTTTGATCACATAGGAATACTCTTCCCATATTTTCTTGCCTCTATGGAAAAAAACTCTGAGGGGTTATCGAGGGATGAAATACCTGTCAGAAAATCTGGGAGCCTACACTGGAAACGGTCACCTCCTTGAGGTGTTCATCGACATGCATAGAGGAACCGCGAGAAGTATCTAGCTGTGGGTGAAAACTCCAACCTGATAGTAGGTTGAAACCCTCCACCGAATTCAAGTCCATAGTAATGATAAGAAATGCAAACAAAGAATCCTCCACGCGAATTTCCGGTTCATAATCCACAAGGTACAAATCCATCACCCTCAATCCACCTATGCCACCTCAACGGAGCATAAAATATAGTATGTGAACCAGAGGGCAAGGACACCGAGAAATGGCAGAAAATCCATAGAAACAACCCTGGTGAAATAATAAAAAACTTATGGTAACTTCCAAGGCGACTTTTTGCTAACACCAAACACCTTAAAATGATAACGTACCCACTGACCTGTAACCTCCACACAATGGTATTCTTCATGACTGTTGTGGTCTGGATTGAGTGCAAACCCTAACTGCCTTCGATACACTCAAACCCTAGCCTCCTGAACGATGCCATCACCTCCCTCTGCCTTCAAGAGGTAATTGTTGCTACAAAGCCCTAACACCCTAGGATTCACTGAGTATCCAACACCGATTCCACGTGTCTCTCCTCCACCTCCTGACTTGTTTCTCCAGAGGGAATAACCAAGGACCTGAAGATGTTTGAAACATCCCCCCCTCTCGAAATGGAAACAACCCCTTTTCTTACAAAATAATACTCTTCCCATAGTTTATTGCCTCCAAACTCACCACCTTGTCCAAAGGATAGAGGAGAAAACCTCTAAGGGGTCAAAGAGGGATTAAATACCTGTCATAAAATATGATCATGCACTAGAAAAGGTCGAATCCTTGAGGTGCTCATCAACATGCATAGAGGAATCGGGAGAAGTATCTAGTTGTGGGTGAAAACTCTAGCCTGGAAGTAGGTTGAAACCCTCCACCAAGTTCAAGGCCCTAGTAATGATAGATGTGGAAAAAAAAGAACCCTCCACATGAATTTCTAGTTCATAATACACAATGTTGGGCCAGAATTGTAATCTATGGATAAATTATGCTTCACTAGATAGGTGCTAGTCTAGAACAACATGTGAAAGACTATACTACCATTTCTCCTAACTCAGAACAGATACACAGAGAGGATTGGAGGTTTACTTGTTTCAGTCGCTTCCAAATGGTTCCTTTTTGTCGCTTCCACTACAGCTTCAAATTAAAGCAGTTTGTGAGTTGAATGCTTCCTACAAGAAAGAACACTGAAACAACTGAAGATGCAATAATATAGATATCTATTCAAGATAGTTAGCAAAATCAGTTAAGCATAAACTACATTCATCGACCAAGATCTTACAATATGGAAAATCAAAGTTAACATAGATGCATGTAGGGAAAAACAAGAAGTACTCTTTATTGATGATAGAAGGAGAGGTTACAACCTAGTGACTGATTTGAGGTGACCTTCCAGCAGAGTTCCCAAGTCTCATCACAGCATAAATCTCTCTAGCAGTAGCTCCACAAATCAAACTCTCAATTGAAAATTCTCCATCATTTCTCTACTCAAATTCTTCCTCCTCAAACACTTAGATATGTGTTCAATTTATAGATGAACTGTAGTTTGTTTTGCAATCAATAGCATTCCAAAAATAGGCAATACATGTTTCCAATCATGTAGATGTCAAATGGACACTTGGATCCGAAGCTTGACACATGTGAACCCTTCTAGAAGACACTGGCCAAGTGGAGATTCCGGAACAATGAGAATTTCACTCCCAATGTGACCAACGCACCTTTGAATTTCGGAAAGTACTCTACAGAGTAGCCTTGAATGGGGCTACCTGCATAAGCAATGCACTTAGGCCCCTTAGAGCCTGCGTTGGTGAGCTCTCATATGTTAAATAATAAGCTTCAAACCATGGAAACCCTTGCTTGATGAAAGTCTTGTTTGATTTATGTTGTTTCCTGTCTTAGGGCATGTAGCAATTGAGATGATATGGAATGATAGACCCTTGATCATCGGTCCTAGATATGATGCCCAGTTAACCAGGTCATTGGGAATGGTGCCCAAATTGATCTATAACAATTGCCCCCTAAAGCATGAGATCAAAATAATAAGAACATTTGATTGAGATGCTTTACATTGTGATGAGCCTGGAAACAAAGCGGAGTGGTCATCTGCATCATACAATACATTAAATCATGATATATCCTCTATTGATCATAATTGCTGAGGTTAGGCATTCCCATAGTCAGTACATAAAACAATATAATAACATGTACATAATTCAGAAAGTCGTCTACATTGGAATGTTGCCCAGATGCAGACACACCTACAGATATAGGCCCATGTTTGGATGACAATCTGTATCTAAGGTCACCATACAGATGATGTGTACAACAATCCTAAAATAGCAGCCCAGATGTCTGAAACTAGTTCCAAGGCCTTCTTATCTCGTTCACTTGATAATTCGGGTACAAGTCTAGCCATGCGAATATATGATTTGTCGTCGAACATGGAAAGACATCGTTTGATTACCAGCCAATGATGTGAGTTGTTAACAAACGCGAGAGAACCACCATTAATTTCAATGGCCCTCAAGGTACTGTAGTACATTTCGTAAGGTGTGAATAGATGATTTGATGTCGAACGCCAAACAAAATCTTTCGGTCAAAGGTTCGGAAGCGAGGATCTTGTCAATGCTGTAACAAGCCTCATGGTACAGGAATCTGATATTTCTAAGTGAACTTCCTGGATATTGATTTGTTGTCGACAGGAAGTCACCTTATTGCAAAATAGGAGTTACTGATTTCGGAGACAAGGGTATGAATTGATATAGCAATTTTCAGGGATGACGGTCATGAAAATGAAGGTTTATGAGTATTGCAAATGGATGAGTTCTTAATCACTAGATGACTTATCTTGAACATATCGGCGACACTGTGATGAGTTCGCAGCATTGACCCAAAACCGAAGTGACTTATCTTAATGGATGACTTATCTTAAAACTCCTAATTTCTTGGATGACTTATCTTAAAACTCCTAATTGCCTCACATTAATTATCAACCTGGGTAAGTCTTTTTGTTTCAAGAGTGTACACAATATGTGCAAGCTATAATCCAAAGAGTAATGTTTCCTAAACTGTAGTATAGATCTTGAAACAAGAATAAATGGAAGCATCTAATAAACTCTAATTGCAATTATTAAAGGGAATATCAAAGTGCAATCTGCTATTGAAATCAAATCTTACAGCAATCCAAAGAATGGTATCATCAGCCGAAAGCACAGTAATAATAACTCACTCCTACTTAGCTGATTCAATCTAGATTATACTAATTTCTGCAAAGAAATTAAGACAGAAACGATATCACTTATGAGAGTCTCGTAGCAATAATTAAACTCTTACATATGATTTAAGCAATGCAATGCATTGTCTTAAATAACTCACGCTGTAATGAACAAGATTCAGATCATAATGGTAACAAAGTAAATCATAAATAGAACTCATAATATCTCAATACTAGAAAATAATAAACAGCTAATGAAATGAACTCACAATAATAAAAAATTATCAAATCAATCACATGCTACAAGAATCAGAAATATAACACAGGGAAGCAGTTAACTCTACCAGGGGTCGGGCCCTTAGCCACCAACAGGCACTGCTAAGCTACTTCAGATAATGCAAATGAAAATAACAACTTCAATTGTTCATCAAACTTGAGTAGCATTACAATATAATTCTATATTTTTAGAACTACGTTATGTCCATAACTATTCTCATAAATAAATCTATATTCCCTTTCATAATTCTCATAATTCTATTTCCTTTTGATCTCTTTTTTTTCATTTAAATACACATAGAGCAGAGAGAAGTTACAACAGAGATGATTACAAAATGATTCCGATAACAAAATTGGATTGTTCACAACCAATTGATCAGCAAGATCATATGTGAAATATATTTCCATCAATCATTCAATAGGAATAAGTCGAATTTGGTATTGCAACTGAGATAATTTGGAAAACGGCCGCAACAATGAATCTGGGAAAATCATCTTCAGAGAACCTTTTGTTTCTCTTAATACGAACCGAATTTGGGCAAACTGCTCTTCATTATAGTTAATTCGGTCTGTTTTGGACAAAACCCATGTTTCGGATTTTCCATATTCTTCTCCATTTGCCCACAACGTCCAATAAAAAACTGTCACTTCTTATTCCAGCGAATTTCTGAGTTGGAATATTTAATGATGAGCTGGAGATCAAATCTGCAATCTGGAAAATATCTTGGAGGCTAAAATGGTGAGTGATATTACAAAAAATTTATTAACAAACCATCATTGGTAGAATCATGCATAATAATCATCAATTTATTAAAAATAAAGGAAAAGAAATAATATTTATCCATAAGAGCATAAATAATTATAAAATGGAATCATATGATAAACCATGATAAATGACGTGATAAAGAATGGTAGAAATGGATGAAATAGGTGTAAAAAATGATAACAATAATGACAAACTAGCAGCCCAACATACCCCCAAACTGAATATATTGCATGTCCTCATGCAACCCAAAGCCTCTTTATTAACCAAGCAATAATACGAAAATTATTCATCCCAACTCATGAAATGGATGGAACAAATGAATTCTTCCTCAAATAATGAATATTCAATTTTAGCAATCTTGATGAAGGCGTAACAATTTTTACATTTGACGTTTAACTATATGTATATGAAGTTGTAGAAAAATATGATATAAGTAACAACAAACATCATTAACCATTTTCTCAAAAACTAGATTTCCAAAAATC
This sequence comes from Pinus albicaulis, assembly GCA_034641835.2. Taxonomy (NCBI): domain Eukaryota; kingdom Viridiplantae; phylum Streptophyta; class Pinopsida; order Pinales; family Pinaceae; genus Pinus; species Pinus albicaulis. Next base: position 877,032,613 of record CM076577.1, read on the forward strand.
AGATCGTTTTGATGCACGGATCATGAGATATAAACAAAATGGCTATAGGTGATAGTTCATGATTTTCGAAATTTTATGAACTAATTTAGCGTGAAATTATCTGGGTTTGTGTATTTTAATGATACCTCTTTGTTATCCAGAAATCACAAGAATTCAGTTCATAGTATTAAAGATTTATGCAAATCAATTTCTACACTGTATAAAAATGAAATTGTATGCCTTAAATGAGAAAGAAAAAAAACATCCATCATGTGTAGCAATGCCTCCCCCAAACTGAAGAATTAGCATGCCCTCATGCAATGCTAGAAAACGAATAGAGGTGGTTGCTACAATCTGTTGAAATCTATGCTTGGTGTAAAACAACATGGAAGAAGGGAGATGTTGAGGATGAATAAGATGGTCATAATAAATAAATAAATGAAAGGAACACTCCCCCAAACTAAAATATTTTGTCTTTGGAGAATGGGAAGTGGTAAAGATGTGGAATGAATGATGAGAAATAATGCTCAATGGATTTTGCATGAAATTCTCCTAAATTCGTAATAAATCAGAAAAGTATGCTATTTTACCTCAAGTTTTACCTCCAAAAAAAAATGTGGAATGACATGTATGGACTGGCATTTGGTGAAGCTAATGTAGGCTGAGAAGATACTGAAAGTGATGCAAAATGTGGAAGCCACGCAAGCACATCATGTCTGAACAATTGTGTGCGTGCGTGAGTTGCGCGAGCCTCTATTGTTAGGGACAATAGTGTGGTCGTGCTGTGATAAGAAGTCCGCCCATACTTGTTGTTCTCCTGTAAAAAATTCACTATTCTGCATGCAAAGTTCTTGAATCCACAGTTTTAGTTTTGAATAGCAATAGATAAGATGCATGCAAAAATTTTAATCAACAAAAAAACTTTTGTAGAAATGCCGTACTAATATTTTGTCAAATCATCAAGTTATGGCAGAGTTCAGTAATTATATCACATGTTATCCCATAATGCATACATTCCCCCCTCCAATTGGAAAAGGGATTCCATGACCATAAAGCAGATGAAAGGTGTTGTGCCGACGGCAAGGCAAGGGAATGATCAATACAGCAACAAATGAAGCAGAGTACACATATCAATGATAGGACGACAAGAAGTATGGTTATAATGAGAGCAAAGTGTGTAAAGATAGTTATGAATAAGAGATAGGACACTTTGGATTGATGATAAGTTATGCGAAAAAGAAAATGACAGCAATATGCCAAAAAGATGCTTTTCTGACATTATTCTAGCCGAGAATGATGCAATTGATCGGAAAACAATTTCATATGCGTAAAGGTTCCAAACATGGAAAAACTAAGGAAATAACTACTTCGATTAAAAAAAAGAATAAGAAAAGGGTGTTATAGTAATAATTGACGATAACATATAACTTCAATACCATAAGCAGAGCCTCTACTGCCAACAGGGGTCCATAGCCTCGACAGGGTTGCTTTTTAACCCGTATGAGCTAGGATCCTCAATTTATAAATGGAGAGTTCCAGTGCTATTCTACAGAAGAGATCAGTGTGCTGGCACGGTAACCAGATAACCACATTTCCATTCACTGGGACGTAGCAAAAGTGATCAGGTCGGCTCATGATGAGACCTCCTGTTCCAAGGATATTTTGTCTATCCAATGGATCATAACCCTAGTGTGGTGGCCATAATGGGAATGTCACTTTGTTACAGCCTTATGAACATGGTAGGCTGGCTCGTAATGAGACCCCCTATCCTCCATCTACAAACAAAATTTTGTTGGTATTACACAATTTTATAATAAAAAGAGGGAGGCTCATTACTCCTTAAGAGTAGGGATGGTGGAAGAAGTTGAACATGTCAATAGAAAAAATAATATACCCATAATCTCATTTATTACAGATAGAGAAGATTATAACCAAGAAGGGTGGAACCAACATGGTATTAACATGATCAATCAGTATCATGTACAGCAGAAAATAATGCAGTAAAGTAGTATATAAATAACTATGTCCCTTTTCTTAAAAAGAATCTCTCATCCAGAAGTTGTCTTGTTAAAGATCATAACGTTAAGGGTATTCACATGTCTCAATAGACTCCATAATTCTTGTCCTCATAAAAGTATTGTACTTCATGCCATACAAGGGAATCAGAGAAATGGGCTGGGAAGGCTAGGAATGATCGTGAAAAAGTGTTGTTCTCGAAAATACTCACAAAATGTTGTTCCTTTGAAGAAACAGCAGTTGTTCCCTTTAGGGAACAACAAAAGAAAACACACACGAAAAAGTGTTGTTCCCTATATAGAACAGCAAAAGAAAGTACACACGAAAAAGTGTTGTTCCTTATAGGGAACAACAGTTGTTCCCTGTAGGGAACATCAAATAAAATGCACACGAAAAAGTGTTGTTCCCTATAGGGAACAGCAGCTGTTCCCTGTAGGGAAAAACACTTTTTCAGGTGTATTTACAACTATTGTTCCCTACGTGGAACAACAACTTGTTCCCCTCGTAGGGAACATCAAATAAAATGCACATGAAAAAGTGTTGTTCCCTATAGGAACAAGAGTTGCCCCTGCTGTGAATGCCAGTTGTTCCCTGTAGGGAACAACAAAGAAAATGCACACGAAAAAGTGTTGTTCCCTATATCAAATAGCCCCTCGTAGGGAACAAAGAAAGAAAATACACATCTTTAAAAAAATTTTGTTCCTTATTGAGAACAACAGAAGAAAATACACACGAAAAAAAGGCACTTATAGAGAAGCTAGAAAAATAAAATACACATGAAAAAGTGTTGTTCTCTATAGGAAGGAGTAGTTGTTCCCACTTCCCTATAGGAACAAAGAAGAAGAAAATAAGACACGAAAAATGTTGTTCCTTATAGGGAACACCAAAAGAAAATGCACATGAAAAAGTGTTGGTCCTTATAGGAACAAATTAAAAGAAAATACACACGAAAGTGCGTCGTCTCTATAGGGAATGTATGAAATATCTCCGTAGGGAACAACAAAAAAGAAAATACACACGAAAAACTGATGTTCCTTATAGGGAACAAAAAAAGAAAATACACACGAAAAAGTGTTGTTCCTTATAGGGAACAGCAAAAAAAAAATACACACGAAAAAGTTTTGTTCCTTATAGGGAACAAAAAAAAAGAAAATACACACGAAAAAGTGTTGTTCCTTATAGGGAACAACAGAAGAAAATACACACGAAAAAGTGTTGTTCCCTATAGGGAACAACAAAAGAAAATACACACAAAAAAGTGTTGTTCCTTATAGGGAACAACAGAAGAAAATACACACGAAAAAGTGTTGTTCCTTATAGAGAAAAACAGTTGTTTCCTGTAGGGAACAACAAAGAAAATAGGGAGAGGAAAAACACTGACAAGAAATCATCCTTACTGCTCTAAACAACAGAAAGACAATCATAAAAAGAAAGAAAATAAATAGAGAAAAACATGAAAAAATAATTGTATTTACAAAAAAATAGAGAAAAGCAATCACATTTACAGTTTAAAAAGAAATAACTTTTTACAGAAATGAAGCTGCTGAAGGATTGCCTTCTGCAATTGAAACTTGCATGGTGGGGTCCTCATTTTTCAATTGCCAATGGAGCGAAAATTGCAATTTGAAGAAATCAACACCTAAAACACAAAAACATAAGAGAAGTCAGAAAAAATAACGCTTTATTTAAAAACAGTATATAAATAAATAATTTAAGTTACAACAACTATGATGTTATTTTCTAAGAGGATATCAATCTGTCAATGGAAAAATAAATGATCTCTTAGAAAAATGTTTTGCAAACTATGCCATGCATCTTCGAATGGGAATCAATTCTTCATTTTTTCTGTTATGAATCCATTAGGTAATGAATTGGATGAAATGCCCTTGTTTCATTAAAATTTCTTTCAAGAATCGATCGTCTATAAATTGACCTTCTTTATTCTCCTAAGACCTGCAAAAAACGAGTGTCTACTTGCAATAAAACATAAAATCATAGAGAAAGAGAGGTGATTGGGCTCCACTAATCCAAGAACTATGCAAAAAAAACAAGTAGTTACTCTGCAAAACAAATCCATAAAAAAAAAAAAACAAATTTTATTTGTCACCTGTGAGAGAGCAGTGGTCTACCATACTAACCGGCAATGTTTTAATCATAACTTCATTGTTTTTCGTCTGATTTGAGTGATTCCAAAGCCAAATGAAATTGAATTTAGATAGATGTCTCTAATAGAAACATGTTTTAAAAATTCCATGTAATGGTATGTTAACTTTGCTTAGAAAAACCTGAATAATAGAGTCATTTTCAATTTTCCAACTCAGAACAACAGTTGATATTTCAAGCATAAATTTTTAATTTGATGATGGATTAAGCTGATTCAAATTGGAAATAAAATTAGATTCATTTATTTATCTCCAATAGAAATAGGTTTTGAAGACAATAATAATTTATGGGTCAAATACGTTAATGAACAGCGGGAAAAACAAAGTTTTAAGAGTGTTGATTTAGGATAGACAGTCAGTATTTGGGTCATATTTTCTCCATACGATATTGAAATCAAGTGATAAGAATTTCCTTGTAAACTAGATTCATATAGGAATATACCATAGAAACAGGTTTTAAAAATATAGTCATTTAGGCCTCCAAAAAGTCATTGTCCCAACTCTGTTCCTGAGCTACCTACTAGATGCCTTGTTAATATTTTGGTTATAACTTTTTCATTTCAAATACAAATGGAGTGAGTCAAATTGGGTTGGAAAGTATACATCAAGGGCTACTTATAATAGAAACATTTTTTGAAAATGTAGTCATTTAGGCCTCGAAAAACTTGCTTTCCCAACTCTATTCCCGAGCTGCCTACTAGACGCCCTGTCGATATTTTGGTTATAACTTTTTCATTTAAAATCAAAATGGAGTGATTCAAATTGGGTTGGAAATAAAAAATCAAGGGATACTTAGGATAGAAACATTTTTTGAAAATGTAGTCATTTAGGCCTCGAAAAACTTGCTTTCCCAACTCTATTCCCGAGCTGCCTACTAGACGCCCTGTCGATATTTTGGTTATAACTTTTTCATTTAAAATCAAAATGGAGTGATTCAAATTGGGTTGGAAATAAAAAATCAAGGGATACTTAGGATAGAAACAAGTTTAAAAATATTCACTTTTGGTCCCTCAAAACATGACTGTCCCGACTCTGCTTTCAGAAATTTCATCAAGCCCGCAAGCCAGAAAATATGATATTCAAGCAATTTTTCCATATTAGTGATAAAAATGAATATGCGTGTTTGTATAAATTTTATTTTCAATAAAATACATCTAAATACACAAATAAATTAAAATATTTATCACATATGTTGATATTCACAGCGTGTTGCAACAAAAACAATATTTTTTTTTTTTTACATAATAATAAAAATGTATTTATTTATGTCCTTATTTATTTATTTTCTACACTAACCTAATCTTCTTTGAAAATTGGATGTGCTTACGTATAAGACTACTTCTAGTGGAGCCATTTTCGAAATAAGGCCTCTATTATGTACATACCCAAATTTTAAAAATGCATGTTAATAAATTGTAGGGTATGAGAAGCCAACTTCCCTTGAAAAGATGGTGCTAAAAATTGTTGAAGTGTGAAGTGATGATGCAAACAAATGGAGTGAAACCAATCTTCAATGTATCCCTTAGTTTCTTTGTTTCCCATAGCCGTCATATCATGAAGTTCTTGAGTGTTAAAAATGGCTTGTTGATGCAGGCTAGAAGAAACCTCATTTTCTTTCATAACGTCTATAATTTTTGGATTTGATACATTTTGAATCTCAGTATAAGTTTTCTCCAATGGTGCATGTGAGATAGAATGGGTGGGAAGGGTGAGTAAATTTTTCAATTCAACACTGTAAGCATGTTGTACTGGTTTATTATGGTGAGGGTGTGGAATGAGTTGAGCAGGAAATTGTGTAGGGAATGGAGCATTTTGATGATGTAGTTGATTGGGTTGAATGGATGATTTTGATAGGCAAAAAAGATGTTGTGGAAGAGCTGGAAGATGTGCTTGTGCTACAAGATGAGGGAGAGTAGTCATGCAATCATAATATGAACCGTGCCAAACTTGTAGACAAGATTAGTGGTGGTTATATTGAGATTGGCATGGCTGCCCTAACATATGAGTATTCCATAATGGATTATGCAAGTAAGAGAATGGAAAGGAAGTGTTTTGAACCATACCTGTAGGCCACTATTTCCATGGTTTTGACATTTTTGCAGCTTCCCCATCTCTTTGATATGCTACTTCCATCCTAGATAAGGAAGAGTGAGTATCTATGGGATGCTCCTTTTGGCAATGAGGGAAAAACACTTCTTCAATTTCTTGATTTTTCTGAACCAGTCTTGGAGATTCCTCTTGAATACCTTATGCATAATTTACAAACATCATCATATGATAACTGAAAAACATCACATTTTCCTATCAGATTTAAGAGTTCTAAAAATTCATCTTTGATTCCTTTAAGAAGGAGTTTTCTAAGATCTCTTTTCCAAATGCTTATGCTTTGATTTTTGAAGGTTATATTGAAATCATTCTACATAGTCCTCCGTGCCTTCATCTTCCCTCAGATCATCTCCAAAATATCTTCATTGGATTTACGTAGTCTTTCACTTCTTCAAGAATACGTTCTTCATGTTCTCCCAAGTTTGGATGCAATTCCCACCAAGGTTCATGAACCATTGGAGAGCTGCTCCTTTTAGAGTAAGAGGAAACACTGTCAACCTTCAATCATTAGTACAATAATCATATCCTCTACAAAGTATTTCAAACTCAAATAAGAATGTATCTAGATCTTCATTTTCCAAACCATGAAAATTTGGTAGATACGATGGGGGAATTATGTGCATTTGTGTCACTCCTCCTAGATCTTTGATAGGGAATTCAAAAGTTGCAATGTGAGCCATTTTTTACCATAATAGAAGATGTTCTTCATGTGTTTCTTTGAGGATTCTGCTTCAAATTTTCTTGTCAATTCGTTAGTGAAATGGGTGGTGCTTACATCACCACTCGAGTGGAATTACAAGATTTTTTTCAAAAATTCTACCTCTAAAATTCCTACATTAATTCCTACACAATTCTGCTGAAAAGCGGGCGGAGGAGCAATCACTTTACTTGCTCATTACGCAGGTTCTTACCTTCCGTTTTTAATACCCAATTCTTTCACAACAGACAAACATCAAACACCTACTTCAACTTCTATGCAATTGTGTTGAAAAGTGGGCAGAGGAGCAAGCACTTTACTTGCTCATTATGTAGGTTCTTACCTTCCATTTTTAAAACCCAATTCTTTCCCAGAAACAAATATCAAACATACATCACTCTCTGTGAAATGGAAAAACTCTCCCCAGAAACGGCGCCAAAATGTTGGGTGCTAAAAGGTGTCTTTTAAAACTCCTAATTGCCTCACATTAATTATCAACCTGGGTAAGTCTTTTTGTTTCAAGAGTGCACAATATGTGCAAGCTATAATCCAAAGAGTAATGTTTCCTAAACCGTAGTATAGATCTTGACACAAGAATAAATGGAAGCATCTAATAAACTCTAATTGCAATTATTAAAGGGAATATCAAAGTGCAATCTGCTATTGAAATCAAATCTTACAGCAATCCAAAGAATGGTATCATCAACCGAGAGCATAGTAATAATAACTCACTCCTACTTAGCTGATTCAATCTAGATTATACTAATTTCTGCAAAGCAATTAAGATAGAAACGATATCACTTCTGAGAGTCTCATAGCAATAATTAAACTCTTACAGATGATTTAAGCAATCCAATGCACTGTCTTAAATAACTCACACTGTAATGAACAAGATTCAGATCAAATGGTAACGAAGTAAATCAGAAACATAACAAATAATATCTCAATACAGGAAAATAATAAACATCTAATGAAATGAACTCACGGTAACAAGAAATTATCAAATCAATCACACGCTACAAGAATCAGAAATATAACACAGGGAAGCAGTTAACTCTACCAAGGGTCGGGCCCTTAGCCACCAGCAGGCACTGCTAAGCTACTTTAGATAATGCGAATGAAAACAACAACTTCAATTATTCATCAAAATTGAGTAGCATTACAATATAATTATGTCTTTTGAGAACTACATTCTGTCCATAATTATTCTCATAAATAAATCTATATTCCCTTTCATAATTCTCGTAATTATCCTTTCATAATTATCTTTCCTTTGATCTCTGTTTTTTCATTTAAATACACATAGGGCAGAGAGAAGTTACAACAGAGATGATTAAAAAATTATTCCCATAACAAAATTGGATTGTTCATAACCAATTGATCAGCAAGATCATATCTGAAATATCTTTCCATCAATCATTCAACAGGAATCGAATTTGGTATTGCAACTGAGATAATTTGGAAAACGGCCGCAACAGCGAATCTGGGAAAATCGTCTTCAGAGAACCTTCCGTTTCTCTTAATATGGACCGAATTTGGGAAAACTGCTCTTAAATAGAGTTAATTCGGTCCGTTCTGGACAAAACCCATGTTTCGGATTTTCCAGATTCTTCTCCATTTTTCCACAATGTCCAATACAAAACTATCACTTCTTAATCCAGCGAATTTCTAAGTTGGAATATTTAATGATGAGCTGGAGATCGAATCTGCAATCTGGAAAATATCTTGGAGGCTAAAATGGTGAGTGATGTTACAACAAATTTATTAATAAACCATCATTGGTAGAATCATGCATAATAATCATCAATTTATTAAAAATAAAGGAGAATAAATAATATTTATCCATAAGAGCATAAATAATTATAAAATGGAATTATATGATAAACCATGATAAATGACGTGATAAATAATGGTAGAAATGGATGAAATAGGTGTTAAAAAGTGATAATAATAATGAAAAACTAGTAGCGCAACAAAGGTATGATGAACCATAGGTGTGAATGAACCGTCAAGATGATTATCCAACCCAAACAGTCACGGACATGGAGTGAAAGAAGTGTCATGTTCAAGAGCGACTTGCTACCAAAAAGAAACTTTTACTTGCTTTTCCCAAATTTTCCCCGATCATTTTTCGACCAGTACCTCTTTATTTTTTGACAAGCTTGAGGAGGATAACATTTGTTTGATCTATAATTCAACCCTTCGGGCGAATAAAGTATTGCTATTTAATAATTTAATGAGTCTAGCGATGAATAAAACTCGATTCTTGCCATGATTGACAAACCCATCACTATTTTATGTTTTAACGAGCTTAACGACAGTGATAGCCTGGTCCTTTTTCATATTTAGAGAGTCTGAAAAAGAAGACGAAAGAGAACTCCAAAAGTACTTTTTCGTAAATTTGTCTCTCAGATCTGAAAAAGTGTAAAATAATATCTGAAAGAACCTCTTTGGTCATCTTTAACCAAGGTATTTATTTTTCGTAAATAATCCATCTCAGTCCGGAAAAGGGTTAAACTTATACTGAGTAGATATCAATTCATTTACTTTAACGAGCTCGAAATGATAAGTGCTCGGCAATCTTTTCACATTATCGGAGTCTGAAAAGAGCTGAAAGAAGACTCTAGGGGTTCCTTTCTCACTGTTATCGAATCTCGAAAAAGAGATAAAAGTGCACTTCAAATCCTTTTTCATTTTTATCAAAGCTCGAAAAATAAGGAGAAAAAGTATGCTTTGTGGTCAAGTCTTTCTTTGAAATAAATCTGCACAACTAATCTGTTCATCAGTTGTATTTCCTGTTCAGAACAACATCAAATGGATTAAAAATACTTGTTTCATGATAAAAAAACATAATAAAACCATAGTCATAGCAATAAATTTAACTTGCAAGTAATTAAATGACTATATAAAGCAGTTTCACTATTCATTTTTACCATTCCATAGTTACCATTTGTATTTTGGAGCTCTGAACCTGATTTTTCCCCCGAACTTCAGCGTTTGATTGTGGTCATTTCTATGGATGGATTTCATCATCGTTTGATCCATGTTAGTAGCATGAACCTCCTCTTTCTTTCAGTATTCATTCATTCCCATTCCTTGCAATTTTTTTAGTGTTTTGAGGCCCCTAGGGTAAATTATGTCCAAATTGAAGGCAACGCACCCTTGAACATCGAAACTTGCATTGCATAACAGGTACAGTGAAGGGTACCTGCATATGCAACACACTGTCTCAACCCAGGGAGTGCGTTGGGCGTAGTTCAAGTTTTTATTTTCGCGATGTGTCCAAAATTTGCCTAGTTTTTTGCAATGAATGGTATCTAATGGATCTTGTGGTTGATTTTGAAGTTTCCATTGGATAATAATGACGATTACATGGAGAGAAAGAGAACATGAAGAACAAGATACGATTGCCTTGAATGATCCGGGTACTGTAAGAGCTTTAAGCGATTGCGGGCTACTTAAGTACTTCAAATTATTGGGAATGAGGCAACAAATAGAAATCCTAGAAATCCTTGTTCGAGCATGGGATCCGGTGATAGAGGCATTTCACATAAAAAATCAAGTGTTGTCCATAACAGTTGAGGATGTGTATTTTCTCACAGGTTTGTCAAGGAGAGGTTTGCCCATTTCACTCATAGGATCTACCGTTGGAGGAGAAACAGTGAAGGATTATGTTATGCAGTATTGCTATCCGGGATCAGAACCTAGCAAAGATGGAAAAATAAACATTCGTGATGTCAGGGATTTGCCTTTGAGAACCATCCTATTCACGATCGCTAAGCTAGCTGGCACCGTTACACTCCATGTAGCGAACAGATCACATATGCAGTATGCGCTAGAGTGCTTAGAGCCAACAGTCTTCAACTGGTCTGAAGTTGTTCTATCTCATATAAAGGAACCACTAAATAAATCAAGGGAGGAAGGAAGAAAAATTTCAGTTATGGTTCAATCCTTATCTCCTTCGCTTTGGAATGGATTCCACTGATGCAGCCACAACATGTAACATTGGATATATCTAGTCCTAGAGATTCTCGAATGCAGAGATGGGTAGAACTCATGGGTCAGCATGCAGGCCAATCGACCGTTATGTTCTCGACTGCATTCTTCACCTGGTTCCGGCGACAGATCATCGCCATCGATGAGTATGCATACGTAGGCATCGACTTCTGAGGAGATCCAGATCTAGTTTTACTAGAAGGCACTCAGTGGGGTGCAATAGGTAAGAAATATTTGACCATGTTTTTTTATTTTTATAAGGTTTATACAAATGTTTTTGTGTTTTGATTTCTTTCCAAGACTAAACTAGATGTTTAATGTAATGCATATATTGGTCGCGTTCAACCAGTAGAGGAACCAGAGCGCAAAACGGATGCGCCAGCAGAGAGGGGTATCGGGAGAGCAGTCCTTCAGGGCCTTGATATGGCTGAGACTCTTGCTGAGCTCCAGCAGCACATAGAGGGGTTGACCTTTGGGATACTGGATTGCTGGATCGAAGAGCTTCCCATGCCACTGCAACGACACACAATTGGGTTTCCTAGCCGTTGGATGCGGTTGCTCCGTAGGATTGCTAGATCTATAGCGTGCTATCATGAGCACCATTATTTTACTTGTGATTTTTGCATACATTTTGAGGTCAGATAACCAACGTGTCTTGGGAAAAAAATTTGTAAAAAACCTATAACTATCTATCTATATGTTTTCAGCATTTTTACTATGTTTAATGCGCAATCCTATTCAATGATGTGAATGTTTTCTTTACCTATGTCGCAAATGTCTGTCTAAAACTTGATTAGCTAATGAATTAGTTAAAGTGTTCAGATTTCTGGAAATGTGTTGATATTGAATGAAATCAAAATGTCTCTCCAAAAGTCAAACTCTTAAGAACAATCTAAGAAGTGTTGGATTTCTAACAGTATAAATACTAGTAAGTTGTAGTACCACAAGTTGTGAGTCTAACCTTATGATTATGTGGTTAATACCAAATGAAATGGCATCAGAGAGAAGTTCGATCAATGTGTTATACTCAGCGATATTATTCGTCGATCTACCGATACAAATCCCTTGAAAACTCACTAACTCGTCGTTCGAAGCGAAAATGGCCCACGCTGTAGAGGATAGATTCTGCGTACTACGACTAGCACCATCAATATATCCAACAAATGGTTCTGAAGATTCAGACATCTTCCATAAAATATAAAGCAAATTACTAACGTCGAGAAAACTCTAAAAAACAAATTAAGACAGTGAATGCATATCAACAGCATATAAACAATAATAATACAAAAAATTACTACGCTCATGATGAAGCATAGTAACGTTTCAAATACAACCCATTTCTAGGTTGTGCCAATGGAATTCCATCGTAATCAACTAACTCGTAGGCACCCCTAGCAAGAACTCTTTTGAAAATATAGGGGCCATGCCATAATGGCTCGAATTTCCCTGTACCTATTACATCAGCTTCTTGGTCTTAAAGGAGGACCAAATCACCCTCTGAGAAGATGTGAGGCTGGACATTTTTGTCATATTGCGCCTTTATACGTCTCTTATGCACTTCATTGGCCAATTGGGCTTCACGACGCGTTTCATCTAGATGTATGAGGTTAAGGAGACGCTCTTCTTCTTCTGAGGTGTCAGGAAACAAGTCTATCACGAGTTTTAACGATGATATTTCGCATTGGATTGTTAAGATAACTTCCAGACCATACACCAATTGAAAAGGAGTAAATCCGGTTGCGTTTCTCACCGAGGTTCGATACGCCCACAAGGTGAAGTATAGGATCAAGTGCCAGTTCCTTTTACGGATTCCTATCATTCGTTGAAGCATTCGTTTAAGAATTTTGTTAATAACCTCAACTTTTCCATTTGATTGTGGATAATAAGGAGTATAATTATCATGAGACAATCCTAACTTGGCTGTCAATTCAAACATCATATGGTCGCGAAAATGCTTCCCATGATCTATAACTATAGCCTGTGGGACCCCAAACCGTGCAATAACATGGTAGAAGAAAAACAATGCAGTTGTTTGTCCTGTGTTATTAAATGTAGGTAAAATAGTCGACTGCAACAATAATATAACCATGCCCCCCAGACGAAGGAGGGTTACAGGTCATGAAATCGATACCCCATTTCGTAAATGCTCCAGCAGAGACAACAGGATGCATCGGTACTGGCGGTTTGCGGATTTTATGGTCAAAAATATGGCATGCATGACAACTTCTGACTACAAGGATACAATCTTGAAAAATAGTAGGCCAAAAATAACCGGGGTGGAGTATCTTCTACGCGGTAGCATATCCAGATAAATTTCCACCACAAGCCCCAGCATGACAATCATTTAACACTTTTTTGGCCTCCTCATGAGTGAGGCACCTCCTCAAAATGGTATCGAAACCACAACGATAAAGTGTATCGCCGACGACCAGATAATCTTTGGCTTGGTATCGAATACGTCGTTGATCAGAGCCAGAGGAATTAGGTCGAAAAGTTTGGGTTTGGAGATTAATGATGAAATCTCCATACCAGGTATCAGATGATATGATCAGAAAGAGAGACTCGTCTGGAATAGATGGTTCCGACGTAGTTCCATTACTATCAGAGGGAAGGTCACAGAGAAGGGAAGGTCACAAAGAAGCTCAGCCAAAACTAAAGACTTATTTGACTTGGATTTGATGAATTCCAAATAAAATTCCTGCAAAATGACAATCCATTTTGAATATTTCCCCCCCAGCAATTGACGTGATAAGATGTAAGTCATGGGGTTGCAATCTGAAACTATTGTTGTTTTTCTGAGCAGGATATAATGGCGAAATATTAGGACAGCTTGAACAGCTTCCAAGCAAGATTTTCCATGTATGAGTACTTAACTTCTGTATCATTGAGATTACGACTCAAATAATAGATTGGATATTCAATTCCATCTTCTACTTGGACCAAAACCATAGCCATGGTCATTTCAGTCGCGGCGATATATAGGAAATAATCATTTTGATAATTTGGAGGATACATTAATGACGCTCGGACAAGATGGTCCTTGACAGTATCAAAAGAAGCTTGCGCAACTTGGTCCCAATGGAAGGGAACCCCCTTTTTCAATAATCGAGTAAATCCTTTAGCCATTTTGGCGTAGTTTGGACTGAACCTTCTCAGGAAGTTAGCCTTTCCTTGAATTTTTTGTATCTGAAGTAAGTTTGATGGTGCAGGAAAATCAAGAATGGCCTGAACCTTCAATGGGTATATTTTAATTCCTTATTTTGAGACTATGAATCCGAGCAATTGACCAGAACCAACACAAAACACACATTTGTGCTGATTGAGGCGTATCTTGTAGTGTCGACAACATAAGAAAATGGCTCTCAAATGCATCGGGTGATTAGTCCGTTTTCATGAATGCGTTGGTAAATCATCTAGATATGGTTGAACAATGTGCTTGATGTCACTGAAAGCATAATCCATTTCTCTATGAAAATTTGCCCCAACGTTCTTTAAACCAAACAGAAGTTTCCGATACGCGAATGTTCCCCAAGGACAGATGAATGTTGTCTTATGTTGGTCATCTGGGTGGATATTGATTTGATTGTAGCCGGAAAATCCATCCATGAAAGAAAATATTTCACATCCAGCACAATCGTCAATATTCTGGTCGATAAAGGGAGTAGGATAGTTGTCTTTTGGACAAGCATGATTAACATCCCAATAATCGACGCACACTCTAATGGTTCCTTGTTTTTTCATAACAGGAACGATATTGGAAACCCACTCAGTTAGTGGAATAGGGTAAATGAAACCAGCACGCAAAAGTTTTTCAACTTTTGCTTTGATGGCAGCAGCTTTCTTCGGATGAACAGGATGAAGTCGTTGACACACCGGTTTGACATCAGGATACATATTAATAGTGTGTTCAACTATACTAGTATCTATGCCTGGCATTTCCTCGTAAGACCAAGAGAATACGTCACAAAATTCATGAAAGAGAGAGCGATATGAATCAAGTTCTGATGGACAACAAGATACACCAACATGAATATTTTCTACAACGCCAGGTTTAGACGAAATATCGATATAAATCGTTTCTTCAATATTAGATAAATTTCGCTCTGATTCAATTGCATTAATAGGAAAATAATTCGAAAAGAAAGTTTGAATGGATGGGTGATATAGTTCACTAAGATTATTTTCTTCATAATCTGGAAGATGGGAATGATGATGATAATCTTCCCATGGTTCTCCTTCTGACATCATAACTTCCAAAATATTTTCATCTGTCAAAATTTTTGAGGAAAATGGATCAGATGGAGTACCAAAATCTAATGAACGATCAACCCAAACACTCGGCGACGTTGATTTCGGATTTTCCACCCAAGCCAAATAAATTGATTGTTATTGTAGCTCAAGAGGGCTAAGTAGTAAAACATCATCCAACGTAGAAATTTTAGAAACACCCGTACTCTCCCTTAAGCCAGATAGAGTGGAAGAGATCATGTAGCAGGTCTCTATGCTTGCAATTTATGTCGACGTCGTGGGCAGCGGTAATGCAAAGGTTCCCATAAGAGTGGAATCCTTTAAGAGTCCCACACCAATGTTCTGGATTTCTAGTTGGGGTAAGTGAGTATACGAAACACTTCCAGTTACCTGTGAAGCGGAGGTAAAAAAGGATAA
The DNA here is from genome assembly GCA_034641835.2 of Pinus albicaulis. NCBI lineage: Eukaryota > Viridiplantae > Streptophyta > Pinopsida > Pinales > Pinaceae > Pinus > Pinus albicaulis. The sequence goes on from CM076577.1 coordinate 877,048,234, forward strand.
TTGATTAATGACTGTGATTGTACCTTTATGTGGAAAGGAAATCATTCTAAAATATGTAGAAACAATGAGTCATCGCATATACTCCGAGTAAAATATTGTAGTCAAGGGGTCCGTCAACAATCTCAACATCAATACTTACTGTTTTTCCCCATAATTAAACTTACAGGTTATTGATAATAACACAAGGTTTATATGTTCTTCCATCAAAAGCCTTCAACGTCGTTGATGATTGTGATAATTGCAACAAGCCAAGTGACTTCCAACAGTTTAGAGACATTATGCATGTAGATGTTCCCTCATCAATAATAGTGCGATGAACAAGGTGATTGAGAACATTTACTTGGAAGGAGAATGCCAATTCTGCTGGTAGATGTGGCACATAGACCGTATGATTAAAGACGACAAGATTAGAATCAGTCGGATCAATTCCACCAATGGCTGACAACAAAGCCTACTTCTGGGAGGGACAATTTTGTAATACCTCAAGAGCAAACATAGCTGAAGGGGATTGAGCCAAATATTCAACTATATTATATTTTTGTGCAGCTCTTGCTCGATGATTATACGTCGATTTATGAATTACTCCCTTTGGTGGCTTAATCGTCAATTCAGGAATAACAAGAGGTGGTACCGATTCATTAAATGGATTTGTTGTCGAGGTAGTAGGTTGATCAGTGGTCGGACTACCATAGTCTTTATTCCGCGTTGACACCAAAATATCTTGTGAAGGTTTTTTAGTGGATAACATTAACACTTGGGAACTAGGAGTTGTATCCGTAGCAACCAAATTCGTGTCTGGATTTGGAAATGGGTCTATCAACACAACTGATGCATTGGAAGTCTTGATGATTTTTGAGACTTCATCACGGTGAGGAAAATCCCTAAAAAATTGTTCCTCGTTACAGATTATGCATGGATAATGAGGTTTCTGTGGTCCTGACGGTTGATCAGATGATCATTCCTGAGGGTTAGAAGTTTGATTTTTCTTTGATTTCCCCTTTTTCTTACTTCCTGGTTGCTTGTCACTTTTGCCTTTGTCAAATGACATGGCATTAATTTCAGAAGTAGGAGCAGGATCAAATATAGTAGTGTAGTGTGTGTTTGTAGTGCTTATCAAGCCGTCTCCAGCATGAGAGTCCTTTATTTGAGGAGGAACATTGAAATTAGATCGCAGCGCATTTGGGATTTTTTCATAGAGCGTGTCGGACTGAGTGTAAATCAAGTCTAAATACTGGGCACGAGCGATGACTTGCTCTTCTATGACAAAGCCACCTTTAGCCACATCCTCTGTTATAGATGGTAATAGGGATTTTATGAACCATTCAGCAAGGAGCTGATCAGGAACAAATGTCTTAACCATTCGTCGACGGTGACGCCACTCATGAATATGATCTGAGATGTGAGTAGAATTATTCTGTTTGAAATTGGTCAAGAGTTCCGTTCCAGTTTCATATTTGATTGGTAACTAGAAATGGGTCAAAAATACAGTAGCTAAGGCAGTGAAATTGTCGAAAGAAGCTCTAGGTAATTCAATGTACCATTTAGCTGCCGTACTTGTGAGCGTTTGCTAGAAAAGATGTAATCGAACAGAATCATCATTTAGGGAATTTGATGAACACCATAAAGGATAAGTAATAACATGAGTTGATGGATCTTCTTCAGGGTTTCCATTGAATTTAGGAATGTCGAAGGATAATTTATGTGGTATCACCGGCCACCAAGGAGCATAATTGATAGGATCATTGGTTAACCGGTTTAAATCTGGTAATTCCAAGGTTGCAACAAAAGGCAATTGTCTATTAAGGTCAGGTTGAGCATAGCCAGGATAAGATGGAATTGCCTGGGCAACAGGTATTTGAGCACCAGCATATGGGATTTGATGTTGGTAACCCAAATAGGGGTTGCTTTGCATAGCAAACGCTTGAGAGTTCTGTTGACCAAAACTTGGATATGGTACTTGTTGATATGAAGTTTGAGGAATTTGTGTCTGTGGCTGCCAAGGATTCTGTCCACCAATGTTATAACGCAAATTAGTATAATTTGGATTCGGTTGATATGTATAACCAAATTGCATTTGTGACACCCCATAAAATGGTACACCAGCTTGTGAATAAATAATTCCTGATACAGGTTGTTGTAAATTAACCAAAGGATTTTGAGTTTGTGGACCCAACATTTGATGATATTGAGTTGAAGAGCTCACTTCATAAGGTTGATGTACAAGATTTTGATTTTGTAACAGGGGTATAGATGTATTAACAAGTGGTAATGAAGTGGGTGTAACAGGTTGAATTGGTTGATACAATTGGAAAACCATTTGTGGTTGGATAGGCAGAGTGGGCTGCCATTGACAAACATTCATGTCAACATTAGTTTGACCAAAATGTGACTGAGTACTGTCGTATTGGGTGACCATAGGTTTCCCCCCAGCATAAGGAGGATAATAAGACAGAAAATACTGTTCTCTGAATGCTGGGAGTCCAGTTGATATGGTACTTAAAGGAATTGACCCATCAGGACCGAATTGATATTGCCCTGATGATGGATGTAATGATTCAATTCGTTCAGTACTAACTATAGTACTACCAGTTAAAACACCGGATGATGACATTGGTAATGACCATGGTCTTGAAGATTGACCAGAGAAAGTGCTAGACAATGATTTGTAGCCTCTTGGGACCGAAGGGCCACTGTGAAAATATGACTCTGGTGAGGTTGTGAACATCGACGGAGTAGCGAGGGTATGGGATGACGTAATTAGAACAGCAGACCCAACCGAAGATGTTGGTTCAGGCATGGTTGTATGACCAAATGTATACTCTCCGAAATCAATGGGAGATTGAATGGCAATAGGATCAACAAAAGCAGATGGAAACGATTGAGGAGAAGACTAGTACAGGTAAAGGTCTCCCCCAAAATGGGTTTGACTTAAAGGTGTATCATGTTGTGGGATTTCTTCAATCGTGATTAAAACAGGAGGAAGAACTTCACCGTCAGGCCCAAAATATATTTCAGACGGTTGACTGTGTGATATAGGAGTTTCAATGGCTACAGATATTTGTGGAGTGACCAAGGTAGGAACAACTTCTGGTTGTTCAGGATTCATATTTTCTAGCAAACAAGAGACAGGATCTGGATCAATTTGTGATTGAACAACGTCGGGTCCAGGAAATATGGTCTCAGCGATTGAATGGATCATGACCACAGGTAGCTGTGAAGACTCCATTTCAACAACAGTAAACGAACTGGGATGTGTGGAAACAATTTGAGCTAACTCTAGTTTAAATGATGATGTTTCGCCAGAGGTAAGAATTGTACTTGATTCGACAGATCGTGATCGCCTTCGCCTACCAGAAGTAACTTTTGGTGGTAAAGGTGGTTTTAAAGCTAATCTACGCGAACGACGGGGGGTAGGATTGTGTTCTTCCACGATTATTGATTTATTTTATCCAAAGACAAATAAACAAAAAGAGGGTAATGTTAGGCAAAAGGGTTTACCAAGAAACTGTGAACTGCAGAATACCTCCTAGCGAATCAAGAAGTATGGGCAGGTAATCTCCCTGAATGTTGTGTTCAGTGTATCACAATTTCAGGGCAGCTGACTCGGTTCACTATGGATGGATAGCACCTAAAATTTTTCCTCCCAAATATACCCGAAGGTACATGGAGGCCCAAGTCCGTATTAGCGTTGTCTGATGCGAAACCGCACAGTGAGAGCACCCCTTTATACTTATCGTACTATAACACCGCCCGATATACCCGAAAGTACGTGGATGAGCTACGATATACTTACGTACGTGGAGTGAGGTATCACACTCGGAATGTATCGCAGACAAGTTAACGACAACTGCTATGTTTTATGACGCTGGAACACGTCTCTAGCCTAGACCTTCTAAATGTTATCGTTAATGTTCCAAAGCATTGTTAAGTAAATTGAGATTTATTTTATGTTGATCTTGCTTTACAATTTTCCTTTCAGGTTCACCACGATGATGTATATGAAATTCGTAAAATGCAGCTAATAATGATAACAAACTTTCACTTTCAGCTTTTTCAATGAAGATCCTAGCTACTAAGGGAAGAGAACGCTAATTTTTTGGAAATAAAGAAAATAATTTGTAAGCAAACAAATCAATGAACAAAAACAAAATCAATGAATCACAAACTAAATGCATATTTCCTAATGTTCCTGTTGCAAAAAACACGCAATCCTACATGCAAATGCAAGTTTTTCTTTTCAGTTTCCTTAATGTTATGAATGCATAAAAGAAACTAGGTGCACTAGATTAATAATCGAAATGATTTTTACTTTCAAGAAACGAAGAATACAAACAACAATTTCTCTTTTGAAGGAAAAACAAGGATTTCAAGAACAATTTCTCCTATCAAGGAAATGAATATTTTACAACAATTTCCTATTTCGAAAGAAAATGATTCTTAATGCGACCATAAAAAGTACTTTGAAATCAACTTGTCAATGATAATGAAAAACTTTTTAAAACAACATTGAACAAATTTTCAGTCAAAGGAGAAGAATTATATAGAGTTACTGGTCAATTGAGCATCAAAATTTTCAGAACACAGCAGCAAACAAAATTGAAGCAAAATATACAGTCAGATTCAAGGGAATTTGGTCCCTTTCAGGAGCCAACGCAGTCTCAAAAGGGAGACAGTGCTCTGCAACGCAGGCTTGGAAGGGAGACAGTGCTCTGAAAAGCACTGTACCCTGACTAAGGGTGCATTGGGTGCAGTAAACAAAGAAAAAGCTACTATTTGGCTCACTAAATTTTCAAATTAAGCTCTAAAAAAGTCTAATATTTATGTGAAACAGCGACTGGGTGGATTTAGAAAGAAAATCAGAGACTAAAACACCTAGAACTAAGAGAAATTCTCCCCAGTATGGTCGCCAGTTTTTTGGGCCAGAATTTTAATCTACGGATAAATTACGCTTCCCTAGACAGGTGCTAGTCTAGAACAACAGGTGAAAGACTATACTACCATTTCTCCTAACTCAGAACAGATACGCAGAGAGGATTGGAGGTTTACTTGTTTTAGTCGCTTCCAAATGGCTCCTTTCTGTCGCTTCCACTACAACTTCAAATTCAAGCGGTTTGTGAGTTGAATGCTTCATGCAAGAAAGAACACTGAAACAGCAGAAGATGCAATAATATAGATATCTATTCAAGCTAGTTAGCTAAATCAGTTAAGCATAAACTACATTCATCAACCAAGATCTTAAAATATGGAAAATCAAAGTTAACATAGATGCATGTAGGGAAAAACAAGAAGTACTCTTTATTAATGATAGAAGGAGAGGTTACAACCTAGTGATTGATTTGAAGTGACCTTCCAGCAGATTTTCCATGTCTCATCACATCATAAATCTCTCTAGCAACAGCTCCACAAATCAAACTCTCAATTGAAAATTCTCCAGCATTTCTCTACTCAAATTCTTCCTCCTCAAACACTTAGATCTCTGTTCAATTTATAGATGAACTGTAGGTTGTTTTGCAATCAATAGCATTCTAAAAATAGGCAATACATGTTTCCAATCATGTAGATGTCAAATGGACACTTCGATTCGAAGCTTGACACATGTGAACCCTTCTAGAAGACACTGGCCAAGTGGAGATTCCGGAACAATGAGAATTTCACTCCCAATGTGACCAATGCACCTTTGAATGTCGAGAAGTGCTACAGAGCAACCTTGAATGGGGCTACCAGCATATGCAACGCACTTAGGCCCCTTAGAGCCTGCGTTGGTGAGCTCTCATATGTTAAATAATAAGCTTCAAACCATGGAAACCCTTGCTTGATGAAAGTCTTCTTTGATTTATTTTATTTCCTGTCTTAGAGCATGTAGCAACTAAGATGATAGGGAATGATAGACCCTTGATCATCGATCCTGGAGATGATTCCGATTTAACCAGGTCATTGGGAATGGTGCCCAAATTGACCTATAACACACAAGATCTAAATCCATCTCCATCAATACACCTATGCCACCTTAGCGGAGAAAAAAATATATTATGTGAGCCAGAGTGCAAGGATACCAGGAAATGGCAGACAAGCCAGGGAAACAACCTCGGTGAAACAATAAAAAACTTATGGTAACTTCCAAGGAGAATTCTTGCTGACACCAAACACCTTAAAATGATAGCGCACCCCTCAACCTGCAACCTCCACGAAATGGGATTCTTCGTAACTGTTGCAACCTGGATTGATTGCAAACCCTAACTGCCTTCGATACACTCAAATTCTATCCTCTTAAACGATGTCATCGCCTCCCTCTGCCTTCAAGAGGAAATTGTTGCTACAAGGAAAGGTGAGTTTACTATTGAGATTAGAGATTAATATTTTAGGGAATTTGTTTACAAATTTCCTATTTTATTAAAAATTTGTGCTCATGAAACTTAAACTTTTAATTATTTGATTGAGTTTAAAATATGATTACTAAATGAGTTTATTTAAGGTTTATATGATAACATAGATTAATTATATGCACATTGATAATATGTTCCCAATGGTATTGATTCATGCGATTTGGATAAATTAAAATAGAAATTTTAGATACATAAACTTGCAGATGTTATTGACAGTTTTCCACGTGTGATAGGAAACCATAAGGGTCTATTGACAGATGATTGTATCAACATAATGTTGGACTCCAATTTTTTTTGGAGAACCAAAAAATGTTATATTATTAATGTTATGATTTGTTTCTTGTTATCTAACTATTTGATGCATTGATTATATTGTGTGCATGAATGGGGAACATGCTTTTCGACCAATCCACATATGGGTAATGAAGTTGCATGGAAGTTTATAGGGAAACATTAAGAGAGGAGATCATCATTCTTGTTTCCACCTAATAGTACTCCTTTTTTATTTCCTAAGTTGAAAAGTCAAGGACACTTTTACTTTGTTGTTTCCTGATGCTATGAAGATAGGTCACAAATTCCTTCAGACATGGAGATTGGTTGAGTGACAAAAAATAAGGTGACAACCTTTTTCCTAATTGAAAATTAGTCTCTCGATAAAGGTAAATAAAGATAAATTAATTGGGCCTCCAATATTGCACTATTTCTCTATTTAGAAAATTTATATACTTGAAGGGCATGTGAAACATGCACTATTAGAAGTACAAAAAGGTAATTCTCTAAGGGAAAGAGAAAAATGGCACCCTTGAAGTCATTAATAAATTGTAAAATTTATAGTGAAGATAATGGTAAATTGAAAATTATTAAAGAGAATTACATTAACATGCATAGTTATTAAGTTAGAAAACAATTTTATAGTTTATGCATTTTACTTACAATAAAAAGAAAATAAAGTGATAGTAATATAATTAATTAAACATATAGATAGAATAGTATTTCATGTCAAGAGATAAGATATAGTTAATTATAATTTAATATTGAAATAGAAGCACGGCGGGAAAAAATGCCAGGTTGGGAGAAGTTAAGGAGAACTAGAATAATAAATAGTTAAATTGGTGACTCCATATGTAAACACTAAAAAAAGGAAGTGATGAGAAGATCAAGGGAATGTTGAGGAGTAAAAATAGGCCTAATGTGGGAGTTGGTTGAGGATCATTAATTATTTTATGATTTTAAATAGGTAATTACATGTGCACATGTGCATTCAAGTGACACATGGATGGGTGGATATTAATCAAATGGAAATTTGGTAAAACACAATTTTGCTTTAATTAGACATGGGCCATGGAACATATAAAAGGAAAGCTTAGGCTAAGTGAAAAGTATTTTTTTTGCTATCCTAATGTTGGAGGTGAGTCGTAATGTTTAAAAAAATTCATTAGTATTTGTTGAGAGTTTTGTCCATTTTTTTCTATAAGCTTGGTAAGATATTTTCATTCATTTTCAACAAAATCAGGTTATAACCATATTCAAGGAGTTTGGTGGCCTCACCCTGCCCATTGGGAAACCAGGTCTGTTGGCCACCAAACAACATTTTAAACCATCCAAAAACAGTAAAGTTTGAGTCTGTATAATAGTGCCTTATAATACTGAATGACCTAAAACTATCTATAAGCTAAATAACTATAACATAGGAGCCTAAAAAACATATATATCATAGAAAATTAAACAAAATTGAAACCAAAAATAGACAATCATATTTATATTCACTAGAGGAATCCACCGGGGTTGGGTCCTTCGCACTCGAACCCGATAATTCAGATTGAGGAAGACACAAAATGTTATTTTCGATGAGGCTAATACAAACGTTCTGCTATTGAATTTGGAACTGGATAAGCTAAAATTATTTTTGTATTTCTTGAAATCCAAGATTAGATTTAATAGATCCATCTGGAGGATTCGTTATAGCATTGGCCACAATGTTCTTCATCGACCAGTAAAGGTGAAAAAAAAAATTGTGTTGAGAGATGTGACCTCTGGAATTACCAGGGACAGGGACCAAGTCTCTCCAATCTTCCAATTGAATTTATGCTTTGCACGTTGATTTAGTTTTTTTCCCAAGTGGAGATTAACTATCGAACCTGATCTGGGGTACCCTTCTGGTAGGAGTGGGCAGCCTCTTGGATCAACTATGTGGTGGATTTGCGGCCTCTTCCCTGTGGCTGGTGAGACTAAGCACTGTAATTATCTCCCCTCCTCCCACTTGTCTTACCCGACATCAACCACCTCGTCCTGAAGAGCTGGAACCGGAGGAAGGGTGAACCATGGTGCTTCTCAACAAAACAATGTGTACAACAAAAACCCCGATATGAGTTCCACAAACCATAGGTGTAGAACTGTATAACCGCAAGTGGTCTCGACAATTACAATGACGATGAAAACATGGAAAAATATCAATTCATAGAGGCATAAAAGAGCTAACATTATGCCTGAACCCGACAATGACCGTGAGAGTGGGATGGGTCTGCCACCCACGGTATGGAAAAACATACCCAAGATCCTCAAGCCTATTTGATATAAAAACAAAGGTAAAAAAAAATGGGTCTTCCACCCAGGGCATAACTCAACATGCCTCGACTCCCCAAGCCATTTTCCGATCGGACATATAGATAAGGCAGGAGGAGGCAAATACAAGAACTTTTGAATTCTCCAAAATTTCAGATACATCGAATATAGTAAGCATCTAACACAGAGAAACACACATGCAGACTCCACAAAACTCCAAAAAAAATAAGGGAAGTACATGCACATGCGAGATAGAAATATATAAAAGAGAAAAAAGACAGCAAAATGGAAAGCAAATAATACAAATTAAAACCAGGCAGGGAATTTCCATATCTCGTGACATAGCTTCCAATTTCTTATAGAGACCATATTATAATTTTTTCTCCATAAAAGTTTCTAAATATTAGAATGGGTTGCAGAAAGAGGGCGATGAGGAAGGAGAAGATAAAGAACATACCCGATGAAATTGACCATGTGACTGGGGAAACCAAAAACACTAGTGAAACCAACCTATGAAGCCTTCCTCTTAGATGGCCACGATTTGTCCTGAAGAACTGTACCAAGACTAACAGTAACTGATAAAACCAGAGTCCAAGCATATGAGAACAAGGAATGCCATGCTCTTTGTTGAAGAATGTAACTAGGTTCAGTCTTCATTATTAATGTATTCATCAAAAGAATTTATTATTATTATTAAATGACTTATTAAATTATGGGTTTCATGCTTGGGTCATATTTTTGTTTAAGGTCCCAATTCTGGACTTCTAGGTTAGCCATTACATATTTAAATTGATCCATCTTGGGATTTTAAATCATGTAATATTAGGTTGGTCAAAAGGCTCTTCCATTTATTCATCTTCTTCAAGGTTATCATCCTTAGTACCTTCAGCAAACCTTCCTCAAGGACAGCTTTCAAGTTGTCCTCAATCATTCTCCTACAAGTAGGTTTCACATAAGTATACATATCGGCTCTATAATAGAGACACGGCTGTTCACTGGATTCATGTCGGCTCATTTATGGAAAAACTACTATATATACCCAGTTGTGGTTTCACATTACATACACTGACTTTCAGTCACACATGTTTGAGTTTTTCGGATGGTGAAATAGTTCATACTTCTCTACAATCAAGGTTCAGATTACAGGCTCGGTGAAGGTACAATAGTGCACAATTTCGGTGAAATTGCAGTCTATATGTTTCGGTGAAGTTACATTGTATATGGCTTAGTGAAGTTGTAGTTCTCTTTATCTTTGTGGCTCATTTCTATGCTTGGAGAAGGTACAATACAGTGGCTCGATGACATGATATTGAATAGTGTTGTATGCTAAATTGGACTCAACGCTATCTCAACTACACATAAAATTGGTGGTACAAATTCGGTGTCATCTCAGTCATGAACTTCAATGCTACAAGTGATGTTGCACAATGATATTACCTAAGATGATCAGTGATTCTCGTACTATAATGATGCTCAAGTTTTTTGTCATTATGATGATCGGTGATATGTTGCTATCTCAACCTCAGGCAAGATAATAAGGATTAATTTTGGGTGCAAGCAAGGGAGATCTCAGTGTCGTGGAGATCTTAGTGCTTACACAGTGAAGGGACGACTTGATGGAGGAAGCATATGGTCTAAAGGTCTTGGTCATCTCATCTTGAACCTATTGAAGAAATATTTTTGACTGGGTTTTCCCCAAAGAGTGGGGCTTTTCCCTAGAAGTGTGCCTACATCTTGTGTCCTCTTCTATTTGTTTGGAATTAGTCTTAATGATAAAAGATAAAACACAAGAACTCATAGTAATAATCACAAGATAATGTCATGATACGAGAAACTAATTAACTTATGTTTCTATAACATGGTATCAAAGCTATGTTCATGATCCAAGGTAGTTTGAAGGTTAATAAGATCAAGTCAAGAAGGACTCAAATACTGACTTCAGAATACAAGTTCAAAAGGTTCTCGAAAAACATAGATGAACAACTCTGGGTTAATGGATCTCGGTGCACTAAGATCAATCCTAAAATGCACCTTGAAGAAGTATGAGAACCTCGCACTTCAGAGACAAGTTCAAAAACTCAAATAAATGGTGATATTTATCACAACATGTTCATAATAATATAAACAATGCTCTCACAGTTTGGTTTAACTGCCTAGATACTTCACAGTTCTGTGGCAGACTCTATAGCATTACAATGGATGTTATAAAATTCACCACAGTTCGGATACCTCGGCGATATAATATTGTTTCCATTCTAGTGTAGTATATATTGTTCCTTAATTTTATACAAATGAACAAGTTCAGGTCAACAACAGTCTCGGTGCAATCATGATTTTTATGAACTTATAATAATAAGGGTGTAGTTGCAATTCAGAAATAATTCCATTGAAATTTTAAATATCACAGTAAGAATTTCATCATAGTTTGGTGAGAAGGATGTCACTTCAGTTGGGTGTTATCACATTAACCTTAGTGCATTGATAAGGTCTGACAGCGTATACTACAGTAATAAGTCTTGGTGCTTCCAATAAGAAAGAGGAGCTCTATACTACCATAATGATTAGGTGTCATTATTTTATGAGGGGTTCATTCCATTAAGAAGGAATGGAGCATGGTACAACTGCCTATGAAATTTTATCAAATACAAGCACAATAAAATCAATTAAGTATCACAACTAGCCCAACAAGCTGCAAATCAAATATGTGTTACTACGAGGTACGCATGAGCTTATAGATCTATATAAATTCTTATAATTAGTCACATTTGTGATAACATACATGTTATAATATTTATCTTTAGGATCTTTTCAATTAAATTTAGAATTCCATCCCTCATAATTGCATAAAATATATAACTTGAAAAATGAAGTCATGTTCTTGGTACTGGGGTTTTGCTTGAAAGTATGTACTACAGATCACGAATTTCTCTTCTAGGAAAGGACTTGCTAAAATATCAAGGAGTATGGAGGAAGACATCACATATGTTTGTCAAGAAACAAAGATATGTCTTAATTATAAATATTTGTTATTCTCTTTGTCAATTTGTCAAATCCAATCTACACTACTAACACTTGTCATATTTAGCTCTCTTGAATCTTACAAGATTCTTGTTCAGGGTGATTCATCATATGATGAATCTACCTACCTTACATATCTCTAACTATTGGCATGAAAATAACCCTGAAAATTTCTATATAAAACCCTAACCTAAGGGTATGTTGATAAGGTGTGAAACCCTAAATCTTCTTATGGCTACTTTACCATTTTGATTAATGTATTGATAATATCAAGTTTGGGATTTTGACATGATCATGAAAGCTCTAGACTTAATTAATTTAAAATGATGTTGTTCAAAATATTGAATCTCTTAAGTTTGATATAATAAGGGTTTGATTTGACAATGAACCGAAACCCTTGGTTTTGTTTAGCTCTACAATCCTCGTTATCGAAAGTCCTAGGAGTGAAACCCTAGGTAAATGTTCTCTTTATTGAATCCCTAGCCTAGTCTAGGAAAATATATGTCTAATGATTAATTTTGACTAACATATGACGTGGTGATCTCCTAGATATGTGTGTTGACCTATTTTCTAATGGTCCTAAGAATCTAGGGTTTGAAAACAAATCATAGACAAAGTTTGAAAGATCTAGGATGATGATTGAAAATTCTAGGGTCTACAAAGAAATCCTAGTAATAATTAAACTCTCTAGTATGCATGTTTATTTGAATCTAGATAATGTGTGCTAAGAACTTATAAATTGAAAATTTATGGATTACATCGAACCGTAGTGGAATTTACTCATGATGTGTTTGTTGAATTCTAGGATTTACATTAAAACATAGCAGAATCTCTTCATGATATGTTTTGATAATTGATTTGAAATCTAGAGTCTGCAACTAACTCTAGTGAAATCCAAACATGATAATGTCTCAGCTATGATTAATATGCATTGACTCTTTTGTATGAAATCTAGAATTTGTATTAATCCCTAGTGGAAATTCTAACGTGTGAATTCTAAAGGTTGTTAGATATCTTGTAGATATATATTGATTCTAGGGTTTACTAAATTTTTAACAAGGTACATTATACCTTTGAAAATAAACTTTGAAACCCTAGATAGAATGAAAGACATTTTGAAGTAGCCTAGGGTTTATGATAAAATTCCCTAGCAAAAATTTTGAAGAGCATATGTCTCTTGTCTGGGTATTTGTTATGTATAAAGTTGAGAATTCTTCCATGATTCTGATATGGCTAAGTTTATTCTTCCATATTTTTGGTTGTACTTGTTGTTTAAAGTTGTGAAAGTACATCATAAATATGAGAATATGACAAGCATGACGAGAATATTGGAAGCCATGAAATATTGTCCAACACCTAAAGGAAGAAGTTGGTCTCCCTAGATTAAGAGGGAGCCTGGATAAAAGAAGAAATGGTTAGGGTTCTCTACTTCATGTTCCATGCACTAGACTAGGACTAACAACTATAAGTCTTAGTGAAGACCATGAGTGAGAATCATTGTCATTATTGGAAATGATTTGGTATCACAATAATAAGGAAAGAGAGATACTATTCGATAATATGTTTCTACATGAAAAGTAGGAAAGGAAATTGTATGAGGAATATTCTTTCAAATATTAACCTAATAGTCCTACTGAAATTAGCTGAAGAGGAACATCGAAACCCATAGATTTCCTTTGATTGTATACTTGAATATGTATTGATGATCGGGGTTGTTTTTGTACAGGTGAATCTCTCGAAGGTTTTGATATCATGCTGGTTACCAATCAGTTTGATAGGGAGAGATTGGTTGTCCTTGATCTGTTCGATCAAGGTGTGTTAAGGCTTTGTGAGTAAAGAATTTATTGGAAAGACATCGGGCCGACAATTTGTGTTGATGTCTGGTAGGGAGAGTGACATCAGGTGGATGTGAACCTAGTTCCCTGGGTTGATGGTTAGTAAGTAAGCTTGATGGTACCTATAGAGGCTGAAAAATTTAGTCCAACTTAGTCCCACTCGAATAGATTGCCATGGTCAGGAATCTATTTCGTGGCATTGCGGTGCCTAAATTGTATAATGACCAAATGGATATATTTCCCTAGTCAGGAATCTAGTCCATGGAATTGCGGTGCCTAAATGTCTTCATAGATAAAGTGAGATCTTCCATGTACTTATTTTTATGAATACCTCCCTAGTTAAGAGTGAGTGTTGAAGAATGTAACTTTGTTCATTATTCATTATTAATGTATTTGTCAAAATAATTTATTATTATTGTTAAATGACTTATTAAAGCATGGATTTCATGCTTGGTTCATATTTTAGTTTAAGGTCCCAATTGTGGACTTCTAGGTTAGCCATTACAAATTTAAATTGACCCATATTGGGCTTTTAAATCATGTAATATTAGGTTGGTCAAAAGGCTCTTCCATCAAGTCATCTTCTTCAAGGTTATCACCCTTGGTATCTTCAACAAACCTTCTTCAAGGAAAACTCTCAAGTCGGCCTCAATTAGTCTCCTGCAAGTTGGTTTCACATAAGTATACATGTTGGCTCTATAATAGAGACATAATCGTTCACTGGGTTCATGTCGACTCATTTATGGACAAATTACTACATATACTCAATTGTGGTTTCGAATTACACACACAAAACTTCGGTCACACATGTCTGAGTTTTTCGGATGGTCAAATAGTTCGGACTTCTTTGCAATCAAGGTTTGGATTCCAGGCTTGGTGAAGGTACAACAATACATAGTTTCAGTGAAATTGCAGTCTATATGTTTCGGTGAAGTTACAATTTATATGGCTCGATGAAGTTGTGGTTCTCTTTAACTATGTGGCCTGTTTCTATTCTTGGAGAATGTATAGTATAATGCCTCGATGACATGATATTGAATAGTGTTGTATGCTACATTGGACTCGGTTCTATCTCAACTACACATAAACTCAGTGCTACAAATTCAGTGTCATCTCAATCATGAATTCCGATGCTACAAGTGATGCCGCACGATGATATTACCTATGATGATCAGTCATGCTCATACTATAATGATTCTCAAGTGTTGTTTCATTATGATGCTCAGTGTTATGTTTCTATCTCAACCTCAGACAAGATAATAAGGATGAATTTTGGGTGCAAGCAAGGGAGATCTCGGTGTCGTGGAGATCTTGGTGCTTACATGGTGATCAGGTGTTCAGTGTAAAATCCAAAAAATGAAAGTTCCCAGAATTGATTGGAAACTAAACTACTGCGACCGAACCGTCGCCAGGAATCCGGCGCACTTCGTTTCGTCAAAAACCGACTCCAGATGAATAAGTTATACCTTGTTGACCGCCGTTCAAAATAGGAAATTTAAAAAAAAAATTGTAGAATAGTGATAGGTTGACAACATGGCAGCCCAGTCAGCATCCAGGGAATATTCTTCAGTTTTTTCCCAGTGGCACTGTGACAAGTGTCACAACAGGATTCACCAACCTGGTTTGAAAGTGATTTTTTTTTAAGGATTTCTCTCTTAAGGTTGAATTCGAATTTTTTTTATTATGAGGGACAACCCAACTAGAGGATGACACATGGTGCAGCCAGGGGTTGCCACGTGCCCCCTCTAGTGGACCCTCTCCAACTCCTAAGTTCAAATTTCATTTTTTTATGATGGTCGAATTTTTTGCTAAGGCACGTGGCATATATATGGTGGCATGTTACATATGGTTAAGGTCTGTGGCATATATATTTCAAACCCAAGGTTTAGACCTTATGGTCGAATCTGTTGGAAATTCATATTTCAAATTTATATAAGTTTATTAACTATGGAGATGGTACAAACGAATCCAAGTGAATGATTTTAATCTAAATTTATTAACCTTTGGTATGGCAACGTAATGTCAAACAAAATTATTTTGCGGTGGTCGGGGTCAAACCCACGACCTCCCTCGCACCATCCAGCCGCCATACCACCATGCTATTGAGTTGGGTCTTAATAGACCAAGGTTTTGCCATATATTTATTGTTTCCAAGTTCATACAATGGGGGTTTGGAGGGGGCCAGCCCCCTCCTATGCGAACAAACCATGAAGACCAGGCAAGAGCAGAGATCCATAAACGCGGGTTAATATTTTTAATGCGGGTTTAATACCCCTTAACCAAAGATTATTCGCTAATACAAATTTTAAATGAGGATTATCACTAAACTGCACTTTATGCGCTAATCCACACTTATCCCTCTTAATCTGCTATTAAATTAATTAAACTCATAGTTTTAAATGGTGGAATTTTAGAGGTGCCACCAGAATCGGCAGAATCCCCAATTTGTCGAACTTATCTAGAGTCTTCTCCATATTTGGAGGAGGATTCTAGGGGAAAATTAAATTAACCACATCTTGAGCAATTTTTGACCAATTTTGGCTCAAGAAGAGTCATTCCTAGCAGATTGGCATGCTATGAACACATTGGTACAAGTTTCAGAGGTAGAGGAGAAATTCTACAAGTGTTTTTGTACTTTGAAGAAAAGGGAAGCCTAGGGACACTAGGAAGGAAGGCCATGCCTAGATTAGCTAAAGGAAAATTTGAGAGAATGAATAGTCATTTCTGATAGATTTTGACATTCTGAACTCATTGGAGTATTCTTAGGAGAATTTGATGCATGTAAACATCAATTTTTTCACTATTGAGCTAATACAGAGGCCCAAGCCATGGAAGTTGGACCAAGGAGATGTAGCCCAGGAGGGGTGAACTCCTTCATCAAAACTATGTGCTGATGGATCAATTGTGATGGTTTATTGTTCTTTATGTTGTTGTTGTTCAATATTTGATTTTCATAGTTTATGATCTTGAACTCACTCATAAAACTCAGTTATTTTACCTGTTTAGCACACATCAGAAACAAGGAAACATATGTACATCAAGCATAAGATCAACAAATAAATTTTAAATCTGAAGATGAAATTAGCATAGCAAAATTAACATTCATACTCAGGTCAAGTTGGTATCAAAGCTTGGTTGAAAGGCAAGGTTATTTGCTTGATAGTTGCTTGAGTTTTGTGCAAGTTTAATCATTGCAAATTTGTGATGTTGAAAAGGCTAAAGTTGCATAAAGGTGAAGGGAAATTTTCAGTTACACATACTAAGATTAGGAGCAAAAGAAGGAGAGCTACAAGAGCACCATCTTCACCCAAAGTTACACTCATAGCTGCACTTGAAACACCTCAAGTTTTGTTTCAAGAAGTTGATATTGAGGAGGTATAGGTTTTACAAGAAGTTGAGTTTATTGAAGAGTTACAAGCACTAGAAGTTGAGCTTGAATCCATAACCATCATGTCAGGTATTGGAGAGACTCAATGGCATAAAGAGGATGGTTAAAATTACGTTTGATGCATTTACTGTTGGGATGGAAGGAGAAGGTTCTAAGCCTCCACATGGATAAGGAAGTTCATATGATAAGAAGGATGAAGAGAAGATTTCAAAGGGAAGTGGAGGAAATCCACCTCCATCTCCACCATCTTCATCATCCTCATCATCTCCACCAACATCATCTTCCACTTCCACCACAAAAACCACCCACACTCTCTCAAAGATCACACAAGGAAAAACACCCTTACTCAAACTAGATGTCAAATTTGAGCTTCCAATATATAATGGTGAGGTAAATGTAGAGAGGCTTGACAATTGGATACATCAATTGGAGGTGTATTGCAAAATTCATAACCTTCATGAAGATGACATAAAGATTCAATTGGATTCTTTAAGGATGGAAGGATCCAAACTTGTATGGTGGGAAGCAAGGACTCAAGAAGAGATTAAAAACTACAGTAAGATCTCTATGTCTTGGTCAAGTTTTATTTCTGCCATTAAAATTAAATTCTATCCCTTAGCTTACATGCAAAATGATATTATGGATTGGAAAAATTTTAGACAGTTGAAAGGGGAAAATGTGCAAGATTATACTCATGAGTTTAGGAGAAGAGCTCTTATTTTGGGTATTAATTTATATTCTCAAGAAACTTTTTTAAAGTATGATGGGTGTTTGCACAGTTACCTTAGGCACACCATTCTCATCCTTAATCCCACAAGCATAGATGAAGTTTGTGTTCAAGCCACACACTTAGAGGCAAGAGGGAAACAAAATATAGATGAGAAAAGTGAAAGTGAGGGTAAAGGAAAGGGAAAGCTTTATGAAAGAGGAAAGAGAAATAGTTTTGTAAAAAGATAGAAAGAAAAACTCACATGCAAACATTGTTTGAAGACTGGCCATGATGAAGACCATTTTTGGCAACTTCATCCAGAATTGAAGCCAAACAAACTGAAAGCCAAAGAAAAGGGGGAAATTGTTGCTATAGTTGAAAATGACTTAGGGCCAGATTCAAGAGATGAGACAAATATTAAAACCATGGGTTTGAAAGGTAAACATATTGCAAGCACTATTTCTTCAAATTTTTCCAATTTCACTCAAGATGAAGATACGAGCATAGAACTTTTCCATATTATAGTTTTCTCTAAACATACCAAGACTGATACACTTTTTGGTAGTGGGTCACAAGCTAACTTGATTTCCAAAGACTTGGTTAAGTAGCTAGACCTTGAAACTATTAGACATCCAAGACCTTATCCTTTAGGGTGGATATGCAAGAATGAAAACTTGCAAGTTACAAGGAAGTTCTTACTAAGATTCGCCATCAATTCAAACTTTACTGACAAAGTTGAACTTGATGTGGTGTCACTTGAGATATCAGGTATTTTATTTGGAAGTCCTTATCTGTATGATAGGAAAGCAGTATTTCATCGCCATGAGAATAAGTATCACTTGTTTAAAGATGGTATTGAGTACATACTTAGAGCACATAAGAATAAGACAAGTTTGTCTCTTATACATGCTGGAGAAATGAAGAGGATAGTGAATGCAAGTCAGAATCTGACATTTTTGATGATCAAACAAAGAGATGTTTTGAATCAAAATTTTCAAAAAGATTTTTATGCTTGCAATGAGATGTTTAAGGATTCTAACAGGTTGCCTTTGAAAGGAGGTGAACAAGATGTAAAACATTTTCAGCAGTCAACATCAGTGTTGAGCAGTGTTGGAAACAAGATGCTGGTGCAAGAGAGTGAAAAGTTCAAAGAGAAAGTGACAAAGAAGCTTGGAAAAGAAGGCATGGGTTCCAAAAATTCTTGTTTTGGCTTCCAAAAGGTACATGGAAATGGCGAAGATACTTGGTCAAGAGTCAACGCAAGTACAAAGCGAGATCAGTTAAGAATCATCGTGATGAAATTGTGCAAGGTGAGACAATTTTTAAGTTTCCTTTGATTAATGACCAAGGTAGGAACAAGATGTTTTCTTCAAGAATAGCTTGTTTCTCTACAAATTCAAAAAATTGCAGCATGACGGTGTCAATGACAGCAAGAGAAGGTTGCAAGAATCAAGGGAAAATTTAACTTTTTGTGAAAAACTAAATTTGATGAAATTGGGAAAATTTCAGTGGATAGATACTGGAAGGGTGAGGGAAAAATACCACCATCCACATGATCAGTAATCAAGGATATTTTGGGGTCCAAAAGGCTTCTAGTGGGGAGGAATGATCAGGTGCTCAGTGTAAAAGCTCAAAAATGAAAGTGCTCAGAATTGATTGGAAACAAAACGACTGTAACTAGCCAGTCCCCAGGAATATGGCGCACTTCGTTTCGTCGAAAACCAACTCTAGATGAAGAAGTTATATCCTACTGACATTTGTTTAGAATAGGAAAAAAAATTTAAAAAATTGCAGAATAGTGATAGGTTAATGACATGGCAGCCAAGTCAACATGCATGGAATATTCTTCAGTTTTTTCCTAGTGGCATTGTGACAAGTGTCACAACAAGATTTGCCAGTTTGGCTTGAAAGTGATTTGTTTTTAAGGATTTCTCTCCTAAGGTTGAATTCGATTTTTTTTTATTATGAGGGACAGCCCAACCAGAGGCTGACATGTGGTCTAGTCAGGGGCTGCCACGTGCCCCCTCTGGTGGACCCTCTCCAACTCCTTAGTTCGAATTTCATTTTTTTATGATGGTTGAATTTTATGCTAATGTCTGTGGCATATATATGGTGGCATGTTACATATGGTTAAGATCTGTGGCATGTTACAAATGGTTAAGTTTTGTGGCATATATATTTCAAACACAAGGTTTATACCTTATGGTCGAATTTGTTGGCAATTTATATTTCAAATTTATCAAAGTTCATTAACTATGGAAATGGCACAAATGAATTTGGGTGAATGATTTTAATCTAAAGTTCTTAACCTTTGGGATGGCAACATAATTTCAAAAAAAATTATTGTGTGGGGGTCGAGGTCAAACCCACAACCTCCCCTACACCAACCGGCTGCCATACCACCATGCTACTGAGTTGGGTCTTAATAGACCAAGGTTTCGCCATATATTTATTGTTTCCAAGTTCATACAATGGGGGTTTGGAGGGGGCCAAGCCCCTCCTATGCGACCAAACCACAAAGACCAGGCGGGAGCGGTGATCCATAAATGGGGGTTAATATTTTTAATGCAGGGTTAATACCCCTTAACCAAAGGTTATCTGCCAATACAAATTTTAAATGCAGTTTAGCGCTAAACTGCGCTTTATGCGCTAATTCGCACTTATCCCTCTTAATCCGCTATTAAATTAATTAAACTCATAGTTTAAAATGGTGGATTTTTAGAGGTGCCACCGGAATCGATGGAATCCCCAATTTATCGGACTTATCTGGAGTCTTCTCTAGCTTTGGAGGAGGATTCTAGGGAAAAAATAAATTGACCATATCTTGAGAATTTTTCGACCAATTTTGGCTCAGGAAGAGCCATTCCTAGCAGATTGGCATGATCTGAACACATTGGTATAGGTTTCATAGGAGCAAGTATACAGGTTTTTTTGTCACTTTGAAGAAAAAGGAAGCCTAGGGCCACCCCAAAGGAAGGCCATGCCTAGATCAGTTGAAAGCCAAATTGAGAGAATGAATAGTCATTTCTGATAGATTTTGACATTCTGAACTCATTGGAGTATGTTTCAGGAGAATTTGATGCATGTAAACAACAATTTTTTCCCTATTGAGGTAATATAGAGGCCCAATCCATGAAAGTTGGACCAAGGAGATGTAGCCCAAGAGGGGTGAACTCCATCAAAACTCTATGTTGATGGATCAATTGTGATGGTTTGCTTTTATTTAAGTTGTTGTTGTTCAACATTTGATTTTCATACATTATGCTCTTGAATTCACTCATAAAACTCATTTATTTTACCTGTTTAACACACATAAGCAACAAGGAAACATATGTACATCAAGCATAAGATCAAAAATAAATTTTAAATCTGAACATGAAATTAGCACAAAAAAACTAATAGTCATACTCAGATCACATGGTGAAGGGATGACTTGATGGATGAAACATATAGTCTAAAGGTCTTGTTCATCTTATCTTGAACATATTGAAGAAATAATTTTGATTTGGTTTTCCCCAAAGAGTGGGGTTTTGCCCTGGAAACATGCCTACATCTTATGTCCTCTTCTATTTGTTTGGCATTAGTCTTGAAAGTTGATGATGAAAGATAAAACAAAATAACACATAATAATAATCATAAGATAATGTCATGATAAGAGAAACTAATTAATTGACATTTCTCTAACACTCTTAACACATGTGAGGAAGTATCTCTCTAACGCTTCTCCTTTTGAATAACCATCTCATCGTTATTCAGTAATGGCATGTGTGTTTCCACCCTGCCTTTAATTCCAGGCATGTGAGGGTTTTTAGGTAAGCCACCCTTCGACCCTTACTTCATGTGACTTACACATGGCACGGATCCCATCACGATCCATTTTCAAGCTCACGCCTCAATCGAGGGGAAAGTTTTTTCCATTGAAATGTGTTGTAATATGGGAATTTATTCCAAATATTAATGACTTCACACTTTTCGTATTGCTAAATTGATACCTTCTATACTACCACAATGTGACTCAAGGATCCTGGGAAAGGAGAGTACCCATAGGAGTTGATAGAGTGGCCAATTAGTGGAGCTCTAGTAACCAAAAAAATTAATGCAAGGAATTCAATATCATCAAGTAATCCAAGTGGGATGTGGGATTTCCATTCAAAGTTTTATGGGATGGAAAAATAAACCTACAATAATTTTTGTAAGACAATTTGTTTTACAATAATGTTGTCATTTTTTAGTTAATTTATTATTTATAACTATGCTTAAAAAAATAAAAGAAAATCATGCTTGCACTTGTAATCTATATATATGTTTGGATTTATGCTATAAAATTTTCAAGAGGATTGTAATGCACAAGAGTTACACTACCTAGCTCAAAATCTCATAATCTATAATTGGGAGTAGTTGTGTAAGGTGTCTAAAATCTACATTATAATTTAAAACAAAACATTGCTTTGCATTGTGTAATGAAAATTTCACTATAGTAGGAATAAGAACTAATTATTTTTAAGAATATTATTAGGTTCTAATGATCAATTTTTGAATGATTTTTCTCTATGTATTTCTAACATCTTTGTAATTTAGTATTTGATAATTTATCACGATTTTCTGAATTTCTTTTGAAAGTCTACTGTTACATTTTTATTTTAACAAACTAATGAAATGTTAGATGTTGTGCTCAACCAAATATATCTAACCATGTATATTGAAATTAAAAGAACAGCATATAAATCTGGTCTTCTACTTATTGTTATTAGTGATAGGATTTGTTCTTAGTGAGTGTCATTGGCCTAGGATAGTTGATGCCTCAACATTAAGCATTTAAATCACCTGGGAAATTTCAAAATACTTTATGCATTCCCTATTTTAGGTCTTGTTTTTCCTTAAGATATCTCCCATTTTATTATTAAAGTTATTTGATATTTGACTCCATAAACTTATTATAATAACCTAAAATTTGGTGATAGAGTTTGATTTCTTCTAGTTTGTCTACTAATTAAATATTATCTATTAAAAAAAACCTCGCAATAATTTATTTAGCACATTATTTTAAATATTTAAGAAGTTGAATCAAATATAATGATACACAAAAGGAAATGATAGTTGTATTTATATGGTTGAATTTCTCCATGGTTAAAATATGAATGTAAATGGTCAATTTTTATCCATCCAGTATATCCTCCATTTGTAACATTGCTAATGTGAATATTTAGACACAAATGTATTTTACGTAAGTTCTTGGTATAATATTATTCTTTGACCTCCTTTTCTTAAACCCTCATAAGTGATATGATTCAGTTATTTTCTATCAAGTTTGGATTTTCACACCCCTTTGGGGTGGCTTTGGTTATCTAGTAACAAGGCTAATTATCCAGACATGTCTAATCATCAAAATATCCCCCATCTAGCATTTATCCCTCCTTATCACCATTCAATAGGGGAACACTATTTAATGGTTGTTATAGGAAACACATGACTTTAATGTCCATCCCAAAGACTAGAAAGACAAGTTGACACTCTCACAGATCTATATAAAAAGAACTAGATCTATTAGGATAAGTAATACACAAGTATGAAATAATAATAAGCATAGTGGAATCAATAACTATAGAAGGGATGTGCATCATGTTATCAATAAGTTAGTGCATCTTATTTATAATACATATGCACATTTCTCTCAAATACCACCTCTATGGAAAAGTATGACCAAAATTTTCATTCCCACCACTCTATTTGTTGGTGAACTCATAATATAATTTTTATGGATGAGATAAGGTTAGCTTAAAAGCTTCCATAAGTCTTGGTCTCTTTACAAAGAATATAAAGCCATAGGCTTAAGATGTGTTGGTAGTGACTATAATAGCATATGTGGGACTTATCTACAATTAAAACTTCACTCTTGGATATGCAAAAGATTAGTAATCATTGTAAGAAGATCAAATTGTTTAGTAATTGTTCTATTTTTTATTAGTAAATGAAATTCCACCCTTTACAATTCTTTCATTGTTATCATTTTATCATATATGTGTAGAGGTGGAATAAGCGATGTTATCCTTGAGATTCTTCTGATCACACACTATTTTATCTTCATGCACAATACAGAATCTCTTCTACCATTGATCATTACATGCGGAAATAAAATCAATTGCATGCACACATTAAAACCATAAAAATTCACACATATGAACACGGTATGTAATGGGAAAGCTTAAAGCTGAAAACCCCCAACTATCTGTATATTATATATGTCATAGAGATCATGTAACAATCATTATACAAAGCTCCTCACAAGCTCTCAGTATAATCTCCACTTTCTACACACTAATCAAGCTAGATCTAGCAAAACACATGCTCCAATCTCTGCCACTTGATAGCCTGCCTCTACTGCGCAATCCTTGTTGAAGAATGCCTCTTGATGAGAATTGAATTACCCCAGCCTTGCTCATGCAGTCTTTATAGGCATCTCTACTGAGTGTTGGATGCAAACCATGCATCACTTATAGTCACAATTGATAGTCACACTTGCCCTTTCACCTATCTCTGCACTGGTCTCCACTGAAACTGTTCATGCACTGAAGTTAACTGATGTATTCTTTAGTTGATTAATGAGTTTATAATTAGTGAATTAATTAATAATTAATTCACACCACTCTCACTAATTGTATCAATCAGTTAAACTAGATACAAATAGCTCAACTATGTTTAGATTAGTTAAACTGAATACAACTCCACTAACTTCCTCAATCAACTCCACCAAACTCTGTCACATGAGTTCTAACTGAAGTATCCATGCAATAGCTCCACATAACCCTCGGGAATAGCGTAATTCCTTCTGTCAGCTCCTGTGCCACATCTGCGCACTTAACTGAAGTGCTCCAAGAGAATAAGATAATTTTTAGAGTCCAAATATTATTAAGAGCTAATAATATTCGACATATCTATTTTTAGACTGGCAATCTAAAAATAGATTCCGCCCAATATGTCTAAAAATAGAAATCCATCTATTTTTCCAACTTGACCAACCATCCACAAATAGCATCCCGCAACTCATAGAATATGATCGACATGTCTAAAAATAGACTTTGCGACAAAAATCACATGTGTGGGCCCCACCTAGTTTAGGTGATCACTTTCCAACTAGGATCAGGAATGATGTTTCAGGATGCCTCCTTCATTGTTTCTTGTTGCAATCTTCAACACTCCCTCTCAACAAGAAAGGACTGTCTTTGCATGCGACATGCAACTCCATGCATTCGCCCTGCAACCTTTACAAGCGCCATGCAACTCCATGCATCTGCTCTGCAACTCCTCTGAAACTGAATAGGCTCCAAACAACTCAATCAATCTGATGCATCTATCATCAAAGTCTTCAACTTCTGATGGTACCAACTACACATGTCATCAGGAACCACTGCACTGTTGAACTCTTGCACCCATGCACTCTGCACTTGTTGTCAACTCTGATTCGCGCTCCAGTATCCGACACTGTCACTTTGATCTGCCTGCATCAATCCAACTGATCATGCTACTGCTGCGCTGTGGGCACCTCATAGCCAGGTTCAATTCATGAGATCCACACCATCTCATGAATCCTGCCCAGAAATCTCCTCTTGGGATTAATCATGCATGTCGCCCCACCTCTCACCTGGTGGTATAGCTGCATGCACTCCCTCTGCCCATCTGACACGAAATTTCTCTGCATGAGTGGTTTCTTCCACTCCATGATCCTCATCTTGTGGCTGCTCCACATCTCGAGGTTCACTATTACCTGCATGCAAAACTTGCTCCCTCTCAAGCATCAATTGCATGTCTTTCTTGCACTTCCCAATAGTAGGAAGCTCCATAGACATCCCATCTACTTCAAGTCTGTAGAGATTCTTTGCTCGAATCCCAACCTTCTTGACTTGTCCTTCTTCATCCACACTAACTCCTACACTCCCAAGCTCATCCCTGCAGTGGACAAACTTTTTCAGGTATACCGGAGTAGTGTCATTCTTCTCCATTTTTATTTTCCTGAGTTTATCCTTGAGCGCCAACTTCCTCTGGTCGATCTTTCTTTGGAAAAAATCTATCAAAGCTTTCCACATCAAGAATGGAGAAGCTTTACCATGAATTCTAGACACTATGTGATCCTTCACACCTTCCAATAGAATCCTTCGACACCTTGCTACCTTCTTTTGCCGTGCGTCAAGTAATGCAGCATCAGCATTACAGAGTAATTTGTCACCGTCCCTACCATTCCCCGTCCCGCACAATGGAGGACCCATAACGTGACCTGTGAACACTGTCATGCACTGAAAACATCATCATTGCATCCCTCTGAGTATGAGCTTCATTTCCCCTTGAGACATCTCCTCGCAAAATCCATGAAAAACAGCTCTTTTTGCATTGGCGCGGGTAGACAGTTCAGTGCTCGCGCCAATCAGGGAAATCCTGTAAAGAGGTCGCGCCACTTGGCGCTCTGTCATAGAGCAGCAATCGCGCCACCCATTTTAGGGACTGTTTTTTAAATATGGATGGCGAAAGTTGAGTTCAAACAAACTCACAACCATTGCCTATCTTGAGTTGGGAGGTTTGGCTGCGGGAGTTCTATGGAAGAGAAGTAGTTTTGCCACCTTCTATGGAACCTTCCTTGTTGATAGGGCCAATCCCATAATAATAGGGATCCCAACTCCCTCCTTCCCCATCTATAAAAGCTTGCTCAGATCCATGGCAAGCTAGTCTTGAAGTGCTGAAGCTTTGCATCTCCCTATTCCCAAGTGCCTTTGTGTTGTAAAGAATCCTTTCTTTCCCTTAAGGCCCATTCAAGCGAGGAGACCATTGTTACGAGACTCTGGAGAGGTTTTCCCTTTCCTTGGCGAGCTTTGCGAGACGTGGACGACCGGAGACCCGTTCGAAGGAAGCTGCGACGTCAGAACTTGGTTGTAACTTCTATTCGTTTATCATTTTAATAGGTGACTATGATTATGGTTCCACTCCTTTTTCCATCATGTTAATGCGAGTAATATCTTTTCTGACCGATGTTTAGTTACGTATGCTGGTTCCTATGCATGTATATGTTCGTTTCTTCTGTGTGCAGGTGTTCATCCACGGAGATCGTGGAAGGATTGTGATCTGCCAGGGCTGAAGGACGGGGACATCTTCTTCTTCAGATCTAGCGTTGGAATCCAGGTAGGCTCTTATCCCAAGTCTTTCATTCGTAACTAGGAGCTTGCGTCATAGCATTGTTTGTTTGTTGCTGGACCCCTGCTGGGCTAGTAGGGATCGCCTCTGTCCGCAGAGGGGATTTACCTCCTCAACAAATTGGCGACTCCGCTGGGGATCGTCCGGTTTTCCTTGTCCCGTTTATGATTGGTTCGCTTTGATTGTTTCTCCTTGCCTGATGAACCTTCTGGGTTGGATTCTTTCATTATTTTAGCCTCTTGGTTTGCTTAGCTTGTATTGGTCTACTTTTAGAATAGCTTGTTTTTTAATTTTTGTTGAAGAACTCGACTGGCGCGGGTTTTAACCCGACAGTCGCGCCACTTGGCGCTTGTTGCATTTGTCTGTCTCGCGCCACTCGGCCTCTGGCGCTAGTTTCAAGGCCGCAGTCGCGCCACCCCTGTGACTTTTTTGAGTTTCTTCATTTTTTGGCTTTCTGAGCTTGACCAGTACTTTGCTTCTTGATTTCCTGATTGTCTGAGTGTGTTGGAGTCTTGCTTGACTGGAATTCACCGCTATCCTTTGGTTGTTTGCCTCGGTCTATCGATTTCACGATTTGAGCCCTAGGGCATCTAGTGGCATAGTGAATCGAGCCCTCCTTGGGAGTTTTGGTGTCTTGATTGTCCTGTCAACTTGTTGATTGATTCTCCACGCTCTCTTAGCAGTCTTTGATTGTTTTTCTGCGTCTTTTGAGTGATTGTTCGTTCTTTCATTCAGAGTTCGTTTGCCCTTGCTTTGGACCTAGATCACACGGTCCATTGGGCGTTTTCGAGTCTTTCTTCGATTTGAGAGACTTTGGGTCGATTTAGAGATTTGGTTGCTTGCTTTGTTGAGTGAATGTTGTTTTCTTCGCTCTCTTAGTTATCATTTCTCAAATTGTTCCTTTTGTTTTCAGTGCACATTAGCCATTAAACATTGAAAATCAAAAAAAAAAAATCTCTTTTGTTTTTTTTAATTAGTGCAAATTGTGATCTTTTCCATATTACTAGTGATTAGTGTTTGAATGAAAAGTGTGCAATTGCATTAGTTGCATTAGAGACATTCTTGTTTGTATTCCGTTCATTTCGTTTGTATAAAAGCTCTCAACTCTCATTTAACTAGTTTCCATCGAACGAAATGTTGCATCGTGGCATATAGCTTGCATTTAGGAGACACTACATACGATAAGGCCTGGAAATTGAAACTTAATTGAAGATCAACTGTAAAATTCATTCAATTAACCTAAGACAACATTGGAACTTAACGCAACATATTTAGAAGGTCTAGGCTAGAGACGTGTTAGGGCGTCGTTAAACCTAGCAGCGTCGTTTCGCCTCTTGGCTTTGGAAAGACCGAGCGCTAGTACGGACTTGCGCTCCCCGTACCGTCGCGTATATAAAGGGAGACCCCTCTAGGTTTTCAATCCTTTATCCACAGGAAGCCGAGTCTGCCGCCCTATACCCGTGATACACCGAACACGGCATTCGGGGAGACTACCTACACGTACGGAAAGTCCTTGGTCGATTTCTGTTTCATTATTGAAACCAAGGTGTATATTGCAGTTCACGGATATTTGGTACACCCTTTGTGCCTAGTTTTCCTGAGCAGTCATTTGGTCTTTTCTGACTCCCTAAACTTGAAAAGACCGTCAAGCGCTTGTCCTTTCACGCTTGTGTCAACTCTGAAAGAGATAGAGTCATCTTTTTATTGTTTCTCGACTCTTGAAACATGAAACGGTAGAACTTCTTATTTTCCAATGTGGTAAAATTAATCCCCCACGATTACACGCCTGCTTAGATATTGCTTGTTGATCGTTTGATCGTGTGCCCTTAACTCGTTTTCAGCCCGTGTGTGGTTTTGAGTTTGATGGCCACTTTTTCAGAGTTCACCAACCAAGGAATCCCCTCAGAAGGGAATCCTGGTCATTTTTCTCCTTTTGGAAATGTTGGTGCTCCTTACATGGCGACGTTGTCCCTTCCCGGGTTAACTGTTGGGTTGCCTGTTTGGTTGTTCTCAACCTCTGTTGTCCCAAATAACTCCGTTACTGTTCAGTCAGTTCCTCCGACGGAACAACATCATGTTGATTCCAAGGTGGACCTCTCCCCTTCTCCGCCTGTTTCTGCGTCCTCATCTTCTACTTCGCCTGGTGAAAGCCTGGATTCGAGTAACCAGGTGGCTAAGAAGAAGAAGAAGAAGACTAAGAAGAAGAAGTCCGATAAGCGAGAGGCTAAATGTACAGCTACTGTTCCTAAGGAATCTCCTCTCGATAGTCCTTCCAACCCTCCTCGGAAAGTCAAGTTCCCGTGCATGTTGTGCACGGGAGACCATCTTCTTCAAGACTGCCCTGGCATTCCCAAGGTGCTCGAAGTATGGTCCAACGGCTGCCCACCGTTGCCTTTGGCTTCCGGGAGTCAAGTTGGGGGCACGTCTTCAGCTGTTGTTGATAAGGACTCTAAGAAGCAGGGTAAGATCACCAATCCCTGTAAATTGTGTGAAGGGCACCATGCCATTCACCTTTGTCCTTATATGGATGAAGCCAAGCGAGTCTTGGACAACCCAGTCGGTTCTACACCACGCCTTCCACCTAGTTATAATCGGCTTTCTGTGAGTCCTCTACCAGCCGATCCTATGGTTGGTCAAGAGTCATCCTTGGTCGATCCCACTCCCCCAGAAATTCAAATTCACGAATCTGGCCCTGACCAAACATTGGTCGTAGGATCGGTTGAACTGGCCCCGTCCGCGGTGCACCAGGTCTTTTCTGTCGAGAGTGGATCTCACACTCCTCATGTCCTTCTGGTTTCTTCAGATTCGTCAGACTTGGAGAAAGATTCTTCTGTCCCTGTGCTTCAAGAAGCCGCTCCTCCGCCTCCCATGATGGAGGCTCCAGAGGATATTCCTCCCGCCTTCGAGATGGAGGTCATGGAGGAGGCTTCTGCTTCCGTAACATCAGGGGAAGACCTTCGCATCTCGATGGTAGCCCCTCCGAGTAGTTTGGTCGCTTCCTTTGACTGGAATCGATTTGCAGGATTTCGCCTTCCGTCTTATGTGCCTTTCGAGATCACCGTATAGGCTCTTGGTCTGGTTGTACCCAGTACCATTATAGACGAAGGTGCGTCTGTTAGTATTCTGTCTTCAACTACCTGGCAAGCTTTCGGTTCGCCACCGCTTGCGCCTGTTACGCAGAATCTATTGACATTCAATAGAAGGACGAGTCAACCGTTGGGGATCCTTCCAAGGTTACCGATTACTTTGGGAGGGAAAACCGTCCATATGGATGTGATGGTCGTTCCGGG
Source organism: Pinus albicaulis (assembly GCA_034641835.2). Lineage (NCBI taxonomy): Eukaryota > Viridiplantae > Streptophyta > Pinopsida > Pinales > Pinaceae > Pinus > Pinus albicaulis. Next base: position 877,078,596 of record CM076577.1, read on the forward strand.
CCCCTTGGATTTCAATCTGCTACTGGGGCGCGATTACACCTATGCCATGGGAGCGCTCGTCTCCTCCCTCTTTCGTGTGGCCTGTTTTCCACATGAAGGACGGATTGTGACCATTGATCAGCTGTCGTTCTTTGGTCCCAATGTAGCATCTGGTCCGCCATCACCCCCTCCTAGTTTTTATCCACTTGTTGTATCTGCCCCACCGCAGGTCAACTATGTGGCCACTTACCCCGTGCCTGTGCTCAGTGATGATGCCGTAGTGCATAATGTGCTGGGGGCATTGGGTCCTGACTTCCAGGATGTTTCCCTTCCATCAGGAGTGGAACTCTTGGAAGCACCACCTTCTTGTCCATTTTGATGTAAGTCGGTTAGAGCATGGTTTCCTCCCTGGGTCAAGCTCTTTAAAAAATGAAACTAGGATCTTGGAGCATGGTTCCTCCACTTGTGTCAAGCTCCTAAAAACAATGAAACAAGCTGTTCGAGGATAGTTCTTTTACGTGTGTCAACCTCGTTAAAATAATGAAACACAAGCATATTCAATTCGAGTTTTGTCAGTTTCAGCTCAAATCTCGTGTGTGTTCAATCTTCACTCCATTTTCAATCGAGTGAAGCTCGGGGGGCATGTGCCTCGATTTGAGACAACATGCTGGGGGGCATGCCCGTCTTTCTTATTATCAAGCATAGTTTTTGTTTTAAGCTTGCATAAAAATAAAACTCATTTCAAGCATAGTTTGTGTTTTAAGCTTGCATAAAAATAAAACTCATTTCAAGCATAGTTTGCATATGTGTGGGTTCATGTGTGCTTTTAAGCTTGCGTAAAAATGAAATGTGTGATTAGATACATTGTGTGAATACATTTCGCATTGGGTCGTTTGTTATGTAACTGATACATTATATTACATTTGTATTAGACATTTGCATGACATATAGAAAACATCATCACATGTAAAGAAATATCCATCCAAAATAGTCATATGTATATATATATATATATATGTGTGTCGAAATGTTTGCACGGTGCGCGTCACAAAACTCAAAAAATATACATAATTGTCTTAATACATCCTGAGACACTGTGTCTCTCAAAAATAGGTGTGGCTAAATCCTAAAGACTAATCAGCATGGTGCTCATGATAGCACGTCACTGCACGCACTAGCCGCCTCAGGATTCGGTGGAGCCGGTTTGGAACTCCCACCGTATGGCGCTGGTACTCCATCGGTACGTCTGACAGTCGGGCATAGTCTGGGATCCCATGGACGATCCCCTCGAGGTTCTGAACCAGTGCCTCTCCTCCGGTACCTTCCCCCTGGATCTCGGGGGCGAGTTGTGTCCTCCGGAAGATAGGAGACATCCCGGCTGGTCTCTCAGGTCCTACATCTGCATGCATATATAATTGTGTTAAGACAAGTGTGTATTAATAAAAAAAAACATATAAACATAAAATCAAAATATGAGGTCTTACCCAGCTCTTCATCCCAGTGGTCTCCTTCTGGTAGCGGGAGATCCGGGTCCCCTGTAAAGTCAGTTCCCGCATAGGGCCAATCTTCCACAACGATCAGTTGGCGCCGTATCCATCTGAAGAACTCGGGCTTCCAGGACATCTGTTGCCCGCCTCCAGATCTGGGCATCAGTGCTGCCCAGCGAGCCATTCTCGGCTCTCGTGGTACTGGACTCGCCACCGGGGCCTCTTGGCCCTGGAAGGTTGGTATGCGTTCCAGAATGAACGACACCAAGATGGAACCATACCCAAACTGCTTCAGTTTTCCCTTTTTGCACTTTGTGAGCTGCCTTTTCATGTTAATGGTGACAGCTGTTGCCCAGTCATACAGTCGGGGACCCATGCATTCTGAGGCCAGTAAGAGTTGAGTCTTTGTAGCCTCGTGCGGTGCCTGCAATCCAGCAGCCCGCGTAATGGTGTGGAGTACAACTCTCAGTGCTAGGTCAGGGATGGTTGAGATGTATACCTTCTTACTCCCTGTTCCTGTTTGTGCCCCACGGCACACCCGCGCCATTACTTCTTCCATCTTCTCCCCTGATGGTCTGCTCCCAGTCAGTACAGGGATTGGACCCCTGAGGGATAATCCAGTAACGAAATAAATGTCAGCGACCTCCAATTCCAACACCTGGTCTCGTATTCTGAATACTTGGTCATTTTCATCCCAGAGGTTGATCGGATATTGGAGGAGCTCAGGCTGAGCTCGTAAGCATGGCGTGAGGAAGAACTTTTTTAAGCCACAGTCTCTCAGAGCATTCATACATGCTTGGCTTTGCATGGCCTCTTTGTCCTCATCTCCGTGTTCTCGTTCCTTCCATTCGATTGCCATTCTGACTGTTTATCTGCATTCACATGGTCCAAAACCCCTTATTAGATCTTTTGTGAGCTTCAAAATTCAAGAAATTTGGCATAAGTAGTGGGATTTTAGGCGGAAATTTGGGTTCCGCCGCTGGCGCGACTGTTTTGCTGACAGTCGCGCCATGTGGCGCGGGCCCTTTGGTAAAAAGAGCTCAGTGGCGCGGGTCTGTGCCCGATACCCGCGCCACTTAGCCCGGCCCTAAAATTTCAAAGGTGCCCTTACAGAGCTGATTTCTGAAGGGAAATCATTAAAAAATGCATGGAAAGAAAGAGAAAAGGAGCGCCTCTTACCTGTCACAGACGAGACGCTGAATGGTTGCCTGGATTGGTCGCAATCGCCGTCAGAAGATTCTGCTCCAAATGGACCACTGTTGCTCTCCACAAGGTAAATAGTAAAAAGTAATTTCATTTTTACCATTGAACATATTTATAACTTTTCGACGTTAAAATGAGTTTTAAAAGTTATTTCTTGTCAAATATTTGCATGTATTATGTCGAAAATGGATTTTACGCTTGTTGGGTATGTGCAGTGACAGGCTTTTGCGACTTAAAAGGTGGAAACGAGTTGTATTTTATACTTTTTCGGACTCGGTAAATACACGAAAAAGTCACTCTGGAGTCATCTTTCAGCTCTTTTCTGACTCTCTAAATATGAAAAGATCGCCGAGGCCCTTATCGTTTCGATCTCGTTAAAATGGACACGAATCGACATTCACCCGGTATAAGTTTAACCCTTTTTCGGGCCGGGGTGGATTGATTACGAAAAAGGAATACCCTAGCCTATTGTGACTAGGAGGTTTTCCCGGATATTGTTTTCTACCTTTTCGGATCTGGGGAACTATTTACGAAAAGGGACCTGTGGAGTTTTCTTTTCCGCTGTCTTTTCAAACTCTCTAAACATGAAAAGGCGCCGAGTTCTTCCTTTGTCAGACTCGTTAAACCCTGATGACATTGGATTTCGTCGAAATGACGTTCTCCGAGTTTCTCCTTCCTAGGACTCGTTAAATGCACTAGGATGGATTCGCCCGAAGGGCGGACTTATATCGCAAGCATATGCTATCCCCTTCAAGCTTGTTGTCAAAAATAATTGGGGTACTCGCCAGAAATGGTGGGGGAAAAATGGAACCATTGTCGTTGTCGTCGGCAGTATGTCGCTCTTGAACATGGCACTTGTCTGCATTCGTGTCGGGTTGGGGACATCTCATCTCGTCGTTTCACTTTGCTTCCGTGGGTTTGGGTAATCTCTTTTGACCTCTCATACGTTTCAACACCTTATAATCCGCCGTGGGAAGCCTTTAGTCATTGATGTCAAATACGCAGGTGTTGTGCAGTCTTGGATTTATATGTTCGAGATGACCTCTGCAAATATCAACCTTCCTGCAATTTCTCATGAGTCCTGAGTTCGCAACAAAACGTATGTTTCTCGTCTCGTGTCGATGATGTGGGAATCATTATGGCCCACCTTCGATCAAGGTCACTTCCTGTCGACTTCAACTCATTATCCGGGAAGTTGGTCTAGAGACTCCTGATGGTACCTTGGAGCCTGCATGCCTCAATGGCAGGTTCGTCGCATTCGACGTGAAGTTTACATCATTGACTTCCGATCGAATGATTCTGCGGGTGTTCGACGTCAACTCATTTATTCACACGCCGTGGATTGTACCTGTAGTACCTTGAGGACCATTGTCATTATTGGTGGTTCCTCTCGCGTCTGTTAACGGCTTTCATCATTGGCTGGTAATCAGGCGATGTTCTTGCATGTTCGACATCGGCTCACATATTCGCGTGCTAGAACTTGTACTTATTTGGGTCGAGATGGAGCGCAAGACCCTGGATTGTGTCTGTTGTAATCCAGGCTGCGATTGTGGATTATTGTCATTATGTACATGACTCATGATTGGATGGCTGCGACCATACCTGAGTCTATTTGTTTGATCTTAGTTGGATGGCTGTGCCCATACCCTGGATCCGGATTATAGCATACTCTGTTCGGATGGCTGCGTCCATACCATAGATATACATCATGTACTTGAGATATCAGTTGTATCTTTCTGTGCAGGTTTTCCGACGGCGGGCCTTCAGTTGGACATGTTCTCGTAAATCATTTCACCCCTCTCTCTCTCGGGCCTCATGCTTTAGGGGGCATCTGTTACACAGTAATTTGTCACCGTCCCTACCATTCCCCGTCCCGCACAATGGAGGACCCAGTATGTGACCTGTGAACACTGTCATGCCTTGAAAACATCATCAATGCATCCCTCTGAGTATGAGCTTCATTTCCCCTTGAGACATCTCCTTGCAAAATCCATGAAAAACAGCTCTTTTTGCATTGGCGCGGGTAGACAGTTCAGTACTCGCGCCAATCAGGGAAATCCTGTAAAGAGGTCGTGCCACTTGGCGCTCTGTCATAGAGCAGCAATCGCGCCACCCATTTTAGGGACTGTTTTTTAAATATGGATGGCGGAAGTTGAGTTCAAACAAACTCACAACCATTGCCTATCTTGAGTTGGGAGGTTTGGCTGCGGGAGTTCTATGGAAGGGAAGTGGTTCTGCCACCTTCTATGGAACCTTCCTTGTTGATAGGGCCAATCCCATAATAATAGGATCCCAACTCCCTCCTTCCCCATCTATAAAAGCTTGCTCAGATCCATGGCAAGCTAGTCTTGAAGTGCTGAAGCTTTGCATCTCCCTATTCCCAAGTGTCTTTGTGCTGTAAAGAATCCCTTCTTTCCCTTAAGGCCCATTAAGCGAGGAGACCATTGTTACGAGACTCTGGAGAGGTTTCCCTTTCCTTGGCGAGCTTTGCGAGACGTGGACAACCGGAGACCCGTTCGAAGGAAGCTGCGACATCAGAACTTGGTTGTAACTTCTATTCGTTTATCACTTTAATAGATGACTATGATTATGGTTCCACTCCTTTTTCTATCATGTTAATGCGAGTAATATCTTTTCTGACCGATGTTTAGTTACGTATGCTGGTTCCTATGCATGTATCTGTTCGTTTCTTCTGTGTGCAGGTGTTCATCCACGGAGATCGTGGAAGGATTGTGATCTGCCAGGGCTGAAGGACGGGGACATCTTCTTCTTCAGATCTAGCGTTGGAATCCAGGTAGGCTCTTATCCCAAGTCTTTCATTCGTAACTAGGAGCTTGCGTCATAGCATTGTTTGCTTGTTGCTAGACCCCTGCTGGGCTAGTAGGGATCGCCTCTGTCCGCAGAGGGGATTTACCTCCTCAACAATCACTAGAAGTAGGCTTTGGAATTTATGCATCTATGAACTCCTTCAACCCATTTTCATCCAGCACCGCCTCCATCCTGTCCTTCCATGCAATATAATTCGAGTTTCCCTCAAGGGCATACTCCAATCGTAATCCGTTGAAAGACATCTCAACTTCGACACCAAGAAAACACTGCTGCAAATTCGAATTCCACCAGCACAAAACTCAACCGCTTCAATGTTTTGCAATTGCTCCAATGATCAATATCGCTTTGATACCATGTAGAAATTTGAATAACTGAGATATTATTCACCGAGATTCTCCTGATCACACACTATTTTAGCTTCATGCATAATACAGAATCTCTTCTACCATTGATCATCACATGCGGAAATAAAATCAATTGCATGAACACATTAAAGCCATAGAGACAGCAGAGAGACTAAGTATTACACAAAAGAATTTACAACTCAATGGACTTGGCCTTCATAACCTTTTTTTAGGACTTAACTCACAAAGCAACCATGTTCTAAAATGTTTTACGTTTCTACACCCCATATATCATGAAGTGGGAAGGTTGAAAAGAATACACATATAAGTAAAAAAAACACTTGTTGGGTATGTGCTATATTGTTTGCATAACTAGCCCCATGTCCAATTCCTATGTGTTGGGAATAGCAGGGGTGTCATGGGGGGTGGTAGCTTTGGAAAAAATAATATTGGGTGGTTTTTTGCATCTATTTTTTATTGTTTTCAACACACAATTTTCACTTTTGGTGGTTTTGTGGCACATGATGGTTCAACCCATGGTTTTGTAATTTTGTTTAAGAAATTAAGGTTGTAATCTAATCATGGTTATTGTATTAGGCATCATATGAGATCATATATATTGTATTATAAATAATGAAGTTGATTGATGATAAAAAATAGAGGTGTGGCTTTAAACAATTTGTTAGTTTTTTTGTTTGGATTTTTAGGATAAGTCTCGATGTAATATGTGATCGTCATTGTTTTAATTTTCTATTTATTAAGAATATTTGTATGCATTGCATTAATTTATAAAGTTCAAAACTTGCAATGCTTACTTTTATAAAAAACCTTATGCAATAACCTTAATATTATTGCATATTTTGCACATTAATATACTTTGAGTGGTTAACACCTAGTAGTGTGTTATATATAGTTAGGGTACTATAAAATGTTATGAGATTAAAAGTATGCTTTAATTTTTATTAATACAACCATCATGGTCCCATTTTATTATAATTGTATCCTTTGTCTCCTACATATATACTAAGGATACTTAGTATTAGGATCATAAAATATTTTCTTGATCATTTTATTTATTGTAAAAGGAGGTTTCCCCCTCAAATTGGACTATAATTATTCATTTTATACCATTTTTAAGGTAAAAATATCATAACAATTGTATCAGAGTCCTTGATCATAGGGTTTTGTTGCTTCAAACAGATCATCGTAGCATTTTCACTATAATTTTTTTTCTATGAGGTTTCAAATGGCGACACATGGAAAATATTGAGAATACATCTCGAGAAATATTTGGCTCGAGTTTCAGATACTAGTTCACTATATTTTCAAAGATATGGTCCAAGCAAGTTAGGATCTCTAAATGCTCCTAAATTCTATCTCAAATAAGTCAATTTGGATTTTTTGCTATAAAAAAAATTTTGGGTGAGGCTTCAGACCATGAAACTTAGAAAAATTTGAGATAAAATCATGATGAACATTTGGTCCAAGTTACAGATCTTGGTTCGCTATATTTTCAGAGTTATGCTCCAAGGAAGTTAGGGTTTTTGTATTCCCCAGAATTTAGTCGCAAACGAGTCATTTTGGAATTTGTGCTATAATTTTTTTCCTGTAAGGCTTCATAAAGTGAAACTTGGGCCATATTAAGGAGAAATATCAGGGAATATATGGTTGCATTTTTTAAATTTGGTTCTCTATAATTTCATATTTATACCCTATGGAAGTTAGGGTTTGTGAATAGTCATGAAATAAATTTTAAACATGTTAGCTTGGTATTTTTGCTCTCTTCTTGTCTAGAAATTTTCAGAATATGAAACCTTCAGGGGTTTCAAGAGACATATAGAAGTACCTTAGGTATAGGTTCCAAAATTATATTTAAGGAATTGGACACATGGAATGGTATACAAGTTTGCTCGTGGGAAGAGGCCAAAAATCAACAAGTTTTGGGAAAGTTACTATAACTTTTAGTTGGCACGTCAGATTCAATTCACACATGTGGAATTACATAAACTATGCTTCATAGTGCTATAGAACAAATTTTTATATCTAGAAGGCCTCAAATCTTAGACACATAGCAGCAAAGCTTTAGCCATTCTAATACTCTCGAAATTAAGGTACATAACTTACTATTAACCTAACAGTTCATCGGAAGAACCTCTTTTTTTTGTCATAATAAAGAGAAGGGCTATTATTATTTTCCAACATGCCTGCAAAAAAAGCTACTACACCAATTAAATATACTGAGGACCCATAGTACCTAATTGGACCTGTGTCATAAAAGGCAAATCAGGGTAACAACTAAAACCACGCTTAGCCTTGTAGCTAGCCCTACAAGGATAGGAGAGGGCTCTCTCCGTAAAAGAATATTCAATGGAACACAATAAATGGACTAATATTAGGCTAGATAAAATGATTAAAAAAAAGGTTTTAATAAAATGAATGAATGAATGAATTTCAGGGATGTGTGGGATATAAAGGGACAGTTGAAACTGGGAATTAAATCAGGACACAGGGTATTTCATGGGGCAAGATAGGCAGGAAAATTAGCAATTAAAATTTAATGAGGATGGGATGGAAAGACTGGTGAGGAGCTGAAAAGGGCACAATAAATGGATCATTTTCAAACAGAAGAAAAATACAGAGTATGAATGATTTCCCAAGGCAGAGCATATAAAATGGATTCTACCTTTCTATCTTGAAAGCATTCAAAAGGAAATGTTTATGGATGGATGGAACACATAACAATTCACATATGAAACAAAGGAGAAAACAAACGCTAATTCTCATACCACATGGATCCCACAAATCAGAGTTGCATCTCTTATTAATCCCTGTCAAACTGTACAATGTAGCGCAGAGATGTTCTTCCACACTTTTCCCCTACTTTCTGAGTTACAGACTATTTGGACTTTCAGACTCAGACTCAGACCTCTTTACAAATGATTTACAATTACATTAAATAGGCCAAAATGTGGGAACATAGATCCACAAGAAAAGGGAGCTGTTTTAACAGCTGAAGAACTGAAATACAATCATAGAAAGAAATACAACAATCTGCCCCTGAAAATAAGGGACATCATTGCATTTGACTACTTGGAGATCTTGCTATTAGGTTGTATGAAAGAAAATAGGTAATCCGATGAACAGATTTCCTATTTTTCTGCTTGTTGTAACACTCTTTGTTTTATTTTAAGCTCTCGGCCAGCCAACTATTTCCTTTGCTTTCCACTATTTCTTTTGAATAAACTCACTTTTTCAATAAAATACGAAATTACACCTTAGTGAAGGGAAATATTAATTTTTACATGGATAGGAGCGGAGGAAAAGAGGCGGGACTCGCATCGCAATCGGAATTGGAAGGGTTGGGAGGGGGAATATAATATACAGTGGAGTAATGAAATCGCAATCGGGATCAGAGGAGAGCGGAGGCGGGAGCCGCATTACAATCGAAATCGGAGGCAGGAAGCGGAGAAAAGTGCCGTGGTAGAAAGAAATAATACGATGCAATTGAAATATTTGAAACATCAATTTATCGCACTAACAAAAGAGAAAACCCATTTAAATTGGAAAAAGGCAGAAGGAACTATGGTGGGGCCAACCAATCGCAATTGCATCGGGGTAATCGGAAAGGGACTTGCGATCGGAGCGGATGGAGGGGTATTGTGATTGAAATGTTCCGATTGGCGGAGGACCGTCGGATCATAGGGGGAAGATCGACGGCTGAGACATTGATCGGGGGTTGTTGCGATCGGAGGAACGGATCGGGTGATCGGAAGAGGAGTTGCGATCGGGTGATCTTGCGATCGGAGGAAGGGCGCAAGACTTGCGATGCGATCATTCGCATCGGAGATATTTGCGATTGGAGTGATCAGGGCACTTCAAATAAACGTTGCGATTCGAAGGGTTGCGATCGCAGCGGGGTTATATATCATATAAAACTTTATAATAAAGTTTTATACAGTGACACTTTATAATATCAAACTTTTTATTATAAAGTTCTATGGCATGGAGGGGAAGTGGTTTAGCAATTAAATCGCATATTCTATTAAATGATTTATAATGCGAATTTATAATCGGAAAGGGGGAAAAGGGGTTTTTAAAGGGATCTAAAACTTTAATTAAACAAAGTTTAAGGGAAAAAATGGGAAAAGGGGAAGGATTAGGATATAGAGGGCTTTTACTTCACTTAAGCATAAATTTCAATCCAGAAGTCAATTTTGAGAGTGTAGTATACCGTTGGAAAGCTCTTTTCGGGCTCTTTCTGATGGATCTACTTGGAGGATGATTTGGCGCTAGACATGCTGCGAAAAAATCTCTGAAGGCAGGGACATCACTTTGTGGAGATAACAGCTTCTGAATTGTGACTTATTACACATGATGATATATAATGAATAATAATAAAGGCGAAATATCACGTTTTCACCTCAAAACATAGTTTTGAGGTGAAAATTACATCAAACTGAATAAAATATCTTTTTGATCTTCCAGGTGTTGTGACTTTGTATTTATTGACTTCCTCATGACCTTGCTAATATTATTGACCTATGACTCATTAATTTGACCATGATGAGACCCTAGAAACTAATGAGACCCGTCTAATGACCTACTGATATGACTTTGAGAATGAAAGTGACTAATGACTAAAGACCATAGAAAGGAAAATCAGCAAGTACCTCATGAGGGACAACTGATAAAGAATTACTACCATCAATGAATCCATGACCTAACGGAACGGTGAAATTGATTAGTATGGGACTCCTAATATGCAAATGCAAAGAGTAACTTTTATCACTGATGGCAGTATGACTAGACTGACAATAACAGACCCATCCTTGACTCATGAATAAAGTGAAGATTTGGAATTTATTTTACCTCAATTAGAGAAGAAAGCTAAAGAAATGGATGGTAGTATGTTGAAAAGGGTGGATTGCTTAGGTTCTCAATTTTATTTTAAAAAGGAAATGGAAAACAGAATGAATGAAAATAAGGAATACATACAAAAATCCATGATTTCCATAGAAAATCTTCTCTTGAAGAGGCTTCCTAAAAGGGATGTCGTGATCCAAGGAAATAATGAACAAAAGGAGAATCATGTTGTTGAGAATCAATCTCATATGTGAAGTATGCTATCACAATTAGAGAGCATAAATTTTGAATCGTAGAACCATAATCATGAATTTTCAATCCAAGATCCACATAATTAGTGCTTCGATTCAATACCAAGGAACTACTACATTCTGAATATTGATATGACAAAATTTGATGGAAATGATCTTGTAACATGGATATTTCAGATGGATTAATAATTTGATCTACACCAAGTTGCCTCCTTACAAAAGGTAAATATTGCATCCATGTTTTTAGAAAAAGACCAACATGTATGGTATCAATGATTTTGTGAAGGAAAAAATGATTATATTATATATATTGGTCCATTTCTATAGAGGAATTGATAGCACATTATGGGGATATTAAGAGCAACACATTCTTTAGTCAATTGGTAAATCTTAGTTAAAAAGGTCCAGTTACAAAGCACATTCAAAAATTCCAAAAGTTGAGCCTTGGAGTAAAGAATATTTTAAAGGTAACTTGGCATACCTATTTATGGGTACTTTAAATGAAAGCATCCAACATGAGGTGTGTATTTTTTATCCTAAATATCTAGAGCATGCTTTCATTCTAGCAAGGAAATTTGAAAGTAAAATATGGCCACTAGAAAAATGGTCACTAATAACTATAGAGAAAATCATGTTCCCTTTCCTAAACCAACAAGGTTGACACCTCAAAAAATGGATGAAATAGTAGAAAATGGACTATGTTTCAACTATGACAACAAGTATAGTAAAGGGAACAAATGCAATGAGAAGAAATTATTCTGCATAGACTGTGAAGATGAAGAACACCAAGAAGTGGAAACTTCACAAGATCTAGAGCTAGAAGAAAATACTCCAACAATCTATTGTCATGCAGTGGTTCGCATCAATACTCCACAAACCCTCAATATAGAAGGATATATCAAAAGGAAAAGGTTAATTGTATTGATTGATTCAGGTAGTACCCATAACTTCATCAATTACAAAGTGACAAAACTTCTTAATTACTGTGTATATCTAGCACTAGAATTTCAAGTAATGATTGCAGATGGAGCTACCATAAATTGTTTAGAGAAGTGAAATAAGATTAAAATGACATAATATATTGGAGAATATATAGGGGGTAAGTTTTTTATATTCACAAACATAAAAAAATGGAGCTCAACGTTAATGAGAAAATATAAAGGAGCATAAAAAATGTTAAATGAAAAAATGGACACCTAGAATATCTAGTGAAAGTAGAGGTTTTTTTAAATGGGAATGTGTATTGGGTTTGTATTGGTAGGAGGTTAAATAATGTGATTTTTAGATGTATTTTCCAATATGTAGTCAGATTCAAGGTATTGTTTAATATGCCACGAACACACGTGATATGTCATAGGTTCATTGAGTGAAGCCTCAGTGATGCCAATATGTCAGTGGTTCAATGAGTGATGCCCCAGTGATACCTACATGCATGTGATTCTGCTTGTTTATTGCAATATCAGAGAATGTGAAGTCAATGAAGTTGAAGTGATGAGTGAGCCCGTTTTATTATAGAGATCATCAGGGAAAATTTTAAAATTATTCATGCTTTGTATGGCCATGAGACTTGGCAATAAGTCTTTTAAAGAACATTAGTGAAAAATTTAAAATTATTAATGCTTTGTATAGCTATCCAACTTGGAAACAAACTCTTCAAAGAATTATATAAGTGCAAGGGTCACACCTTTTATTTTTGTTTGCATCACTATCTTTGTATCCATAACTATGTTGGGCCTTCATGTCCAAGGAAGTTTACACTAGTTGTCTTTGGGTGTCATATACAACCATGACAGTAAATTAGAAAGTAGGAAATGAAGAGAGGTTTTTCTAATGTTATTATTAAAATAGAGAGGTTTTTTAATTTTATTATTAAAATAGAGAGGTTTTTTAATGTTATTATTAAAATAGAGTGTTGTTTAATTATTTTATGTTTTGATTGTTTGGTTGAAATATAGTGAAACTTTTTTTTTGTTATTTAAATTTTTTTATAAATGTCAAAATGGATCTTGTTTTTTTTAATTTATTTTTGATGTATAAATGGATCCAGTGACATAAAAAAACTCTTTGAACATTAAAAATTGTGTAGAATTATCAAATTTATAATTCCAACAAATTCCTACCAAATTCAACCAAAAAAATATAATCAAAAAACTTAAAACACAAAACATCAAACAATTTAACTACAACATTCACTATACCATTCTAAAATAGACAGGAAATAAATCTTCAATCATCACATAGTAATAAATGGAGTTGTCTTTAGTGAGACTTTTTGGAAGTTTTTCCAGTCTATTTTCTCTAAAATTCAGTAGGAATTCATTGAAAGCCCAAGCTTGATAGCTAAACCCTACACAATAAAAGTGCCCTAAAAGTTTTCAAGGAACTGAATCTATATATACAATCAAAAAAATATTTTAAATAATGCAAATAAAGATTTCACCTCAAAAAATTTCGTCACATTCACCACCAAAAATTCTAGAAATAACTGCATAATGAATGTAAATGGATTGATAAGAAAAAATAAAAAGAATCTCTATAAAGTCCAATCAGATTCCCTGACCGCATTGAACTGATAGGAGAGTTTGTTTCAATGTCACGTGGCACGTTTGTAGCTGATTTTAGAGCTAGTCACTTTAAACCAAAGGCCAGTGGGGAATGTAATTTTAATTGCGTTGTGCCTCTAATTATATAAGAGTTTACTTTCCAATATAATCAAATTGCTAAATAATTACTTCAGGTCCAGTATGGTTTGAGAATGTGGAAGAGAAATATAGGATGATGATCTAGATTTAGAAAGAGAATGAAATGAAGTAGAGATGTATAATTAAAATATAGAGGTATAATAAAATTTGATTTCAATTAATACTGTAAAAATGTAGAAGGAAAAAAATTACGTAGAATAAGAGTTGTTTCAGTTTTTAATATCCAAAATGATGAGAAATCTTTAAACATCTAAAAACTTTACTTTAAGAGATGAAACACACTTAAAAAAAACTTGTAAACCCTAATGATGCTAGTTAGTACATCAACTTCTTAACTTTCACATATAATATTCATTTAGATGGTTCAAAAACTCTACTTCAAAATTACACATTTAGACCAACCCAAGCTCTACCTATGGCTATATCCTATATCTACTCTCTAGGTAAGAATTACATTGGGCCAAGACAGGATCTACTGAATTAAGGGCTCTACCTATGGCTATAGCCTATGTCCCTATCACGTGAAAAAACATCAGGTAAAACCCCAAAACATTCCCATAGGAAGATCTCAAAAAAAAAAAATCTATACAAAAAAAAACACTACTAAAATAGAGGATTGTGCTTTAACTCAAGTGGTAGAGGATTGTAAAGATTTTGACAAATTCCTGCAAAGATCAGATTTTGACAAATTCCTGCAAAGATTTATCATAATCTTGTTTACAGTTGTTAAACTTCAGTGTTTTGGGTGCCCTGGTTTTTTATAATGCTAAATCCATTTCCACTATCAAAAATGCAATTCAAACACTTCTACTACCTGATTTTTTAAATTTATTTTACGGAATTCTAACAAAAAAAAACTGTAATCCAAACTATTCTGTTAGCTAAATAAACAACTCCTTTAGAATAAATGGATACCCACCCATATCCGTCTGAATCAAATTCAGCCATTAAAAAAAACCACAACTGAATGTAGTCGTATCTTAACTGCATTTACACCCTAAGGTTTTTGCGCATTCAGATGATATAGCCATAAGCCACTTTCATGTTAAACAAAGGAAAATGACGCCATAACAGTTTCCCTACTTAGGTTAGGTATTTGCTGTCATAATTGTTGTGGAGCCACATCATTTTAAAGCAATTTTCCAACAATGTCTTGCAAGTGTTTTTGTCTGGCCTATTTTCTGGTATTTGCCCAGATTTCTTCCAGTTTAGATCTGTTGCCTATCGAGCAGATTATAGTTCTGGTCGATGTGCAACTGTAAGCGGTATTCCTTGGTGCTGGGAGTTGCTGCAGATTGAGTCGAACAAATCCAAACTCAGCAGCTTTTCTTGCAATAATCAACCCATCGCTGATAGAGTTGTGAGTTGCAGATTCATTAATGACTCTTGTTGTACTAGATCATTATGATAGCATTAAAGCTGTAAATTTAGGTAAATAAAGCTTTACTCAACTTGTGCCTCTAGTGTTTATTTTGTTTGCATTGAACAA
The DNA here is from genome assembly GCA_034641835.2 of Pinus albicaulis. NCBI lineage: Eukaryota > Viridiplantae > Streptophyta > Pinopsida > Pinales > Pinaceae > Pinus > Pinus albicaulis. The sequence goes on from CM076577.1 coordinate 877,093,743, forward strand.
TCTTGGTTTCGCTGAACGGATTGGACTCAACTTGTGCCTCTGGTGTTTATTTTGTTTGCATTGAACAATCTTGGTTTTGCTGAACGGATTGGAGGGTGCACTCATTCAAGCAGCACACAAGCTAAATTCCACTCACACAGACCACTGTAGAAGACATCAATAGTTTCAATTCTCCAACAAGAAAACACAGCCTGCACCTTTATAGAGTGATCTTTGCCAACCAGCATATGTTAGTTTAACACTGGCAACTATCCTAGCACTTCAGGGCATCCCAGGGCTCTCTACAGAGCACACTCTGTCAGGGCATGCTAAAGCACACAATATTTTTGTGTTTATCATGTTCTCTACAGGGCATGATAAACAAACAAATATTGTGTGCTTAATGTATTTAACATATCACTGCAAAGTAATCTATTCCATATTTTTTTTTGCTGACAGTAAGTAATATACAGTAACATATTAAATTTTATTAAATTTTATTCTATTTTCTTAATAGATATTGGAGGAGGGCAAACCAATAATAAGTTCATGAAGTATTGTATTTTGCATCGTTTCCCAGAGCCACCTCATAAGAAAACTATACCAACAACTCAAGTTATTTGGCTTGCAATTAGCTGAGCACTGAAATTGCAGATTAATCAGAATTGTGAAAATGTATCACAAGATAGAGATGGTATTGTTGATATGCCACACGCTCTACAATACCTCTATTAACCATGTAAAGGTGTGTATAATGAATAGTTATAAATAAATGTAATTTGTAATTTAACATTAAATATTAATAAAATAAAATAAACATAATAGTTATAAGTGAATAAATGTAATTTAATATTTAATATTAAAGACTATTGGTAAAGATTTTAAGTTTCTTAAATATAAAAGTTATAAATTATTTAATTTATTAAATATAAAAGTTATAAATTTAAAAATAAAAATAATAATAAATAAAAATAAAAGTAAAAAGAGTTTTATGAATTAGAGAAAGATATTATTATTTTTGTGTTATTTTAAATGTTTGATATTATTTTTTTTGGTAATTGAGGTTAAACTATATTGATTCAGAATAAAACATTACATATGTTATAGGCTAAATTGGTAAGCTACGCTTAACCAATCTCAGCTTTTGTTGCTTTCATAGTTGCGCATGTATAGGGTTGCTTTTTCGGAGGAAACCAGCTCTGAAATAACATCAGACGAAAGATTACAAAATGTGTCATGGCACCTATGAAAGTAAAGGTTTTATGATAATACTTGGAATAACAGAAAACTAAAAAAAACTAAGCAACCACGCAGTCATGGTGTGTATGCATCATCCTCGGTGTCTGGAGCTTCTTCCTCGATACAACAAGCATACTCCTGCGCTATGGCCTCCTCTTCAACAATAGGTCAGCGCGGAGGCCTAGAGGCAGGTGTGCAGAGGATGGGAGCAACCGGGTAATCAGCATCCGGTACACGAGTCCAAGTTCCCTCCATGTCCATGATCCAAACGTCAGTGTCTTCCCCCTTTTTCTCCTAAACCGGAAGAGGCTCGGTTTTGCAGGGCCTGGGGTGCTCCTGGTGCGCAATGGTGGATTTCCTTGGTCCACTTCTACCTCTTTGTGTTTCATGAATAGGGGCTTCCTCCTCCTGGTCGTACGCAGGGCTCTGGGGGGCAATCCTGGCGTGACTGCCAGAAGAGGAGCCCTCAAAGGACTCCAAACGGTTATTGGGCCCTCGTTGGTAGTGTCCAGGGAACACACCTCTTTGGTCGCCTCTGATAGTTCTTTAGCGCAGTCTCGGAGCCATGGGATATTGAACCAGAGGGTGGGTGGGGAGTTGAGAGGTATGGAGAAGAGGCTCAAACCAAAGACAACGAATGTGGAGCGTGGTGCTGTTGGGCAAGGTGGTGCGCAAGTGGAGATTGCGCAGCTAGGGGGGCTTGGTGATGAGAACGCATTGTCTGGATAAACTAGCAAGGCAAAGGGATTTGAGGTGAGGGGCGCATTCAGGGAGGTGCGCGGCCGGGAGGGATCTACGCAGCACGGCTCTTGGGGGGGGGGGTGGCTGTGCAGCGGGCAGGGCGCGCATGTGGGTTGAAACTGAAACATAGAAGCCAGAAGGAGCAGATTTTGAGTGACACTATATAGAAGGGATTCTCCTTTTGTATGCCTATGGCACAAGCGCATATGTTGTGCATTATTATGACACGCTCGTAGATGCATGTTGTGACAGTTTTCATGTGGGAGCATGTGTTTTGAGTTATGGCAGAGTGTCATATCCATCCAGGAGCTCATTGAAATGATTGCAGCTGAGAGGAACCACCCATGGTGGTTGTTGGCTTTGCGTATCTTCTTGATGCCTTGCCTCCGTCACCTCATGCGAATTATTGCAGAGAGGTGGATCCACTTCAAGTGAAGGCCTACGTTGTAGATCTTCATCATCTCGAAAGTGGGAGGGATTGTGTCCATATGTGTGTCCCATGTCACCCGCATCCGAGGAAATGTTTGATATTATTATTTTTGTGTTATTTTAAATGTTTAATCTTACTTAATTAGTGATTTTTAATCTATATATTATTTTATTTTAAATTCAGTATTAATTGAATGGAGGAGGTATGTGGGTTGTCTATAAACTCAAATTAAAGAGGACTTTAAATTGGGGTAGTCATTTTGTTCAAACTGCCATGTCAATTCAAATTACTAGTGTGTTTGAATTATCATGTCATCAGATAATTCAAATGATCAATTGTTAGGTAGAGTTTAATATGCTATTGAGTTCTTAAATTTGAGAGCTAGAATTATCATTATACTCAAGAAGATTAAGAGAGTCTTATTTAAGTGTAAACATTTTTAGAAACTATTATAGAAATTACATCGAGTTATAAAATAAAATAAAATAAAATAATAAAAAAATCATATGAATTATAAAGAAAAGAATGATTTATATTTATGATATTTAAAGAATAACTAATATGTTTTTTATATATTTACATATTTATAATTATAATTAAATTACTTTAAATGAAAAATAATAATAGAGACAAATCATTATTGATTTTCTAAATCAAAACTAATTATCATTTTATCACAAATTCACATTTGTATATTATTCTAATTTTTAATCAAAATTATACTAATCAATATTATTATAACTAATTATTATTTTATTATATGTTTACATTTATATATTTTTCTAATCTATAATCAAAATTGCACTAATCAATATAATTTATAACTAATCGATAAAATTTTACATTTTATGGTATAATAAATTTTAAAGTACAAAATCCTCAAATAAGTATGTAGGTTCCAGCTCATGTTGCCCTTGACATCTAAGAGTCGTAAATCAGAAGTTGTAGTCGTAGCTATAATTGAAAATTGGAGCAATTGGGAGAGTGAATTCGTCGGGGCTTGCTTGATGGATTTTCTGTGGTTGGTCGACTCTGGAAGCTTCAATCTAAATTGGTTTGATATAGACAGGAGAGTCGTAGAGGTTATAGACCATGGTAGGTCGCGTGGGGTTTGGAGTTTGGAGGTCATAAACCCTAGTACTAAAGGTTTCAAAGATTGGTTAAAAGAGACGAGCATGGCGGTCTTGCCTCGGCACTAGTTGAAGACACAAGGAACACCCAGATTTGGATTCCAAGGCTTCTAGTTTATGATCTGCAGGGAAACTTCCCAGCTTAAGGTCTCTTCTTTCGAAATGTTGGGAAGTGACTTTGTCGTTGTGGATTGGGATCAAGAAGAATAATGGCTCTAGGACTGGATGTTCCTATGAATGTGGCAAAACAGGGGGAATTACTGAAGCGGGATGGAAATGCTTATTTCAACTGGGCTTATTCAAACATGACAACAAGGCAAGAAATTTCAAGACTTGTCGAAATAAATGATCTAGGACAAGTTAAAATTGCCTCATCAACTAAAGCAGGGAAGTGGATTTGGGTCAATTCCAAATAGTTTCGGGGCATTTTAAAGCGAAGACTAGCCCGTCTAAAATGGGAGCAGACAAGGAAAAAACAGTCTCAAAGCCTAAAGTACTCGGGCCCTTTGTAATAAGCAATATTAATTTGAATGCATGTGGCAACAATAGGCCTAGAGGAAAATTCAATGATGATTTTACATTTTATAGCCCCACATCCACACCTCTCACCTAGTCATATAATAATTATTTGAAAGAATTGTTAAATGTAAAGAGGAGGTTGCAGGTTTTAGAAGCTAAAGAGAAAGAAAGAGATCGTAAAATTCATGCAATAACAACCAAAAATCAATCTTTAGCATAAAGTGTTAAAGTTTTGAAGGAGCAAGTGGCACTGCTACAAGAAGCTCTCTTAATAGGGAAGAGAGAATGGTGACGCATGAAGATGGATATGCAAAACATGAATAAATTTATAGAGGAAAGTAAAGAGGTGGTGAATTCAAAACCATCTCAGGATAAAGGGAAAGAGGTTACCCAACATTAGAGAAATTTTGAGGTCTAAAATAGATCTCCTAAGGAATATTATAAAATAATAGTGGAAATAATAAAATAAGATTAGATTACATCATCAAATTTTATAGGGAAAAAAAGAAAAAACTGTCTTTATTAACTTGTATTTTCAACTTATCTCCCTATAGTTTTACTCAAATTTTGAGCGGGAGCACTCGTTGGATATAGAATTTAATTCCTCATCCAAGGATAGCCATATTGCATACCTTCGATGGACCCTGCTACACGAAAAATGAGCAAAACATGAAAAAATGTTATTGCAGTCACAATTTTCATGTATTTCTCATTTTCCATGTAGCAAGCTGCATCGCAAGTATTCAACATGGGTACTCCTCAGATGAGGAATTAAATTTTGCATCCAACGAATACTCCTGCTTGAAATTTGATTAAAATCGTAGGGAGATAAGTTGAAAATACGAGTTGAAAAAATAGTTTTTTATTTTTATTTTTTATTTTTTAATATTTTTTACTTTTTTACTCCAAAAATGGTGAATCATCCCCCATGGTTGACATCATCATCTTGAATTCTATTGGTTCTTATAAAGTTGATTTTCGTTGTACATTTTTGTTTTGAGGCCCATTTTAGACCTCAAAATTTCTCTAATGATAAACAACCTTGAAGTGAAAACAAGAGAAGAAAGGAAAGGAGGTTTCACAAAAGTTTCCAAAACTTGAGCACAAGTTATTAGCAATTTGTTAACATGAAATAAGAAGCAAATATTCGAGTTGGCAACATGAAAGATAGAGAAATCAAAGAAAGGCAAGATAAAGCAGCGAACATAATTATTAAAGGGGTGAAATATTATGGGAAAAATGAATGTACTCTTGACCTTACAAGGGACTTCTTAAAAGAAAAGTTTCTCTGGAAAGGAAAAATATGCCAAACATGGAGGGTGGGTAAGATTATTGGTGGAAGAATCGGACCCATAAAATTCATCATGCCTAGCATGTGTGATAAACACATCATTTTAAGCAAGAAGTGGTTCTCGACAGATTCTAGCTTTTTCTAGAAGAAGGTTTAACTATAAGACAACAAGAGGAAAGGAAGAAGGAAATTTCGAAGGTTAGGGCAGCAAGGGGCGAGGGAAAGAGAGAATTAATTTATAAAGTTAAAGCTTTGATAGCTTGTTTTGGACCTTATTCCAAAATAGAGCAGCAAGATGGGAACAAAGAAGAGGCAACAAATTCTTTAGCAGGATACCATGCAACAGGGTCAATATGGGAAAGCAGGGATAAAGACTCAACTGTGAGTCTTGTATGTCAAAAAAAATAGCAATCAAGTCATACATTGGTTTCCTTAAGTTTAGTTTGTTGGAACTATAGAGGTTACCCATGGATATGAGGACCTGGATTAAGCCATATTGCAAAAGATAGATATTTGTCTCATAGAAACACATGAGCATGGAGGGTGCAAACACCTTTGTTTGAAGGGTACTAAAAGATGGAAGTGTGGAATAAGGTAGTAGGAAATGGAAAAGGGAACTAGGGTATCATGGTGTTATTGAGGGGAAAATAAGGTCTTTCCATTCAATTAGAAAAAGAAGCATCAAATAAACAATTCATTTGGTTTAAATTATCTGAAAATGGAAATCACATTAGAATTGAAACATGTTATTTTGCGTCGCAAGTTTCAAAAACTTACAAAAGTAGATGGCTTGACCACAAATACCCCTTTGCAGCCTTAAAGGCAGATATTGCAACATATTCTCAGCTAGTTGAATTCCTTATAGTGGGTGAATTCAACACTAGGACTGCAAGTTAGCAAGCTATCATTCTTTGTTGTAAACAAGATTGTGGCCTTATCTGGCTTACATAAGAGAATAATCATCAGTGAGAAATAATTTCATATGACAAGGGTTTTAGTCTCTTTGATAAGCAATTTCTTACTCTATGTGGGGCTTTCAATTTAGTCATTTGTAATGGTTTGAATAGATGGGTAAAGTCTGGTAATTTCACTTGCACTACTTACAATGGAGCAAGTGTAGTATAATATGTAATTTTCTCGCATGGTTTTTGTGAGAAAATGGAGGAATTTTTTATTGGAGAACAACTTTTGGATTTAAAATCATATCACAAGCCAATTTATTTAAGTTTCTCTTGGACTGGAAAGAAGCAGTTAGGGTCAAAAACTCAATGTGTTCAACAAAACCTCCCAAAGGGAAGAATTCTTTTGACTCCAGACAATTGTAATACCTTTAAAATAACACTAGAGAGGTTCCTCGAGAAGGACAAAATTATGATCCATGGCCTTCATAGTCATGAATTAACACAATTAGTTCAAAGTGCACTTGCAGAATGAAAAAGAGAAAAAAATAAGAATTATAAAACAAATTTCTTTCTGGCTAATGCTTGGTTTGATGAGGAATGAAAAAAGGCAAGGAGAAAGTTGAAAGAGTCAAACAAGGATAACATAAACCTCAAATCTTACAAGCATATATTAAGAAAGAAAAAGCTTTATTTCATGGTTTCAAGGAGGGAAGAACTAATCTTCCTTGGAAAAAATAACCTCAAACTATTTTGGAAGGAGCTCCAACCGAGAAAGATACAAACTAAAAATAGTATTACAGCTTCTAAATGGTTTGACTATGCAAGACAACTTTATGATCAAGAACCTGAGCTTGACCCTCCTCCCGTGTTCAACACTGCTATTGAGCTCTTCACGGTGCAAGAGGTAGAGATGGGTATTAATAAGTTGGTTGTTGGAAAATAAAAAGACTTAATTGAACTCCAAGCGGAGTATCTAAAGTGAGGCTTAAAAATTTTGGCACCTCACATTACAAAAATTTTCAACAACATCATATAACATGGGTTCCCCACATATTGGACAACTAGTCTGGAAATAGCCCTTTTCAAGAGTGTTGACGTCAATAATCCCCCAAATTTTAGGACCATAATGATAAACCCATTGTTTGCAAAGTTATTTGGAAGCATTCTAGAAAATAAAATCAGAAAATGGGCAGAAGAATGAGCTAAATGTGCTAAAGGGAAAGCAGGTTTTAGATCTAAACATTCCACAATTAATCATGGTATAACTTTAAGGCGCGTCATTGAAAAATTCTGGCAGAAAAAGGAAGAAGCCTTTTGTTGCTTTATTGATTTCATAAAATCCTTTGACACCATTTGTAGGGATAAAATTTGGCATGGGATGGCGTAACTGGGGGTTTTGTGGCATATTAGAGCAGTTGTGCATAGGCTATACAAAGAGGTGAAAGTCAAAATTATAAATTATTTATCACACATCTCTGAAAGTTTCATAAGTGATATCGGGGTCAAGCAAGGTTGCCCATTATCTCCTACCATTTTTGGATTATATATTGACAAACTTGAAGAGTGGTTGAATTTTCAAGGGGGTGAAAATATCCATCTAGGCAAGTTTGTTATAAGGATCCTTTTGTATGGGGATGACCTTATTTTGATTGCTAAATCTACTCTTCATTTGCAAGAGCACATACTTTCCCTTGAAAATTTTTGTAGAATGGTGGAGATGCTAGTCAATATTAGCAAAACAAAAGTAGTGGTTTTATCTAACAAAAGAAAACATAACCAACATAAGTTCTACTTTGAAGGTTGCACTCTTGAAGAAGTTGCAGATTACAAGTGCTTCGGAATTGACTTCAAAAGAAATCTAAGTTGGGATGGTTGTAGAAAGAAAAGAACTTTGTGGGGTTGGAAAGAATTTTATGCTTTTCAAAATAGGTGTAGAGAGGCAAAGTTATGGGATTGGAAGACCACTCAAACTATTTTTGGAATTTTATTGATTCTGGTGATTCTCTACAGTTGTGAACTGTGGGACAGCATTACATCTGACATGCAGTGGAAATAAATTGAGAAAATTCAGAAGCGTTTGATTAAAAACAAGTTCAAAATTAAAAGTGCATTTCCTTATGATATATTGTTAAGTGAAATTGGGGTTACTCCTATTGAAGCAATTGCTATGGTTTGAGTTATAAGATATTAAAAAAAAAACAAATGGAAGAGGGCAGATTGCCTAAGGTTGTATTTGATGACATATTATGCAAAAGGAATAAGAGTTGGATGCAGAAAAATAACAAATGGTTTAACAAATGGGGTATTTGCTTGAACATGTGTCCCACAAGCAGTAAAGAGATAAAATATTTTTTTATGGATAAGTTCCACAAGCGTACTTGGGATAAGGAGCTAGAGAGAAATAAAAAATACTATATCGAATATTTTAATCCCACTCATAATCATCAACAAAAAGAATACATAGGGGACAATATTTCTTGGAGAGCCAAAATTCTTGTTGTCAGTTAAGGACTATTCTCATCAACTCCCTTGTGAAACAGGGCATTGGAAAAGGCCAAAAGTAGTGTGGGAAGAAAGAGTATGTATTTTTTTCTCTTCTGGAAAAGTGGAAACAAAAAAATATTTAATTTTAGAATGTGAGGCCTTCAAAGACAATAGGGAAATTTATGCAGATATGCTCGTAGCTAGCTCTTGGGATAATTTATTCAACGAGGGGTTTGTTGAGAATCTCGAAGAGTTCATTATGAGGCTTCATAGGAAAAGGGTTAAATGTTGGAATCATATGGCAATGAAATTTTTCCCGTAGGTTATCTTTAGCCTCGTGAACGTTAAAAATTTCTTTCTTTATTTCGATAACAAATGTGCAATGCCATAATTTCTAAATCCACTTCATACGCTTTTGTACTTGTTATGAATTTGATTTCTTGTTAAATACTTAATTGGTTACCTCGCATGTTAGGATGTTTACAGCTACCACAAAGGCATTCGCATAGGAGAGAACTTACTAAGTGCACAAAGGCATTTGCATTAGAAATCACATTACCTAGTATACCTCCAACACAAAGAAATGCCACCAACTAATCAAAAGATGTGATGTTTCCTAATAAGAGACACCTTTATTTGACTGAGAGGTGTTTCTAAGTGATGGAATTTTTTTTAACCAATGCCTCCAACTCCTTACTATAACTTTAAAATCAAATTATAAAAAAATAAAATATGAAGAGCAATAGGCCCTTTTATATGGTTGCTAGGAAATATGTAGAAATTATTTTAAAATGGGATTTTAGTGAGAAGTAAAGCTACACAATAAAAGTTAAAAGAAATATATAAAATATTAATATTATAATTAATAATGAAAAGGTTATAAGTCAATATAGATTCATTTTAAATTTAAATTTATCATGTGTGAAAGGATCAAATTTTGTAATCCAAAATAGATTTTCATTTTGAAGAAATTGGTCTCTCTCGTCACATAATAACTCCAAATTTGTTAAGATAAATACACACACATATGAGAGATGTTCCAACTTTATGTTCAACACTAAAAGAATTACATATATCCTTCATATTGAGCAATACACAATTCACCTTGAAGTAAAAATGACCTATTAAAGAACTATACATAAGAGACTCATTTTTGTAGATTGATTTTGACTACTAAAATCTATATAGGTGTACATTATCTACCCCACCTCTGGAGTTGAACGTATGGCCTTTTAGGAGGAAATACATGTTCTTAAACATTAAGGCCACTCAAGTTATAAATTATTTTACTTAAAGTAAAATTGAAATATTCTATTTACGACTGGCATTAAAAAGTATTTTTATTATTAATATTTTTAAATGTTACATGTCAAATCTATGTTGAGCTTAGAAGGATTTACACATCTCCATCGCATTGCATTGTAGAAAGCATCTTTCGACGCAATGATTTAAAACTAAAAGTGAAAAAGTAAATGTTTTAATAAGTGTGGGAGAAATTTAAGAATGGATATTTAGGAAAATACTAACGACGTGCAACATAATCCAAAAATAGCATGCACAAAATAAAATAAAATAAATCAATGTGTACGTAGCAGGGAGACCAACCACTGGATAAAAACAATTACTTGTCCTTATGAAATGTGTCTACGTGAACCTTCGAATGAACGAGCTTTTGTTCAGTGATTGTTGCCGAACATAGCCAACAATGAAAGGATGTGAGGACCTAAATCTGAGATCTTTTAACTAACCTAGAATTATCATTTCGATTAAACATAATAACAAGGAAAATAATATATTTTTTAATCAACATTTATTTGATTATAACATACAATTAAAATCCATTTGCATCATAATTTTAAGTAAGAAATTTCATTTTTAATCATTTATATGAGTAATCAATAATCGAAGAATACATGTATCAGTAGCTTGGTTGAGATGCCCTTTGATTTATGTTTAGATGCTCCTGCTACGTTACCCGACTGGATTTACCTCCCAGCCAACTAGGATTGATTTCCTAGCCCAGGGAACCTCCACGGGCTCCCTAGCCCTCTGAGCTCAAATCCAACCAGTTGTAGTGTGCCCAAGTTGGAATAAACGCCCTCCAATACCAAACAATGACCAAGGATCTTTTCCAATGCCAAACAAGACCAAGGATCTCCCCCTTCACCTCTCATCCTCCTTCCCTTTTATATCTCTTCCTCTCATCCACCTCAACTACTTACCATTAATTCCATGACTACCCCCTCATCCTTCTAATTTATTAACCTTGACTTTCTTACGATATCTTATCAAAATTAGATATAGATATAGATATTTTATTCAAAAATAAATGGAAGAAGACCAAAATGTAGATTTGAGAAGACATATTAAGTCTGCAAAATCTAGATGTTTGATTTAGAAATAAATGAGAGAAGGTCATACCTTATCTACAAGTTGAATTGAGAAGACATATTGGATGTACAAAATCTAGATATTTGATTTAGAAATAAATTAGGGAAGACCATACCTTATCTAAGATTTTATTTGAGAAGACATATTAGAAATTAAATAAATAATAAAAGTCATACCATTAAAAATAAAATAAAATTACAAATTCACAAGTGTAGATATTACTCAAAATTTTAAGTCATAATTTACAGATTAATTAAACACTAATCAAAATTTTTCTTATGGGATCAAGTGGGGCATTACATACACCCATCCTTCAGAAAATTTCGTCCCAAAGTTAGAGTGAAAATGACACAAGGATTTTGAAAATAAGGCATAAAAAAATAGAGATAGATATAGTAGTCAAATTAAGTGAAGCAATGATACCACCTCCCATCAAGAGTCTCCAATCTAACTTTTAACCTCCTATCCTTCCTAACCTACTTATGCCCCATCCTATCTGTCCTCTACTGCAATATACTATGACATTGGCTATATCGATCTAACCACTGATAAAACCAATATGGTGGAAGCGTCGACTATATCGACCTAAATTCCCCAACACGCAACTGGAAATCATCATCACACGTCCAGGGAAGCGTGTCCATCACTGCCCTCCCACGATTCCAGGATTGGAGGTTACACGATGGGAAATGCCTCCACCCCTCCTCAAAACTAGGTTCAACACTCTAATATGCCCACACTATGAAGCTGGTTGGATACTTGTCATCGAATAATCCAATTAGGTAGTCTATCACCTATATCATTCACTTTAGAATGTCATAATAGTGCATATCAAGTAGATACAAAATGTAATAGAACAATGTACATCATACCATTCCTCGTCGGATATGTCAACATTTCCCATCAGAAGCATAGATTTTGGTTGTCATATAGTTATTTCCAATCTGTAGGGTAGTTCTCATTCATGCATATACATAACAATAAAAACATATATAGATGAGTGATCTTAATCCTCATGTTATTAAGTCCAACATCCATGTCTCAATTTTGCACCCATAAAAACATACTGGAAATAAATCTTACATTAGATAAATCACAATTTTGATAAGTCATTCATTAGATAAATCATATCCCCCTTAATTCATACATTAAACAAGAATAACTCTAAGAATTCATAAACTAGATAAATCATAACCAAGTAAGTCATACATTAGGTAAATCATACATCAAATATTTTAATCAACAATACCTAATATATCTACTGATTTATATAAGTAGTTTCATCTGTCCAACTAAAATGAAACAATATTACATAGCGCTCATAAAATAACATGGAACTACAAATAGAGTCTTAGCATAGGTAGTTATCTAAGTCAAAATGGGCATCACAGATGCTCGAAAAGTGAGGGGTAGTCACAACGTATAGTCTCTGCATCCTCCCAGGTAGCAAATCCTGAGTTATACTTGTCCCACTGGACCTTAACCTGGTCCACCATGCGACGTTTGAGATGTTGAACCCTATGGTCCAATATGCGTAATGGTTCGACCATTACGGTTCCCACATCCGAGACCTGCAATTCCCTCCAATATATTTTGTGAGATTCATTAGAAACATAATGTCGTAAAATAGATACATGAAAAACATCATGAGTTTTATGCAAATGGGGTGGCAGTACAAGACGATAGGCAACTGGTCCAGTCTTCTCCTTGATTCTAAAAGGTCCTATAAACCAAGGTGACAACTTTTTCCCTTTCCCAAACCGTACGATGCTTTTTTAGGTTGAATGCAAATAAAAACTTGGTCTCCTACCTCGTAACTACGATCAATCCTATGTGCATCGACATAACTCTTATGTCTATCTTGTGCTTCCTTTAACCTTTCCTGAATCTATCTTATCTGTTCCTCCATTTCTTATACCAACTCTGGCCCAACTATTACTCGGTCCTCTAACTTTTACTAGCTCAATGACATCCTGCATGGCCTCCCATATAGAGCTTGATAAGGAGGCATCCCAATGAAACTTTGGTAACTATTATTATAGTCAAACTCTACCAATGGTAAGTACCTTTTCCACTGAGTCTAATTATCCATGACGTACATTATGAGCATGTCTTCCATAACCTGATTTACTCTTTCAGTTTGTTCGTTTGTTTCTGGATGATATGCAGTGCTCAGGTTCAACTGAGTCCCCAATGTTGACTGCAAACTTTTCCAAAACCTAGATGTAAAACGAGAGTCTCTATCAGAAATGATCTTTGAGGGTAACCCGTGTAGCCGAATAACTTCACTTATAAAAACTCTTGCCACATTAGTAACATCATAAGTATCTCTCACTGGGATGAAATGGGCACTTTTGGTTAATTTATTAACTACAACCAATATATCATTTTTCCTCTGTCAAGTGAGTGGAAAACCTACAACAAAATCCATAGAAATGACCTTCCACTTAGACATAGGGATGTCATGAGGTTGTAGGAGTCATGTTGGATGGTGATGATCAGCCTTCACTCGTTGACATTCAAGACATTTGGCGACAAACTGGACTATGTCGTGCTTCATGCCTACCCAAAAGAAGAGTTTCTTCATGGAAGCATACATCTTCTTCACTCCAAGATGTGCACACTAGAGTGCTCTATGTGACTCTTCAAGGATGGTTCTTCTTATACTCTCTTCCTTAGGGATGTACATTCTTCCTTGAAATATCAATAGGCCATCTGGTTCAAGGACATAACCCTCAAAATTTGGTTCTATCTGCTTCCCACTCTGGAGTGTTGATATAAACTTCAGATACCAACTATATTTAAAGAGTTTTTCCAACAAACGTTCCCTCAAATTAACCCTCAAGGGTACTAAAGAGAATATTTGTGGCCTCCTGCTTAGTGCATCGGCCACCACATTATCTTTTCCCTTAATATATGAGATCCCAAAATCATACTCACTCATGAATTCACTCCACCACCTCTGCCTAGCATTCAAATCTCTCTGAGTGAAAAGGTACTTCAAGCTCTGATTATCAGTTATTAACTCAAAGCTTCTCCCAACGAGGTAATGTCTCCAGATTTTTAAAGATAAAATCAGTGCTACTAATTCTAAATCATGTGTAGCATACAGTTATTCATGTTTCTTCAACTTTCTAGATGCATAAGCTATTACTCTGTCTTCTTGCATCAACATTGCTCCCAATCCTTGCTTTGAAGCATCTGTGCATATAATGAAGTCATTTTCCATGTCAGACACTTGAAGGATCGGTGCACTAGTTAACCTCTTTAGTTTGGTGAATGCACTGTCACATTCATATGTCCATTCATACCTAACTCCTTTTCGCTGTAATGTGGTGATGGGTTTTGCAATCTTTGCAAACCCTTCCACAAATCTGCGATAATAACCTACTAGCCCCATGAATCTAAGCACCTCATGAGCATTTTTCAGCACTGGCCAATCCATTAAGGTCTTTACTTTTTCTGGGTCAATTTAAATCCCTTCTCCTGAAATGATGTGCCCAAGATAATGAACTTTCTTTTGAAAGAAGGAACATTTTGAAAATTTTCCATACAATAGATTTTCCCTTAAGCAAGTTAGCACAACCCTAAGGTGTTCTTCATGCTCCTTTTCATTCTTGGAATATACCATAATATTGTCCAGAAATATTTGCACAAATTGGTCCAAATACTTCCTGAACACACCATTCATGAGACTCATGAACACTGTTTGTGCATTGGTCAAACCAAATGGTACAACTACGAACTCGTAGTGCCCAAACCGAGTCTGAAATGCAGTTTTTGGGATGTCACCTTGTAGAAATTTGAATAACTGTTCAATTATTCACCGAGATTATCCTGATCACACACTATTTGAGCTTCATGCATAATAAATAACCTCTTCTACTATTGATCATCAATTTGCGGAAATATAAACAATCGCATGCGCACATTAAAACCATAAACAATCACACATATAAACACAGTATTTATGGGAAAGCTTAAAGCTGAAAACCCCCAACTATCTGTATATTATAATGATAGAGATCATCTAAAAATCATTGTACAAACTCCTCACAAGCTCTCAGTACAATCTCAAATTGCTCACACTACACAAGCTCGAGATCTAGCAGAAACACATGCTCCAATCTGCTCCACTGTTAGCCAGCCCTCTGCGCAATCCAAGATGAATAATGGCCCAATCTGAGTTCGAATCCCTCTGGTATGCACTGCACAATCCTCATTGGCATCTCCATCAATGTGTGGTGCAAACTCATGCACCAGTATGGTCACAACTGATAGTCACACTTGCTCTTTCACCTACCTCTCCACTGGTCTCCACTAAAAATGTCCATGCACTGAAGTTAATTGATGTATTATTTAGTTGATTTATGAGTTAATAATTAGTGAATTAATTAATAATTAATTCACACCACTCTCACTAGTGTATCAATCGGTTAGACTAGATACAACTAGCTCAACTATGTTTAACTCAGTTAAACTGAACACAACTCCATCAACTAGCTCAATAACTCCACCAAACTCTGTCACATGAGTTCTAACTGAAGTATCCATGCAATAGCTCCACTTAACCCTCAGGAATAGCATAATTCCTTTTTTCAGCTCCTGTGCCACATCTGTGCACTTAACTGAAGTGCTCCAAGAGAATAAGATAATGTTTAGAGTCCAAATATTATTAAGAGTTAATAATATTCGACATATCTATTTTTAGACTGGCAATCTAAAAATAGATTCCGCCCAATATGTCTAAAAATAGAAGTCCATCTATTTTTTCCAACTTGACCAACCATCCACAAATAGCATCCTGCAACTCATAGCACATGATCCATATGTCTAAAAATAGACATAGTCTAAAAATAGACTTTGCGCCAAAAATAGCTGCCAGGCCCACTTAGTGAGCGACTTCTTTCCACCTAAGCTCATCATCTTGTTGCATTATAACCACCCTCTCAACAAAGATATGGATTATACGCAACCCCTATCACACTTTGTGGTATTGAATTTGCTCTGGTGACGCCTTCATCAAGATATCGGCATCTTTGATCCTCCGTAGGGAATGTATGAAAATAACATGATCTTCCGCTACACACAATCTACGATATGATGATACGGATGTCAATGTGTTTGGATCTATCATGAAATACTAGATTAGCCGAGAGTTTAATGCAACTCTGTTTATCACAATAAATCACAGTAGGCTCCAAGTGTGACCCGAACAACCCGACCAGGATCTTCCTCATCCATATAGCCTCGCATGCAGCCAAGCTTGCTGCCATATACTCGGCCTCTGTTGAACTGAGTGCCACGGATCTCTGCTTCCTGCTGTACCAAGAAACTGATGTCGACCCGATACTGAAGATCCCTCCAGATGTGCTCTTTCTGTCCGTTGGGCTCCCTGCCCAATCTGCATCCGTGAAGCCACATAGCTTCACCTCATCCTCATGTCTGTACCACAAACCATATCCCGATGTGCCTCTAAGATAACGCAATACATGCTTGCCTGCCTTCCAGAAGAGCTTGGTAGGCCTAACCGTAGCTTGTGAAAGCTGGTTAACAGCATAACATAGATCGGGTCGTGTATTGACCAGATACATAGCGACCCCACCAACTAATCGATAAACAGTGGCATCCACTACCTCCTTAAGTAGCATCCTCCTTCCTCCATCCACTAGGAAGAGGAGTGTCAATAGGCTTGCAGCCATGCATGTTTAACTTCTCTAGTATCTCTCGGGCATACTTGCCTTGAGAAACAAATATTCCATCACTGCGCTGCCAAATTTCCAATCCCAGGAAATAACGAAGGAGGCCCAAGTCCTTCATCGCAAACTCCTTAGCAAGATTATCCTTGAATGAGAGTATCAACAGCTCATCACCTATCAACATCAAATCATCTACATAAAGCACAATGATCGCAACTTACCTCCACCACAATCCGGTGGTATAGGTTGTGATCCGCCTCACTCTTGATCCGCCTCACTCTGGAGAATCCAAGTCCGGCAGTCAACTCGTCTCATCCGTGTACCAAGCACGAGGTGCTTGTTTCAACCCATACACGCTCTCTTGAGCCTGCACACATGCGACTCGCTGCTGAAGATCTCGAAACCTTCGGGTTGTTCTATGTACACCTCCTCCTCAATGACTCCATTGAGGAACGCAGTCTTCACATCCATCTGATGAATGTGCCACCCCATCTACGCTGAGAGAGCAAGAATTGTCCGTATGGAAGAATACCTTGCGACAGGTGCAAAGGTCTCCTCATAATCGATCCCCTCTATCTGTGAAAAGCCTCGGGCAACAAATCTTGCCTTGTACTTCTCCACACTCTTGTCAGCTGCCTGCTTCAATTTGTAGATCCATCTCGAACCCACCACTAATTTCCCTTTCGATCTCGGGACAATCTCCCATGCACTGTTTCTGAAAATCGAATCATACTCTTCCACCATGGCATCTACCCATGCGGGATCCTCCATAGCTTCCTCGAAAGAGGATGGCTCTGTCACGATACAATTGCTCATAAGAGCCATGTATCCAGTGTACCAATCAGGTGACTGTCTCTATCTGCGCTGTGCTGTAGGTGCTCCTACAACCTTCTTTGCATCTTGAGCCACTCACTCAGCTTCTGTAGTGCGCTTTCGTCCTCTGATGGTTGGTGCTGCATGAGTGGTCTCTTCCACTCCATGAACCTCATCTTCGTGCTGATCCGTTCCGAGACTCATCCTTAGGAACTAATAGCTCCTCATCAGCATGCGGCTCCCTCTCGTTGTATACTCATGGCTTTTCCTCCTATGAAATCTGATATCCTGCCGCACAATGCTCTCGCGACCCGTCCGGAAAAATACACACGATAGTTGTAAGGACGGTTGTACCCTACAAATATCCCAACCGCAATGCCTCCCGCCTTCTCGGGAACTTCGTCACATGAATGTAAACAGGTGAACCAAAAATCCTCAAATGGGAAATATCAGGATTTTTACTAGAAAACGCCTCCTCGGGTGTACTCATGCCAAGTACCCTGTGAGGACAACGGTTTTGCACATATACTGCAGTATTGCATACCTCCGCCCACAAGTGAATGGGTAGGCCCTAATCATGCAACATCGCCCTTGCAACACCCACGATCGTTCTGTTCTTCCGCTCAGCAACCTCGTTCTGTTGTGGGTTATGAGGTGCTATGAGCTCTCTTCGAATTTCTTCTGCACTGCAAAAGTCCTTGAATTCGCCAGAGATGAATTGACCACCATTGTCACTCCTAAGAGCCTTCACCTGCTTCCCAGATTCTTTCTCAACCAGTGCCTTGAACTCACAGAACTTTGAGTATGTCTCACTCTTCTTCTGCATGAAGAAGATCCAGCACTTCCGAGAAAAATCATCAACAAATATCACATAGTACCTGTGCTTTGCTGTCGAAGCTACTGAGAAAGGTCCACACACGTGTGTGTGAATTCTCTCAAGGATCGTCGTGGCATGACTATCCTTCTCGTGCAAGGTGGATTTCACAAATTTTCCCAAGGTACATCCCTTGCACTGATCTGACTGCGCAAGAGTACCTTTAGGAATCCCATTAGAAATATGCTACAGTATCTTCAAAGCTCCATGGTGAAGGTGGCCCAATCTCCGGTGCCACAACTCGCTATCATCCCGGCTCACCACTCCTTCTGCCTTGCCTACCATTGCTGCGCAGCCATCTACCTGCAATTGATAAAGGTTCTTAACTCGAACCCCTATCCTCTGGTTCTCACCAGTTTCCTTACTGCGCAGGAAATTCTTTCCCTCGCTAAAGACAACATCATATCCCTTGTCTTCTAACATCGCCACAGAGATAAGATTCTTCTTCAATCTTGGAACATGCATCACTTCCTTCAATATGAAGGGTTTACCAGACTCCCTCTCAAAGGAAATGGTACCGATACTGGTCGCACTGTATCTACCATCATCGCCCATCTCGATGTGCACTCCAAGATCTTTCTCATCCAGATCAGTAAACAAATCTCGATCTCCTATCATGTGAAAAGACGCACCACTATCCAGAAACCACACCGAACCCATCACACTTGAGACAAAGCATGTGATCACGGTGTCCAATCCTCAAACAAGTGCGAGGCTGGGAGTTTAGCGTGCGAGCATCCACCGTTTATTTTTTCTTCCTTTTCCTCGACAATTAGTGGCGTAATGTCCGTGTTGGTGACAGTGAAAGCACTTCACCTTGGACATGTCCTGCTTCTTTCCCTTCGCACAGGAATGAGAAGCTTTCTTGCTCTTCCCCTTCTTTGCTTTGGCAACCAAAGCGCAATTCTCTTCATCAGATGCCTTTGATGAAGATCCGTCCCTGGTACTCCGCCTTATCTCCTCTTGTACAAGATCCGACCAAAGTCGCTCCCATCCTGGCAATTTCTCCCGACCATTGACAGAGTCCTGATAGGAATGCCAACTCTTCGGAAGCCCAAGGAGAGCCAAGCTCACTAAGTCCTCATCATCAACAGTAACCCCCACACTTCCCAGCTCATCCCTGCATTGGATGAACTTCGTGAGGTACTTGGGCATACTGTCGCCTTTCTCCATTTTTATGTTTCTGAGTTTATCCTTGAGCGCCAACTTCCTCTGGTCGCTCTTGCTTTGAAATAAATCTGTCAAAGCTTTTCACATCAAGAATGGAGAAGCTTTACCATGAAGGCTGGACACTATGTGATCCTTCACACCTTCCAACAGAATCCTTCGACATTTTGTTGTCTTCTTTTGCCATGCGTCAAGCGCGGTAGCATCGCTAGAAGTAGGTTTTGGAATTTCTGCATCTATGAACTCCTTCAACCCATTATCCTCCAGCACCGCCTCCATCCCGTCCTTCCATGCAATATAATTCCAGCTGCCATCAAGGGCATACTCCAATCGCAATCCGTTGAAAGACATCTCTCAACTTCGACACCAAGAAAAACACTCGCTCGCAAATTCGAATTCCACCAAAGCACAAAAACTCAACCGCTTCAATGTTTTTGCTGCCGTTTCAATGATCAACACGTTTCGATACCGTGTAGAAATTTGAATAAATGTTCAATTATTCACCGAGATTATCCTGATCACACACTATTTGAGCTTCATGCATAATACATAACCTCTTCTACTATTGATCATCAATTTGCGGAATTAAAAAACAATCGCATGCGCACATTAAAACCATAAACAATCACACATATAAACACAGTATTTATGGGAAAGCTTAAAGCTGAAAACCCCCAACTATCTGTATATTATAATGATAGAGATCATGTAACAATTATTGTACAAACTCCTCACAAGCTCTCAGTACAATCTCCAATTGTTACACACTACACAAGCTCAGATCTAACAAAACACATGCTCCAATCTGCTCCACCTGTTAGCCTGCCTCTACTGCGCAATCCAAGATGAATAATAGCCCAATCTGAGTTCGAATCCCTCTGGTATGCACTGCGCAATCCTCATTGGCATCTCCATCAATGTGTGGTGCAAACTCATGCACCAATATAGTCACAACTGATAGTCACACTGCTCTTTCACCTACCTCTTCACTGGTCTCCACTGAAATTGTCCATGCACTGTAGTTAACTGATGTATTCTTTAGTTGATTAATGAGTTAATAATTAGTGAATTAATTAACAATTAATTCACACCACTCTCACTAGTGTATCAATCAGTTAGACTAGATACAACTAGCTCAACTATGTTTAACTCAGTTAAACTGAACACAACTCCATCAACTACCTCAATAACTCCACCAAACTCCGTCACATGAGTTCTAACTGAAGTATCCATGCAATAGCTCCACTTAACCCTCAGGAATAGCGTAATTCCTTCTGTCAGCTCCTGTGCCACATCTGTGCACTTAACTGAAGTGCTCCAAGAGAATAAGATAATGTTTAGAGTCTAAATATTATTAAGAGCTAATAATATTTGACATATCTATTTTTAGACTGGCAATCTAAAAATAGATTCCGCCCAATATGTCTAAAAATAGAAGTCCATCTATTTTTTCTGACTTGACCAACCATCCACAAATAGCATCCTGCAACTCATAGAACATGATCCATATGTCTAAAAATAGACATAGTCTAAAAATAGACTTTGCGCCAAAAATAGCATGCGGGCCCACTTAGTGAAGGCGACTTCTTTCCACTAAGCTCATCATCTTGTTGCATTCTCAACACCTTCCTTAATCCTAAATTCGTGGTATCCATATCATAGATCTATCTTTGAGAAAATTGTTGCTCCCTTCATTTGGTAAAATAGGTCATCTATTCTAGGTATTGGGTACCTATTCTTTATTCTGTTTCAATTCAAGTCCCTATAATCTATGCATAGCCTTAATGACCCATCCTTATTCTTAACGAAAATGACTGGTGCACCCCAAGGTGAAATACTAGGTCTAATAAATCCCAAGTCTAAAATATCTTTTAACTGCATCTGCAACTCAAAACATTCTAGGGTTGTCATCCTGTAAGGTGTCTTGGAGATTGGATTTTCACCAGGGTTTAAGTCGATTGTGAAATCAATCTCCTCACAGGTGGTAACCCAGGAAATTCCTTGGGGAAAACATCCTTGAATTCTGAAAAAACTGGGTATTGATCTAGGGAGGGTCCTTTCTGGTCACTTACAGCCTCAACCACATATAGTTTACAACCTTGTTGGAGACAACGGTTTACCTTCATTGTGGAGATGAATTGTAGGGACACTCATCTCTTGATGCCACAAATCACAATTGACCTACCTTCATCATCTAAACAAATCACCTTCTTTTTTAAACAGTCTACCAAAGCTCGATGAGATTCTATCCAGTCCATTCCAATGATTACATCGTACGTCCCCAATGCTATGACGTATGCCTTCAACTTAGTTATACACACCCCGAGATTCACTTGACATTGGTTAACACTAGGTCCTACTACTTGTTTTACCCTAGAAGCCATTTCGACTTGTTTAAAGTCATCGTGCTCATAGGCTTCCAACCCACATTTTTCTAATGCAACTGGTGAAATGAAACTATCTATAGTGCCAGAATCAAACAAAATTTTAACTTTTACATTGTTTATCATACCTGCAGTTTCTACCATAGCAGAATGGTATTCAACTTGATGTTAATCAAATTCTGCATAGATTTGATGGTAGTTTCTTTCTCCCCCCATTGGTGCTTTTCCTTCTCTATAGTTTTTACCTACTTATAACTCAAGACAATCACGCTAGTAATGAGGTCCCCCACATACCCAATAAGTGATGCGAGGTAGACTTCGAAAATAATGTTGTGGAGTTATTTGGAAAGAGATCCTTCCCCTGAGACCCCTACCCCTATTCGTGGCTCCTCGTGTCTGACTGTGATTTGCATGAGTCCTTGAATCTGTCGGTGAAGTTGTATTAGCAACCATTGAAATCCCCATTATCAGCGTTCTGGGCACAACCCTATTTCCATATGGCGGTGGCCTCAAACTTCCTCCCCTGGAGAAGGTACGGGCGGCCTTCTCCACAAACCTTGGTTGGTGTGGAAAAATGGTTTTGTTTCCACCTTTCAAGTCTAAGTGCTCTTCAACATAATGAGCATGTTCAATAGCTTCTACAACTGAGGATGGTTTCCACATCCGTACCATTTCCCTAATCTTAGGGTTCAATACTTAAATGAAACGATCTGCTTGTCATTGATCAATGTCCATGTAGGAGACATACTTAACCAATTCCATGAATCTAATATGATATGCCTCTACCGTGCGGTTTCCTTGTACTAAAGCATGGAAAGCTCCTACTTTTTGTTCTTCATAAAATGTTGGTAGGTAATTTTTCCTGAATCTCTCCTCAAATAACTCCTAAGTAACTGTGTCAGGAATGAGGTGTAGTTAACGCTCTAAGTTACCCCACCAGTTCAGGGCACTATCTCTAAGTTGGAATATCGCTATTTTATCTTTTGAATCGGAAGTATAATCTCTTAGTGCAAAGCACCTTCTCATTCCCTCTAACCAGGCTTCTGCTCGTTTACCGGCACGACCTCCAGCAAACTCTGGGAGCTTAATCTTTTGGAGCTCCCTAGTAGTTTCCTCGAATGGAGGTCCTCTATCTGAATCTCTTGATCCCTAGAGATTTCCTAGCCTTGATGGAGGGTGTTCCACTTCCACCTTAGTTGTTTGGCGCCCTCTTAAAGTCTCATTAAACTCTTCTATGGAGCGTAATATGAGAGCAAGCTCTGGTGATGGCAATGGGTTATTTGTAGGAGGTCCTTGTGATGACCCTTATTGACCTCTATTTCCTCACGTCCTCACCATTTTGAATTGTCCAAATATCTGTATGACACATAAGACTTATTAGTGTAACTTAGGACCTTGTCAAAAAAAAAAATCAATTCACGTATGTTTTGCGAAATGATAGGTGTAATTTTTCCTTTTAATATGATTGTAAACGTGTGTTACTAATACTAAGAAGATCTGCATGTCTCTACTAAATCCTCTCTCATCACTGGCTAAGCAAGTTTTGTGATGCACCTTTAGTCATTCTCAAATACCTTTAGTTATGCATAAACAATCATCCTAAATCCATATTATATATTTTGAGCATTCACATAAATACTAAATTACCATTTTTAATCACATTATTATAACTAGGTGTCTTTTTTAAATCCCATAGTTCTTTTAACTATCTTTTTGTTTTCAAAGTATGTACCTAACAGTGTCGATCGACTCAATACTATCATTATGGTTAGATATTTACTATCCAATTGATGTATATAGAATGGCTAGTGCTACATGTTTGAAGATAACAATATTGTATATTGTTTTTAAAAGTGGTTGTAACATATCAGTCAATTGTTGTTCACCTTTTACTACTTTAATGTATTAATATCAGTTTATTAGAAATATGTTTTGCGTAATGCAATGGCACTTGGATAAGTATTATGTTCATAAACGCATTTTCATATGGAATATATAAAATTTTATGCATCAAGTATTCTTTCAAGTGACATGTTTTTTCTATCAAGTGACATGTTTTTCTTTTGTATATTGTGTATTTATTGGGTCAAAAAAAAAAAAAAAAAAAAATTAAGAATATTTTTATTTTTAGATGAAATAAAATCATAATATATATAAATAGTAGTTATAAATTAATATCCATTTTACTATATAAATTAAAATAATAATCCCTAACCATATTTAAATTTAATTAATTGAGATGCCAAGAATACCTGTATTAGTAGCTTGGTTGAGATGCCCTTTGATTTATGTTGAGATGCTCCTGCTACATTACCCAAGTGGATTTACCTCCCAGCCAAATAGGATTGATTTCCTAGCCCAAGGAACCTCCACAGGCTCCTTAGCCCTCCGAGCCCAAGTCCAACCAGCTGTAGTGTGCCCAAGTTGGAATCAATACCCTCCAATATCAAACAAATAACAAGGATCTCTCCCTTCACCTCTCATCCTCCTTCCCTTTTATATCTCTTCCTCTTATCCACCTCAACTACTTACCATTAATTCCATAACTACCCCCTCATCCTTCTAATTTATTAACCTTGACTTTCTTACCATATCTTATCAAAAGTAGATATGAATACAGATATTTTAATCAAAAATAAATGGGAGAAGACCAAAATGTAGATTTGAGAAGACATATTGGGTGTACAAAATCTAGATGTTTGATTTAGAAATACATGAGAGAGCCATACCTTATCTACAAGTTGAATTGAGAAGACATATTGGGTGTACAAAATCTAGATATTTGATTTAGAAATAAATGAGGGAAGACCGTACCTTATCTAAGATTTGATTTGAAAAGACATATTAGAAATGAAATAAATAATAAAATTCATACCAGTAAAAATAAAATAAAATTACAAATTCACAAGTGTAGATATTACTCAAAATTTTAAGTCATCATTTACAAATTAATGAAACACTAATCAAAATTTTCCTTATGGGATCAAGTTAGGAATTACAAAGGAGCCCACCAATAGCCCTTCATTCCTCTCCCTTTTGGCACCCAAACCTTGTCACAATATTTTAAAAGATAATTTGTGGAACAATATCCATATAACAATCTCGAGGCAGCATAGCCTCTGCCCATCATGTAAAACAATTTGTTGCAATTATGATATTATTGGCCCTTGAGTAGCATGTTAGTGGATTTATAGGTCATTAAGCTTTAGATATTGAGTTATTATAATTAAATTGTTATATTAATGTTTTCTTCACTGGTTGGCTAGAATTTTTAACATTGACTAGACATTTTAATTGTAAATATGACATTTCACTCATATATATACAAAAGAGACCTAGCTTTAAAGACCATCTCAACTTGTGCTTCTAATATATCGTAAAATGTGGTTATCCTTTCAAAAAGGGTTCTTATACATTATTTTGATTTCTTTTTAAAGCTGTGGATTTATGTGTTCTTTCTATTTGTATGGTATTTGGGGAATTTGGCATATAACATCTAATTTCAGAGCATACAATCCTTGGTTTGGTTCATTCCATTGTCATTTCACCATTTTCACTATAATTTTTTTTATATAATTTTAGATAGTGAGATTTTCAAGGTTCATAAAGGACATATCGAAGTACATTACATCAAAATTTCAGGTTCTATGTGACTATACTTCCATAAATACAAGCCATGGAAATTATGGTTTTTTAACCACTCTTAAAACTAATCTCAAACATGGATTCTTGCTAAAACAATGATATTTGAAGCTAGAAAAATCCAAATTCAAAGCCACCAATGTTGTTGGAAAGAAGACATTATAATATTTTAATTCCAAATTTCATAATCATGATTAAGAATTTTGACACATTAAATATTATACATGTGTGCTTTTCTAATATGGTCAAAAGCAATCAGTTTTAGAAATATTACCATAATTTTTTTGGCACATTAGAATTTAGTCAAACTTGTAGCATTGAAATAAAGCATATCAGAGTACCACAAGAGAAAATTTTGGACTTAGAGATGCAGAAATTTTGGAGTTGTCACGTGCAAGTTTGACATATGAAATAATATCCATATTAGGGTTTTAAACAAATATGTTATATTAAAAGTTATATTTGAAGTGATTCTATATTAGCTGCACCTCTACAAAATTCATCCATGATTTATAATAATAAAAATGTCAAGACTTAAGAATCTAGTTATCCCAATTGAGAAACCAATTTAATGACATGGATGAGAATGTGTTGGAAAAGTTAATTTGGCACATTTGCAAAGAATTTCTTAAAAGCGATATTGAAAATTAATTGGAAAAATGTATGGATCAAAAAATTCAATGATTACAAAATTTCATGTAAGCCATGTTCTTACGTACCCTAGATGAGAGGTTCCCTAAAAATGATATAGTCATACAAATCATGAAAATATGAAAAACAAACATGTTGAACCCTAGTGACATATGGGAGAAAATTTAACACAACGAGTCTCAAAACCATGATAATTTATCACTTTAAAATCCAAATATCAAATGTTCAACTCGAGACCAAAGAACTACTTAATTCCCAAGATCGATATGAAGAAGATTGATGATAAAAGTCTTATACATTGATATTCCAAATGGATTTTATCTATGCCAAGTTTTTGTTATGAACATAAATATGTATAAATAAAAGTGAATAATAGTTAATGAAAATTCCAATAGCTCTTACATCATTTTATTTAGAACCTAAACAATTTTTCTAGCACCAATAGCTTTGTGAACTAAAAAATAACTATATTGACTCGCTCAATTGTTATGAGTGAATTGATAACACATTATGAATATATTAAAAGCAACTTATTTTTCAATCAATTGATAAATCTTCAACAAAAACTCCAATTACAAGGTACATTCAGTGATTTCAAATGCCAAGTGTCAGAGTAAAGAATATTACAAAAGATAGTTTGTTAAATCTCTTCATAGTCTCTTTAAATAAGAACATTCAATTGGAGGTGCATTTCTTAGATCCTAAATCTTAGAGCACAATTTCTGTGTGACAGGAATAGTTGAAAGTCAAAATATAGATACCATAAGGATGGTCACTAACAACTATAAGAGCACCAAGTTTCCTCTCATAATCTCTCCCAGTGTACAAGGTCGACTCCTCAACAAATGAATGAAAGAAAAGCAAAGTGATTGTTTCAATTATGACGATGAGTACAATGAGACACATAGGTGTAGTGAGAAGAAATTATCTACACAAATTGTGAAGAAAAAGAAGATCAAGAACTAGAATCGTTGAGAGTTCTAGAACTAGAAAATACTACTCCAACATTTCATGTCTTGTCTTGGTTCGAATTAGTGCTCAAACTCTCAAAATAGAAAGGCTTATCAAAAAATTTAAAATTTAAAATAGCAATGTTAAGTGATTCTAGTAAATTTGTACCTTCATGAATTGAAAATTAACCAAAATTCTCAATTGCTTAAGTTTCACGTAATGATTGCAAATGGAGGTACCATACATTATTCAAGGAAATGGCATAGTATTAAGCTCCCAGTATAGAAATATTTATTGCAAAGTCCAATGATTACAATTGAAATGAGTGTTGTTAATTTTGTATTAGTGGTTACAATCATTGAGAATAGTGACTCCTAATTTTTTGAAACATTCCATGAGATTTTTGTTGAAAGGCAAGGAAATTTACCTTGGAGTCATCCAAGGAATACAATTAGAAGTGATAAGCTCTAATAGTGTGACAAAATTGTTGAAATGGGACATCATGGTGTAGTTGCACAATTGTGCTTACTAGATGTTCAAACATCGACCCTTTATTCTCATGAACCTCCAATAATCATTCCAAGGCATTTGCAGAAATGTCTAAAGGTATTCCACCTACTCAAGATGATGACCATGTTATTCACTTGCAATCATAAAGTGTTCCACCTCACATAAGACCTAATAGGGATCAATATTACAAAAGCGTGAGATTGAACGTACGATCCAAGCAATCATTGGCATTGTTCAACCTAGTCAAATTGTTTTCTCTTCATAGAGGTGATGGTTTACAAAAGAAGTCAATAAAGTATGCATCCAAATTATGCATAAAAGGGGAAAATAGATCAATATCATATAACCTAACCAAAGTGCTTACTTCACTAATGGCGATGGTTCATGACATGTGTTCAAATTATAGAGAGCTCAACAAGATGTCCATTAAATATTAGTTTTGTATTCCTACCATCGATGACGTGTATGGAACACTTTTTTTAAATATCATCAAATATCATCAAATCAAAAACAATGCAAGAATACATCCCTAAAACAGCATTTAAAATGCATGGTCATTAGGAATTTTTGGCGATGCCATTTTCCCTTGTTAATATGCTTCATACATTTCAAATATTTAAAAAAATTGCGTTGTTATTTTTTGATAATATTTCATCTACGACAAATTTTGGAAAGAGTATGTCCAACATGTTGACGTGATCTTAAAATTATTGAAGAAATAACAACCTTATGTGAAACATTCCAAGTTGTTTGAAATCGGGTGGACAGGAAAGGGCTCTGAAAATTTGAATGATACATGCAAACTAAAAGGCTTATCCTATTAACATATTTATGGTACATGATAGTTACTTATGAGATTGTCAGCAGTTTTATTATTATGTTTTTCTTTTCATCATCAAGTAATTACCATAAACATGAAGATCATAGGAGACAATAAAACACAATATATAGGCTACAAGCCAGGGCAAAACCCCTCCAAGGGGAAATCTCGGAAAATATCTTCTTATAGAATCAGATCAAAAGAGAAATCCAAGACCCATAACCACATAAATTCCTCCTCTAGAGGCCAAGCCAAACACTTCCTTTCTTCTACCAAATTTACCAGCGACAAGAGATGTATCGAGGCAGATCTTACAGACTTCGGCCTTCTTGACCTCTTCCATCTTCTTTGTGATACTTTAGACCAAAACCATCCAAGAGTGTGTCCAAATGAGCTCCATCCGCCCTCTATTTATGCAATTTAGAGGGGTGTGAATAATCATGTACATTATGGCAAGAGAATTTGACATGTACGCCGACTTGGAATCTAGAGGGGTTTATGTCCCAAAATGTACAACTAAAAAATCATTTTTATTTTTCTTTTACAATAGGTCAAAAATAGGACTTTTAATCTTTGACTCAAAAACCTAGGAACACAAAATACATGCATATATAGAAAGAATTAATAAAAAATTGTTTTTCTTTTCTTTTGCTTTTTACATTAAAAAAAAAAATATATATATATATATATAATGGTACAAATTATGAAAACTGAAACTAGTTACATTCTTCACCACTCCCTCTAGCTAGGTAAGTATTCATAATTATACACCTGGTACAAGGATATTCTCAAATCGAAATATTCTCATAAGAGTCAGATTGACAAGCCATATATAAGCATCATCATTATAACCAACATTGTCTTTGAGACCTAACTAGATAGGCTCATCTTCATTCAAGAGCATTCTGTTGGGAGGCTATAAATATGATACCGCACTACCTATAGAAGGCACACACACACCATCTGGATGTTCACAAGGTATGTCCTTTTAGGACTATTCTTATCTTGGAATTTCAAACCTGAATCCTCAAATAATATCGGTCCTCTTTGACCACTCCTATCTTGGATACCTGTCCAATCCTCAAAGAGTGTCGATACCTTTCCTTTCTTGGATTGTCTATTCTCAAGGAAACCACATATGCTCATCCAATCCTCCACCATTCTCTCTCCAAGGCCTTCACTTATACTTATGGATATTAGTCCTGGTCAAGTGCATGACACATGAAGAAGAGAAGGTACATGTGATGTCCAACATCACTCCCTCTCAGCGAGAGAGGATATCCCTATACCCTTTCGATTGGGGAATAGATCCTTGCTCCTATTCAAGAAGACTCTTTTACTCCCTCTCAAATCTAGAGGAGATTCTTGACTTCTTTTTCTACTTAATAAGTCATAACCACAAGTTCTCTAGCTTGTTTCCATCAGAGTATCAACTATCAGTTCTTCATAGTTGCATGGCTCCCTCTTTCCTTCGCATCTCAATCTATCAAGCCTACTTCCTTCATGGGTATCATGAGCCATCTTCTTCCTTCAATCTTGTGACAGGGTTCAGGTCATCAATCTTGCACCACTTTCATCTTGTCATCATCAATGAAGGCTTTATATGGAGCCTTTTCAAACTTCAAGTTGATAATAGCTTCTTCATGAAATTGATCTCTTTATTGTTGTACAAACTTTACCTTCAAGTTATCTTCTCACCCTACTACCTTTTAATCCCAAGATGAACACATTTGGACTTCATAATTGTCAAATGTGTTGAGCTTGACTCAACATTCTTCATATATTTTGTAGGAATTTACAGGGTAAGTTCCGTAGATCAAGAACCAAAGGTCACCACTCACAAACAGAGTGTTATGAAACCAGCTCCAAAAATAGAAGAAAAGAGATATCAACGCCTTAGAAATAAGCCACTTTGAGGGGGCAACCTCCAATACATTACATGAATGAACAATTATTCGATGATACAAATGACAAAACCTCTTTTCTATATATAGGAGTCCATGGGGCCACAATGTAATCTTAGTGGGGCCACAGTGTAATCCTAGCTGACCTAACAATAATAATGTAAGGGAACAATAATAACAATATGGGGGTTAGAGGGGTACAACAATAAAAATAAGGGGGGCTACACTAAAATAATAAGGGACTACACTATTAATATAGAGACTTAACATATGCCCCTCTCCTTCAAACAAGTGTTGTCCTCAACGCTTGATTATTTCTTGATGCTTCTGTATAAAACTCTCATCCTCCCATGTGGAATATTCTACAGGAAAGTTCTTCCACTTGCTGAGATACTCTGAAATTGATCGTACTTGTAGAGTTCTTGTTTCTTTGACTGCTTCAGAACTTCTTTCGATGTGATGTTGATCTTCCTATTGTTTCATTAGATTCTGCACCAAAGCTAGGTTATCCTTTGAGAGTTGGATAACTTGTTGTTGATGCTCGATGTGATTTTCCACTAGTTTATCATCCATATTAGCTATTATTTGACACTTTAAACCATCCAACTTAGCCTCCATTTCTGCTTTTAAACCATCTATGTCATCTTCGGTTTCTCTTTGTAAGATCGAAATTTGTAACACTTGGTACCGTAATTTTGATATCTCATACTACAATTCTTCCTCTTCATGCGTCATAGTATAGCTTTTTGAGGGCTTAATGGGTATGGAATTATTTTTTGGAGGCATTATAGAACCAAATATTGATAAAAATTCTAAAATATGCCCTTGGAATCAATTCAACTTGATTCTTCAAACAAGACTTATGCAATTCGGAAAAAAAATACACACATTTTACTTGCTTTTGAGGAGCTCGATATTGAAATTGACTAATATATATACTTGCAGATCCTCAATATTTGAAATTTGGCCCTGTAGTAGTCCTCTGAAGCTTCTTTTAAATACCACGGGTCTGACTTGATTTGGATTCTTCAAGGCAACGTTATGTCCAATCTCCCACAATGACCTAATTATGAACTAATTCAGTAGAGCGAACTTGTAGGACTTGCCACGTGTCATTGTTTGCTCCTTTAGCTCTGAAATTTATAGACAATAAACTAAAGCCCGTGTATTTCCAGTCACTTTTTACAGCATTCCAATCTGATGCCCAGAGAGAGAGTTATGAATATTTTCCGACGATCCTCTTTGAGATGAAATTCGGGAGCCTGAAAAAGACCAAACTTCCACAGATCATATCTCTGAAAATATTGTGAACCAAGCTCTGAAATTTTGTGAAGATGTTCCTCGGGATGTCAACTTCACGATCTACAAATTTTAGCTTCTGAACCTTCGTAGAAAAAACGTTATAGCGAAAATTCTGCAATGACATTTTTAAGTGAAATTCAGAAGCCAGCAAAAAACCCTAACTTCCACAGAGCCTATCTCCAAAAAAATTTCGAACCAAGCTCTGAAATTTTGCAACAATGTTCCTTAGGATTTCGTCTTCGCACTCTAAAAAATTCAGCTTCTGAACCCTCATAAAAAAAAATTATAGCGAAAATTCCACGATGACCTGTTTGGAGCAGCGAAACCTTAGAATCCAAAGCTCTGATACCAAATGTTGTGAAACCAGCTCCGAAAATAGAAGAAAAAAGATATAAACACCTTCTAAATAAGCCACTTCGAGGGGGCAACCTCCAATACATCACATGAATGAACAATTCTTCAATGATACAAATGACAAAACCTCATTTCTATATATAGGAGTCCATGGGGCCACAATGTAATCCTAGCCGACCTAGCAATAATAATGTAAGGGCACAATAATAACAATATGGGGGTTACAAGGGTACAACAATAACAATAAGAGGGGCTACACTAACATAATAAGGGACTACACTATTAATATAGGGACTTAACACAGATCACAAATCAGTACACTAGTATAATCACGTGGTTAAAACCCTCAAAGAGGGAAACAGTGCACGGCCTGAGCCAATGCGGCCACTTCAGGCAATTTATTAATATAAAAAGAAAAGTTACATATGTTTCTCTCATAAACGATTACCGTAAAAATGACCCTCAATGCTCTTTAAATAGAGATCATGGACCAATCGGGTGTTAAGCCACGAATCAAGTGTCGTTAATACCGAGGTGAGAGATAATCGTCGGATCACTACAAATCGTGACCTTCGGATTATAAGTTACAAATTTACATGGTAAAGAAACACACTTTACCTAACTCTACACTAGATTAAGTTATTCTTAACTATTTCCTACGTGTCGGAATATCCTAACATCCCCCCTTAAGAACAACTTGGGACAGGATTGAAGGATTTACAAAGGTGACACAAAAGGACTATTTCCTATGTGTCGAAATATCTTAACATCCCCCCTTAAGAACAAATTGGGATAGGATTGAAGGATTTACAAAGATGACACAATAGGAGAAGGAAGGAGGCATTAGAGGTTATCCCCCCTTAATGACAACTTTCCTGAACTCCAAGCATGGATCGAAGTTTGGTAAAGTTTGCTTCTGTGAGAGCCTTTGTAAAGATATCGGCTACTTGATCATTGGTTGGACAGTACTACACTTCAAGAACATGATCATGAATGAGCTTTCTAATTAAGTGTATGTGGAGTTAAATGTGTTTCATACGCTAACTCTGAATTGGATCTTTACATAGCTGAATGGCACTCTGATTATCACACCAAAGTGTAGTTGGATGCTGCCGATGAAGACCAAATTCAGACAGGATCTGACGAAGCCACATGGCTTCCTCGCTGGCTTCAACTACACCACGATACTCTGCTTCTGCTGAAGAAATAGAGATAGCACTTTGTTTCTTACAAGACCAAGTAATAGGTCCTGAACCAAGAGTGAATACATATCCTGCAGTGGACTTTCGATCATCAGGGTCACTAGCCCAATCAGAATCAGTGAAACCAATCAACAATGGAGATGCTCCTGCACTGTAATGAATCCCGAATTGAACTATACCTCGAATATATCGAAGTATTCTTTTAGCTTCTTTCCAGTGACTTTCATGAGGTTGTTGCATAAACCGAGCGATAAGACCAATGACAAAGGAAAGGTCAGGACGGGTATGGGTTAGATACAGAAGTTTACCAACAAGTTGACGATATAAGGTAGCATCAACTTCAGGGGTAGTACAAGTGACTGAAAGCTTGACTCCAAACTGAAAGGGAGAAGGGGTTGGCTTACTCACTTTCCATGAAAGTGGTAGAAGACTTCCACAGCATACTTGGACTGAGAGAGGGTAATGCCTTCCTTGGATTGCAAGACTTGAAGACCAAGGAAATAATGCAAGTGTCCTAAGTCTGTCATTTCAAACTTCTTTTTGAGGCTAGACTTCACATGGTTTATATGGTTTGGATCACTAAGGATAAGATCATCAACATAAAGAACAAGGATGGTGAAGGACTTACCCACTTTCTTGGTGTAGACAGTGTTGTCAGAATGACACCTAGAAAAGTCATTATCTAATAGAAATCTATCCATTTTAGCATACCAAGCCTGAGGAGATTGTTTGAGACCATAGAGAGACTTCCTAAGGCGACAAACAAGGCTGGAGTCTTTTTGGATAAAGCCAAGGGGTTGTTCCATGTAGATTTATTCATGCAAATATCCATGTAAGAAGTCGGATTTAACATCCATCTGATGGACTTCCCATTTAAAGGAGGCAGCAAGGGAAAGAACAAGGTGGATAGAATTCATTTTGGCAACAGGGGAGAAGGTTTCAGTATAGTCAATGCCTTCAACTTGTGAAAACCCTTTAGTGACAAGACGAGCTTTATGTCTATCCACTTTTCCATCTAGTCCAAACTTTGTTTTGTAAACCCATCTGCATCTAACAAGTTTTCTTCCTTTTGGAAGAGGAACAAGATCCCAAGTATCATTCGCCAATAAGGAGCAATATTCTTCATTCATATCTTCACCCCAATCTAGATGACTGGAGGCTTCTTCAAAGGTTTATGGATCAAGATTTTCTGGAACTTGAGCCAATAAGGAAGAGGATCTTTCAAACTGAGAATGTGTATGTCGTCGATCGGCAGGGTCCCCTGCAAGAGAACCTGCTGCATCCCGAGTAGAGCGAACCCATCTTGGAAGAGGTGGAGTAAAAGGAACAATTTCAAGCGATGGAGGAGGATTGTCATCCTCGTTGTCATCATCTGAACTAGAAGGAATGCTATTAAAAATAGAAGAGAGAGAGAGAGAGGTTGCACATTTGCCGAATCAGGGTCACAGGCCAAAGGTGGCACACTCGCCGAACTAGGCTCACAAGCCAATATATTTTCATCAAATTTTACATCTCTTCTAATGATTATATTTTTGGATTTTGGTTGAAGAAGTCTATATGCTTTGACATCTTCAGAATTTCCAACAAAAATGCATTTTTCACTTTTAGGTTCTAAGGCTTTATGTTTCGCATCTGGAATATGGGCCCAAGCATCACTTCCAAAAACACGAAAGTGACTTACATCTAGTTTGATTGAGCTCCAAGCTTCTTCTGGAGTTATATTCTTTAAAACCTTAGTAGGAGTGTGATTGACTATGTAATTTGCACAGTTAATGGCTTCTGCCCAAAAATTGGGACCAAGTCCTTTAGATTGAAGCATACAATTAGCCATTTCTTTTAAGGTGCGATTCTTCCTTTCGGTGACACCATTTTGTTGTGGAGTATATGGAACAGTATGTTGCAATTGAATGCCATGCTCAGTGCAGAAGTTGATAAATTTGTTGTTAACATATTCTCCTCCATTGTCTGATCTTAACTTAAGAATTTGATGTCCAAATTGTTTCTCAACAAAGGCCTTAAAGGCCAAGAACATATTAAAAACTTCACTCTTGAGTTTTAAGAAGTATACCCGTGCGTCTGGAAAAATCACCAATGAAATTTAAGTACTTGCAACCAGAGAAAGAAACAACAGGAAGTGGACCACATAAATCACTGTGCACAAGCTGCAAAGGGGTTGAAGCGTGCCAAGAGGCACGTTTGTCAAAACTATCCCGATGATGTTTTCCGAGTACACATCCGAAGCAAACACCATCTTGGCAAGATACCATAGGAAGACCCGTCACCATATTTTCCTTACATAGAGTTTGAAGAGAGCGATAGTTTAAGTGACCAAATCGCTCATGCCAAAGTTTGTTCACTTCATCATTATGAGCAACAAAAACGGAGGGAAGACATGATGATCCAAAGTTGTCAAACTTATAAAACCTTGTGAAATCATCAGCAATTCCAGTGGCTAAAATATGTTTAGGATCTTTGAGGTCCTATAAACAGAGAGAAGGTTGAATGACAAGGTAGGAACACATAGTACATCATTAACTAACCATTATCGAGATGAATAGTTCCAGATCCTACAACACTAAGAGATCTATCATCACCAACATAAATATGTTTGGTTTTACAATCATTTAAAGAAGAAAACATGGCTTTATTTTTGGCTATGTGATAAGAAGCTCCAGAATCAATGAGCCACTCATGAGAATGAGAAGAGGAAAATACATTTAATGCATAACCAGATCTTGATGCTTGACAACCACAAGCAGAAAGGGTCATTCCTGAAGATGAAGGTGAAGAGTGCTCCAAATTGATGTTGTGTTTCTTCATTGCTGCTTCTAAGGCTTCCATCTTCTTAAAACATTTGGACTCTATATGGCCATCAAGATTGCAAAAGTTGCAATGTCTATCTGTCTTCTTTCCTTTGTTTTTATATGCCTTATCATTTTGGTGAGTTGTTTTTTCAGTTTGCGGCTGAAATTGCTTAGGACCCTTGTTTGGTTTCGGACCATACTTTTTAGGATACCGCTTCTTGGGATTCTTTTGATATGATTGTTGTTGGGCTGCTAAAGCTTTCTTAGAAGTATTTCCAAAAGTGATAAGACCAAGGTGTAAGAGTTTTTCTTGTTCTCTTATCAAAAAATCACAAAATGAATCAAAAGAGGGATTCTTGTAGGTGGTTCCTGAAGAAATGATGGCTTCTCTAGTGGAATGGAAAGCGGAAACAAATACAGAGTAAGTAGGGCCAAGCTTAGCAAGAATGCAATAGATGAGGCTACTATCTTCCTTCTTCACCTTACAACCTTCTAAAAGAAGTCTAAGGGTCTTGAATTTGGACAAAAAGTCTTCAATAGAGAAGAAATTATTAGGGTCCAAGGTAAGCAACTCATTTTCAAGCTGGTGAGCCCTGATTTGATTTTGAATGCCAAAGACAATATTTAACTTATCCAGGGCTTCATGAGAGGTGTCAATGTCAAGTATATGAAATCAAAGATCTTGAGCAATGGACATTCCTATCAACCCTCGTGCTTGATCTTGTTTATTTTCCCATTTAGCGACTTTATCATCATCAGAAGGTTTAGTTTCTACCCCTATGGCTATTCTGTAAAGCCCTTTACTTCTAAATATATCTACCATGTGAGGTAGCCATTGGAAATAATTTGTGTTGTTAAGAATAATCGGGCATGCACTTTCCATCTTTCTTTTTTTTAAATTGAAGCTGAGAAAAGCTTAAACTAACTGCTCCAATGGAAAGATCTCGAAAAAGTAGGCCATTTAAAAAAAAATGGCTCGAAAAACAGCTTCCAGATGAAGAAGTTATGCCTTTTTGAAAAACGAGTTGAAGATGCCGAATAGTTACGGGAACGAGATGAAGTGCGACTTTTAAAAAAAAAAAAAATTGCCCCTTTTAACAAAAAAATTTTACAAAAGAAGCTTGAGAAAGAGATTTGAACCCAAGACCTCTATTCTCATAAACTAACCCCTCACCAAGTGAGATAGTAAAAAGATTCTATTATTGTTTGGAAAGAGGAAGGGAATTTTTTTTCCCCTCTTCGGTGTGCGTGCCTTTTCCTGCACACAAAAAACGAGCAAAAAAAAACAAAATGCAATCCTTACAACAGAATGTTAGATTTTTGTTAGCCTTAACGACAACTATCAAATTTTTCACTATTTCTAATTTCCCGATATCGCACAAAGACGCGGGGAAAAAGCATACATAGCAAAAAAAAATCCCTTTTCATGTTCCTGATTTGTCGAGATCGCACATAGCGCAGAGCAAAGAGAATAAACGAAGAAGAGGGTATAGATCCGGAAAATAAACAAAACCTAAAAACCGAACAAAAAAAAAAAAGAGGGAACCGAAATAAGCAAAACTATTAACAAATATAACTGCAAAATAAATGTTTTATACCTCCAGATTTAAACTGTTATAACTTGGGCAGGTGGAAACTTTTTCGTATGAAACGAAAGGTGTTCCTCACTGTAACAGACGCTCTGGACACAATAGAGCAGTTCTCCAAGCCCAAAAATGGTCACAAATAGTATATCTAATAAACGACAGTCGCATGTAGTCAAACCAGCTTCGGATTTTAATCAACAACGGATGCGGCCCTCAAAATAGCTCTGATGCCATGTAGAAATTTACAGGGTAAGTTCCATAGATCAAGAACCAAAGGTCACCACTCACAAATAGATCACAAATCAGTACACCAGTATAATCACGTGGTTAAAACCCTTAAAGAGGGAAACAGCCCACGGCCTGAGCCAACGTGGCCACTTTATGCAATTTATTAATATAAAAAGAAAAGTTACATATGTTTCTTTCATAAACGGTTACCAGACAAATGACCCTCCATGCTCTTTAAATAGAGATCATGGGCCAATCAGGTGTTAAGCCACGAATCAAGTGTCGTTAATACCAAGATGAGAGATAATCGTCGGATCACTACAAATCGTGACCGACGGATTATAAGTTACAAATATACATGGTAAAAAAACACACTTTACCTAACTCTACACTAGTCTAAGTTATTCTTAACTATTTCCTATGTCTCGGAATATCCTAACATATTTCTGCAATATCCTTCTAGGTAGCAAAACAACATGTTAACCAAATAACCAACAACAATTATTAATATTAGACTTACCTCATCATGATGACCTTCTTATCAAATCATCAACATCCTTATGATCCATCTCCACACGAATCTTCCTTAATACGTCAAAGTGCCCAAGGATCGAGCTTGATTGCCAAGTTGTAATATTTGGAGTTGTCATTATTAACTCCCTTCCTTTCTTCTAGAGACTATACTTGATGTTGATCAATATTGTTATATTCATGCAATTTGTGAGAGAGTATTGATCTCTATTCATTCCAAAAATGTCCAACTTCTTTTGAGCATCATGCAACCACATGGAAGACTTACCAAGCACATTCATAACTAATTCTTCCTTCATGATTTCTATAGATATGAACCATGCTCTTGGGAAGAATATCTTCAAATATGCATACCTTTGCTTTCATGTAATCATCTAGTCATCCTGATATTGCTTCTTATACCTGTCAAAGATAAGTTTTTTTTTCCAAGAAAAGAAAGACTTTTATTATAACTTGACCATTAGCATTCTTTCATCCTTCAGATATACTATTTCCAACTAGATGGAATATATATACTAGTCATAATGCTACTTCAAGAATCTTCCATAATGATGATTCTTTCTAGGATCTTGATGATCCTTCTTTGCAGAATCACTGCCTTCAACATGATGTTATCAAATGCTAGGATGAATAACAATATGCAATGTGGTCTTGTTCTTCTCATTCTCTTTAAACTAGATGATCTTTCCCAAAGCAAACCAAACAAGTCGATTACAATCTTTCTATCTATCTAGTGCTTCTATCCATCTAGTACAAAATCAAGACTCTTCTAGAAAACGCAATGATGTGTGCTTACTATTTTGCTAGTATCAATTCCTTTAGGGTTCTTAAAGTTCCCACCTTTCATCATGCTCATCATTGTTTTAATTTGTTCCTTCATCCTTCTTATCTTACTTCCTTTATGTACCTACGATTTTCGTCAACAAGTACAACCAAGCACAAAATACAAATACAAGAGCATGATGTCAAATCTAGGGTTTCCATGGTGTCTTAGAGGGTGAATTCCTAAGGTTCTTAAAGCCCTATATTTCATGATCTAACCCTTATTAGGGTTTTTACTTTCAGTGAAAACATCAACCCTAGGGTTTGATGTCACACCCTAGGGTTTATCTGATTCAACTCTCGCTACAGTTTACCATGTACCCTAAGATTATCTGCAACCCCTATATGTCATGAGTTAGAGTTTCCTTTGAGGGAACTACAAGTTAAGGTTAGGGTTAGGGTTAGGGTTTTCTTTACTTATAGGGTTAATTCATTCAACTAGGGTTCAGTAACCCTAATTATAAATAATCTTCAAGACTATATATCTATAAACCATAACATTATCAAAACCCATCGTAAATGAATTGAGAAACCCTATCTACAAAAACCCTAAAGGCTTTTACAAACCCTTTCAAGTGCTTATGGACACATAACAAGGAAGAACATTGTGCATACCCTTGCGCTAGTTTCATACCTTCTTCTGAAGGGGGATCTGATCTTTCTTCACACCCTTGCGCTAGTTTCATACCTTCTTCTGAAGGGGGATCTGATCTTTCTTTATGTGTCATTTCTAGCTACGTCGATTAATGCAAGATTGCTTCAAACATTATCTTTCTTATAGTTCGGTTATATGATGGCTACTTATAATCGATACCCATGATTTATAAGGCAATTAATAGATATTTGTCATCATCAAATTTTTTGCCACACCAAGGATCAATGATCACAGTTCCGCTCTTCTCATTGATCATTGTCCATACAACATTTTCATTATTCAAACCCTTGACATATAGAGTAAATTTCACAAAATCATTGTTTTACCACAGGTGACAAAAGCGACATTGATGATTTTGTTCGCTTCGAGTCTCATAGTTTTGACTAAATGTAACAGATGAATAATCCATTGGAAAGATCATAGTGTACATCATGCTACAATTTTCACGTGTCATGAGAATCATAATATCACCACTGAACTAACTTCAACAACAAATCAATGTAGTCTCACAAATTACATTTATGTGAGCTTCATAACTACATATGAACTATATGAAAGAGTGAACGACAATTATATGAGAACGAGCCATTGTGATGCGCAATGGTCCACTGTAAAGGGAGTTGCTTATTAATATAATAACATCACTGTACAAATTTCCACGAGTCGAAGTGAATCACCAATGTGAATCCGTAGTATGGAAATAATTCACGAGTCATATGAGTTAATACCATGGAGCTTTTCAAGACTATTAGCCGTGTGAGCCATTGTTAGTGCTATAAAGCAACCACAGATGTTCATTCGTAATTTACCAAAGTTCATTTATAGAAAATCAATGTCTCCAAGTTTCATTATAGTGTGAATTACTTGATAACCCCTTCACCAGAGAACGAGTCAAACAAACGAGCCAAAATACAAGTCAATTGCCATGCCACTATAATGTTAGGGGAACCACAGTGCCAACAGAATACTATGTGAGTAATCTTCAAACCTCCTTCTATACATTTCCATTGCTCTGATACCATGTTCAAAATCGAGAGGATTTTATCTTATTAAAAAAAATTCGATACATGACGATTACTTGTGAGATTGTTAGCATTTTAATATTATGTTTTTCTTTCCATCATCGAGCAATTACCATAAACATGAAGATCACAGAATACAATGGAACACGAGATCCAAGCTAGGGTAAAACCCCTCTAAAGGGAAAACCCAGAAAATCTATTCTTATAGAATCAGATCAAATGAGAAATCCAAGTCCCATAGCCACATAAAATTCCTCCTTTAGATGCCAAGCCAAACACTTCCTTTCTTCCAACAAATTTACCAGCATAAAACCAACAACAAGAGATGTACCAAGGCAGATCTTCTTCCCGACTTCGGCCTTCTTGATCTCTTCCATCTTCTCTATGATATTTCAAACCAAAACCATCAAGAGTGTTTCCAAATGAGCTCCATCCACCACCTATTTATACACAATTCAAAGGGGTGCGAATAGACATGTCCATTGGGGCAAGTAGACTTGACATGCAGGTTGACTTCGCATCTAGAGGGGTTTCTGTCCCAAAATTTACAACTAAAAATTTATTTTTCTTTTTCTTTTACAATAGGTCCAAAATAGGACTTTGACTCTGACTCAAAAACCTAGAAACATGAAAAACACACTTATCTAGAAAGCAATAATAATATTTTTTCTTTTACTTTTCTTTTGCTTTTTACATATAAAAATACATAATGGTACAAATTATGAGGACCGAAATTAGTTACATTCTCCAACACAAGTGTTTCTTTAAGGTTTAGGAAATGGAATATTTCGATCATATTGTATTTCAAGAAGACATCAAATTCTTAAAACCTTGAAAAGGATTCAAAATATTATGATTGATGACCTATTGTTGCAAGTTTGTTATGAATTATAATCAAATAGTAATGCCTTTAACAACATTCTTGAGAAAGGATACATTCTCTTCGACTTAAAAAAAACAACCAAAGCTTTTGAACTTAAAGAGGTAGTGTACAACTCATGTCATGGTCATGCTTAACTTAATGAAAACCTTTATTGTGGAGTGTCACATTTCAAAGTGTGGCATTGGTCCATTGCCTTTGAAAGAAACAATTTTAAAATAAAGAATTTAGTCAAATCCATTAATTAAAAAAAATCACCACTATATGTAGTGAATAAATTCCACCCTTCCTTGATAGGTAAAAACAAGGCATGATAGCAGACTATATGTAGTGAATAAATTCCACCCTTGCCTGATAGGTAAAAACAGGGCATGATAGTTTGGAGTACTTGGAACAACAATTAACAAAAATGGATTACAAAGCTACTAGGTTATGACTTTGACGTTATCTACAAAGATAAATGTGGTAAGCCTATGCATTTTCAAGGAAAGATGAAAACAAAAAGGACTTTATGTTTTTTTCCATTCCACAATATGACTAGATGTAAGAAGCAAATATATAATGGAAGCACAATTAAAAGCATGCCAAATCATTCAACTACAAGAGAACCCGAGTGCATTAAATACATTTGCGTGGAAGAATGATTTATTATGGCATCAAGATCACCTAGATTTATATAGGAATTTTTAACTTAAACAGAAGGTTTCCTTTTGAAAATGCAAACATCTCTAATAGAACATAGTCCCTAAAAACTTTCTATAAGGCCAAGATGAGTTTTTAAACTGATGTTCAAAAGCTTGTGGTTGAATGTTTTGTTTGCCAACCCAATAAAAGAGAGACAATTAAGACACTCATTTTTCTACAACCATTCGTTGTACCAAGTCAATGTTGGAAAGATGTCTTAATGAATTTTATTATAAGCCTATGACAATCTGAACGAAAAGAAAAAAAAAAGCATCATCATGGTAGTGGTGGCTCAACTCAAGTATGCCGATTCTAATGCCCTTTTTCATCATTTCAAGGAAATACTTTAACCGCAACATCCATGGAAATAATTTAAAAATTACAAAGAATCCCTGGGATTATTACAAGTGATAGAGAAACACTTTTCATTGCTAATTTGTGTACTGAATTGCTTTTATGTTTGGGTGTTTGATTGACTCAGCTCCTATTATCATCCTATATCCAATGGGAAAATTGAGATCTAGTAAATGTCTAAAAACAAGTGATAGAGAAACACTTTTCATTGCTAATTTGTGTACTGAATTGCTTTTATGTTTGGGTGTTTGATTGACTCAGCTCCTATTATCATCCTATATCCAATGGGAAAATTGAGATCTAGTAAATGTCT
Organism: Pinus albicaulis; assembly: GCA_034641835.2. Classification (NCBI taxonomy): domain Eukaryota; kingdom Viridiplantae; phylum Streptophyta; class Pinopsida; order Pinales; family Pinaceae; genus Pinus; species Pinus albicaulis. The sequence continues at coordinate 877,137,001 of CM076577.1, forward strand.
AAAACGATATCTTCATTGCTTTGCATCTAATAAACAAACAATGAGTCAACTAGTCGTCTTCCTTAACCAACAATAATCAAACATATTCCCGTGAATAGAAATCTATTATCATCATCCATCTATCACACCAATCTTCAAAAGAAAGTGAAGGTTCAAACAAGGACAACTACATAGAGCACCAATGTAAAGTCCCCAAACTGTTGATGGACAACTTGACTATAACACAAAACAAGATGGAAAGAAATCAACATCACAACAAAATTGAATTCAAGTGGGGGAATGGGCATTTATAAAGCTACAACCATATAAACAAATGTGCTACAAATAACAAAAAGAAAATAAATTAGTGTCCAGGAGTCCAGAAAATATCTATTAACTAAACTTACTTACATTACTAGAGTCCAGACAAATACTGCTACGCTGAAGATCATACCTAGAGAGAGCTCATTACTCTTGGCAAAAACCTCTTTCAATATTAGAGGCACATAACAAGTTTAAGAAAAAGGAACATACACCTTAGAGAGATGTTCTGCACCGCAACTTTAAATACACAAAACAAAGATATTATTTTCGCACAATTTAACGTATAACTTCCAAATCTTTGGCATTGAGACGTGTATATGACAAGGGGGCTAAGAAGATAAAGAGACAATCCTAATACTAGAAAATGTCCTATGAGTATTTCCCAGTCCCCGCAAAGGTTGCCTACCAAGGGTAGGCACAAAATTTGAGTGCAAGAAATATTTTATCCTCCGCACAAATCATTATTCACTTACTACATAGAACGCATACATAAATAAAGAATAATAAATGAATGTAATTGCCCAAAATGAATAATTTAGCATAGGAATTCAACACTCGAACTTGTCTAAATGCCGGTGCAAGCCTTTTTCTGTAATACTATTTTGCAAAAATGATTCAAACATCTTGAGGCCTAGACTTCTGCCCAGATAATTAGTCAGCCCCTGATCTGCCATCTTCCTGTAAATCACAAAACCACAATGAAATTTTAACACAGAAAAATAGAGTTCCCAATCATAGGCTAAAACTCCACTCTCAAAGTCGATTTTGAAAAGTACAAGTCTCATGGGGTTTTCTAGCTTCATACAGATATATATGTACACAAAGAAAGTTAATTTGTGGACAAACTCAACCTTTCCCTGCATTGAAATTCTTCCCTAAAGCTTGAAGGAATTATGCCAGAAGATAATAGTTCCGCCTGACTGATGGGAACTTTGACCTTGGAACATTTCCCTCTAAGAGATTTTGGCTCATTTTAAGACAACACAACCAAGATCATTGAAATTTTGACAAAAAAAAGTAGATCAACATGGAACTTTACCTCACTGGAAAACACACAAACTCCCCAGAAAGGTTGAGTTTGTTCACTTATTAACTCACTCCTTGGTACATTCTTTAAGAATATAAGATAGCTATATGAACATGCTGCAAAAATGAGGGTCTCAGATTCATATTTTGACCATGTAGATCTAATTTTAAACCATACCTCCAGTTTCATCTTAGCTTCGGAATCAAATGTTTTGCAGAGGATTTCGTAACTCTTCTCTGCTCCGATCTACATGCCAAAACAAAATTGATATATGAGTATTTTATTCTAAAAGGAATTTTTGCATGCAAAGAAAATGAATACTTGAGTTTCTTGAATAAATCTTAAACGAAAAGGATATAAATAAAGAGAAGCATTACTTCCAAAAAACACATAAAACAAAGCAGCAAAACAAAAATTAAAAATTAAGAGTGAAAAAACCAAATAAAACAAAATAAAAGAATCAAGCATTGTGAGGAGATTGCTAATGCTAGGCTTCACCCTTTTGAAATGAATTTTATGTGGTAATTTAGTGTCTAAACAAATATCTTATACTCATCCAATGAATTATGATATGGGTCAAGCCAAGTACACAGGCAACTACAACTGACCCTGAAATAAGTTAAACTAAAGACCATCAAAGTACCCACTGCAATTTTACAGACATAATTTATTTCGTTAACAGACACAATTAAAAAGTACAACCTCTATACCATGTTCGAACTTTATTGCATACAGAGATAAGAGAGTATGCAAAACGGAATATTGCCTGTCAGATAATGGTTATCAAGCATACTCACCAGTGGATCTACTCGTGATGGTGATATGCTGGAAATTACGTATCTACAACGCACAAGAACCCAAGAATAGTTAGAATATATCTTTTCTTTTTACAACTGAATGTACAAATATATTAATAGCAGGAAAAGTTTTAGGGGCTAAATTTGGCAGATGGTCTAATTTTCCATGTTTTCTCCAAAAAATAAATTCCCCCAAGTTTTTTTTTCTAAAAATAATTTGCCCAAATTTTATAGGATAAATTTATTTTTATCTTAAAAATTGCAAAAATTTTATAGATATTATATAGAATCATTAGGAATACGAATATTTTTATTAAAATTAAAGAAATTAAGAAAAAAACAAATAAAAAACAAGAACAAACAAAAAAAAATCCTAAACATTTTACATTCTGCATATTAGGAACTAGTATGATTCACCAAGGTTTCTATACTTTTAGATAAATTTCATCCTTAAAATTTCCTTGATTAACCGACACACACAATAAGTAGGGTGAAAATAAAATATCGTTTTATGCATTGAAATAAAGGTAAAACTAACAATTCCAAACAGTCACTACATAGCTTCTAGTTCAGCACTAAATTGTCTTTTAGTCAAAAATTGATAGTTTCTGCCTCTAACCTTAGTTTGCTAGTGTAGAAATTCATTGCAGATATATTTCTTTTCTGAACAGTAAGCATCACTGCCTTCATCTGGTTCTGCAAAATCAAAGCAAAAAGAAATGAATGAATCAAGCACAATAAAAGGACATAGCCATCCTGCATTGCAACTGAAGATCATATGCTAAGGTAAATTCTGTTCTCTGGATATGACCCAGACAACTCCATCGTGGTACCTAGTGAACCTTCCGTAATATAAAACAAACTATGTGGACACTGCTAATTTAAATTTTATTAGAAGCATTCTCAAGATCAGAATTTTATGGAGAAAACTACCTTGCGTGCAATAAGTTCAATTAGCTGCATCAAAAATTTGCCAAGCCCTCTTCCTTGTACACATTGCTGTAACTGAAGTTCATAAACATAGACTACAGGAATTTCTTCCTCAACAATGAATCGATAATGCACAAAAGCAACCACAGGGTCTCCATCACCTGTCCACCGACACTCATGCACCTCTTCCTTATTATTTATATTGCAAAGATGTTCATTGTCAGCACTTTGCATACTCCGCACAAAAATATACCGCGCTTCAGGAGCAATCATTTCTCTGCGTTTGATTCTCTCTTCTGCGGCCCATTCTGGTCCATATGCATTCTGCATATTCACCTAAAGGAAATGAAAAGGTGTAAGTCTAAACTTAAAGTACTATTTTAATAATATGTTAAGCCTTGGAAACCTAATATTGCATTTGAATATATGTGAAATAGCTTATTGCTCATTTTTACACAGAACATGTCATAGGGCAATTTTTCAAAGTGACTGGATTCATGCTAACAATCGATGAACCAACCTTCAAAAGCTCTTGGATGTAACGCTTTAGCGAGGAGGACAAATGTTCTCCTGATCCTGATTCCAGACGAACTAATAGGCCTGCATAGGCAAGTCTTCTAGTCAACCACTGCAGGTTTATCATTCGTCCAAATTACAACTGTAGTTTGTTATATTATTATTACTTCTTTCCACTAGACCAGAAAGAGTGAGAGAAGATTGTCCAACGGCAGGAAACAGAATGCTTGAATAAAAACTAAGATAATTTCCAAGTCTAGAACAGTAGAAAGTATATCGTTATTACCATTTCGGTCATATGTATGAAAAGCAGGGAAGTCAACTAGATGATCATCTTTCGTATAGGAAGATTTAATGGCCTCGTCAACAGCCTTTTTCTTCACTAATTCCTGACCAATCAAATCAAATATTAGCTTCACTATTATTGCTGTCACTAACACAAAACTATACTTGTTGCTGAACACTGAATATAATTGTAATAAGCATTAAAGATAACATTATACCAAAGCAAACATAAAAAGTATCAATATTCATTACATTTAAACCTATCAATTCATAGAAATTATAACATATGTTGCTAACAAAAAAAGATTAAACAAAAACACAAAACTGATTTGCAATCAGAAACGAGATGCAACAGGCTATCATGTCACATTAAATAAAGAAATCCAGAGAGAAGATAATAGAAAACTGAGCTCCATAAAGTAATTGAAGCCCTCGTTCCATGTGCCCAATCAAGTTTTCCAATCCATAATGGACCTTTCAGGAACATTATTTCCTAATATTATTAATTAGGCTATTTGGTCAAATAAGTAAGTAATGAATGACTAAAAGCTATTCTTACCAAAGATTAGCATATGCCATTTATTTATCAATATATATTTCACTGTAAGATAATCAATTCAACAATCAACATATTATTTGAACCCTTTTCTGTGTGCACTAAGTATATGGCAGATGCATTTGTCCACCATGAAAGGAAACCCGGCTTATACCCACAGCAAATCCCATAAGAGCTTTCAAACAGTGATTAAAGAAAACAATTCATGCACCAGCCTTCAACTTCTTAACATTGGTGCTAACTCATTAAATTCCCTAACCTTAAAATAATCATCTCAGACTTCACGAATCATACATATCTTCTGCAATTGCATCTGTTGGTCCTCAGCAGTCAATTTCATTATAGTCCCATTAATGTCCTTTTGCATCTCTGTTTCTCTGCACTCAATTATAGTTCCATGTGTCCCTTTATCTCCTTGCTCAATCATCTTCCATATTTTCAATCACCTTCCCATGTTTGCAGTTATTACCAAATATACAGTATATTCAATATTTTGATTCAATCTAGCTCGTTAGAGAGCTCTGTGCCTCCAACCTCTCCACTATTCTGAATCCTGATTATGGCACTTCCATTTTCATATTTTTGTTGTGAATGGAATGTTCATCTAAACTACAAACTTCCCTACCCATTCTCTGCCCATGTAACTCTCACCACAATCTACATACTTACCATGGCTTTCACCTTACATCATCTCTTACTGCTCCCTATTGCCATCATTATCTTCTACAATCACACATTTTGCATTTTATCCATTGCAAAAAACATTGCTTTATCCTTCAGGCTAGCATACCATCAAGTGATTTGCAACTTATTTTGCTGTTGGTCCAATTGCATTTTCAGCATGTGATGGGCAGACACCCCAACAAACACATCATGAAGTATGCAATATATGAGAAATCGAAAATAACATTTCTAAAGCCACACTCTTCATATTATTCTGGGAAAACTAGGGGATCGGCAAATCTGTCAGAACATATTTTTCAAGGCAAAAGACTAACAGTGCATTAAATGCCCTTCTAATCACACCCAACCTTCCCTGATATCAATGCAGATAGCAACCGACACAACCTTTAGATAACATGCATATTCTTCATATTAACACTGCAGCACAGTAGCTTTCTGCTCTAAGCTCCAGAACACCATCACACTGATCTTTGAGAAGATCTACAGAGAACAGCACAAAACCATCCCACTTCAACAGTGTATGAGTCACTTATGGATGTCACCAAATCAACAGAACAAAATGCACTCTAAACAGCTTGACAGTTTTACGCTAATAACAAACAAACAGATTTTACAAGAACATATTAACATTTCAAATAACAGAATAGCAAATCAAATATTGATTCACACAACAAATCTCTGTACAGTAGGATTGCAAAAATGATGACCCTCTGTTAATTAAGATACCATAAATAGTACAACAATGTACAGAGCTGAGAGAACACAATAGCCACAAATGGATCTCAAGTATGTTGTAGGACTCTTTAGCCACACAAGAAGATCACAGCTCCAATGGCTCACTTGATAATTCTAACATTTGATCTAATCATCTTGCTATCTAACCTTGGAGAATGAAGCATTAACATATTTATAGATTTAGAAATGAGGAAAGTTCAACAAATCTCCCATGTGCTTTCCATGAAACTGGTAGGTGCCCAACTAATCAGTGATAAAAAGACACTCAGTCAGTGATCGTCTTTGACCAATTAAGTCATTGCCCGATGGTCACATCCACATTAGCAAATCATGCAATGTCACCTCTGTGCCAAGTCAGTCCTGTGGCACAATCCTGCAACAGAACTTTCAGCCTGCCAGAACTGAACTGCTATAGATATGGCACTGTTACACTCCTGCCAATTCTACACCTGCAGTCTTTTGCTATGCACCTCTGCAAATATGAAATCAATGATGTATGATTTTCCATCACAATTTCCAATAATTCTCTTTTTATTCAAAACATCATCTACCATCGACAAAATGATCTCTGCCCTTCTTTAATATTCAGCCCCAATGCTATTAATACACACACATATCTTGTAATTGATGGATACGACCACTATTTTACAGACCATATCGACAGAAATACCTTGCAAAATTAACCAAATAATTGTGTTACCTTCCCAACTTGCACTTAATGATATAAGCCCTAATCCACAAGATGCAACCCAAGGCGACCTATAAGGGAAGTCACCATTCTCACGTAAACAACCTATCCGCTCGCTTTTGGTTGGCTCTTCTCCAACTCAAGAAGGGTATCTCTGGAATAAACATAACTTCACACATAATAAGCAAGAACCCTTTAAATTTCCATTAAGCCTCCAAAAAGATATTCAACAAAGCTCCAAGAGGAGAGACTCCTCGCCAAATCCATGAGAAACAATGAAAAGAGCAAAACCTTGTATAGGTTTAAGCTCCATCTTCATGTACAATATAATAATAATATCTAAGGTGAAAACCCTAGATCTAGCCTAGGAAAAAGTAAAAAAACAATATCCTCCAACAACTAACTTACAATGCATGAAATACGAAGTGGCGGTCAAGACACATGTACAACTCTTCAATAAAGACTCTCAATGAAGGTAGGATGTCTCCATCAAAAGGGAATGAGACCAAATCACAGCTCCAACATCTGGCCTCCAAGTGTAGTGCTCCCATAACAATATTCCTCAAAACATGAAATGAAACCCTTGATCTCAAGTTTGGATCCTCCAATGTGAACATATAGCCCTCCAATGTGAGACATCCTATCATTCGTACATAAAAATATGTGCGATGTGGCCTCAATAGCTAGTGTGTTCTCCACCATGGCCATGCATAAACAATAATCCCCACAAATAACCAAAGTGCTTGAGCAATCAAGGTGGGGTGCTCCACGAGACTTTTCTAATGGCAAATTTGAAAATGTCGTAACTCCATCAATATTTGTCAGAATATTTATTTAACCATAATTATAAAATGCCGTGACCATTATGCATCTAATGACGTTGATTTGGCAGAAATATGAGCACATTGTCAACAGATAACCACTCTTGAAGCTAATACACCCTCTAAATAGCTAGTTGTCTTCCTCATACGCATGTTGTTGAGCTAATACTCCCTTTCGCTTCAATCAATAGTTGGGTTGATATGCCCCTGCAATATTACTTATATAATATAGAAGAGGCAATCTCATAGGTAATACGACGTAAAGAGGATCAAAGAAATGGGGAAATGACAACTCATGTGCAATAACCTCAAAATGGATCAAAGAAATGGGGAAATGACAACACGTGCAATAAACATCTAAGTAGCATGCAATAGAACTCTAGATCTAGGGTTTGGAACCTCCTAGATCTCTTTTAATGTGAAACCAAGGTTACTTGGGAGCGGGAGCGGGAGCGGGATCGAGAGCGCCATTTTCAAAAGGTCCCGGTCCGCAGCGTTTCGGGGAGCGTTTTTTTTAAATATATATATTTTTTTATATTTTTTATATTTTGATGCATATATGTCAACAAAAGCATGTAGAATGATGAATTAGACATAAAAAACATAAAAACATAGATTGAATCATATAACATCAATCATCCAGAAGTTATAATCTTCATTAACCACGCCCACAGGTTGGAAACATACAACATATTGACTCTTGAGTCTCGCGAATCATCAATCTGAAGATTTCAAGCTTTCAAAATTCAATATATAACATTTATCATCATTGATATATGACATTTCTCATCATTGATTTCAAATTTCAATATATATCATAATTTATTTATCATCATTGATATATATCATAATTTATTTATCATCATTGATTCATTGATTTCAAAATTCAATATATAACATTTATCATCATTGATTCATTGATTTCAAATTTCAATATATAACATTTATCATCATTGATATATATCATTTATCATCATTGATTCATTGATTTCAAAATTCAATATATAACATTTATCATCATTGATATATAACATTTATCATCATTGATTCATTGCTCACCATATAACTTTCATGAAGCATCATATTCATAATGACTTCTAAACTTATAAATGCCAACTTCAAAGTTTCACCTTTCAAATTCAAACTTCAAACTTAAATTATCATTAAATATGAAAGAGTCAAGTTTCAACTGTTCAACAGTTAAACTACTAGAAAATAGAAAAGACTAGTAAACAACAAATCTATTTTATGATTTATCTATTGGCTGGCCCCTTGCCATGCCCACGAGAAATGTCTAATTTGTGAGAACCACGAGGCAATGGTGGTCTTCTAGTACTCTCAGGAGTACCATGTCCACAACCATGACTAGAAGGCGGAGGGCAACGTGAGGATGTAGGTGGAGGCTGAATCTGCAAAGGAACAATAGTTGGATATCGAGCACTGGCACTGGCACCCACACTGCTACTGGATGGTGGGACTGGCCCTGTGTGTGGTGCTGGCATGGTTGTTGATGCTTCATCATCATCCCTCAAAAGTTCTGCATCCAATTCTTCCATATGTAGAATGTCGTCCTCCAGATTATCATCCTCTGGGTTGTTGTCCCAGACTTTATATGATTGATCCTCATATGCCCGATCACAGTAATGACTCAACAACCTCAAGTTGTAATACACATAAACCAAGCTTTCAGCTCGGTTTTCATTCAGCCTGTTTCTTCTCACATTATGTATGAAGCTGTAGGTGCTCCAACACCTCTCTGCAGAAGAAGTATTCCCAACTTGTGAGAGAACTTTTTTTGCCAACTTTGGCAAAAGTCCCATGCCGCCATATGCTTCCCACCATGTGAGAGCATCAAATCTGTCTCTGTCTTCCATTGCATGGAAAGTACCAAAGTTACCAGTGCAACTGAAGTATCTGCCTAATTCAAGGCGCAATGCAGCACACTCCTCCCTCTCGGGGACCAACTTCTCTGATGCCTTCATATACCCCTCTTGTACCTCTGGATCTATGTGAGGTTTGATCCTAACCCCACCTCCAGGTGCAGTTTGGCCCAACCAAGATGGAGAGTAGTATTTTGGCATAAGGATATATGCCAAGGCATGTAGTGGAACATTGAGTTTATTCCACCGTGCACACACACAGTCGTGAATCATTGCATACAAGTTGGGATCATTATCCTTAACATCTTTTATTTGGCCCAACATGCTATCCATCTGCTCATAAATCTCCCCAAACACTGGTTTATCTGTATCTGAAAAACGAATCATGTGATAAATAGGCTTGGTGAAGTTCAAAATTTCCCTCACACGTGCCCAAAACAAAGGGTCAAGGGCGGTCTCCTCCACATGTTCAAAACCTTCCCTGTCAACTATTGTCGCTACCCTGTCCTTCAATACCTGCCAGTATGGGCTTGATACCATTGCAGGCAATGACTCTCTTACCTTCAAAAGGCGCCTAAAGGTGAGGTAATAGCTAGCAAATCTAGCCTTTTCTATCTTCAACAACTCCAATTTGGAGTGAGTACGAAAAAGCCCATGGGTATTGCTATGATTTGTAATAAATTTTATCATTTTTTTACCTCTCTTGTACAAATCACCAAGCCATTTGAATTGAGGTTGTTTGTTTTTAATGATAGCATGCATCAAAAGGTTCATTGTGTGAACCAAACACCCAGACCAAAATATGTTGGGGTATTTATCCTCAATAATTGCTCCTGCTACCTTACAGTTAGTAGCATTATCAGTGATGACTTAGATGACATTGTATGGCCCAGTATTTTCAATTATTTCAAGTAATGGTTCTGCAATGTTAATGTCGGTCTTGAATTTGTCTGAATAATCATATGTTGAAAGGAATATTGCACCACTAACCGACACAGCCAGAACACTTATCAATGGCTTTCCTTTTACATTGGTCCATCCATCAGATACAATGGACACCCCATGCTCATTCCAAGAATTTGTCATTCTAGCCAAAGAATTGTTTATTTTAGCTCTTTCATGATCAAGTCCCACAGTTCTGGCCTTGTCATACCCAGGGCTCTTGTATCCTTTGGGGGTATCATTAATGGCAGAAACCATTTCATGCCAATAAGGTGAGCGAAGAACATTGAATGGCACCCCACATGCATATAGAAACCGGAAAATTTTTGAATCCACATCATTCCTACACCCTTCGTCAAGGAAATCAGATATGGTTCTACGCCTTAAGGAGGTGTTTGGTCCAGGTGTGCCTCCATATCCACTGCCATGGGTGGAAGTTGATGGACTTCTTTGTCCGTGATGTGATGGACCTGATGGTGTATAAGAATCAATGAAACCCCTAGATCTTTTAGATCTTTGTAGGGCAGCTTCCTCTTCCTTTCTATATTTCTCTCTCTATGTTGCTGGCAAACTGACACAAATTTTTATTCCTAGATTTTTGTCTCCATCCCTTGGCATTTTCCCACAAAGGTGCCTTCTGGCACGGGTGTATGAACATATGTATTCTTTATTGCAATGGGGGCAAAAAAATTTAGTGGTTCCACCACCTTTCCCTCCTTCCTGCCTCTGAACATATTTCCACAAAGGTGTTTGACTTTGGTCTTGTCCAGTTGGGGTATCTATGGCCTCATGTTCTCCACTCTCCCCTTCCTCCTCGGCATAATCATCCTCCTCTTCAGGATTTTCATCAAATCCACTATAGCCCACTTCTTCATCCTCCTCTTCTCTAATGGGCCTCTTTCTTCTACTCTCCAACACCATTATTACAAAGAAAGGAACCAACATGAAGAAAATCTCTAGCAATGTAGCCATGATGTTTCAAGTTTCCAGTTTCTAGCCTGCAAAAAACATGAAGGAATGCCAAATGGGAATGGGAAATGCAACATAGGAAAAAAAACAATGCAATTTTTCACTTTTCAACACACTAGAATGCAACATTGAGAAAAAAAATTAAGTTTTCATTTTTGAACAATTTAAAAACAATTCCTAGAAAATAAAAAACTAGATTAGAAGACCTACCTCTTTCTTGCAATCCTCCTCTTGCAAACTTGCTCTCTCCTTGGCACTTCCGCTCTCCAACTCTCCAAATCGCTCTACTCCTCTTGCTCCTCTTGCTCTCTCACTCTCAACTAAAACAATAAAAACAAAATGAGGGGGGTGGGCTTTTTATTTACCCAACCCCCCTCCCTCATTTCCAAAAAAAAATCAAAAATTGACGCCAATTTTTTTTCTACGCGCCCGATAGCGTTTTTCATGTCAGGGAGCGTTTGGGAGCGAACGCTCCCCGACCGCTTCCCACATTAAAAAAAATGCTCCCGAAGCGTTTTTTTAATAGGGGAAATGCTCAGGGAGCGTTCGCTCACGAGCGCTCCCTGAAACGCTCCCGAAAAGACAAGGAGCGTTTTTTCAGGCTTGGAAGCACGCTCCCAAAAACGCTCCCCTTGGGAAGCATTTTCGAGAGCGCGCTTCCGAGCGCTCCCAAAAAGCTCTCGAACGGAGCGCGTTTTGGGAGCGAGATCAGGGGGGGAGAAGCTTCCCCACAACCTTGTGTGAAACATCCTCATCAACGACCTAGAAACGAGAGAATGAGCATATAAAACCCTCTAGTGGTGGATATGTGTCTCTCTAAGGTGAGATGTCCTCTCACTCATGAATAAATGCGCTCTAAATCTCCTCCAATGTGGATGCCTTCTCAAAATAGCATAGGTGGGAGTGTAAGCAACCTCCTCAAGGTGGGTGTCTCCTTAAAGTACAGCATGAGCCATGTCAACAATCCAAAGATGGTAAGTGTGAGATCTCCAAGTGAACGTTCCATTAATAAGGCATAGAAGAGTGTGCTATGTGGCCTCAAATGGTGGACAAGTTCCTCAAATCAAGTGTCAAGCAAGTGGATCCATGAAACAAGGCATCAAATCTATGAAGTACACATGTGAAATTCTATTAAAGCTCAACTAATTCCATGAAGAAAGGGGGTGTGCCCTCGTCAACTAATAAAATAAGACCATCCCTCAACATGTGTGCAAGATACTCCTCCAACATTTGGATACCTTCATCCATAAAGCAGAAGGTGTGAAAGGTGATAGATCCATACAAGCATGTGCTAGCTCATCATGAACGAGGAGCGACCTCACCATTCAAGCCACAAAGTGACGTTAAGTTTGTATATGCCTCCATGTATGTGCCATCAAAAGTGAAAAAGGTGAGTGCACCTCATGTAATGGTAGTCCATATCTCTTAGAATTAACTCATGCCAATAATCTCCAACCAATCAAGGGCATCCAAGGACAAAGTGTTCCAAATAAGTCAAAAGCATGCAAAACTAGTCATTGAAAGGGCTAGATCCTCTTGAGAAAGAGTGCAAGTGAAGAACACTCTCTTGAAACCATATGCCAATGAAGTTAGTATGCTATAATTAATGCAAAATAAGCCCATGAAAGCTAGCATCTTGTTGTATCAAGGCTTAAAACATGCCTAGACCATGTCAAACCAACCCAAATGAATGTGAAATCAAGTGATAACAAGGGGGCAATGCCAAGCTTGCTATGCCATTATGATTAAACCAACCAAATGAAGATGCCAATATAATGTTAGCTTAGCCCAAATGTAATGTGGTGTTCCATCAAGGGAGTCATACATCAATGTGTGTTATGAACCATCTAATGAGCACAGGACTCCACAACCAGTCTACTAACATGAAAGGACAACAATCACCAAGACAGCCAAAACATAAATGTCCTTCAAGTTCAACCTTCTCATGGAGATATGTCACTGATCTTTGCTCTTAGAGATATATCAATACAGAGGTTTGGCTCTTCATTGATTAGATCGTGGTTACCATTTAAAGACTTGATTCCAATTGTTGACAACTTCAAAAATAAGTGTTGATATTGCCTTGATGTTTCAGACGTGCTTCAAAATTTCCTTGTAATGAGCGATACCTATATAATTCAAAGGAATATCTTGGTCCAATACTTCATATTTCAGTTGTATCCTGGAGGAGGTGACTTGTAGTTGTAACACAGTCAGAGGAGGTGACTTGTAAAACAGTGATATAATTCACATAAGAAGAAACCTTGTAAAGTAGTAGATCAATGTACCATCAGACTTGGATTCTCGAATTTCTAGACCTCCAATAGGCAAAGGATAATTCAAATTGTGTCTCAGATAAACTCGTCTTCATTTCAAATGATAATTGGATTGTTTGCTATGCCTAAAACTTTAAGAACAGAGACTTTTATGTCAATCCACAGTCAAACTTATATTGAACTTTGAATCCTTCTTGGAGCGCCAACAAACTATGATCTTCGATCTCCTTCACCAACCTTAGCTCTGAGACCATGTTGGAAAATAAAGAAGTTTGTAGATTAATAATGATTCTCCTTAATTTGATAATTACTTGTGAACTTTGTTGGCTTCTATCAAATTATTTTTGTTTTCTTTCATCAAGCAATTATCAAAATGTAAACATGAAGATCACAAGAGAAAATAAACACAAGATATAGCCTCCACGCTAAAGAAAAACCCCAAAATTTGGGGAAAACCCAAACAATCTCCTTCTTATAGAATCAAATAAAAATGAGACTTCCAAGACCCAAAGACCAAAGTCAAACCTCCTCCAAGCTCCAGGTTAGCCCTTTAGGATTCTCCTCCAAAAGAGTCAAGGTCCACCCAAGTCAACAAAGGTCAAAGTGCCTTCCTTCTGCAACTTCCAAGGTCTCGACTCTTTGAATTAGGTCTGCAACTTCGACCTATAGTTCCGGACTTGTAGCTACTACAAAAACCCTAAAAGTCTTGCACATGTGAACTGATTTAGTTCAAAGAACAAACTTCCCTTCTTAGTCTGGATTCTTCTCCTTTCTTCTTTCCTTTTTCTCTTCTTTTCTTCTGATTTAGGTGCAGATCGAACTTCAAATCAAACTTGATGTGTCCTCCAATGAATCGAATCATTTCTCTATATACACTTCACATGTGGTCGAATAGCCCATTACTAGGTCGACTTCAACTTGACAGGGTTGACTTGTGCTTGGAGGGTTACTTGACTTTATGGACTCGAAAATAAATTCTTTTGCATCATACAATATGCCCAAATGGGTCTTACACAATTGAAATTGACTCTCTTCACTCATGACAAACCCTAGAAGCATGAAGAACATGCGTAACCTAGTTAACCAATCAAAAGAAGCATTAAACCCATGCTTGAAAATAATAAATGTTTGTTCTTCTTTTGTTATATCTGAAATGCATGATGACATGAGTACAAAGACAATTATGAAGACCGAACCTAGTTACTTTTCCAACACCTTGATGTTAGTGCCATTTATTGCTGAACTCCTTTATCATGATCCTACTAAAAACATACCCATCATTTAAATAGAATCTTGACTTGACATGCTATGATTTTTCTATCTTATTTTAATGTTTAGAGGGTATATTAATGACGAATATTCCAATCTAGGCAAATATTTTGATGATATATAAGTATTTGTTGTAGCATGATTTTTTTTGGATGCTAGACGCCATCTAGCCCCTGTTTGTATCACAAAGATGGGATGCACTAGGTGCTATTTTGGTTATGTGCACCCTTACATGATATATAAATGAGAACTTTTGCTTATTTTATTACAAATGGTTTGGATTCATATGGATGCACATAAATATATATGTTTTTGTTTAAAATTTGATTTTTTTTTGTTTTTGGTTGACTAGCTTTTTGGTCCAATTTTTTTATTGGTTTTGGTCCGCATCTCACCAATTTTCGATTCGAGCGGTCTACCAGTTTGATGATAGGTCCAGTTCTTATAACAGTGTTTACAACAATATCTACCACCTAGTGAAAAGCCTCACTAGGAAACCTAGACAAAGTGCAACACACGAGAGTATCAACATTATCACCTTAGCAACTACTCCCCTCTTTAGTGAAGGACACAATCCAACAAAAAGGAGGTGTTACTCACCCATGTAAGTGACCCCTAAGAGAAGTTTTCTCTTGTTGTTTGAGCTTGCCAACCACTAGTCCTATCATGATCCATAGAAATTTATCCTTACATGCCTCTCATCCATTCTCAAATCAATGCTTTCTACATCCTTCTCATTTGATGAACGTGGGTCATCAAATATGAGGTACATAAACCATCTTTGTATTCAAGTGCTTTCAATTAATGTTTGAGGGCATTCTAATATGCATCTCAATTTGAATTTGATAATAGACTACTTTTGACTACACACTTGTTCCCTTGCTTCACCTTAGAGGTTATCACTTGCCCCTAGTTTAATGTGACCTTTCTTGAGGCCTTTTTTCACTATCTAGGAGGGGCACAAATAGGAGGCTTAATTGATGTTAAGTGTCCACAATAATCGATAGTTGACACCTTCCATCTTCCCTATGTATCTAGATTCCACATACAATCTTTGGGTTGACTGTTATCTGTCAGCAGTATTAGTTCCTTGTTTTCCTCATCCTTGACTAGGGGCCTGGAAACTCCACCCTAAGAGGTTGATGTAACAAAAAGAAAAGAAAAAGCATGAGCCATAATGGTAAAATGAAAAGGATTGACAAGGATAAATTAAAGTGTGTGGATAAAAGCCTAGCCTAAGCTCTACCCCCCTCGTTAACCCTCCCCCAATTCTCGACTAATGCATGAGTTATCTAAATGAAAGGAACTTTGAATATCTCAATCCCAATGAGAAATGAAATGCTTCATCTTTAATATTAGAATTTCCCAAACACGGCACCCGATACTCAGTTCCTAGCAATTATTAACTAAACGAATACGTAGCTAAGTTCCTAACCAAAAATATTTGGCAGAAGCAAAATTACTCGATCTTAATCACATACACAAATGGTTTTTTTCCCAATCAACAATTCTCCATTAATAAATTAATCACAGAATTTACTTGGGCTCCCATCCTAGAATAATGGCCCAACTGAGAAAATACAAATTACAAAACTGATCGCTAGGCTCTTTGCACTCTTTCGGACACAACACATGCTCACTGAGAAGCCTCTCTCAATATTGTGTCGATGTTGTCTCTTAGCCTCAACACTTAGGCTCAATTTATAACTTTTCTAAGCTAAAATTGACAAGAAAAATTAGCTCATCAAGTTAACTGAAGATAAGTGACTTAACATTAGTTAGCTATCTTATCTTTAGATTTCTTTACTTTAACTCAAGTACAAGTCATAAATTTAGCTTGCTTTACAAGCACATCTCATGCATGTGACATGCAACACATCTGCATGTCTGCAACTCAATTGCACACTTTGCATGTCATATGCAAGCTCCTAAACAAGGTCCTTCTAGTCAAGAAACAAGCCTAGAAGTACCTTCCGAGCTACAAAACTCAACACTCCCTCTTAGAGAGGGAAGTACTTTTAGAAGAACCTCCTCCACCTGGATATGTCTCCAACACCACCACATTATCCACTATTGTAGTTACTCCCTCTAAACTAGAAGACTTCCTTGCTACCTGCTTCGGAATCTAATCTGAAAATCTATTCCTTTCAACCATGCTCCTAAGATCTTGCTCCTGAGTGTCTAACAATATCATATCATACTCACTGAGGCTCCTGACAATACTTGAAGGATCACTCTTTCTAGCCACCTACTCTCTCAGCAACTAACACTAATCCAAGATCCCCTCGGATATACCCACAGGCTATCCCAACAACTTGTATCACTACTCCTGTTTGATGTCAAGCACTACAAATGCATCCAAGGTCGCTCCCTCTGAATATAGAAGCACTTGTCCATCCTAAAACAAAACTTTATATCCAGCATCCTCCAAGGTTGAAACTGAGAGCACTGGACCATCAATCTTGGAACAAACAAAATCCCTGTCACCTCCAGAAATCCTCCTAACTCTAGCTAGAATCTGACACATCCATCGCCCTTCATTGCATGCCTGGTGCTACCTCCACAACTTAAATGGCAGTCTGAATTTGTCTCTGAAATATTGTAGAACACTAACCTCATCCCGTCATGTGACGGAAGCTCTATTGTCCAGTAGCCATAACCCATTGTCCTCATACACAATAGTACTATTGTCTGAAGTACACATAACAATAGAAAATCCTTTCTCAAATTCCTTTGTAAAATCATCAATCTCGGTTGATGCTGATGTAACCACCTGATCCTTCTTCTTCTTCTTCTTCTATGGAAACTAGCTCGCATAGTGACTAGTCTTGTGACACACAGAGCACTTCACTTTTCTCATGTCCTTCACGGAAGCAAATCCCCCACTTCCTGATGTGAATGATGTATCTCATCATAAATGTACTTTGTATCTCAATTGAACAATGAATGAATATCTAATAGAAGAAGAATCTAGTTGGGTTTTCCCCCTTGTGGGGTTTTTCCCTAGTCTCTGACCTGAATCGTGTTGTCCCTATTTCTGCATGCTTTTCTTTTGTTGTTCTTTATTATACCGTTGCACTATTAATGTTATTGTTCTTTCTACATAATTGCTAATGATGACATGGTGTTGAGGGGTAAATGCAATAGGTAATGATGCAAAGTTTGTTAATGCAATTATCTAAAGCAAAGAACAATCAAACCCTAAAATTTAACATTTCTATCCATAATAAAGCCACAAGTTGATTTGCTACAGCTTTGTGACACATATGTGCCTATGTTAGAAAGCATATGAAGGTATAGACCATATATTGGAGGTTGTATTTTATATAGTATCATAAATGATATAATTATCAATAGATGGAACAAATACAATATACCCATTCCCATTATTTAACCTACTCCTTGAACCCAAAGTACTCTGATGAGGCTTACATGTCTCAATTTGGGGTTAAAAGGAATACCCCAAACAAAAACAAGGAGGTGGAAGATGGTTTTGAACAAATTACTAATATTTTCCTTGATTTGAATGAGTTATTGAAGCTTAAGAACCAATTTATTGTACTTATCATAGAAAGAGGTGCATTTGGAAATGTATATGCACTTGCTAATAGGAGCACCCTGAAGACTATTGCATGATGGTTATGTTACAATGCCCAAACCTCAAAATTGCAAATGCATACATTTAGAGTTCTTTTGCAGGTTTACAACTTACTTTCTCTTGAGCAATAGAGAGAACATGGAACACGTATGACTTGATCAATTCAATAAAGGGAAACAAACTTCAATTAGCAAAAGATAGAATATCTTGTGCATATTCACTCAGATCTTCACCTTCTCTCGAGTATCGTTCAAAGTGTTGAATTTCTGTAGCTACAATCGGCATTCATTCATTGTATTTGCCCACAAAATTGCAAATGAATAAAATATACTTTTGATTTCAAGTCAACTCCAAAACAGTGGTATCACAACTAGACCGAACCAATTTGAGGCACAAATCGGTTCGGACCGGTGATTTGAACCGTTTTTTGCCGGCTCGATACCAAACCGACCGGTTTTGTAATGGAACCAGCGAGTTCGGTACCGGTTCAATAAAGCCAAGTAGAATGCAGCAAATGGGGCCTGTTTTGCTTTTTTGTCTTTTAATTTTTGTCTTGCATGGGCACTAGCCCACAATAGGTGCCTATTATTCGAGCCTATGCCCCTAACTATTGCTGTGCAATTCGTGGTAATGTTAAATTCTCACCGTAAAAGTGACATTTTTCATCCTTTTACTTAGATTTTTAACATTACCATGAAATGACTCGGGATGTTTGAGAGTGGTTCCGACCTCATTGGATTTCATATAGAGAAAGTAGAATTTTAGATCTCACTCAAAATCCAACAGACTTTAAAAAAAATCAAGATTTCAAGATTGGGGGGATTGCAATGTTTCCATTGGATTTTGTCATGTATGAGGGTATCAAACTAGCATTTAATCAAGAGCACCCTCTATGTACCTTGATGTTAGTGGCATTGTTTGTTGAACTCCTCTATCATGATCCAACTAAAAATGTACCCATCACTCAAAAAAAATCTTGAATTGACATGCTAAGCATTTTTTATTATATTTTAATGCTTAGAGGGTGATATTGATGACAAAGATCCCAATATAGGCAAATATTTTGAAGATATTTAGGTATTTGTTGTGGCATGATTTTTTGTGGATGCTAGAGGCCATCTAGGTCTTGTTTTTTGATGTATTTTTGGTTCAAATATCGATTCCATTCGGTGTTATTTTGGTTATGTACACCCTTACATGCTCTATAAATGACAACGTTTACTTATTTGTGAATAAATGATTTGGATTCATATGGATGCACATGAATATATGTGGTTTTCTTTAAAATTTGAATATTTTATGTGTTTTTGGTTGACCAATTTTTTGGTCCAGTTTTTTTACCGGTTTCTGACTAGTTCTGACTGGTTCGAGGTGTCCACCGATTCGATGACTGCTCCAGTTCCGATAACATTGCTCCAAAATTGAAGAGGGAAAATAAAATTTTGAATTTCAAAATTTTACCTCCAAATAGGTCAAGTCGACCTTGCTAGAGACACTCTAATTCGACCCATTCATTCACTATATATTGGCATTCGCTCTCCTCCATTTGGTATCAATTCAGATCAACACAACAACTTCTATCTTTTCTTCACACGTGGGAGAAAGAGAGAAAGATATTAGAGGCAAGGGAGGTTGAGTTCCTCAAGACGAAATTTTTTGTGGCAGACTAGCCATTGAATAGCTTTGACTTCGCATTTCTAGGCAGGAGGCCAAATCTGAAGGCAACAGACCAAACTTCTCGGCAGCAGGTCGAGTTTCTGGGTATAAGGCCAAAATTTTGGGCCGCAACAAGAGGCCAAAATTTGGCCTATTTTTGGCAGGTTGACTACGGAAAAATTATGGTCAGTTTGTCTTTGACTTCGACTGGAATATCAGATTGTATCTCTTGTTGAATTGAATAATTTCTCTAAGAAAAGGTTGTCGGGTTTTTCCTTGGAAGAGGGCTTTCCCAGAGTAAAAATTTGTTGCGTCTTTGTGCATCATTGTTGTACTGTGATCTCTACTATCCTGTTGCATTTATGGTTGGAATTTCTGAAGTATAGTTGCTTAATGATAAACTGGAATGTGCTAAAGTGAAATAAATATCATTACAAATAATTATCAATTTCAGAAATCGTGCTAGTATTTATTGCACTTGAAAAATCAACATGGTATCAGAGCTTTGGTGAAGGAAAGGACATTGAGATCACAGTCGAAGACACATGCTCCTACAATCTAATCTTTAATCAGATCTTTGACCATGGGTTCATCTACCAAGGCAGAGAATAAATTAGAAGGTGCTACAAATTTTAGGGCTTGGAAGACAAGGATTGATCTCATTCTTGAAGAAAATGATGTTCCGGAGTATATGAAAGGCAAGGTTACTGAACCACGGGATAATGAAGGAAAAGCAAGGTACAAGAAATTTGAAATCACAGCTAAGAGGATTTTTGTTGATTCCATCAGAGATTACTTGATTCCATATGTTTAAGTGTTGGAAACTTCAAAGTAGATGTATGATGCCCTAGTAGGATTGTATAACACCAACAACATTAGTCAAAAAATGAGTTTGAGGAACCAACTTCGCGACGTTCAAATGACTAAATGTGATACGGTGGCTTCCTCCTTCATGAGGATCTCTCAGTTAAGAGATTACTTAAGGCTATTGGAGAAAACATTGAAGAAACAGAACTTGTGACTGCAGCTCTTAATGGACTACTTGATTCATGGGATGCATTTGCATCTAGCATTTGTGGTAGAACAAAAATTCCTAAGTTTGATAAGTTATGGACCTCATGTACTCGAGAAGGATCTAGAGTGGTATCAAAAAGGAAAGATTCAGAGACCTCAAGATGGTGAGTCCCAAGCATTTGCAGCCCATACGAAAATTGGTAAAAGAAATTTTAGAAAGCTTCGGAGAAGGAATTCACATAGAAGACCTGCACCTCAATAGAAGAAGGAAATGTCAAAGATTCAATGTTCCAGTTGCCACAAGTCTGGTCACTACAAAAGTCAGTGTTCTAAAGGGAAGAACAATAAGAAGAGGAAGGGCAAGCAGCAAGCTTCAGCAATAGACAATGATGATGATGAGCATCCACATCAAAAGAAATCCAAAAATGACACTACAAAAGCATTAGTAGTCGATGATAAGGACAAGGATATGTTTTACTAGGTTGATAAGAATGCAAATAGATTTCAGTGATTTCTGAGGGTAAGCAAGGAGCAAAAGCGAGTTGACAAATCCCTACAATCCTCAAAAGAGAAGTACTCTATATTTGTCTTCCTTGATTATTATTAATTTAATTTTTTTTAAGTCATCCTCTTGTCTTTGTTTCTTTCGTTGGGTTATAATCATTTCTTCCATGACCTCCTAGTGAGAGTTGCAAGTACATCATCAAGACTGCGAAGGCTCTAGCAGTAGATGGAAGCTTTGGGAAGAACGAAGCAAAGCTTGTGACAAGAGGGTTCTCTCGGAGTGATTTGCGTTCAAGAGGGAGAAATAGTATCGACATCTAGAACCATGCCTAATGACTGGAAAAGCTCCTAATTCGAAGGAAGTAGACAAGCCAACAAGTTTGAAGGATGTCATTTTGTCGAAATCTACGAAAATTCGGTAGTGATGCCAACATAGAACAATACAAAGCAAGGATTCTCCCAGGAAGAGGGAGAGGACTATGAGGAGGCATTTGCTCCAATTGTTAGGTACACTTCTATTAGAATGATTATTTTTGTTGCTTCTATAATGGGTTGGAAATTACATCAAGTGGATGTGGAGATCGCTTTCCTTAATGGAATAATTGAGGAAGAAGAAGTGTACATAGGGCTACCTCTGGGCTTTGAGGAACATGAGAAGGAATCTCATGTTTGTAGACTAAAGAAGGCTTTGTACAGACCTCGGGCATTGTACTCTCAGATGGATGGATATATGATGAGTCTTGGATGATCATGTTAGTATATGACTTGTTTTTTTACAGAAGTAGAAGGACCCATGTGACAGAGGGAGCACAATGGAAAGAGGATTTGATTCCATGTTAAAGGGAGCAGTCAAGCCCTGCTTCAATGTCAAAGGAAGTTGACCTCTAAGTTCAAGATGAATGATCTTGCTTGGATACATTACTTCTTGAAAGTAGAAGTGTGGCAGAAGTCGGGCGAGATCTTCCTTGGTCAAACGAAGCACATTATTACGATTCTTCAAAGATTTGGGATGATGGACAGCCAATCCATGGCCACTCCCATGGTAACTAAGTTGAAGAAGCTAAGTGTCAGAGGGAGCACCCAATCAAAATGACCATAAAGTAGTTGTGGCACAACATGTGTTGAGATATCAGCATGGTACAGTTGGACGTAAATTGAGAAGTACAGTTGCAGGGATATACATATTTAGATTGGGCAGAGCGTTGAAGATAGGAAGAGCACATCGGGATGATAATTTAGTTTGGAATATGCTTGGGTAGGAAGTAAACATCTATCGCACTCAGCACTACAGAGGCAGCATTATATATTGCAACTAGTTTGGTGAGTTGTGAAGCAAGTGTAAGCTACTCACAGGATTGTTTGATTTGGTGCAGAAGACGACCATGATGACAAGTCAAAGCACATTGAGTACCACTATATCTAGGATATGGTACAGAAGGGAGCAGTGAGGCTCCAATGCAATTTTCTACAAACATGCAAGATGTTGACATTCTCACAAAGCCTCTATCCCAAGGTGAAGTTTGTATACTTCAGGGACAAGCTTAGATTAGTTGAGAATGCATCCCTCAGTCAAAGGGAGTGTTGATGTTGTAGCGTCAAGGAGCAAACATTCTCCCTAGGTTAGGATATTGACAAGTCAAGGTATTGACCAGGAGCCATGTAATGTGGCTAGGGAAAATGGCCCAGAGAGCATCAAGGCCAAAGTGCTCACCAAGTGGGTTGAGTGAGTGCCTTTGGCATCAGGCAAGTGATTTGCCATTCAATAGCATGTGACGACATGTGGGAATGGTAAATGGGACCAGGGTTTCACCATGTGTCAAGGGGTGCGTGATTCCAAGTGAAGACTTGGTGGATTGGTGAAATAAGGACTAGTCTTGACCCAGAAGGCCAAAACGTATTTGGCCAACAGGACCCCAGAAGGCCTTTGGCTAGTGGGTGACTAGATCCATTTTCAAAGGGGATAGGTCCAATGGGTGACTAGATTCTTTTGCATGATGTTGATGAATCGGAGAGATCTTTCTAACGAGGTATCGTACTCGCCAAACAGAGATCATATGACCAAGTTACAACCCCGAGAAGTTGGTTGCCCAACTAACCCCAACAGGGCCCACAAACTCTTCGTGTTCCATCTCCTGTCGTTAGGGTTTTGGTTGTTTAGGGTTTCCCTTTGATGTTCAATAATAAAAAGGCCCTTCAACCTCATTGTAACATAGTTCAGAGGCATGTAACCGCCACATTTCTTCTCAGAGATAAGCTACCATCATACGAGCTAGTTATTTTCATTCCGTATGTAAGCATATTAAAGTTCTTTGATATTAATGAAATGATAATTTATTTTTGTTGCATCTCTGTGTTTATGTTTATTTTTGTATTTTGTCGCGTTCATGCATAAGTTTGGATCAGTAGTATCAGAGTGGTCTGCTCTTTCTTTGTTTTTCTTTACATGTCCCCAACGAGGTTTGGGTGTAAGGAGTTAGGGCTCGAACTGGTTGAACCTTTGCAAGACCAACCTCGCAAACCTCGATGGCCTCCCATGGCGAAAGAAAAGAAAGACGAGAGAGGAGGAAATCCTTTCAAAATATTGCTCGAAGAAGCCCTCAAGCGACAAAGGAACTTTGACATTCCCATATTTGAAGCCCAGATAGATGCGGACGTCGTAGATAGATGGTTCAATTTGTCGGAAGGATATTTTTCGATTCATGATTTTTCCAATCGGGAAAAGATTACTTTTGCACTCCTCAAAGTCGCCCACCATGTCAAGGATTGGTGGGAAACCTACTGTGAACAAAGAGATGAGAGAGAACCTTCATTGTTTTCATCGGCACCCACTTGGAATTCTTTTCGAGATGCCATCAAGGAAAAATATTACCATGTGGGGAGGTATGAGGACAAGTACATACAATGGACGACGTTGCAGCAGCAAAGGGATCAAGATGTGCATGAGATGACGAATCTTTTCCATACACTACGCACGAAGTTAGGTATCAAAGATTTGGAAAAACATCTGGTGCTCAAGTACCGCAGTTGCTTGCACAAATACATTCAGTAGGAAATGGAGTTCCTGAAGATCTCCTCGCTTGGTGCAATATACAGTTATGCTGCCAAGATTGAGCAGAAATTCAAGCAGAAGAAGCGAGACTTTGGATCTGCGAACCCAAAGCAGAGCAAAGGCACCCCTAAGCCACAGAGCAAAGGGAAAATCCAGGTCCCAACCCCCTAAGACAACTCCTTGAAGCCGCAAGCCAAGAATAACAGGAAGGCAAAGAAGGACACTGGCAAGTGGTGTGAGTTCCATAAATCTCCCACTCACAACACAAACGAATGTCGCGCAAAGCAGGGGCTTGTGGTCGAGCTGAAAGACTCAGAGACTAACGCATACTCTGATTTTGAGCCAGAACCTGACAAGGGAACCGACAAGGGAAAGCAGATCATTGATGCAAAACCAACTGCAACGGTAGCCACCACCAAGCTCCAAAAGGCGAAACCTGAGGATCCATAGGAGGGGGAGCGCCTCTTCCACTCACAGATGTGGGTAAAGGGTTCGTCGGTGTAGTTCATCGTTGACAGTGGGAGCCAGAAGACCCTGATCTCAGTCAAGGTCCTTAAGAGATTGAAGTTGTCGACAATGTCGCACCCACAGTCGTACACCATCGGGTGGCTCCACCAAGGGCGAGATCTCTGTGTCAGCCAACAGTGTCGCTTGCCTTATAGCATCAAGCACTTTGCAGATGAGGTATTGTGCGACATTGCACCTCTTGAAGTCTGTGATGTTTAATTAGGCCATCCATACCTATGGAAACGTCATGTTGTATATGAATCCAGACCTCATTCTGTTAATATTACTTTGGGTCAGAAGTTGTACAGGATACCAAAGGTAGCGTCACCTACCGTCTTTTCTTTTATGTCTGATAAACAATGCAGCGAGATCATTTCCCATACCAAGAAATTTGTATTCCTTATGATTCACCCTCAGATTAAGAGGAAGATTGTGGCCACCCACAACCACAGCCTCTAAACAAGGCTCCGCTGCACTGCAGCAGCAGATGGACAAGGTCATGGAGGGCTACAAGGATAACCTCACCTCGCCCACAGGGGTACCCCTACACTGTTAGGTCAAGCACTCCATCGATCTGACCCCGGACGCGCCGCTACTTAATGGACTGATCTACCGACGCTCTGTTCTGGAGAACGATGAAATAAAAAACAAATTCAAGAGCTATTGCAAAAAGGGCACATCAGGCCAAGCTCCTCACCCTATGGGAGCCTGATCGTGTTGGTACAGAAGAAGGACAGAACCTGGAGGCTTTGTATTGACAATCGAGCACTGAATAAGATCACTGTTCGGAATAGGTATCCAATCCCACGGATAGATGACCTTCCGGACCAGCTCAAGAGGGCCAAATATTTTAGCAAGATTGACTTGAAGTCTTGTTACCACCAGGTACCAATCGAACCCTCCAATGTGTGGAAGACTGCCTTCGAATCCAAGGAGGGCCTTTTCGAATGGCTTGTTATGCCTTTCAGGCTGACAAATGCCCCCGTAACCTTCATGAAGCTAATGGACGACATCTTGCGGCACTTCACCAACTCACTCGTAGTAGTATATTTAGACAACATCCTAATCATCAGTCAAAGTTGGGAAGAACACCTACACCTACACCATATTCGACGGATCGTCCAAACCCTACGACAACACAAGTTGTGTGCCAATTTGGAGAAATGCACTTTTGGCATGACCCAAGTTCAATATCTGGGGTACATCATTAATGAGCGGGATGTGCATGTCAAACCCAGCCATGATACAAGTTATTCGGGATTGGCTAGCCCCAACCACTCTAACAGAGCTCCGCAACTTTTTGGGTCTTACCAATTTCTACTGTAGGTTCGTGTTGGGTTTCTCTCATATCACTTGGCCTTTGAGTCAAGTCACCAAGGGCAAAGCGAAAGCAAAGTTCTTTTGGTCTGAATCCCAACAAGAGTGTTTGGCGAGTTGAAGCATCGCCTCTGCTCCATACCGATGGTCACATTACCAGACCTGCAACAACCATTTGAGATTGAGACAAATGCCTCTGACTATGCTATTGTTGCAATTTTTACTCAGCAAGGGCATCCAGTGGCATATCACAAGGAAGACACTTTCAAACATAGTCCGAAAGTATCCCACCTGTGACAAAGAGATGTATTCCATTGTGCAGGCCTGCCTACAGTGGAAGCATTACATTCTGGGGAAGGAAACGGTCATCCACACAGACCAGCAACCCCTGCAATTCATACAGACACAAGGAAAGTTGTAGAACGATCGCCATTAGAAATGGTCCACATACCTGCACCAGCTCCATTTGAATGTTAAGTACAAGAAGGGTAGCACCAATAATGTTGCAGGCTGCCTCAGCCGACCACCAGTCACGGCTCTAACCATTGTGCTCGACTCTTGTGGACACGAGACTTCGGAATGGCCACAGCTTTACAAGAGTGATCCAAAATTCGGCACCACATATCAGATGCTCCTGGAAGGTAAGCAAGTTCCAAACTTTCAGCTCCAAGATGCGCTATTATGCCACTTGGGACACCTTTGTGTTTCTTTAAGCAAGCGTGCCAAGATGATTTGGGAGGCGCACTACAGTCAATTTGTTGGACATTTTGGGGTAGAAAAGACAGTGGCAATGCTGCAAAAGTATTTTTATTGGCCAAAACTTCGACAGGATGTTGGGAAGTACATCAGATCCTGCACTACCTGCACCATTGTCAAACCTACAATCAAGAAGCAAGGCTTGTAGACTCCTTTGCCTACTCCTAGCCAACCCTGGGAATCCATCTCCATATATTACATGTTGGGTCTTCTTTCTATCAAGCATGGCAACGGCTGTGTTTTCGTGATAGTCGACAGATTCTCCAAGATGGCCATTATGGCGGCCGGCAATAAGAGTATCACCGCAGAAGCCACTGCCAAACTCTTCTTGGGTACACTTTGGGATCCCACATTCCATTATCTCAGATCAGGACAGCAAGTTCCTAAGTGCATTTTGGTCGAGCCTCTGGTCGTTGTTAGATACCAAACTCACGAAGTCCACAACCTTCCACCCGCAAACTAATGGCCAAACAGAGGTCGTCAACAGGATGATTGTGCACATCCTGCGCATGTACAACTCGAAGCATCCACGCACATGGGACGAAAGCCTCCCCTATGTCCAGCACAGTTACAACAGAGCTCTCCACAGCTCAACTGGCCACAGCCCCTTTCAGGTGGGACTGGGATTCCAGCCACTCCACGTACATGGGACGAAAGCCTCCCCTATGTCCAACACAGTACAACAGAGCTCTCCACAGCTCAACTGACCACAACCCCTTTCAGCTGGGACTAGGATTCCAACCACTATGTCCAATTGATGTTGCCATACCACTTGCAGCTAGTCAGGTAGATTCGGCTCATGTCCAGCGCGAAGCCGACAAAGCTAACAACTTCATTGAACGCATTCAGCACATCCGCCAGCGGGTCCATGACATATTGGACAGAACAAATGCTAAGTACAAATAGCGCCATGACCAGCATTGGGTGCCACACAAGTTTCAGGTGGGCGGAAAAGTTTGGTTACATTGGCAGAAGTAGTGCCTCGTTGGGGCCTACCGCAAGCTTCGCTCGCTCCGATATGGTCCTTACACCATCACTAAGGCTATAGGGGACAATGCCTTTGAGCTCAGCATTCCTTAGCCTACACCCAGTATTCAATGTGGACCGGCTACAGCCATACTTTCCCCCATTGCTGGACACATCAGACATTGCTGAGCAGTTGACACCAACAAAGCTCAACTCGAGTTGCATCGAACAGGCCACAAATGATAGGATCATGGACACACAGACCAAGAACACTCTCCACCAGAGGATCCAGCTATATCAAGTTGTCAAAGCCAACCACCTCCTTCACCAAAGCAAGTGGCTCACTAGGGACCTAGTTCAACAGGAATTTTCTCACCTCATGGAGGCTCTGCACACAATAAGGACCATTGCTTCCTAATGGGGGAGGACTGATCCAGGAGGATATCGGTGGCCACCCACCTATTCCACCTAAACCTCCATTCGATTTCATCAATTTCCTTGTTTATAGCACAGTCTACTATTTTTGGCAATTTTCGGGTCCTGAACTTCCAGAGCTGTTTTGACCCCCTAATGTCAAAAAATCAATAGAGATGGCAGCTAAACGATTTTCCTTTTAATGACATTAACATGTGATATTTTCATTATTGGTATTTGATCTCTTAGTTATCTTCTCTTATCATCAAGAATAATGCCAAGAAAACAAATAAAAGAGAACACAAGATATAGGCACGCTGCCAAGGAAAAATACCCCTCGAGGGGAAAACCCAGTCACAAAATTCTTCCTTCATTAGATTCAAGACAAGACGACCATGACCCTTACAAACTAGTCTAGACTCCCTCCATCAATTCATCCTTATTCTTCCTTTAACTGTGTCTGCAAACCAAGATTTACGTCGCTGTGTGAGCATCAAATTCTTGTCACGCCAAGACTTCATCACTGTGAGACCTTATCACTGTAAGGTCACCGAATTGTGATAAACTGAGCAATCCACATTTCCTTAACTGTGATAGCACCGAGGATATGTCTCACTGAGATCCGAACTTTGTTAAAATTTGGGTACCAGGGGCCAAGTGGTTCCCTAAGGCTTTGATCTTTGGCCTAGGGAAAAGAGTCCAAATGTATTTATCTTTTTCTCCTAAAGTGACTTTATAAGTGATAAAGTCAAATCTAATTTAAAAGTGACTTTATAAGTGATAAAGTTACAAAGTCTAATTTTAAAGTGACTTTATTAAAGTCAATGTGAAATTAGAAAGTGAAAGTGACTATGGAAATAAAAGGCTAAGTGGGTCTTTATTTAAGTGGGGTGAATTAAAAAATAGAAAGTGAGAATTAAATGCACATTTAATCTCAGCCCTAGATCTAAAGCTATCTCAGCCATTGGATTTAGGGATTCCCCAAAAGTCATTTAGGGTTAGGTTAAAGGAGGAAAAGTGTTGGAAATATTGTCATTGATGGCAAAGGAGAAGATAGGGGTAGCACCTAAACTATCCATAAGGCAAAAGAGACAGAGAGGTAGCAGAGGCAACAGATGAAACAGAGAAATTGAAGCAGAAGCAGCAGAGGAATTAGAGACAGAGCAGTGAAGTTGAAAGGGCCTAAAGGAGTTTAATACAGAGGTTTATTTATGAATTAGGGGTTTAATACAGTTTGCATATGAATTATTGAGCAATTATTCATTAATTGAGTTTGTATGGCATAGACTTTGATTGAAGTCTAAAAGCACCTGAAACATCAGTCAAGGAGCAGAATAGTGTGAAAAGGGCCATTTGATTTGAAAACCTGGCCAGAGCTGACAGGGCTTCTATGATTGATCTCATTTGTATATATTGAGGATGAATTGTTCCTAATTTGTGTGTGAATTACATATGTGTTCTTGATTGAATTCTGTATAAAGAATATTCAAGTCTCTGTAGACAAGTTGTGAAACTCTGTGTTAATGGACTGAATGAAGAGGCTTTGCACTCTGGTTAATGAATTAGTAGACTTGTTGCATCTGTGTGTCAGTGGGAATTTCCCCGAAGGACCCATTCTTTTCGACTCTGGGATTTTTGTGTATAAATCTGAAGAACTCAGCTTCTGTGTGAGTATCTCTTTATTAACCTCTGAATGCATTTGACCCCAAGTTCTCGATATGTGAATTGAATGTATAATCTCTACGTAGAAATTTTGAGGAAGGTCGATGGGTTTGGCTCTGTTGGATGAGCGAAGTTACAGTTAATTTCTGTGTATTCAATTACAATAAAATCCGGCATAAAAGGTTGAAACTAAATCGAGTCTAGCCCCTGGTCGAGAGCGACAGAATCAACCTAGATTGCCGAGTTATAGAGAAGGAACGGTGCCTCACCTCCGAACTCTATTTCAATTTGCATAGGGCGCAGAGAATGCAATTCTGTGCAAGGGTTGGAAGACATCCCTGAGCGATGGCTCTTGTTGAAACCGGCATCAAAGATTATATTGATCTTGTAAACTTTCCCCAAGAAAATCGAGGAGCCCGATTACCTTTGTCCGAGGTCAACTCCGCTTGAAGAGCGATTCTGTGATGTATGGGATGTGGACCTCCGCAAGGAAAGCCTGTGTTGAATGCAGTTAAAACCACGGTGGAAATTGAGCGGTTTTGGAAATGGATACTAGCTGTATCGCGCGACAATTTGGCCAAGAAGTGGTATTGATAAAAAGAACGCGATCCAATGAGTTTTGGACACATCAGGTTCACAAAACTGCTCATATCGCGTAACTCTTACGCGTTAATGTTCTGGTAACAAAATCGCGCGATATCCCTCTGATCTGAGCTGTGTGGAAACGAACGGTTTTCGCCTTAGAAACTGCACGAAGGATAGTCAATGTATGGGCCCAGAGTGTTGTGCGGCGGTATTCTCCCAGCGTTGAGGTATGTGGGCCAATGGTGTTTTAAATATTAATTATAACCACAACTTACAAATATTACAATTTCCAATGTTGTATAAAGCTTCAGATTTGGGTATCGATACCAAGGGTGTTGAATTGGTTAGAATGTGTATTATGCTTTGAAGGCCTTGATATTTAATCAACGTTGGGTGTGTGGATTGAATCTCCATAAGTTGGGTTTATGTATGAACGAATATTCATATGAGGCAGCGTTTTAATTGATGCGTGAAGGTTTCTCATGGTATCATTGATTAATATCTAAGGCATAGTAATATGCTGTGGGCCCGAAGGCTTCATAAGTAAGTGCGATGGTCGAATGCTTATTACAAAGGTTTCATATTGTTAAATTAAGATCAGAACTATGTATGGTTAACAGTCATATGTGGTAAGCACTTTAATTGAAGTCGTCAATGTTTCATATGGCAATGGCATTAAGTCAATCAAATGTGATCCTTGGAACTAAATTGGTCACGTGATTTCGTGCCATAATAGGCATTGGGGGTTTAATCTTAAAGTCTGGGAAATAGAATAAACCTTTGGGTGTTGATCAAGCCCCTTAGTAAGACTTTAGAAAAGGCTTTTGTTTATGAAAGAAACCTCAGGTGTTGGGCTTTTATAAAGTATTAAAGGAATATGGGGTTTTAACCATAAGTTAAAAAAGGTAATGCCTCATATATGAAGTAAGAGGAGGGTTTATAACCATGGTGATAGAAAGGCCTCCGCATGATGTTGATTTTGTTCAGATTTAAAATTACGGTGAATAGACTGTGGGCCCGAAAGGGTGTTTTTCATGTTAAAAAGGTTTTAATATAACGCCGAGAGTTGGTTGAGTTATATTAAAAGATAGTTGTATATACAGCAGTTACACAACTGCAATGAACTGGATAAAATGCAGAAACGAAAAAGACAGAGGGTGTTGCATAAAAGGAAGGAAAAAATACAGTGAGTTGAGTGGTTGAATGGGTTGATTTGAAATCCATATTGTAACTGAATGTAAATGTTTTTAATTGATTTTACATTGTTTGTGATAAATTGGCAAGTCTCCGGAGGAAAACAAAAATCCCACTTGAGAAGATACATGGCAGATATGAATGCTGGTGCACAGCAGTGAAGATGGTACAGAACAGAGCTGATATCCAAGGTAAATCAGCAAGTGTTTCTCTTATGAAAAAGTGAGGGAGTTGGAGCTTCCTTGCAAGTTGTAGCTTGCAGAATTGAGGTTGGAGCCCCCTGTAGGTTGGTGCCTACAGAAAATCAATGGTGAGAGGGAGTTGGAGCTTGCCTTTGAATCACAACAATAATAAGATGTGGTTTTCTCCCTTTATGGGTTTCCATTTATATATGGTGTCTCTGTGCATGATGTTTATGTGTTGATATGGTTCATCTCATCTGCTTAATACTTGCTGCTCTCATATTAAGTCTGTTGTTACATTATATTAACACTTGTTGCTCACATTCTAAGATTACTCACATATTAAGTTGAACATGAAATGAAGGTGTAAATTAGTTTTTAATGAAAAGTTTTAAAAGTCCATGAATGTGTTAAACTGATTTACCCCCTCCCCCCCCCCTCTCAGTTTAACTAAGGGTTCAACAAAAAGAAGAGAAAAGGTCATTCAATCTTCCATGAGCAGGAGTAAGAGAGAGCAAGGAGAGTTTATGCGCAGTGAGAAGTTGGAGGAGAGCAGCAAGGACATGTTGGAAATACTGAGAGGGGGGTGAATCAATATTTCTTTTCAATTGTTATTTTTACCAGTGAGATCACTTATATTTAGAACACAAAATGAACAATAAGCATAAATGCTTTTATTAATTTCTTCTTTACAATAAATCAAGTACAATATATGTAGGGCTCCAACCCTAGATGAAGACACCGATCTTCAATCTCCCAAGCTCCAACCTGTATTTTCCAAACACCGACTCAGACTTCCAAGGCTCCAACCTTGTCAATTCTGAGGCACCAACCTCGAGGGCTCCAACCCTATATCTGGTACAAGATCCAACTTGGTCTCTTGAGGACTCCTATCCTCCAGGGCTCCAACCCTATCTTCCAAGGCACCAACCTTGTCTCTATGAGGCTCCAACCTCCTGCTTCAATTCATAAAGATATATTTGGTTATACTTCACGGCTCCCAATGTCTTCTTCAACGAGCCCTGTCAATCTTCACTTAGTCTTCATTGTAGTCTCCACATTACGTCATCAATGACAACCTTGATCTTTTCACATGAAGGTGTCTCCACCATCCTTCATGATACCCAATCAAGGATCTCTAAGGCCACTTCATGATGGCCAATGCATCATGCTCTCCAAGGATGCCTCCCAAATCAGCTTTAAGATGTTTGCACCAAGTCTTCAAGATGCCTCCAAGTAGCTTCTGCAAATAGATCTCCAATAATGCTTTCCCAAGATGTCTTCACAATATCTTCAACAAGCTTCTTGATGTTGGCTTCAAAGGATGTTCTCCTATACTCCTTCAGAAGTTCTTCACTTCAACCAGCCTACTTCAACAATCCTTGCTCCAACAAGATGTTCTCAACACAAATGCCTTGGTAATGCTTTAATATTGTTGCTACACAAGTTCTTAAAAGAGGCTGCTTCCTGGTCTTTAATAAGTTCCTCAACAATATCACCAAGTTTTCAAAGGTCTCCAAGTTGCAGTCAATGTGTGTATCAATTATGTCCAAAACAATCCCTTTCAAGAATATCTTCAAGTCTTTTTTAATGGCTGACCAAGACTTTCTTAGAGAACTCTTCAAATTTTCTATAAGTTTGTTTCAAGATTACTCTCAACACTTATTCACAGATCGAGGGTACAAGAGCAGTCTCCATAAATGTTGTGCTTATAATTGCAGGACAAATCCAAAACTGTGACTCCAATGAAGGTCTACAACAATCTAACACAAGTCTGAAATATAATCTTCACAGGTCCGAAACTATATTTCCAGAGATCGCAGGTCTGAAAATAAGTGTTTCTTAAGTCTGCACAGAACTGTCTCACGAGTCACAACAATAGCACAGATCAGAATTTAGGTATGTTATAAAGAGAATCCTTCAGAGGTCTGCAAAAAATAGTTTTTTCACAGTCTTGTAATCACAAGTCGAATGGAATCCTCTACATGTTTTAGAGATGTCTAACAACGTATCTCCACAAATCTTAGATCTGAAATTCAGTCTTCATAGATTTCCTCCACAGGTCAGTGCTGTTACTTCTGCAATCCGCAGGGAGATGCCACACTGAAAATGCAGAGAGATATATCACTGATCAGAGTTCAGTGAGCTACACAAAAATCTGAAATCCGAGCTGCTGAACGTGACAGTGTACCACTGTAAGAAGAATTAGCCCAAAACACCCAAACAATGATCTCAAAGTCTTCCTCGGCCTCCTGTCATATTTCTCTGCTTTTCTCTGAATTGATCACCGAAATTTTTTGGGCAGAATGAGGAGTACGACTTTATATTTATACTCATTTTTCATTTTGACGGAGGGACACGTCCCTTGGCCATGAGGCATGAGCCTACACAAGTCGGCTTAGGTCGGCTCACTTGAAAGAAATTTACCTTAAACTTGAAAAACCAATAACTTTCAAACCGCTTGGAGTTTCGAGCTGAGTAATAGCTCGTTGGAAAGGCAATATTATGCTCTTCAAGATGGTGTATGTTTCATTAAAGAATTTTGCCTCTAAGGTAGCAAAATATATTTTTTAATGTGACTGATTATTTATGAGTGCAGAAATGGAGGCAGGGAAGAATGCCTTTGAGTGTAGGGCCTCATGGTTTGATTTCTTCGTTGATTGTCTTCATAATCATGCCTTAGCCTTCTTCAACATAGAGTCACCATCATCATATCCTTGCCTTCTTCAACATAGGGTCATTAGGTCAGTTGTCCTTAAGATAGAGCAGAGATATTGCATCAACCAAATGCAGCATCATTATGTACTTTTCATCATAAGGACATCAAGCTTCACATCATTGGAGATTTGTCATGTCATCATCAAATTATCGGAGGTAGAACATGTAATCATGTAGTGTTATCATCAAGATCATTGGAGGTAGAACATATCATTGTGTGTATGTCTTATAGTCCTTCATCAAGTGCAGTGATATGGTAGTCTTCCATTATGATCATCAAGATACATGATTGACACTTCATTTGTGTCTTGACATCTTAAACAAAAGTTGTAATCACTTGTAATCATCCTCTGGCATCTTCAAGAATATTTGCCATCCCGATCACTGAGATCATCAATGACAACCTAGATTAACAATCTCCCCCTTTGTCATTGATGGAAATATTCTTGCCCTTTCAACATTCTCTCCACCTTTGACATCAATGGCAAATGGGGTGCCCGAGTACTCCCCCCATCAAGCTGCTTCTTTTCTTCACGAATTGTAGTCCTTCATAGGTATGTTACTACCCCTCCCATGGTGCTCTTTCTTCTGGAAATATGTTCCATGATAGATGTGTTTGTATTTCTTCATGTGATGTACCATCTTCCCCTGTCTGCACAAATTCCTTTAGCTCATGAAGGATTTCTTACTTTGTGTGATCAAGTAGAAGGCATCATCATAATATCATTTTTTTCTTCAATGGAGATACTTCCGAGAGATGATTTATCAAGATTGTCCAAATGTAACTCATCAAGGATTTCATAGGGCCCACTCACAGATCACTTTCTGCAAGAATACTCAAGAATCACAAACTCCCCTTAATGGTCTCTTTTTGGCAAGGTTTCACCATCAAATACTTGGAATATCAAGGATGACTTCATCTAGTCAACAACATGTGTTGTTCGCTGGAGTGTTCAAGCGACTTCCGAATTCAACTTGTTTCCTTCTCCATACTTGTGTAACTTTCTTCTCTGGCATGGTTCTAGCTTGTGCAGGGGCCCAAGTCGAGTTACAATCATGTGCCATATGTCCAATGTTATGGCAATTGAAGCACTCTATCTTGTTCATGAATAAGCAATCATGACTTCTTCTTGCAAAATTGCTTCGAGGAGATTGACGGGGACCATTATATTTCTCTTTGTGATATGCCCTACAATCTTTTGCCACGTGCCCAAAGTTTGTACAAGAATAGCAATATCCAAGAAATATACTTTAGTACCTGGGAGATGAAGAGTTCCTTGAAGTACTCTTGAAGTCTTTTTTCCTTGGGATTCTTTGATGATATTCATTGCCTTTTGTATTCTTGACACCATATGCAAGTCTCCTTAGAGTAGAATTTCTTCTGTTGTTGTCTTGATCCTTCTCCTTGCCTTTGTTGGAATTGGGAGCATCAACATTTCTTTCTAGGTTCCTCACATCTTTGTTGTTTGAAGCATTATCATTCTTGCTTGAGGATTCACCTGCATAGCCAAGACCTGATTTTATCAAGGGGAGACCTTTGTTGACTTAGGATGTCATCTAGGGTTTGAGAGATTTTCAAGTTTTTATTCAGCAATTCGATTTCCTTTTCAAGAAAGACAATTTCTCCTTTCAACTTTTCACAATATTCATCTTTCATGACTACTTGCTCCTTCATTTCTTCCAATATCCTTGTTGCTTCATGTGCTTCGATTTTAAGGGAGATGATATTTGATTTCATTATGAAGACTTCTTCATTCTCCTTTGCTAGACTGCTCTCCATTTCTTCTTTTATTCTTGTAGCTTCACATGTTTCGGCCTTGAGAAGATTGATGTCTGATTTTAGTTTGGAGATTTCTTCATCCTTTTCTTCTAGTTGAGATTTAAGAGAGGAGACCTCTTTCTTGTATTGACCAATCTCTGCTTCAAGATTGTTCAAGCTCTTAAGTCTTTGTTCAAGGTGGCTTGACAAAGTTTCTCCCCTTTTCTTTGCCTTATCCAATTAATTTGTCATAGATATGACTTCTTCATGATATTTTCTTTTGTTGTGATAAAATTCCTCTTTAAGTTTGGCGAGCTCCTCATCTCTTTCTTGTTCTTGAAGCTTGACAAAGTCAACTTCCTTCATTGTCTTGTCTTGGTTACCATCTTGCGTTTTCTTCTTAAGTTCCTCATTTCCCTTTTTCAAACTGTTAATCTCTTCCATGGAAGCCATAAGTTTATTCAGGAGTTCTTTTTCAAAGTCTTCTTTGTTCTCTTCATCTTCTAGGTCTACTTTAGCCTTGTTGTCATCTCTCTTATCTTCAGCTTCCTTGACGAATTTTGGACTTCTTTCTTGTTTTCCATCATCGTCTTGACTAGAGATCATTGTCAATGCTCCTTTTGAGTGAAGATCATGAAGTTTGTCCCATATGACTTTTGCTGACGAACATTTTTCAAATTTGGCCTTCACAGAATTTGGTAACCCATTAAAAATTGCCTTCATTGCTATTGTATTGTACTCCTTAGATTCTTGTCCATCGTGTCATTAGTAATCATTGATTTCCAAACTTCAATTCCTTGAGTCTTCAAGAAATTTCTCATTCTTGCCACCCATATATCAAAATTTCCATTGAACAATGGAGCCTTCACAAATTGATTTACTTCAATTTCAATGGTTGAGGAAGACACATCTTTAGGAGGATTGGAGACTTTCTTCCTTGGCTTTGTCATTTGTGTTCTAATGATCAGCGTTCAAGCTGTTAGGCTTTGAGTGAAGGTACTGGCTCTAAAACCAATTGTTGGAAATACTGAGAGGGGGGTGAA
Organism: Pinus albicaulis; assembly: GCA_034641835.2. Taxonomy (NCBI): domain Eukaryota; kingdom Viridiplantae; phylum Streptophyta; class Pinopsida; order Pinales; family Pinaceae; genus Pinus; species Pinus albicaulis. The sequence continues at coordinate 877,174,603 of CM076577.1, forward strand.
TCAGTATTTCTTTTCAATTGTTATTTTTACCAATTAGATCGCTTATATTTAGAACACAAAATGAACAATAAGGATAAATGCTTTTATATTTCTTCTTTACAATAAATCAAGTACAATATATGTAGGGCTCCAACCCTAGATGAAGACACCGATCTTCAATCTCCCAGGGTCCAACCTGTATTTGCCAAGCACCGACTCGGACTTCCAAGGCTCCAACCTTGTCAATTCCGAGGCACCAACCTCAAGGGCTCCAACCCTATATCTGGTACAAGCTCCAACCTGGTCTCTTGAGGACTCCTATCCTCCAGGGCTCCAACTCTATCTTCCAAGGCACCAACCTTGTCTCTATGAGGCTCCAACCTCCTGCTTCAATTCGTCAAGATATATTTGGTTATACTTCATGGCTCCCAATGTCTTCTTCAACGAGCCCTGTCAATCTTCACTTAGTCTTCATTGTAGTCTCCACATTACGTCATCAATGACAACCTTTTCTTCTTAGAAGGTGTCACCACTGCTCTTCATCATACCCAATCAAGGATCTCTAAGGCCACCTCATGATGGCCAATGCATCATGCTCTCCAAGGATGCCTCCCAAATCAGCTTTAAGATGTTTGCACCAAGTCTTCAAGATGCTTCCAAGTAGCTTCTGCAAATAGATCTCCAATAATGCTTTCCCAAGATGTCTTCACAATATCTTCAACAAGCTTCTTGATGTTGGCTTCAAAGGATGTTCTCCTATACTCCTTCAGAAGTTCTTCACTTCAACCAGCCTACTTCAACAATGCTTGCTCCAACAAGATGTTCTCAACACAAATGCCTTGGTAATGCTTTAATACTGTTGCTACACAAGTTCTTAAAAGAGGCTGCTTCCTGGTCTTTAATAAGTTCCTCAACAATGTCACCAAGTTTTCAAAGGTCTCCAAGTTGCAGTCAATGTGTGTATCAATTATGTCCAAAACAAATCCCTTTCAAGAATATCTTCAAGTCTTTTTTAATGGCTGACCAAGACTTTCTTAGAGAACTCTTCAAATTTTCTATAAGTTTGTTTCAAGATTACTCTCAACACTTATTCACAGATCGAGGGTACAAGAGCAGTCTCCATAAATGTTGTGCTTATAATTGCAGGACAAATCCAAAACTGTGACTCCAATGAAGGTCTGCAACAATCTAACACAAGTCTGAAATATAATCTTCACAGGTACGAAACTATATTTCCAGAGATCACAGGTCTGAAAATAAGTGTTTCTTAAGTCTGCACAGAACTGTCTCACGGGTCACAACAATAGCACAGATCAGAATTTAGGTATGTTATCAAGAGAATCCTTCAGAGGTCTGCAAAAAATAGTTTTTTCACAGTCTTGTAATCACAAGTCGAATGGAATCCTCTACATGTTTTACAGATGTCTAACAATGTATCTCCACAAATCTTAGATCTGAAATTCAGTCTTCATAGATTTCCTCCACAGGTCAGTTCTGTTACTTCTGCAATCCGCAGGGAGATGCCACACTGAAAACGCAGAGAGATATATCACTGATCAGAGTTCAGTGAGCTACACAAAAATCTGAAATCCGAGCTGCTGAAGGTGACAGTGTACCACTGTAAGAAGAATTAGCCCAAAACACCCAAACAATGATCTCAAAGTCTTCCTCGGCCTCCTGTCATATTTCTCTGCTTTTCTCTGAATTGATCACCGAAATTTTTTGGGCAGAATGAGGAGTACGACTTTATATTTATACTCATTTTTCATTTTGACGGAGGGACACGTCCCTTGGCCATGAGGCATGAGCTTACACAAGTCGGCTTAGGTCGGCTCACTTGACAGAAATTTACCTTAAACTTGAAAAACCAATAACTTTCAAACCGCTTGGAATTTCGAGCTGAGTAATAGCTCGTTGGAAAGGCAATATTATGCTCTTCAAGATGGTGTATGTTTCATTAAAGAATTTTGCCTCTAAGGTAGCAAAATATATTTTTTAATGTGACTGATTATTTATGAGTGCAGAAATGGAGGCAGGGAAGAATGCCTTTGAGTGTAGGGCCTCATGGTTTGATTTCTTCGTTGATTGTCTTCATAATCATGCCTTAGCCTTCTTCAACATAGAGTCACCATCATCATGTCCTTGCCTTCTTCAACATAGGGTCATTTGGTCAGCTGTCCTTAAGATAGTGCAGAGATATTGCATCAACCAAATGCAGCATCATTATGTACTTTTCATCATAAGGACATCAAGCTTCACATCATTGGAGATTTGTCATGTCATCATCAAATTATCGGAGGTAGAACATGTAATCATGTAGTGTTATCATCAAGATCATTGGAGGTAGGACATATCATCGTGTATATGTCTTATAGTCCTTCATCAAGTGCAGTGATATGGTAGTCTTCCATTATGATCATCAAGATACATGATTGACACTTCATTTGTGTCTTGACATCTTAAACAAAAGTTGTAATCACTTGTAATCATCCTCTGGCATCTTCAAGAATATTTGCCATCCCGGTCACTGACATCATCAATGACAACCTAGATTAACAAGACACTTGGCAAATCCGTACAGCAACAATATTGGCACAAATCCCAAGGCAGAAATCTGTACAGCAAGAGAGAGGCTCAGTTTCCAAGAGAGGGAGGCACAAAAATAGAGAAAGAAGGCAGCAGCATTAAGCACGGAGTTCGAGGCAAAATCTGAGCACGAAAATCGAGAAGTATAGTTGATATTTTTGGCACAAAACAAGAAAAAAGTCAACATCTTCAACACAGATTTCGAGGCAATTTATGGGCACAAATTTCAAGCAGGTTTGCTGTACAAATCCGTATAGTTGTATACAGCTGCTCCGACACGTTTTTTGAGGCAATTGTACAGTATTTATTGTTGTCATTAATGCTAGAAAATTTTCTGTTCTATAATTTTGCTGATTGGCACATTTTTTGAAGTGGAGGACAAGCACGGAAAACGAGATAAGTCTGTAATTTTGGTTGTTGTAATTTACTGTGTTTTCAGCTTCTCTCTAAAAGCATTTTCCAGAAATAAAGAAGAGCTCTCGAACTAGTTTTCCACAAGAATTGTAGGGGGTTTTTCCTGGGTCATATTGACCAAAAATCAGCGTGTTAATTTTCTGTGTGGCTGAATATTTTATTGTGTTTTTATTTCAGCAATTTCCAGCACTAAGAAATTCCTGAATTAGCATTTTCAGAAAATTTATTTCATTTCCAGAATTTGAATGTATGATTATGGGAATGGGCATTTAACTTTATGGGAGTGATAAGGTGAAACTAAAAACCGGAGTGGGGTCTGAAATTTCTACATGGTATCAGAGCTTAGGTGGCTAAAAAGTGCAATTTGGGACGGCAAGTGAAAAATTACAGCAAACTATTTTCACACAGATAACTAAACCTTTACCACAGATTTGAAAACTTCAGTTTGTTAGGACAGCAGGCATGTCTTTGGGCTTGAGGGTGGAAGATAGGTTGGATGGGCAGAGCAACTATAGTGCATGGAGGGAGAGAATCCAGAGCATCTTTGAGGAGGTAGAAGTTTGGGGCATAATGGTACATACCACACAGCGCCCAGTAACAGCGCCTGCTAACCCTGTTTAGTTGGTTGATTTTAATAAGAAGAATGCCAAGGGAAAAAGACTGATTCTGGATGGTGTTAAAGACCATGTCATTCCTCATGTAAGAGGAAAGACATATGCACATGAGATGTGGACAGCCTTGACCAATCTTTAACAGAGCACCAATGAAAACAGAAAAATGGTCCTAAGGGAGACGCTGAAGGCCGTTAAAATGGCTAATACTGATAGTGCTACAGCATACCTCACAAAGATCACTTTTGTGAGAGATGAGTTGGCAGCTGTTGGAGAGACCATTCCACCCACTGAGTTGGTGCGGATTACATTGAATGGTCTTCTCAAGACTTGGGAGAGTTTTGTGGATGGGATTGTTGCACGGGAGAACCTTCCCAGTTGAGAGAGGTTGTGGGATGATTGCATTCAGAATGAGATCAAAAATAACCATCTTGGGGCAGCCAAACAGGTGGAGGAGGATGACAATGTAGCATTGTTAGCATGGGGCAAGAAGGGCAAAGGAAAGAAGCAAGCTTCCACAAGTGGTGGTGGGAGCAAAAGCAAAGGTAAAGGTAAGCAGGTGAACAAGGAGAAGGACTATTCCAAAGTTAAATGTTGGAATAGTCAGAAGTTAGGACACTATGCAGTTGTGTGTCCGGAGAAGAAGAAGAGGGGAAAGGACAAGACCATGGCAGCACCAGCAAAGATAGAGGACTTTTCGGAGAGCTTTGACCGGGAGTTTGGGTTTATAGCTTGTGAGTCCACTAGTGCAGGATCACCTGCCACACAAGTTGAGAGGGAGTGTGCACTTCCCTCCACTAGCGGAGCATCTTCAGGTATTTGGTATGTTGATAGTGGGGCTTCCTATCATATGACAGAAGTCCATGAGTACTTCTCGGAGCTTTTAGAGAGTGGCATTGATATAGAGGTAGTACTCAGAGATGACAACATTGTTAGAGCAGTGGGTGTCGGGACATTGACATTTGATAGGGAACCCAAACCTCCCTTGAAAGTGTTGGATGTTCTATACGTGCCAAGGATGAAGAATAACCTTATATCTGTTTCAGCATTGGAGGACAGAGGGTATGAGGTGTTGTTCAGGAGAGAACATGTGCTTATATATTCCAAGGGCGCTCCAGCTGATTCAGCTAGAGTGATTGATGTGCGCCATGCCAAGGTGTACAAGTTTTCATTCCAGCCCCTTATGGCATTGAGCAGTAGTACCGGCAGCAAAGCTAGCAGTTCAGAGCTGCGCGAGATTTGGCACCGCAGGATGGGGCACATGTATCATGGGGCCTTGAGGACATTGCGAGAGATCACCACAGGTGTGTCAGATTTCAGTTCTAATCACCTAGATACATGCAGAGGATGTGCCATGGGGAAGTTTGCCAAATCCCCTTTTCCCAACAGTGATAGCAGATCGACAAGGATTCTTGATTTGATTCATACTGATGTGAGCGGTCGAATGTCTCATGTATCCTTGAGTGGATATGAGTATTATGTTTTATTCATTGATGACCACTTCAGAAAGACTTGGATTTATTTCTTGAAAACCAAGAGTGAAGTCTTCAAGCGGTTTCAGTAGTTCTTGTAGAGACTCAGACAAGTCGGAAGATCAATTCCCTCAGGTCGGACAATGGAGGGGAGTATACCCTTGGTGAGTTTGTTGATTATTGTGCGGAGGCAGGCATCAGGAGGGAGTTCACAGTTTCTTACAACCCCCAGCAGAACGGGGTTGCGGAGAGGAAGAACAGATCCATCGTTGGGGCTGCCAAAGCCATGATACATGATCAGGGGTTACCGTTGTTTTTGTGGGCAAAGGCCTGCAACACTGCTGTGTACTTGCAGAACAGGAGTCCACATCATGCCTTGGGGCATGTGACTCCGAAGGAGGCTTTTTCTGGGAAGAAGCTTGATGTTGGTCACTTTTGTATCTTTGGGTGCATTACATACTCCTATATTCTCAAGGAGAAGAGGACCAAGCTAGAGCCCACTGCAAAGAAGGGCATCTTAGTGGGTTACAGTGAGCCCTCGAAAGCCTTTCGGATTTATATTTGTAATATCCCCAAATTAGCAATCAGCTAATTGGGATATTAATTTTGATAAATTTTTGCTTTTCCTAAGTTTGACAGGAAATAAAGGGGTGAGGGGACCCATGAATAAAACATTAGATTAGAAGCACTTTCCTAAAGTCACTTGCGCACATATTTACTTGACAGTGTGGGGCCCAGGAGGGTGAAGTGGCAGCATGAGGGAAGAGGCAGTGTGGGCAGGGTGGGCCCATGACAGCGCAGTGAGAGAGGGACAGCGTGGGCCAAGAGGGACAGTGCAGTTTGGTGGGGCCCAAATGAGATCAAGGCTCTCAAAGCATAACAAGGGGAAGAGGCTCCTCATTCTCTCATTCTATTATGCATCTCTAATTTTTGTCTTTTGACATTGAGCACGCTTTTGCTGTTGAGCAAAGTTTGCAAGTGTTTTTCAACACACCGGGTGTCTTTGAGCGAAGATCCCAACCTCAGCCCCGGGAGACTTCGAGTGCCTGCTCGAGTGACGAGTTCTATCCATCGTTTTGCAAGAGGGAGTCATAGCATCTTCAACCACGATTATGCATTTGCTTGGACAGCGCAGTCTCTTGGAGGGATCACACAGTTTGTGGTAGAGGCATTTTCGGGGAGTGAGGAGTTATCAGGGATTTCAGCGCGTGGTTAGTGTGGAGGGACCAGCCCTTCAGTATTCATCATTTTGACACAAGAGGAGGCCACCATTTGCAGAGGATCATTTAGGACCAGCGTATTTCACTGGGAGCCCATTCCTAGAGTTTCATATTTTTCTGAGCAGGGGAACAACCCCAAAGAGCTATTCCATTTCAGCAGTATGGCAGCAGCAGTAGCATTCGGAGATTACACAATCCTTGGTTGAGCAGCCATTCAGTGAGCATTTCTGAGAGTATTTCTAGCTTGCCTTGTGCAAGCCAAGGTGCCATCATTCTGATCACCTTTGTACTCATTGTCATCTTTCAGTTATATAATAAAATGGCTCAGCGTTTCTCCACATTTGCATTATTTGTGTGATGTCTCTATATTTGTCGTAGATGCTTGTTTATGTTGCTTTGTATTACTGTTTATTTATATTCAGAATATTCTAGTGGTATCAGAGCTTCATTCTTGGCTCAGCCGTGGGGATCTTTTTCTATGAACAAAGAGGGTAGGCAGAATTTTACCCACCACAGGCAGTAGAAGTGGAAAATATGGGGGAGTCAAAGAGAAAAGGGGAAGCAACTTTTGGTAACATTTTTAAGACCCTAAATGATTTAGCCAAAAGACAGAAGGGAATGTTGGAAAGACTCAAACAACAGAATAAGAATGAGAGCATCCATCAGGAATCCCTAGTTGGGGAGACTTCGGGGGTTTCACAACAGTGTGACCACCCTTTACCAGTCACTCACCCACCAGCCTTCAGTAGGCCAACCAGGATCACGATGCCTACATTCTTACCTCCAGTTCCAAGTGAGAAAGGTAGGCGACATGATCATATACCCATGGGAGATTATTTCCGCGAATGGTAGTCCATGGGGGAAAACTTCAAAGCGGCTTTGTCCTTCAGAGATTATTGCCAGCTCAGGCAGGATGAAGAAGGAAGGAACAGTGGGGGGTCTAGCACGCAGAGTTCAGAGTTGTAGCGTACCTTGGGAGGACACCTTTTCCCACGTATGATGGATCCAATGATTGCACGGCTCAGGATCGGGTGGAAAAGTTGGATACCTCTTTCCAGCTTGACTGAATAACGAAGGAGGAAGCCATCAAAATGGCTACCTCGCACTTGGAGGATGAGGGCACACAGGATTGCAGGGAGCTCGTGGATACACCTAGTATGACATAGGACTCACCCTTGTTGGAGACCGCCTTGACCGTGTCGGTTGATATCTTAGTGGAGAGAGTAGAGCCTACCCCAGTAGAGCCATCCATTGAGGTGATGACCTAAGTCGTGTCTGAGTCTTCGGGTGGTAGCAGCACGCGACAGATGGGTGAGGTGCCAAGAGGTGTATCCACCTTTGATGAGACACTAGGAGATACAGAGGTATTGGACGATGGTCGCACACAGCAGTGTCATCAGCTTCGAGCCGACCTTCTAGTTTTGAAATGGAAGGCCACATCAGTGCAAGAGGCTATTTTGTTGCAAAACAAGGAGCTGGAGGGCATGAGAGTGGTTTGTGCAGAGTCAACGACCAAGTTGGCCCACATTGGGGAACAGTTGGATTCCCTAATGGTACAACTAGAGGGCACATTGGAGCATCAGAGCAGCCCCCTTCAAGCATACATAAATGGGGCTAGCAGCACGGTTGGGTCACCTTTGGCCATTGTAGAGAGAGAGACGGAGCTACCTAGTCAGATCTCATGCGTTGACTTGGATAGCGGGATGAGAAGACCTGAGTTGCACAGGGTGCAACCTCTGCACGTCGGGGTTGCTCTAGGTGTAGGAGTTCACGCATTCGATCCCTCTCTTGGGCTTGGATGGCGAGAGATTCTGAGTTGGTACCCGGTGGAGTGGGTTATGGAGATAGTGATGAACCGTAGTGTAGATCTGTAGGAGCTTCCAAGCACTGGGGTTACTGGAAGCCCCGACTGGCATTGGGATCTGGGCAAGACTACCCATCACTTCCAGGTATGCTAGTTGACTACGACCTGGAAGGTACATTTGACCTAGCAGTTGAGCATACACATTCACTAGGGGAGTTTCAGCCAGCACTAGTGTCCAACCAGTTTAGGAACAGACTTCTTGAGTTTTCTTGGTATGAGGCTTGTACACAGGATCATGGGATGATCAGCATACTCTGGCAAGAGTTTGACAGAGGAGGGGGCATTGGTAGGCCACCAGATAGTGCCTTGTATGGAGCTGGGATTTCTTCACATTTGTGTGGGTCACGAAGGACACGGAGGAGCAGAGCAATATTGGCATCACTACTAGTACCTAGGGAGATTCACTTCTTGGGTCCCTCACAGAGGAATTGGAAGGGAGATCCATTCATTGGAGAGTATGGTGATGCGGCAGTGGAGGTGATGGTACCGATCGAGCATAGGCCAATGCATATGGATACAACCTTAGGCCATCAAACCATGGGACGTGTAGGAGCATTCGTCATTGGGCAGTGGTCTGTAGATGGGCATGGAGATGCATGGGGGTGTGTTGTAGTATGTCAGACTGCATTGTGGAGTAGGAGTGATTCCCATTGCATTGAGTACATGCGAGGAGTGACAGGTGCGGCGACGCAAGATGGACACATGACAGAACAGGACAATATAGTTGTTACCGGGGGTATCCACTAGTGTACAGGGGCAGGTTGCGACATACAGTGGCAGGTTAAGGATTGCAGTGATACTTGGTGGTATGCGGTGACGCATGATGCAAAGCAGTGGGCTCTTCGAGCGTTGCCTCCAAAGAGACATATGGACAGGGGCAGTAGGTGTACCATGGGATGCAGCTCACCTAGGATCGATGAGGATCTTGTTGAGCATGCGAAGATGCCCCGTTTAGAGGAGACAGGGCTATGAGTGTGTTATCAACAGATCCAAGGTAGAGAGAGTGTCACATGGAGGATTACTCTTTCTTGAGCATTCAGGTAGACTCTTGGTCACACCCTTTGGGACATACCTACCCATCATCCTCCAGCGTTGCTTATGGTCGCAGAGTGTTTGGTTGGTACCCCTTGACACTCTCCATCTAGGCAGCAGGGCATGGGAGGCTCACCTTAGACAGTTGGATGAGGTACCATGTGTCATGAGCTAGGAGGAGACTCTCTAGTTGAGACACTTGGTAGGTGCACGAGTTGATAGATCTGGGCTTAGGGATGGCATGGTTGATTTCCAAGGTAGCAGATGTTCCACCCATGGGCTCACATTTGAGGGACAGTGGATGAGATATTTCGTCTCCGAGAGGGCACCCAGACTCCGAGCAGTATCTAGGTGTATCAGCAAGAGTTGGGATAGAGGGTATCACAACGTGATCTGGCAGGAGCAAGGCAGGTACACATGCGTGGGACAGACTCCTGATACTTGGGGTCCATCTAGGGGATACATACAGGGGTCAGAGATGAGGGCCAGATAGGTTCTAGCAGGTAGCAATACTACGCAACGGCATCCCCGTATGGGTGGGGGATCTAGGGGTCTGTTGGGCAGGAGGATCACTCCACTTTGTGATGAGCAGGGACAAAGTAGACAATGATCCAATCCACCTTCGGATTGACACGGGAGAGAGCACTGAGACCTCCATTGCATGGCGAGGAAGACTTAGTATGTTGTTGCTCAAGGTCACGATTGGTAGTGGAGGGGTTGATATCAGCATCATGGAGATGCCCGGGCAGTATGAGCTTTTCCTTCACAGATTTTTCGCCACAAGGCCCCGGGAGCGAGGGATACAATCTGCACACGATGGGGGGCATCTCATAGTCAGAGTGGCGCAGCGACAACATGGTGGCACCTCTACGAGATTAGCAGGGGACCCAAGCATTACATCTCTACACAGCTTAATAACCTTTAGGGATGAGTTGGATATTGCATAGGGAGATCATGTAGATCTTCCATTGGGCTTTCGCGAGTCACTGATGGAGTGGGGGACTTCATTAGCATGGTAGGATGGCGAGTGGAGCAGGTGGAGCTTCATGTTGGACAGGACGACTTGGGATCCTGGCATTGAGAGATCCCTTGATATCATGGCGATGCAAGGGCCAGGGAAGATTCAGTGGCGCATCTGGGACCCAGGCACATTTTGCAGTGACAGTGGGGAGCATCAGCTAGAGAGGAGGCTTATATAGGCATTGCTTGAGGACAAGCAATTTTTGGCAGGGAGGACTGTAATATCCCCAAATTAGCAATCAGCTAATTGGGATATTAATTTCGATAAATTTTTGCTTTTCCTAAGTTTGACAGGAAATAAAGGGGTGAGGGGACCCATGAATAAAACATTAGATTAGAAGCACTTTCTTAAAGTCACTTGAGCACATATTTACTTGACAGTGTGGGGCCCAGGAGGGTGAAGTGGCAGCATGAGGGAAGAGGCAGCATGGGCAGCATGGACCCATGACAGTGCAGTGAGAGAGGGACAGCGTGGGCCGAGAGGGACAGCGCAGTTTGGTGGGGCCCGAATGAGAGCAAGGCTCTCAAAGCATAAAAAGGGGAAGAGGCTCCTCATTCTCTCATTCTATTATGCATCTCTAATTTCTGTCTTTTGACATTGAGCACGATTTTGCTGTTGAGAAAAGTTTGCAAGTGTTGTTCAGCACACCGTGTGTCTTTGAGCGGAGATCCCAACCTCAGCCCCGGGGGACTTCGAGTGCCTGCTCGGGTGAGGAGTTCTATCCATCGTTTTGCAGGAGGGAGCCATAGCATCTTCAGCGAGGATTACGCATTTGCTTGGACAGCGCAGTCCCTTGGAGGGATCACGCAGTTTGTGGTAGAGGCAGTTCCGAGGAGTGAGGAGTTATCAGGGATTTCAGCCCGTAGTTAGTGTGGAGGGACCAACACTTCACTATTCATCATTTTAACATGGGAGGAGGCCACCATTTTTAGAGGATCGTTTAGGGCCAACGTATTTCACTGGGATAGCGTTATTTCCCAAGGAGGGTCAAATTCTGAGGTCAGCCATTTCCGGATTCCTTTCTGGGCTTTTCTAGATTATTGGTGGAGAGCCCACTCCCAGAGTTTCATATTTTTCCAAGCAGGGGAACAGCCCCAAAGAGCTATTCCATTTCAGCAGTAGCAACAGTACGGCAACAACAGTAGCAGCATTTGGAGATTACGCAGTCCTTGGTGGAGCAGCCATTCAGTGAGCATTTCCGATAGTATTTCCAGCTTGCCTTGTGCAAGCCAAGGTGCCATCATTCTTATCACCTTTGTACTCATTGTCATCTTTCAGTTATATAATAAAATGGCTCAGCGTTTCTCCATATTTGTGCCTTATTTGTGTGATGTCTCTCTATTTGCCATAGATGCTTATTTATGTTCCTTTGTATTACTATTTATTTCTACTCGAAATATTACAATATTCCTGCGAGGAAAGTTGTTGTCAGGCGGGATGTGAAATTCGAGGAGGATAGGGCTTTCAGGAGGTCACGGGAGTTAGAGTATCTGGATTCACCAGACCCTCAGGAGCAGTTGAGTCAGTGACAGGGATCCAGTGGACAGGGATCAAGAGGTACATCGATTACAATGTCAAGTCCATCAGTGAGCAGTGGCTCGCAGAGTCAGATGGGTGGTGCTTCTGGCATCATGTAGAGCAGTCCACAGAGCAGTTCACAGGGTAGCCCACTAATGGACAGTTCACACGATACTTCAGCATCTACAGGCACAGGTTCAGGCATGAAGTCAGTTGGCAGGCCTTCGAGTGTTCAAGCTTCTGATGAGGATGAGGATTCTCTCACTCCGATGGGAGAAGTGTGCTCAAGGAAGAGGAAGCCCAAGTGACTTCAAGACACCTTGAGAGAGGCCACATCTGTTGCTGGGCCGAAGAGACAAGTTAGAGAGAGCAGACCACCTGAGCAGTTCTGTAGCTATATGCCATTGGTTGCGAGCATCGTTGACTCTAAGCCTTCTAGCTATAATGAGGCAGCTAGCCAATAGATCTGGAGAGAGGCCATGCAGGAGGAGTATTCTTCTATCATGAAGAACGATGTTTGTGAGGTGGTACCGAGGCCTGAAGGCAAATCAGTGGTTACTTCCAGATGGCTTTACAAGATAAAGCATGCTGCAGATGGCAGAATTGAGAAGTTCAAGGCTAGATTTGTGGCTAGAGGGTTCTCCCAGGTAGAGGGAGTTGACTATGACGAGACCTTCGCCCCCGTGGCTCGATATACTTCCATTCACTCCATTATATCGATAGCAGCAGAGATGGGTTGGAAGATCCACCAAATGGATGTGAAGACCACATTTCTCAATGGCTTCATACAGGAGGAGGTGTACATTGAGCAACCGCAGAGCTTTGAGGTGCATGGGAAGGAGTCCCATGTACGCAGACTGAAGAAAGCACTTTATGGCTTGAAGCAAGCTCCTAGAGCTTGGTACTCGAGGATTGATACGTATTTGCAGAAGTTGGGTTTCACAAAAAGTGATGCAGATCCAAACCTATACTTTATTGTGGTAGGTGAAGAGCCTCTCATTCTGGTGTTGTATGTGGATGACTTGGTCATTACAGGTGCAGAGAGACTCATGAAGGGCTACAAGAGAGATCTTGCTTCAGAGTTCGAGATGGAAGGACATTGGCTTGATGCATTACTTTTTGTTGAGATTCAACAAGATGATGATCCTAGTGAAAATTAAGCACCTACACTAGGATTGAGCCTCGGGCTATTTTTAGGTGCAAGTCTATTTTTAGAACGGTTGAGCAAATTATATTTATAGCAGAAGTCTATTTATAGATGTTGAGCAAATTATATTTATAGATGATGTTCTATTTTTAGATGTATGTGCGAAGTCTATTTATAGATCGCATCTCTATTTATAGATGCATGTCGACTATTATTATCCCTTAATAATAGTTGGACAATAAATATTAACCTATTCTCATGGAGCACTTGGAAATATTTAACTGAAGTGGCAAACTAGTTAGCTATGGGAAATTCGAGTTCAAAGGTTGGTTGGTGGGACATGCAAGTGGACTTAGTTGTAACTGAGTGACTTGAAGTTGTAACAGAGTTGGATGTGTAGCTATGTGAGTTGTAAAGTAGTTTAACTCAGTTAAGTGAGTTAAACTCAGTTGTGCTAGTTGTAACTAAACATACACTAGTGAGAGATCAGTGAATTAATTATTTAATTAATTCACATGCAGTGGTCTCACATGCAACTGAAAATTAACTGTTGTTAACTACATGCATGTCAGATCTAGTGGAAACCCAGTTGAGAAATAGGTGAAAGGAACAATTTGACTATCAGTTGTGACATTAGTGGGTGCACTCATGCAGCCACACACACATTGGAGATGCCAATGAGGATTGCGCAGTCAAGGCAAGAAAGATCTCATTCATTCAGAGATTGTTATCAGCAGGGATTGCACAGTGGAGGCAGGTTGTCAGGAGGCAGTAAATTGGCGCATGTATTTGCCAATTTTTGTATGACAATGTGAGACGATTGTAGATTGTACTGAGAGCTCCTGGATTAGAGTTTTGTATGAGATTGTTTCATGATCCATGATATATACATAATATATGATAGTGGGGTTTTTAGCTTTATGCTTTCCTGGTAAAAACCTCTGTGTTATGTGTGATTGATCTTTCTTCATGTGTTTGCAATTGGCAATCGTGTTTTAAATTTCCGCAAAGATTTTTGTAGAAGCGATTTTGTATTTAACGGTGGTATATAATTGTTAGATCAGGAGAATCCAAGCAATACACAATTTGTATTAAAACTTCTACATGGTATCGGAGCACAGAAGATTGCAATTTTGAAGCAGTAGCTGAGTTTGTTGGTGGAAACAATTCGAATTTGCTGCAAGAATTTCTTGGTGCGATAGTTGAGTAAACATCGAAATGGCTTTCAATGGCTTGCGGCTAGAGTATGTACTCGAGGGCGGCTCGAACTACATTGCCTGGAAGGACAGGATGGAGGCGGTGCTTGAAGATAATGGATTGAAGGAATTCATCGACAGTGATGTTCCTAAGCCCACTTCGACGGATGTTGCATTACTTGATGCATGGCAAAAGAAAGTAGCGAAGGCAAGAAGGATTCTGTTGGAAGGTGTACGAGACCACATTGTCTCAAGCCTTCATGGGAAAGCCACTCCATATGCTATGTGGAAGGCTTTGACGGATCTTTTCCAAAGCAGCAGCAACCATAGGAAATTGGCGTTGAAGGATAAACTCAGAAATATCAAGATGGAAAAGGGCGACAATATTCCAAAGTATCTCACAAAGTTTGTCCAATGTCGGGATGAACTGGGGAGTTTGGGAATCACTGTTGCAACTTGCTGATGATGATTTGGTGAGCTTGGCTCTCTTAGGACTCCCTAAGAGTTGGCACAATTATGAAGACTCTGTCAACGGACGAGAAAAAATGTCGAATTGGGAAGGACTATGGTCGGATCTAGTACAGGAGGAGTTCAGGCAAAACACCAAAGATGGCTCTTCATCAAAGCATGATGATGAAGAGGATTGTGCTTTGGTTGCCAAGGCAAGGAAAGGGAAAGGGAAGAAATTCCATTCAAAATCCAATTCTAAAGGCAAGAAGTTGGATTTGTCCAAGGTAAAGTGTTTTCACTGTCACGAACATGGGTATCTCGCCACTAACTGCCCACAGAAAAAGAAGAACAAGAAGGTTGTTGGAGTTGCAGCTGATGAGGCTCTTGCCTCGCAATTTGGACTTGATTTCTCTTTGATCGCATGCTTAGAATCAAGCGCAATGGGATCGGTGTGGTATCTTGATAGTGGTGCTTCCTTCCACATGACAGGAGATAAGGATCTTTTCAGTGACTTGGAGGAGAAAGATCTCCAAATGCATATAGAGATGGGCGACAATGGACGATAAAGTGCGACCGGCATTGGTACCATTACCTTTGAGAGGGAGTCAAGTAAACCATTTCAATTTAAAGAGGTTATGCATGTTCCACGTCTGAAGAAAAACTTGGTCTCGGTCGCGATGTTGGAGGACAGAGGCTATGACATTGTTTTCAGCGATGGAAAAGCTTTCATGCGACATAAACAACGGGTCAAGCCAACAGGATAGGGATTCGAGTTAAGAATATCTACAAGCTGGAGGTAGAAGGTTGCGTTGCCATGATAGGCAAGGCAGAAAAAAATGGTGAGTCGGGATGAGGGCGAATTATGGCACAGGCGATTGGGCCATCTTCATCATGGAGCCTTGAAAGTCATGCAGCAAATATCTACTGGACTTCCAATGGGAACACTTGCTCAATTAGATTAGTGCAAGGGTTGCAACATGGGGAAATATAAAGTCCACCTTTCATGAAAAGGAGAACCGTGCTTCAGTGATCCTAGAGAGAGTTCACACAGATGTGTGTAGACCATTCTCGGTTGCTTCAACAGCAAAACACAGGTATTATGTTATTTTTGTTGATGACTTTTCTCGTAAATGTTGGATCTTCTTCATGCAGAAGAAGGATCAAACATTCTCAAAGTTTTGTGAGTTTAAGGCATTGGTGGAAAAAGAGTCGGGGAAGCAAGTGAAGGCTTTAAGGAGCGATAATGGTGGAAAATACATCTCTAACAAATTCAAAGACTTCTGCAGCAAAGAAGGAATTCGATGAGAACTCATAGCGCCTCATAACCCACAGCAAAATGGGGTCGCGGAGAGGAAGAACAGAACGATCGTGGGTGCAGAACGAGCAATGTTGAATGATCAAGGCCTACCAATGCATTTGTGGGCGAAAGCATGCAACACTGCGATTTATGTGCAAAACTGTTGTCCTCATAGAGTACTTGGCATGAGTACACCTGAAGAAGCTTTTACTGGTAAGAACCCGGATGTTTCTCACTTTAAGATTTTTGGCTTATCTGTTTATGTGCATGTGACCAAGAACGCTAGGAAGAAGCTAGAGCCGACCGCTGAAGTTGGGATATTTGTGGGGTACACAGAAACACCCCTTAATTATCGTGTGTATTTGCCAAACAGTCGAATGACTGTGGTGCGACGGGATATAAAATTCAATGAGGAGAAAGCCATGAAGTTGTCGCTTGAGAGGGAGCTAGACTTACATGCAGAGGAGGAACTTTTGGTTCCCAAAGATGAGTCTCTAGATGTGGATCAGCCACAGGAGGAGGTTCATGGAGTGGAGGAGTCCACTCACGCAAAGCCAAACATCAGAACTGGCAGATGGCGTACCACAGAAGCTGAGGCTAAAACTTGATGTTGGACAGAATGTAGGAGTCCCTGCTTCACAGCGCAAACAAAGACAGTATCCTGACCGATTTACTGTATAGATGGCTCTCATGAGAAAATGTATTGTAACTGAGCCATCTTCCTTTCAGGAAGCAGTGCAGGAGCCCACATGGGTAGATGCAATAGTAGAGGAGTATGACTCCATTGTCAGAAACAATGCTTGGGAAATTGTTCCAAGGCCGGTTGATAAATCAGTGATAGGTTCAAGACGGATCTACAAGGTAAAGCAAGCTGATGATGGGAGTGTTGAGAAATACAAGGCCATATTTGTGGCCCGGGGCTTCTCACAAATCAAGGGGATTGATTATGAAGAAACCTTTGCACCTGTCGCACGGTATTCTTCCATAAGGACCATCCTTGCTCTCTCAGCGCAGATGGGTTGGCACATTCATTAGATGGATGTGAAGACTGTGTTCCTTGATGGGATCATTGAGGAAGAAGTGTACATTGAGCAGCCTGAAGGATTTGAGATCTTCAGCAACGACTCGCATGTGTGCAGACTCAAAAGAGCGTTGTATGGGTTGAAGCAAGCACCCCGTGCTTGGTACACTCGAATAGACAACTATTTCACTGGACTTGGCTTCACCAAGAGTGAGGCGGATGCAAACCTATACCAAATTGTGGTGGAGGGTAAGCTTTTAATCATTGTTCTTTATGTTGATGATTTAATACTGACTGGTGATGAGCAGCTGATACACTCATGCAAGGAGGACCTTGCAAAGGAGTTCGAGATGAAGGATTTGGGCCTCCTTCACTATTTCCTTGGATTGGAAATATGTCAACGAGATGGTGAACTTTTTATGTCTCAAGGCAAGTATGCAAGGGAGATACTAGGTAAGTTTCACATGGAGGGTTGCAAACCCATGGATACTCCTCTTCCAGGAAACTGGAGGAAAGAGGACACTACATATGGAGAGGTAGTGGATGTTATTGTCTATCGACAATTAGTGGGTTCGCTAATGTATTTAGTGAATACAAGACCGAACATATGCTATGCAGTGAACCAGCTTAGTCAAGCGATGGTTAAGCCTACCAAGCTCTTTTGGAAGGCGGGCAAGCATGTCCTGAGATACTTGAGGGGCACATCTGAGTATGGCTTATGGTACAGACAGACGGATGAGGTGAAGTTGCATGGCTTCACGGATGTAGATTGGACAGGCAGCCCAACGGACAAAAAGAGCACATCAGGGGGGATCTTCAGTATCGGATCTACAGTTGTTTCTTGGTACAAAAAAAAATAGAGATCCGTGGCACTCAGTTCAGCGGAAGTGAGAGATCAATGAATTAATTATTTAATTAATTCACAAGCAGTGGTCTCACATGCCACTGAAGATTTGCTATTGTTAATTACATGCATGTCAGATCCAGTGGAGACCCAGTTGAGAGATAGGTGAAAGGGATAGTTTGACTATCAGTTGTGACATTAGTGGGTGCACTCATGCAACCACACACACAATGGAGATGCCAATGAGGATTGCGCAATCAAGGCAAGCAGGATCTCATTCATTCAGGGATTGTTATCAGCAGGGATTGCGCAGTGGAGGCAGGCTGTCAAGAGGCAGTAAATTGGCGCATGTATTTGCCAATTTTTGTATGACAGTGTGAGACGATTGTAGATTGTACTAAGAGCTCTTGGATTAGAGTTTTGTATGAGATTGTTTCATGATCCATGATATATACATAATATATGATAGTGGGGTTTTTAGCTTTATCCTTTCCCGGTAAAAACATCTGTGTTATGTGTGATTGATCTTTCTTCATGTGTTTGCAATTGGCGATCGTGTTTTAAATTTCCGCAAAGATTTTTGTAGAAGCGATTATGTATTTAACAGTGGCATATAATTGTTAGATCAGGAGAATCCAGGCAATCCATAATTTGTATTAAAATTTCTACACTTTTTGGGATTGGAGGTGTGGCAGGAGGAGGGGCATTTCTTCCTGGGACAGGAGAAGTATATTGTGATTCTTAGCAGATTTCACATGGAGGATTGAAAACCCATGTTGACACCTATGATCACTAACTGGAAGAAGCTTCACGCTTCAGATTCCGAGTTGGTGGATCCTACTTTGTATAGACAGCTGATTGGTTCCTTGATGAATTTGGTCAACACTCGACCAGATATATGTTTTGCAATCAACACGATGAGCCAGTTCATGTGTGAGCCCAGGGTAGTTCACTGGGTTGCTGCGAGACACATACTTCATTACTTGCATGTGACAATGGATTATGGTCTAGATCACAGACAAGGAGTTGGAGTGAGATTGGCAGGGTACACTAATTCTGATTAGGCAGATTGTGCTTCTGATAGGAAGAGCACTTCAGGGTGTTGTTTTGGGTTGGGTTCGGCAATTGTGTCGTGGTTCAGCCGGAAGCAACAGTCAGTTGTATTGAGTTCAACAGAAGCAGAATACATGGCAGCCAGTTTGGCTAGTTGTGAGGCCATATGGCTTTGCAAGATGTTGTTTGGCTTATTTGGTCAAACGTTGAGACCTTCAGTAATTTACTGTGATAATCAGAGTTGCATTAAACTCACGGAGAATCCAGTATTTCATGACAGGTCAAAGCATATCGAGATCAAATATCATTTCATCGGAGACTATGTTCAGAAGGGAGTTGTGAAGCTTGAGTATATTCCCACAGATGAGCAGGTAGCGGACATATTCACCAAAGCCTTACCACGAGGCAAGCATGTATACTTCAGAGACAAGATGGGAGTGGTGAGGAACACTTTCCTCGGTAAGAGGGAGTGTTAAAATTTGGGTACCAAAGGACAAGTGGTTCCATAAGGCTTTGATCTTTGGCCTAGGGAAAAGTGTCCAAATGTATTTATCTTTTTCTCCTAAAGTGACTTTATAAGTGATAAAGTCAAATCTAATTTAGAAGTGACTTTATAAATGATAAAGTTACAAAATCTAATTTTAAAGTGACTTTATTAAAGTCAATGTGAAATTAGAAAGTGAAAAAGTGACTATGGAAATAAAAGGCTAAGTGGGTCTTTATTTAAGTGGGGTGAATTAAAAAATAGAAAGTGAGAATTAAATGCACATTTTATCTCAACCCTAGATCTAAAGCTATCTCAGCCATTGGATTTAGGGATTCCCCAAAAGTCACTTAGGGTTAGGTTAAAGGAGGAAAAGAAGAGAAAAAGTCATTCAGTCTTTCATGAGTAGATTGAGAGAAGGAGCAAGAGAGAGCAAGGAGAATTTCTGAGCAGTGAGAAGTTGGAGGAGAGCAGCAAGGACACTCAACAAATCCGTACAGCAGCAATATTGGCACAAATCCCAAGGCAGAAATCCGTACAACAAGGGAGGCTCAGTTTCCAAGAAAGGAGGCACAAAAATCAAGGAAGAGGACAACAGCATTAAGCATATAGTTCGAGGCAAAATCTAGG
This sequence comes from Pinus albicaulis, assembly GCA_034641835.2. Lineage (NCBI taxonomy): Eukaryota > Viridiplantae > Streptophyta > Pinopsida > Pinales > Pinaceae > Pinus > Pinus albicaulis. The sequence continues at coordinate 877,194,442 of CM076577.1, forward strand.
CACGAAAATCGAGAAGCATAGCTGATATTTTTGGCACAAAATCAAGAAAAAGGACAACAGCTTCTGGGCACGGATTTTGAGGAGGGTTGTTGTACAAATCCGTACAGTTGTTCTGGCATGTTTTTCGAGGCAGTCGTACAACATTTATTTCTGTCAGTAATGCTGTAAAAAAATTTGTTCTATAATTTTGCTGATTGGCACATTTTCCAAGGTGGAGGACAAGCACAGAAAACGAGATAAGTCTATAATTTTGGTTGTAATTTTTACTGTGTTTTCAGCTTCTCTGTAAAAGCATTTTTCAAAAATAAAGAAGAGCTCTCGAACTCGTTTTCGCCAAGAGTTGTAGGGGGTTTTTCCAGAGTCATATTGACCAAAAATCAATGTGTTAATTTTCTGTGGCTGAATATTTTACTGTGTTTTTATTTCTACAATTTCCAACACTGTGAAATTCCTGAATTAATGTTTTCAAATAATTTATTTCATTTCCAAAATTTGAATGTATGATTATAGGAATGGGCATTTAACTTTATGGGAGTAATAAGGTGAAACTAACAACCGGAGTGGGGTCTAAAATTTCTACAAACTTCTCACTGAAATTAGCACAGAAATTGTCTCTGAGATTTTCACCGAAACTTCCTCTGTGTGATCACCGAAACTTCTCTGAAATTGGTGGAATGCGAAGATCCCAAGCTGGTATTTATAGTGATTTCTCTGTCCTAAATGAGCTAACATGTATTATGAAGAGATGTGTCCTTTAATTGAGCCAACATGTGTTTTATTGATAATAATCCTTTTGAGGCCAACATTGAAGAGCCTATCTTTGATGAGTGGATGACTTGATGGAAAAGTCAAACAATAGATGACTTTCACAATGACCTAAAGCCTACAATGGAGGCTTGACCTAATACAAATGACCCTAAGTCAATAAAATTATTTTCACTTTATTTTGACAAAAAAATTACATTTTGACTTCAAGTACAATAATGAAGACCAAACCTAGTTACATTTTCCAACACTCCCTCTTAACTAGGGAGGTATTCATATTTACATATAACCAAAAAGGTACATGGAAGATCTCAAACCACCTCATTTATGAAGAATTTTAGGCACCGCAATGCCATGGACTAAATTCCTGACCAGGGAAATCTATCCATTGGTCTCTCAACAATTTAGGCACCGTAATGCCAAGGACTAGATTCCTGACCAGGGCAATCTATCCGGGTGGGACTAAGATGGACTCAAGCTTTCAGCCTCTCTAGGTACCATTAGGCTTACTTGCTAACCATCAACCCAAGAATCCAAGTGTGAGTCAGAGCTCAATGACCAATGCCACCTTTCCAACTTTGGGACCTAGACATCAACACAAAGTGTCGGCCAGATATCCTCCCAGTCAATGCTTCACTCACAAGGCCTCATCACCCCTTGATCCAGCAGATCAAGGATGACCAATCTCTCCCAATAAAACTGATTGATGACCAACATGCTATCAAAAACTTCGAGAGATTCACCTGTACAAATACAACCCCAATCAATAATATACTTTCACATGTACATAATCAAATACAAACCTTCGGGGTCTTTCTAGATGTTGCTCCTTAACTCGGCCAGACTATCTACTGAATCTTCGACAAAAGACTCCTCAATTATATATTTTTCCTTTCCTACTTCTCATGTAGCCACATATCCTCTGAAATTCATTAATCAAAACCAAGTTATGCCCTCCCTCTCAACCAGGAAGTGTCTCTTCATCCAAACTCCCTCTTAATCTTAGGGAGATCTCTTCTATGCAGGATTCCTCAAGAAAATCAGCTTCTTCTTTTTGTCATCGAAGAATATTTCGTAGCTTCGAATTATTGCATTAGAGTTATTATCATCATCATCATGTTTGTCACAACAAGCATCTTCACCAAGTTGAAGATTGTGTACCTGCACAACTTAGATAGCAAGTACAACCAAAACTATAGAAGCATGAAGTTCGCCATATCAGAATCACGAAAGCATTTCAACTTTATACATATCAGATACCCAAACATAATTACAAACAAGAGACATATAGTCTTCAACATTTTGCTAGGGACTTTTTCATAAACCCTAGACTACTTCATAACAACTTTCATACTCTCTACGGTTTCAATGTTTCTTTCAAAGGTGTAACACACCCTACTACAACATATAGAAAACCCTAGAAACAATTAAATATAGATATACAAGATATCTAACGACTTTCAGAATTCATATGTTAGACTTTCCACTAGAGATTTATACAAATCCTAGATTTCATACAAGAGAATCAATCAAAGTCAATCACAACTTAGTCATTAATATGACCAGCTTCCACTAGAGTTAATTACAAACCCTAGATTTTCAATCAACCATCAAATCCAATCAAAACTCAGCTTTCAACAATTTTACACAAATCTCAAATCATCATATTGTCATTATTCATCAGAGATTTTCACTTCTACTAAGGTTCAACTTCAAAACCCTAGAATTTCTTTCTCACAACCTCAACAATCATTATATAAATAGATCTCAAATTGTTACATCACACATACTAGACAATTTAACTACTACTAGGGTTTAGTTGCAAAACCCTAGATTTCCAAATATCATCATCCTAGAATCTCAGACAAGGACTTCCATTAAATCCTAAAACTTATGACCATCAATAAGCAGGTCAACACACATCTAGGAATTCATAATCATTCATAAGCATATCATGTGTTAGTCAAACCCGACTTCACAAATATCAATAGAAGTTAGACATATAACAAACTTGATTGGACTAGGGTTTGATCAAACAAACACACACATACCAAGGAAATCATTTTAATACTTTATAAGGGTATTGCTTACACTTTCCACCAAACCCTAATGAGTTAGGGTTTCAATGTAGAAGCATAGCAAACCCAACATTACCAAAACTTCAAAGGTTCGGGATTTTAGACCTTATCATTCAACCTTAACAAGTTAGATTTTCCTTATCATACCAAAATCCCAAATATGACATCATCAATAAAACTTCAAATAGCATTTCTCAATATCCCTAAGCAGTTTAGCGTTTCAGACATTCACATTAGCCTACCCTTTGGTTAGGTTTTCCAGAACATGTCTAGGGTTCTACAAAAACAGTTAAGAATATGAGTGGGGTGGGTAGATTTATCAAGTGATGAATCACCCAGAACAAGAATCATTATGCTTCAATATAGCTAGACATAAGAATGTTAGTAATAGACTATTAAATGAATAAACCTTTAATATAAAGAAATCAATATATTATAGTTTAAGGCATACCTTTGTTTCTTGACCAACCTGGTAAGGATTCCTTGAAGTGTTTTCTTTGTACTAGGCCAAGATCCTGTAATACATACTTACAAGCAAACCATGTGATACCAAGCATGTGATTTAATTTCTTAGGTTAGATTTCCTATATAGCCAAGGAGGATGAAATTCTATGAAAAGTTATTCTTTCTCTCAATCAAGGACTTTTGCTTGGAATCCTAGATTACTTGTAAATCCTAGAGGGAGAGGATTAAGGTTCTAAGAGTACATTCTTGATCTTAGACTAGATAGAAACAAGGATTATATGAACCACAATAGAAATTCAAATGCTTATATACATACTTTGTGATTTCATACCTTCAATTTGATAACTTGTAGTACCAATACTTGCTTGGTTCCTTGTACTCAGATCTTCAAAGAGTGCTTCCTTCAAGTTGGTTCCTTGTGCTAGTATAATCATCGCAGACCCTTGATATATCTCTAGTTGTGCCAAGTTTTATTTCTTCAATGAGTGGAAGGCAGAATATACAACTTCTTATATAAATAACCATAGCAATGCCTTAATACTTCGACCATTTATTACTTGAGCCTGAATTCTCCTTTTGACCATGACTGGTACCACGATAGGCATCATTGTAGTTTTACCAAGACTTATTCTCTGTGATAAGTACCACTATAACAATATTGAAATGTATTTATAGTATCGAGACTTACACTACAGTGATAAAATCGAGTCTTATCTATTGCATTAGCATTACTGAAATATCACCGAATTGATGTTATTGTGGTTATGTAATAGCACTGAATTGAGGCCATTGTAGTAGCACCGAACAAAGGTAGCTCCAAGACTGTGTTGATATTGAGACTGAGGTATCACCGAGGTCCTTCTGCCTGTAGTACCTAGACCTTCTTCATGTGGTAGTATCAAGACTCCCTTATTGTAGGGACACCGAACTGTAAATACTGTGGTAGTACTGAATCTGTGACAGTAGAAAAAACATGGTTCATGTGCTGACACCGAGCTTCTTTCCTAAACTGACACTGAAACATTATCTCTAAAATCCAAACTTGTCTTTGAACTGTGATCTGGAATTCTTCCTGTGATTGCACCGAGAGCACACCTGTGATATCCGAATTTCAAAGATAAATCTTAATTGCTTGACTAAGGTTTGCACTCTAGTTTCTCTGTGTAGTTGTATTTTCTTTTAGACAGTGATATCATCCTACTAACCCACTCTAAAAGACTTGAACTTGTTCACCTAAAGGTATAGTGAGATCCTCATTCTTCTTTTATCTCATTGTAATCTTAGTTCTATTAGCCCATAAATGTTCTTCAAGATAAATGCAAACCGAACCTTTCACTGTGTGGTCTTTAAACTTCCTTTGATCATGACCTTAGCTCTCATACCATGTTGGTAAATCTATAGAGATGGCAGTTAAACGATTTTCCTTTTAATGACATTAACTTGTGATATTTTCATTATTAGTATTCAATCTCTTAGTTATCTTTTCTTATCATCAAGATTAATGCCAAGCAAACAAATAAAAGAGAACACAAAATATAGGCACAGTGCTAGGGCAAAACCCCCCTCGAGGGGAAAACCCAGTCACAAAATTCTTCCTTCATTAGATTCAAGACAAGACGACCACAACCCTTACAAACTAGTCTAGACTCCCTCCATCAAGTCATCCTTATTCTTCCTTTCACTGTGTCTACAAACCAAGATTTACGACACTGTGTGAGCACCAAATTCTTGTCACGCCAAGACATCATCACTGTGAGACCTTATCACTGTAAGGTCACCAAACTATGATAGACTGAGCAATCCGGATTTCCTTAACTGTGATAGCATGGAGGATATGTCTCACTGAGATCCACACTTCTCACTGAAATTAGCACCAAAATTGTCTCTGATATTTTCATCGAAACTTTCCCTGAGATGCACCGAAACTTCTCTAAAATTGCGAGCTCTGAAATTGGTGGAATGCGAAGATCCCAGGCTGGTATTTATAGTGGTTTATCCGTCCTAAATGAGCCAACATGTATTATGAAGAGATGTGTCCATTAATTGAGCCGACATGTGTTCTTTTGATAATAATCCTTTTGAGGCCAACTTTGAAGAGGATGTCTTTGATGAGTCGATGACTTGATGGAGGAGTCAAACAATAGATGACTTTGACAATAACCTAAAGCCTACAGTGGAGGCTTGACCTAATACAAATGACCCAAGCATGAAACCCATGCTTTAATAAGTCAATAAAATTATTTTCACTTTCTTTTGACAAATAAATTACATTTTGACTTCAAGTACAATAATGAAGACCGAACCTAGTTACATTTTCCAACACCTAAACAGCGTTTTTTAGGTCCACAATAGTCTCGTAGTCATATGCAGGGGCCTGCCGCAAATCTTGTAGTACTCAAAGAGATATTTCTAACGAGGTATCGTACGCACCAAACAAAAATCATATGACCAAGTTATGACCCCGGGAAGTTGGTTGCCCAACTAACCCCAACGGGGCCCACAAACTCTTGGCGTTCCCTCTCCTAAGGTTTGGTTTTTGGTTGTTTAGGGTTTCCCTTTGATGTTTAATAATAAAAAGGCCCTTGAGCCTCATTGTAACATAGTTCAGAGGCATGAAGCCACCACATCTGTTCTCAGAGATAAGCTACCATGGCCCGAGCTAGTTATTTTCATTCTGTATGTAAGCATATTACAATTCTTTGATATTAATGAAATGAGAATTTATATTTGTTGCATCTCTGTGTTTATGATTATTTTTGTATTATGTTGTGCTCCTGCATAAGTCTGGATCAACTAAAGTGAAATAAATATCATTAGAAGTAATTATCAATTTCAGAAATTGTGCTATTTTTTATAGCACTTGAAAAATGAACATGGAGGATGGTTATAGAAAGGGGCCTTCAAAATTGTGGGATTAGAATCCCCATTTTGATACCATTAAATTCTTGATAGTTAACTTGTCTTTCGAGTCTTCCTCCAACAATCCTTTTCATGTGGAGGATAAGTGTTAAAATTGGCAACTAGGGACAAATTCCACCTTCAGACAGCTCATTTGATGGACATGATGATTGCATTAAATTCCTCTTTTCGAAAGGGCCAAAATTGATCTAAAGATCATCTCATTCGGACAAGCAGAAGTCTGAATTTGAATTTATGCCCACACATGTGCAAATTGTTCAGGTCGGCCTCTGCTAATTGTTGGCTCAAGAAGAAAAATGGACGTGTCTCTTCACCCACATCGAATTGTATAAATACAAGTGACCTCACACCCAAGGTTACTTGGAAGCGGGAGCGGGAGCGCGGAGCGGGAGCGGGAGCGAAGCACGGAGCGCCATTTTTAAAAGCTTCCGGTCCGGAGCGTTTTCAGGAGCGTTTATATATATATATATATATATATATATATATATATTTTATATTTTTTATATTTTTTATTTTTTGATGCATATATGTCAACAAAAACATGTAGAATGATGAATTAGACATAAAAAAACATAAAAACATAGATTGAATCATATAACATCAATCATCTAGAAGTTATAATCTTCATCAACCACGCCCACGAGTTGGAAGCATACAACATATTGACTCTTGAGTCTCGCAAATCATCAATCTGAAGGTTTCAAGCTTTCAAAATTCAATAAATAACATTTATCATCATTGATATATAACATTTATCATCATTGATTTCAAATTTCAATATCTAACTTTTATCATCATTGATTCATTGATTTCAAAATTCAATATACATTTATCATCATTGATATATAACATTTATCATCATTGATTTCAAATTTCAATATCTAACATTTATCATCATTGATTCATTGATTTCAAAATTCAATATACATTTATCATCATTGATATATAACATTTATCATCATTGATTTCAAATTTCAATATCTAACATTTATCATCATTGATTCATTGATTTCAAAATTCAATATACATTTATCATCATTGATATATAACATTTATCATCATTGATTCATTGATTTCAAAATTCAATATATAACATTTATCATCATTGATATTATATAACATTTATCATCATTGATTCATTGATCACCATATAACTTTCATGAAGCATCATATTCATAATTCATAATGACTTGTAAACGGTAAACTTATAAATGCCAACTTCAAAGTTTCACCTTTCAAATTCAAACTTCAAACTTAAATTGTCATTAAATATATGAAATCAGAAAGAGTCAAGTTTCAACTGTTCAACTGTCAACAACAAATAAAAAAGACTAGTAAACAATTATCTGGCTGGCCCCTTGCCACGCCCACGAGAAATGTCTATTTTTTGTGAGCCACGAGGAAATGTTGGTCTTCTAGTACTCTCAGGAGTACCACGACCATGACTAGAAGGTGGAGGCTGGATCTGCAAAGGAACAATAGTTTGATATCGAGAACTGGCACTGGCACTGGCACTGGCACCTGCACCCGCACTGCTACCAGTAGATGGTGGGACTGGCCCTGTGTGTGGCGGTGCTGCTGATGCTTCATCATCATCCCTAAAAAGTTATGCTTCCAATTCTTCCAGATGTAACGTGTCGTCCTCCAAATTATCATCCTCTGGGTTGTTGTCCCAGACTCTGTATGATTGATCCTCATTTGCCCGATCACAATAATGGCTCAACAACCTCAAGTTATAATGCACATAAACCAAGCTTTCAGCTCGGTTTTCATTCAGCCTGTTTCTTCTCACATTGTGTATAAAGTTGTAGGTGCTCCAACACCTCTCTGCAGAAAAAGTGTTCAAAACCTGTGAGAGAACTTTTTTAGCCAACTTTGGCAAAAGTCCCATGCCGCCATATGCTTCCCACCATGTGAGAGAATCAAATCTGTCCCTGTCTTCCATTGCATGGAAAGAACCAAAGTTAGCAGTGCAACTGAAGTATTTGCCTAATTCAAGGCGCAATCTAGCACACTCTTCCTTGTCGGGTACCAATTTGTCCAATGCCTTCATGTACCCCTCTTGTACCTCTGGATCTGTGTGAGGTTTCACCCTAACCCCACCTCCAGGTGCAGGTTGGCCCAACCAAGATGGAGAGTAATATTTTGGCGTAAGGATATGTGCCAAAGCATGTAGTGGAACATTGAGTTTATTCCACCGTGCACACACACAGTCATGAATCATAGCATACAAGTTGGGATCATTATCCTTAACAATATCTTTTATTTGCCCCAGCATGCTATCCATCTGCTCATAAACCTCTCCAATCACTAGTTTATCAGTATCCGCAAAGCGAATCATGTTATAAATGGGCTTGGTAAAACTCACAATTTCCCTCATACGTGCCCAAAACAGATGGTCAAGGGCGGTCTCCTCCACATGTTCGAAACCTTGCCTGTCAACTATTGTTGCCGCCCTGTCCTTTAATAGTTGCCAGTGTGGGCTTGATACCATTGCAGCCAATGACTCTCTTACCTTCAAAAGGCGCTTGAAGGTGAGGTAATAGCTAGCAAATCTAGTTTTTGCTATTTTCAACAACTCCAATTTGGAGTGAGTACGGAAAAGCCCATGGGTATTGCTATGATTTGTAATAAATTTTATCATTTTTTTACCTCTCTTGCACAAATCACCAAGCCATTTGAATTGAGGTTGTTTGTTTTTGATGATATCATGCATCAAAAGGTTCATTGTGTGAACCAAACACCCAGACCAAAAAATGTTGGGGTATTTATCCTCAATAATTACTCCTGCTGCCTTACAGTTAGCAGCATTATCAGTGATGACCTGTATGACATTGTATGGCCCAGTCTTTTCAATTATATCAAGTAATGGTTCTGCAATGTTAATGTCGGTTTTGAATTTATCTGAATAATCATAAGCTGCCAGGAAAACTGCACCACTAACCGACACAGCCAAAACATTTATCAATGGTTTTCCTTTTACATTAGTCCATCCATCAGAGACAATGGACAGCCCATGCTCATTCCACGAACTTGTCATTCTAGCCAAAGAATTGTTTATTTTAGCTCTTTCATGATCAAGACCCACGGTTCTGGCCTTGTCATACCCAGGGCTTTTGTATCCTTTGGGGGCATCATTAATGGCAGAAACCATTTCATGCCAATAAGGTGAGCGAAAAACATTGAATGGCACCCCACATGCATATAGAAACCGGTAAATTTTTGAATCCACATCATTCCTACACCCTTCATCTAGGAAATCGGATATGGTTCTACGCCTTGATCCAGTGCCACTACTTCCAAAACCACTGGCATGGGTGGAAGTTGAACTTGTTTGTCCATGATGTGTTGGGCCTGAATCAACGAAACCCCTAGATCTTTTAGATGATCTCTGTAGGGCAACCCCCTCTTCCTTCCTATATATCTCTCTCTGTGGTGTTGGCACAAAAGTACAAACTTTGATTCCAAAATTTTTAGTTCCATCCCCTGGCATTATCCCACAAAGGTGCCTTCTCAGACGGGTGTATGAACCATGGTATTGTTTATTGCAATTGGGGCAAATAAATTTAGTGGTTCCACCACCTTTCCCTCCTTCCATTTTCTGAACATATTTCCACAAAGGAGTTTGGTCTTGTTTAGTTGGGGAATCTATGTTCTCGGGTTCTCCACTCCCCACTTCCTCCTCAGCATAATCCTCCTCCTCTTCAGGATTTTCTTCAGATCCACCATAACCCTCCTCTTCATCCTCCTCTTCTCTGATTTGCCTCTTTCTTCTAGCACTCTCCAACACCATTATCACAAAAAAAGGAACCAACATGAGGAAAATTCCTAGCCATATAGCCATGATGGAAACAAGTTTCAAGTTTCTAGCCTGCAAAACAAATGGAAAAATGCCAAATGGGAATAGGAAATGCAACATAGGAAAAAACAATTCATTTTTAAAGTTTTAAATCCAATAAAATGCAACATTCAAGAAAAATTCAAGTTTTCATTTTTAAACAATTTAACAATCTACAAATTCATCCTAGAAAATACTAAATTGGATTAGAAGGCCTACCTCTTTCTTGCAATTCTCCTGTTGCCTTGCTCCTTACTCTCCTTCCTTGGCACTTGCTCTCCTTCAACTCTTGCTCTCGCTCTCCTTCAACTCTTGCTCTCTCAACTCTTGCTCTCGCTCTCTCAACAGTGAACAAACAATAAAAACTAAAATGAAACCTCCCCCCTTTTAAATAATTCGATTTTTCACATAAAAAAAATTCCGAGCGGCGGGAAACTTTTTTCTTTTTTCTTTTTCTTTTTTTTTTCTTTTTTTTTTTTCTTTTTTTTTTTTTTTTCCGGGGAGCATTCGGGAGCGAACGCTCCCCGATCGCTTCCGGCGTTTAAAAAACGCTCCCGAAGCATTTTTTAAACGCCGGAAGCGCTCGGGGAGCGTTCGCTCCCGAGCGCTTCCTGAAACACTCCCGAAAAGACAGGGAGCGTTTTAACAGGTTCGGAAACGCGCTCCCAAAAACGCTCCCCTCAGGAAGCGTTTTTGGGAGCGCGTTTCTGAAACGCTCCCGCACGAAGTGCATTTCGGAAACGGGAACGTAGGGGGTTTGAAGCTTCCCCGCAACCTAGCTCACACCTCATTTGGCATCATCATCACCCACACATTCTTCTCTCTCTTCATCAAATTGTTTCGTACAGCAATTGAGTAGCCTCTATCTCTCACACGTGTGGCAAGAAGTACGAGTTTTTCTATGACAGAATTGCAGAACTGAAATTTCAGAATTTCAAATAGTTTGACCAGCATTGACCAACGTTGACCGAGGAGAATTTCAATGAGTTTGATTGCGGTTTTTGGGGCAAATTTCCGATTTTCTTATGCTGCATTGACTGGCACAAAAATCGAGGTTTTCTAAGCTATTTGACCTATGTTGGCGCAATTTCTCTAGGCTATTGTGATTGTTTTGGGTTGACTTTGACCGATGTTGGAGGCCGAGTTTGACTGCCATTGACCGAGCTTCAAATGAGGTGTTTGACTGTTGTTTTGACCAGGGTTGACTTTCTAGTTAGGGATGAAGTTTGACTGCAGTTGACTGCAGAATTTGACAGGGTTGATTTGACTTTGAATTGGGCAAGTCAATTTGATTTTTGTACTCTCTCTCTGCTGAACTTTTGATATAATAATAAGAAAAATTGATCAAAGAGTTTTCCCCACATTTGGATTTTTCCATAGCATCTACCAAATCCGATGTTCTCTTGACTTAGCTTGTCTTCTGCATATTGTTTTATGTTCTATTTGCATTTACTGTCAAAGTGATTAATGGTTTGATTGCTACTGGAAATCTAAATTCAAATTGCTATTGGGTTGCTTAAGGATCATTGAAGTAATTGTGCTAAGCATAGAACATACCATTGTTAACAAAAATTAACATGGTATCAGAGCCCAAGTGAAGACAAAGCCCAAGCAATAAAAAAAAAATCAATCACTAAGAAAGAGTTGTTGGACAAGAATATTGGTCTAGCTTAAATGACGACGACTACATCATACTTCAAATCCGAGGATAAGCTCAAGGACAAATCTGACTATCATGCATGGAAGATGACTTTGGATTTGATATTGGAAGAGAATGATGATATGGACTACGTGCATGGAAAAGTGGTTGAGCCTCCTTCAAATGCACCTGTTGCTGCAAAGACAAAGTAATGGAAATCTAAATTCAAATTGCTATTGGGTTGCTTAACGATCATTGAAGTAATTGTGCTAAGCATAGAACATACCATTGTTAACAAAAATTAACATGGTATCAGAGCCCAAGTGAAGACAAAGCCCAAGCAATAAAAAGAATATCAATCACTAAGAAAGAGTTGTTGGACAAGAATATTGGTCTAGCTTAAATGACGACGACTACATCATACTTCAAATCCGAGGATAAGCTCAAGGACAAATCTGACTATCATGCATGGAAGATGACTTTGGATTTGATATTGGAAGAGAATGATGATATGGACTATGTGCATGGAAAAGTGGTGGAGCCTCCTTCAAATGCACCTGTTGCTGCAAAGACAAAGTACAAGAAAGGTGAGGTCAAAGCTAAAAGAATTATTATTGATTCCATTCAAAAGCATTTGGTTGTCTATATTTCTGACTTGGGAACATCTAAGGAGATGTATGATTGGGATGTTCAAAGTAAACAATGCAAATCAAATCCTCTTTCTCAAGAACAATTTGAAGGACATCAAGATGGATAGAGGAGAGTCTATCCAATCCTACTTCATGAGGATTACCAAAATCAAGAATGATCTTTTCTCTATTGGAGAAGTTGTTGCTGACAAGGAGCTCACTCTCATTGCTCTTGGAGGTCTCACAAGAGCATGGGATGTGTTTAACACCGTCATTCTAGGATTTCTAGTTTCAACGAATTATTGGCTAGATGCACTCAAGAAGAGATGAGGATGATGGAGAGAGACAAGTCTTCAAATGGAAATGATCCTACTTCCTTCTCTGCTCATGCAAAAAGGAAGAACCATGCTCGTCCAAAGAGACAAGGTCAAGGATTCAAGTAGGGATTCAAAGAAGGAAGGAAAGGAAGGTGCTACAATTGCAACAGGTTTGGCCACTATGTTAGAGAGTGTCCTCACAAGAAGGATACTCCACGGGATGACGACAACAACAACAATTTCAAAGGCAATGGCAATGAAAGGAACAACAAGTTCAACAACAAAGGAAAGAGGAATGCTCCCACTGCTCGATATGGGAATGGTCGACCTCCCAAAAGAACGAGAAATTCCAAGTATGAGGAAACTAATGTTGTAGAAAAAAATATATATATATTTATCTTATTTCTGCCCTCACTACTGCCTCTCCTCCGAACACTTTGGATAATTGGTTGATTGATAGTGGTGCCTCAAGGCACTTCACTGGGTACAAGGAGGCTCTCTCAAATTTGATTGAAAAGAAGACTAATTTGGAGATCATACTTTGAGACAATGCCACCTACCCCCTAAAAGGGATTGGGATCGTCACTCCTCACTTAAATCAAGTTCAAACCCTTCATCTACAAGAAGTATTGTATGTACCTGATTTGAAGAAGCACTAGGATTCTATTTCTGCGATGGAAGATAAAGGCTTCAAGGTAGCATTCATTGATGGAAAGGTACGTATTTGGCAAAGGAACCTGAAAGATGCATTTACACTTAGCTTTAGGGTTGAAGGTCTCTACCAGGTTGGAGGAAGTCCTCTGGGCGCTGTGACTTGCGATACTTCTCTTCAATCTGAATTATGGCACCGAAGATTTGCTCACCTTCATTACAAAGCCTTGCCTGGGGTAAGGAAGAGGGTCACAGGTATACCTGAATTCAACATAGATCATGAAGGTGTTTGTCAGGGTTGTGAAGCTAGAAAAAATACAAGGGGACCAATGCCCGTAACATCATTGGGAGGATACTTATACTATTCAATTTTTGTGGATGACTTCTCTCGCAAAACATGGATCTATTTTTGAAGAAGAAGGGCAAAGTGTTCAAATGGTTTCGTTCTTTCAAAGCCTTGGTTGAAAATCAAACAAGGAAGACGATCAAAATATTGAGGACCGATAATGGAACCGAATATGAATCAAATGAATTCAATGATTATTGTAGAGAGGTTGGCATTAAGAGGGAGACCACCACTCCATATACTCCTGAACAAAATGGAGTTGTTAGAAGGAAGAATCGAACAATCATAGAAGCCACTTGTGCCATGCGTCATGATCAAGGCCTACCAAAGTTCTTATGGGGAGAAGTTGCCAACCCTACCATATATGTTCAAAATAGGAGCCCGCATCAAGCATTGGATTTCAAGACACCCAGAGAAGTTGCCAACCCTGCCATATATGTTCAAAATAGGAGCCCGCATCAAGCATTGGATTTCAAGACACCCGGAGAAGTTTTCACTGGTAAGAAACCTGATGTATCTCATTTTAGAATATTTGGATGTCCCGTGTATTTTCATGTGCCTAAAGAGAAAGAAAAAAAACAAGTTAGAAGCATTTGGGAAAGGAACATTTGTGGGCTACAGTGAAAATTTGAAGGCATATAGATTCTATGTGCTTGGTCAAAGAAAAGTGGAAATAAGCCATGATGTCACTTTCAATGAAGACTCTGCCCTTCGGAAATCCATAGATCTCCCTATTCCAAGGAAGGACAATGATGATGTTGCAGGATGAATATCTGATAGATGAACCAATATCCGATGTTGAAGGCCAAATGGATCCCATTGATCCACCTCCTGGTGATCCCTCTACCTCAAGGAAAAGACCTTTGTGGCTCAAAGATACTCTCGAAGATGTTGAAAGACATGTTGCACCAAGGGGGACATTTCGTCAAAGCAAGAAGTCGAATAGGTACCAAGGGTTGTTAGCTGCTATGAGTACCATTGTTCAATATGAGTGATGTACATTGGAAGAAGTCATGAAACATCAAGTATGGAAGGATGTGATGAATGAGGAATATGAATCGATCATGAAGAATGATGTCTGCGATGTGGTTCCTAGACCCAACGACGAGTTTGTGATCACTTCAAAATGTCTTTACAAAATCAAACATGGAGTTGATGGGAGTGCTGAAAAATTCAAGGCCAGGTTCGTTGCTCGAGGCTTCTCTCAAAAGGAAGGAGTGGACTATGACGAGATATTTGCATCGGTTGCCTAATACACCACGATCCAATCTATCAATGCTCTTGTTGCCTCTCAAGGATGGAGCTTACACCAAATGGATGTCAAAACTGCTTTCTTGCATGGCTCGCCTAAGGAGGAAGTCTATGTAGAGCAACCTGAGGGGTTTGAAGTTCAATATCAAAAGACACATGTATGCAGGTTGAAGAAAGCCCTTTATGGGTTGAAGCAAGCCCCTAGGACTTGGTATGAGAGGATTGATAGCTATCTTATGAGCCTGGGATTTACAAGGAGTGAAGTTGACCCGAACCTATACTTGAAGGTTGAAAAGGACAGGCCTCTCATTGTGGTCCTTTATGTGAATGATCTCTTTCTGACAGGTATAGACCCTCTCATTTATCAATGCAAGAGGGAGTTGGCTTCTAAATTCGAGATAAAGGACCTAGGCTTGATGCACTATCCTAGGCTTGGAGGTCTCGCAAAAGCCAAGTGAGATTTTCCTTTCTCAAGGAAAATACATTGTGAAGTTGCTCGAGAGATGTGGGATGGTGGAATGCAAGTCTGTGTCTACTTCGATGGAACTCAACTTCAAGAAGCTATGTGGAAGTGTTGTTGGGCCTGGATTGGCAAATCCTTCCAAGTATCGACAACTTGTGGGGGCCCTAATGTTCTTAGTAAATTCTTGTCCAAACATATGCTTTGTTGTGAATACGTTGAGTCAATTTATGGCCGACTCATCACATACATTGGATTGCTGCCAAGAATCTCTTGAGATATCTCAGTGGCTAATTGATGCTAATTGGATTGGCAGTGTGGTGGGTCGTAAGAGCACCTCTGGATGTTACTTCTCATTGGGGTCTGCTTCAACATCTTGGATAAGCAAGAGGAAGAAATCGGTTGCTTTAAGCACCGCCGAGGTCGAATACATCACTGCTAGTATGGCCTGTTGTGAACCCATTCGGTTGAGGAAGCTCTTTAGTGACCTATTTGAGCATGTGTTGGATATACCACCATGATCTACTGCAACAACCAAAGTGGGATTCGCCTTTTTCAAAGAATCTTGTGTTCCACGACCGCTCCAAGCATATTGATATCAGGTACCACTTTATTCGAGATATGGTACAGCAGGGAGCAATAAGGCTCCAACACATCAGGACTAATGAGCAGGTCGCAGACATTCTCACAAAGCCCTTAGAGAAGGTCAAATTATTAGCCTTTCATGAGAGACTTGCAGTCGTGGAAAGACCCTCTTATGAGGGTCCCGCATGAGTTGGACACTGAGCTTTGGGAGCTCTTAGGGGCTTGGGGTACTTCTTAGAGCTATGAGTGACCATAGGGTGAGTGGTTCACCTTCCCCTAGTGGTGCGCTATGTACAAGGTGAGTGGTTCACCTTCAACTATGATACCCCATGATGGTTGACATGTGTGTAGGGTGAGTGGTTCACCTTTCCCTACGATTACGAACACATGTACGTAGGGTGAGTGGTTCACCTTTCCCTACGATTACGAACACATGTACGTAGGGTGAGTGGTTCACCTTCCCCTACGATTGACATATGCATAGGATGAGTGGTTCACCTTCTCCTATGGAATATGAGTAGGATGAGTGGTTCACCTTCTCCTGTTGATGCCCCAGCATACATCCTACCCAAGTAGTCCGGGACTCATGGGAAGTTCCTCTCATCTAGCCAATGAGTTGGGAAATGTGGATAGGGACCATAGCACTATCGATGGATGCATCATGTACTGTCGTACTCCCTATGTCTAGGATGCATGGTGTTCAACAACTTGATCTGGGATCAAGTGAGGTTCTACCTCTGGACTGACTTTTTTCAGTGGAGAGTGGTGAGGTCTTGTGATTCACTCTTGATCAATTCTTCTTCATTATTACATCATAGTTCAGCAGAGCAGAGCAGAGCAAAGATGACAGAGATAGTACATGATGATAGATGGATTGGCGGGTGGAATTCTCCCTAGTTGAGAGGGAGTGTTAAAATTGGCAACTAAGGCCAAATTCCACCTTGGGACAACTCATTTGATGGAGATGATGATTGCATTGGATTCCTCTTTTCAAGAGGACCAAAATTGACCTAAAGATCATTTCATTCGAACAAGCAGAAGTGTGATTTTGAATTTATTCCCACACATGTTCAAATTGCTCGGGTCTGTAGAAAATTCTGTTTCCCACCCCGGTTTTCAGTTTTCACCTTATTACTCCAAAATAATTAAATGCCCTTTCCCATATCCATACATTTAATAAACTGGAAAATAAATTTGCTAAAAACACAAATTCTGGAAATTTTTCAGAATGCTGAAAATGCAGAAATAAAATAACAGCAGTAACAAACAGTCATTCAACACATCATAACTCGGTAATTTTTGGTCAAGGTGACCCTGGAAAAACCCCCTACAACTCTTGGGGAAAACCAGTTCGAAAGCTCCTTCTTATTTCTGGAAAAATGCTTTTTACAGTGATAGAAATATTCAGCAAAATAAATAATCAGCAAACAGACTTTTACAACTTATCTCTTTTTCCGTGCTTAACCACCGCCTCGGAAAACGCACAAGCAGCAAAACAGGAACAGCAATAAATGCTGTACGGATTTCTCGATTTTCGTGCCAAATAACAGCCTTAAATGCTGTTGTACGGCCTGCCTAGAAAAGCGTGCAAGCTGTCCAAAAATCTGCTGTACGATTTCTGCCTTGAAATGCGTGCCAAAGGTACAGCCACTTGCTGTACGGCCTCCCTCAAATCTGCTCCTCGAAATCTGTGCAAATCTGCAGTGCAAATCTGCTGTACGGCCCTGCTGTACGGCCTAGCTGTACGGCCCTGCTGTACGGCCTAGTTGTACGGCCCTTCTTCCTCAAAAATCGTGCCAAAAATCTGCCTTGCTGTGTGCTAAAGCTGCTGAACTGTCTTGCTGAAAATGTCTTGCTGAAATGCTGCCTTGGAATGCGTGCCACGCTGCTGCCTCCTTCTCCTCATTGCCCAGAAATCTCCCTTGCTCTCTTTCTCTCCTTCTCCCAATCTGCTCATGAAAGAATGAATGACCTTTTCCTCCTTTTCCTCCTTTAACCTAACCCTAAGTGACTTTTGGGGAATCCCTAAATCCAATGGCTGAGATAGATTGAGATCTAGGGCTGAGATTAAATGTTCATTTAAATCTCACTTTTCATTTTTTAATTCACCCCACTTTAATAAAGACCCACTTAGTCTTTTATTTCCAAAGTCACTTTTTCCTTTCTAATTTTATATTGACTTTATTTAAAGTCACTTTAAAATTAGATTTGACTTTATAAATTTATAAAGTCACTTTAGTAACTTTATCACTTAAGTCACTTTTAAATTAGATTTAACTTTATAAAAAATTATAAAGTTACTTTAGGAGAAAAATTAAATTCTTTTGGACACTTTTCCCTAGGCCAAAGATCAAAGCCTTAGGGAACCACCTGTCCTCCGGTACCAAATTTCAACAGGGTCAACCTTAGCTAAATGTAGGCTCAAGAAGCCCAATGGACGTGTCTCTTCCCCCACATCGAATGGTATAAATACAAGTGACCTCACACCTCATTTGGCATCATCATCACTCACACATTCTTCTCTCTCTTCATCAGATTGGTTCGTACAGCTATTGGGCAGCCTCTCTCTCACACGTGTGGCAAGGAGGAGAAGTTTTTTCTGGGATAGAATTGCATAACCAAAATTTCATAATTTCAAATAGTTTGACTAGCGTTGACCAATGTTGACCAAGGAGATTTTGACCGAGTTTGAATGCGGTTTTTAGGGCAAAATTCCAATTTTCTTTGGCCGCATTATCTGGCACAAAAATCAAGGTTTTTCTGGATTGTTTGACCTGAGTTGATCGCAAGCTTGTTTGACCACATGTTGACCGAGTTTGACCAAAACTTTTGTGACTGTTTTGGGTTGACTTTGACCGCTGTTGGAGGTCGAGTTTGACTACCTTTGACCGAGCTTCAAAGGAGGTGTTTGACTATTGTTTTGACCAACGTTGACTTTCTAGTTAGGGCTGAAGTTTGACTGTAGAATTTGACAGGGTTGATTTGACTTTGAATTGGGCAAGTCATTTTGATTTTTGTACTCTCTCTCTCTCTGCTGAACTTTTGATATAATAATAAGAAGAATTGGTCAAAGGGTTTTTCCCTGGCATCCGCCGAATCCGGTGTTCTCTTGTCTTGGCTTGTCTTTTGCATATTGTTTTATGTTCTATCTACATTTACTGTCAATGTGATTAATGGTTAATGTCATTGCTACTGGAAATCTAAATTGAAATTGTTATTGGGCTGCTTAAGGAACATTGAAGTAATTGTGCTAAGCATAGAACATACCATTGTTAACTAAAATTAACAATAAGACATGCTTGCTTAGGTCGATTATAAGAGGTTCTATGGCTTTTGTCGTCAATGGGCAACATGACACTACTACTTTTGGCCATAATGCTTCTTACAATCAATCTAGGGGCATACCAAATAATTTTCCACTGGAGAATGTGAAGGGCATGAACTAGAGGAGGAGCAAGATTACTAAATTTTAATTTTTCTAGTTTTGGACTCGTGGGGATTCCTAAATGAGTTCAACATTTGTAATCTAAATATTTGTGATTTTAATATATTAATATCATACATGGAATGAGGAGTGGCATGTGTAGGGGGGATTACCATCAATCTCGAAGGAAAGCCAGAGTTTAGTTATACTTAAGAGATAGAAGAAGGAACCAGCAACATAACAAAAGCATTAGCAACCTTTCAAGGGTTAAAGTTGCTAAAGACTCGAGGAGGGATTACCATCAATCTCGAAGGAAAGCCAGAGTTTAGTTATACTTAAGAGATAGAAGAAGGAACCAGCAACATAACAAAAGCATTAGCAACCTTTCAAGGGTTAAAGTTGCTAAAGACTCGAGGAGGGATTACCATCAATCTCGAAGGAAAGCCAGAGTTTAGTTATACTTAAGAGATAGAAGAAGGAACCAGCAACATAACAAAAGCATTAGCAACCTTTCAAGGGTTAAAGTTGTTAAAGACTCGAGGAATGCAGTGATTGCAGTAAGAGATCCAACCTTCATATCAAGCATTTTAAGTTAGTGAGGCAAAAGGATATCACCCTCAAATAAGTGATCCTTCACACCTAAATTTGAGCAAATTGGTTTGAAGCCATCCAATCCTTTTCATGTTCTCAAATAATCAATGCTAAGATAGATTAAAAGCAAATGTAGCCACAACCATCCATGTTGGAAAATTACAAATTTAGGAAAGGCAGTTGCAAAATATCCCACATTCCTGCAAATGGCTTTGCATCCTTCTAAATGGGGATTGGAGAGCTTCATAGGACAAATGAGAAATTTGAATAGGAGGAATTAAATCTAACCTCCCATTATTGCACCACCATTAAAATCACCATTTATGAATTATATGGGGATCATCAAACGGCAGATACATAACACATGTCACGGATGAAGAGCCATTTCATTCCTTGGGTAGACTCTACTCTTAAATACATGTCAAGGACGAAGAGCCATTTCATTCCTTGGGTCAACTCTAATCTGGATTGGTTGTAGGTTATACTAGAGTATCCTGGAGATGGAGCGAAAGAACAGCCAAGAGTCATGCATCTCTTCACAAGCTCTATTAGTTAACCTCTCACCACGACCCTTGCATTGAATTGTTGGCCACTTGTCATAAGTTCTTTCTAAAATTGCAAGCAAAATAGTCTCTTATATTGGTCGATGACATCGATATCTCATTAAGGCAATTTTCACTAGGGGTTATTTCGTAGATTCAGTCTCAACCCAACTTGATTTTAATTTTGTCTCGACCTATATGTGGTGTGGATATTCCTTTATGGAATAAAATAACTTCTCAAATCAGTAGCGGTGATTCCCTTCTATCCATCTTAGTTTACTCAAGGTGCGATACGGGAAGAGATACAAACAACCACAACTACCTCGATAGGTGTATGTACTATGAAACCTCTGAAATGAGAAGAAGATTTAAAAGGTGTAAGAGGCATGTAAGAGACATCCACAATGAACTCAATATGGTAGTAAGAGAGTGGGATGATTGGAAAGATGTTAAATATAAGACCATAATAGAAATTCAAGAAAGGGATAGAAGTTAATTCATGACCACTCGAGCTAAAGGAGCAGACAATCAGTGGAGATTGGAAGGCAGATAAGGATGCAGAATTGGCAGACAAGATAGAATCCCTCCAAAGTCCAAACAAGGTTGACTGAGCCTTCAAATACAGGGCAGAACTCAGGGGTTCCTCCTCCCAATGCATCCATAGGATCATTTGAATGATACCTGGCAGCCCATGCAGAAAACATAGTCCAACAAGGTTTCCGTATATCATATGCAGCAGCATCAAAAATTGGAGTCGGGCTCTAGAAGCCTGCGGTGGACCTGATCAAATGCAGTAGTATATGTATTCCCAGTTTATAAGATTCTACAGTAGCCAGCAGACTAGTGTTAGGGTAAGGAAACGATGGCTAAAACATATAGCCAGCCTCAATTTTGTATTTCTAAAAAACTCTATGGCCAGTAGGCTGTCCCTCACTTTTTCTGTTGTATTACTCTGCTGGACAGCATGGACGCAGCATTGATATAATACTACTCACACACACACACATATATACACAATGATGAATCTTCTCTACAAACCTCTCATATATTTTTTCCTTCATATTCATCACAGCTTCCTTCATCAATTTCTGTTTTTCAGCTTTTGTATAAACTATGAATTTTATTTAAAATGTAACAATTCAGATTTTATTTACAGTAAAATTATGACTTGTGAATTTTGAAATTTCCGACTCTTTTAAAAATCATACAATGACATTTAGAATTCTAATTCCTGGAATGGAATTATGAATTCTATACAGTAAAGTGATAAATCTGAATTTCCAAATATTTTCTAGAATATAGATACTAAATTAGTAAATTGCGACAGGTCATGACTCATATCCTATATGACATTCATAATTTGGCAACTGGCATCTAAGTATTTACAATCTCGAATTCCAAATTTGTTTTCCCTGAAATTTATAGTTTTTTCGCATATGAATACATATTTATATAAAAAAGTAAGGTGTCACACCCTCAATTCCTAAATTTGAAATGGCGGATGCACCCACGTCAGAACTTTTGTCAATTCCAAACCGTAGCCACAGTCCTGGTAATTTTGGTTACAAGGGATCAACCACTTGAACATAGTGGCCACCAGTATAGTCTTAACCTAAGTTTCAAAAGAAAATGTCAAAGACCATTTTCTGAATTTATTTTTAGCTTACATGAGAGCAGATAGGATGTATTATAGTATATCCATAAAGGATGTAAAAATCTAAAAGTTAATTGGGCAGATAAACAAAATTCAAGTAAAACAAGCAAAAATAGCATGATAAGTGATCACCAAAATATAATGTTAACCTACTTTACAAAATTGTGGATTGCCACCGATAATGAAGTAACAGTTATTGCTTTAATCCAAAGGATTAGAATTATATTTAACCTTGAATGTTCAAAAGTTGGACATAACATGAGATTCACTCTATGCTATATATCTTATGAAGAACAAGTGGACTAATAACAGATAAAATCCAAGAGGTTATGGAAGACAGCAAGATTTCAATCTGATATCCAATATCCTTGAACAGCATCACATCTGAATTTGAAGAACAGGGGGGCAAATTAAGCTGTGAACCTCAAAATTTCCTGGAAAACTAAGGCATGTCCAAATAAAATCTTATGGGTACAATATGAGTACAATATGTCTCCCAACATGTAACATATAACCATGGAGGAGCAATAGGCAGACAATGAAAATACGAGGAAGAAGAGAATGCTCTTATTCTAGCGTGGGAAATATGAAAAGCAGCAGGGAAATTACTATCAAAGGCAGGAGACAATAACTGAAATATTCATGTAGCTACCATTGATCTGTTAAAGATAACCAAGAGGTTACACAAAGAGTTTCAAAATTTAGAGCCATTTGAGAGGGAACCTATGAAGACTATCAAAGTTGAAGAAAATGTGCAAGAATCCAAAAACCTTGTGGGAAGATGCAGCAGCAGCAAAATGGATTGAACGGTAAGTTTCTTGCCACCGTATATGGCATAAAAAGTTATCCGTGCAAAGTAGAGGCGAGTAAAAGAGGAATTCATTGAGCTTGTCCAAGGCATCCCTCATCCCTCACAACTTGGTCCCTTATGACGCGTGCACGTTTCATCCATCAAGTACGGCACACTTCCTTTGGTGTCAACCTTAGTGTTGATTTTTGACTTTAGGCCAAATAGTATGTTTTAAGCTGTCATTTTGATTTGGGGCATATAAGCCACGTCTTGCTTAGAAATGGTGGAGAACAAGGGTAAGGTTCTGCAAATAAAGGGGATGTTCAAAACAGTGAGAACAGGTTCCATAGCATAAAGAGCATGAAAATCCCAAAGAATGCAGTAACAAGATTAAAATATATAAAAAAATACGAGTTAAGCACGGTAAAACAAAAAGGGTAAAATTTCTTCAGATTTCTAGAACATCTGACAGATGGGTAGCCCACACATACACACCTTTTGCTAATGATCAATTTAAAAATAAAAAAAAATAAAAAAACAGATGCCAGGCATGGATTCCCTGTGTTAAACGAGGATTAGCATGGCCAAGTCTGAGAACCCATAATTTCTTCCAAGCAGAACACGACAGGTCCAACACCCAACAACCCAAACTACAAAATTAGCTACCCATAACACCAGTACAGTACCATTGGAGACCAAAATCACAAATTTGACAGAAAAAAGAAGCAGGTCAGTATCGCTGGATTCTAGACCAAATTGTAGAATATATCATCCTCCCAATAAAAAAACCAACCTTGAAGAACAAAATGGTGGTAGGTCCATGGTACATACCTCCCTGCGTCTCAATTTCTTCTCCTTGCTGCTCAATTTTCTGGAGTCCACAGAAGTATTATTGTCTGCAACATTGTGAAGCCCCATTTCTCCTCCTAAACGCTCTCAGTTCACTGGTCGGACCTTACCCAATGTCTTCCATGGAGACCTAAAGCTAGATAACAGGTGATCACATGAACCAATATTCCCAGGTCAATTTCCATACAGCTTGCCAATATGCCCAGAATAAATTGTCACCACGAAAAGGCAGAAGCAAGGAAAAATTAATATACCCAGAATGGATTGTCACAGCATAAAGCAGAATCAAGGGCTCTGAATAGAATCTATGGCCGTGTAACCAGGCAGAGGAGGTCAGGTAACCCAACGTTGTCAAAAACACCGAAATGTTAAGCAGCTTATATCCACATCAAAAAGACGACCTGTTCACTGAGTGTGTATATATATATATATATATATTTAATGTATGTATACTATATTTATATTAATGCATTTACCAATTCATCGATTCATGTGACCTTATAGCCCAGAAATGACAAGGGCAAGACCCTGGGTACCCGGGAATATTGTACGATATCGGCCTTTAAAAGCCAGTACCCATTTTATCAGACCTCCGAAACTGGATGCCCATCTGTTCCCTTTTCCAATTCTCTGCCACTCCCAACTTCCTCCATGACCAATGAAACCGCACGGTTCAGCGCATGGTTCTGCACGCGGCTTTTCCTCGGCTTCGTCGTCAGCCAAACCGGGCGGGAAAACCGTACGGTCTTGATATTAGTTATACATTTATATAAATAAACACAGGCAATACATTGATTTCCCACATTTGGATGGGACTTCCCTTATTGTGACCTGTTTCACACTTCGTGCCGCCTCATCATGAGGGGGTTTGGGGTTCTCCTGTTGCCCTACTTTAAAAAGTAATACATTTTGGAACTCTGTCATGGATGTGGATGGTTGATTTTTCCTTTTAACGTAGCGCAGGATTGGAAAACTTTTTCAAAATGTCATGTCGTAGGTATTTTTTACACTTAATGTATCTATTTAATAGGTGTTGGAAAAGGTCAAAGGAAGTGTGGGAGGGAAGAGTATGTTTATTTTGCTCTTCAGTGGAAACATAAAAGCATTTTATTTTAAAATGTGAGGCCTTCAAAGACAGCACTGTAAGTTATCTACGTATTCTGGCAGCTAGCTATTAGGATAATCTATTTAGGGAGGGGTTTGTCAAGAAGTTGAGAGCGTTTATTATGAGAATTCACAGGAAAATTGTTAAATACAAAAGCTAGATGGAGAAGCAATCTCCCCCATGGGCTATCTTTTTTTAGCTCTTCCATAAAAGTGGAAACAGAAAAGCATTTTATTTTAGAATGTGAGGCCTTCAAAGACAGCACGGTAAGTTATCTAGATATTCTGGCAGCTAGCTATTGGGATAATCTATTTAGCCAGGGGTTTGTCAAGAAGTTGTGAGTGTTTATTATGAGACTTCACAGAAAATCGTTGAGTACAAGCGCTAGATGGAGAAGCAATCTCTCCCATAGGTTATCTTTAGCCTCGTAGACGTTATAATAATTAATTTATTTTTTCTTTCTAAATGTGTTTTATTAAGTAATAGTAAAATATTGAGTAAAGTACCATATTTGCAATCAATTTTCTCTATTATTATATTTTTTTCCTGAGGATGAACCACATTAATTGGTTTTAAACGTAATCCTATGATATGATTAATCTGAAAGTTCTTTTATCTACATTATGGATCACAAAAGTCTTAGATCTAAACTTTAAAAAAATTAAATTAAATAAAAAGATTAATATAATGTAAACATTTTAATTGGGTCAAAATAAAATAGCTTTATAAAAATAAAATAAAAATGACCCATGGTATTCATGTGGAATAATACTCTATTTAAAGGGGGAAATTAAATCAGCGTAGATCTACCAAGCTGACAAAGATCAAATTTCTTTATATGCAAACCTCTTTTAGAGTGAAAAGAGTTTTGATCCCTCTAGTCTTGGTAGATCCGAGTTAAGATGGATTTAGGGTAGTTAATAATAAAAGTTAGTGCAAAGCTTTAATTATTTTTTTGATAGTTAGATTTGATCAAAAATTAAACAAAACATATAAAGATATTATTTTACCATGTATAGGGTTTGGATCATTATAAAATTCAATTCACACCTAAAATTTATGTTGATTTTTTATCAAAATTTTAAATGGAAGGAGGATCTATTTGTTATAAGATTAGCTTATTGCGCCGAGAGGAGCTCTCCAACCCAGTATGGTAGAGATGTCGTAATGTAATATTTCACATTTTGATTAAGTCAAATTACATAAAAATTAATTAATTAATGTAATGTAATGTAATGTAAACATTTTAACTCGGTGAAAATAAAAATGAAAATAACTCGATAAAAATAAAAATGACCCGTGGTATTGAGAATCCATGGTATTGGCTCATGGTATCCATGTGGAATATAACTTATTCAAAGGGGGAAGTAAACCAATCTAGATCAAACTTAAAACTGGATCTACCAAGTGTCGAGATGGATCAAATCTCTTGAGATACAAACCTCTTTTAGAGTGAAAATGCTCTGAAATTGTGAGAATGAAATTTTTCTCATACAGAGATTGACAGTAGGGGGCTTTTACTGGTTATTTCACCTTTACTAGAAAGGATGAAACCAGAAGCTTTTGGCCCACAAACTGGCTCTGCCTAAAGAAATAAAATGTAAACACTAAAATCGATCCGATCAATGAAAGTATTTGTTTATGTGCAAAATATTCATTAATCAAAATTTTATGTGTGAATAAGCAAGTTCAAGTATTCTGCAAATGAAGTAATGTGGTTTGAAGATGAACTAATGAGTTTTGTTCACTGTATAAGTCTGCTTGGGAAAAGTGTACTTATGAAAAGTTACTGTTTAATGTAGCAGAATCTGAAATAATACAGCAAAAATGCACAGCATAACAGTAAGCATTTGTTTAAGCAGTTCACCCCTCTCTTGGGCTACCTCTGCTGGGTCCAAAAGCCTCTAATTAGGCTTTTCCCTTTTTCATTAATGCTCAAAATATGAATTACACTGTATAGAAAGCCTCAAAAGGCAAAATAAGCTGCAAATTCAGAGACAGAAGGCTGAAATCAATATAAATCGACTATTCATTCACCTCCATTGGATGAGTATAGTCCAACACAGTTGATCTTTCACTAGGCCCTAGTGGCTCCACAACCAAAATCGATGGTAAAATCAATGATAGAGCGCCTTGATGGCTCTGCAACCTGTCCCAACAGCTCCAGAATGCTTCAATACCCCAAAATCAAAAAAAAAATCGCCCCAAAAGGACTTTCCTAGCCAAAGTTATGGCTAACTGAAGTTTGCCCAGTGTCACCTAGAAAATCTCTAGCTAAATCTGGAGAACTGGAGTTAACTCCAGTTAAAAATGGTGACAAACTCCAGATTTGGCGGCGCGCTCCAATTTTATCGGGCGGTTAACTTAGACATTAAATGTGTTTTATAATCTGGTCACATGCGTGTGGTTTCCGTTGGAATATACGTTGGACCAACCGTTGCATTTAATTTTTATTGTAACGGTCCCGCATAATGTGAACGGGCACATTTTAAACGGTGGCATTTAATATAAACATAACCGTTTGGAGTTCGTTGCGCCGTTTAAATTTCGCTGTGGTTTCGGGCTGTGGGTTCTATGCGGAGGGGGCTGGCCCCCTTTCAGGCCCCGCCCAAATCAACTTTAACATTTAAATAAACGTATGTTGCCATAGTTAAACAAACACCATAGCCGTGGCCCAACGGCGGGTCTGTTGCGTTTGTGTCCGCCCGACCTCGGTTCGAATCCTGCCGCATGCATAAACAAATTTTAAACGCCATTTCCATTTGACCTTGGGGCCACGTGGCGGCCTCCGGGCTGGCCATGTGGCGCCTTTTCATTGGCTGCCACTAGAATATTCTGTGGAATATTCCCAGAATATTCCGTGGAATAATTTTTTTTTTAATAAAAATATTTTTTATAAAGTCAACTTTGGGCCATTTTTTAACTGAAATTGGCGAACTTCAAAGCTGAATAACTTTCTCATACGGCGTCGGTTTTCAGTGCCGTTCACGTCTACAGGATCGTTTTTCCGAGCTCTTTCCAGTCGATCCGGTTCGGACCAATTCTGAGCAACTTCATTTTTTAGCATTTTTCTACAAGAGACTTGATTTCCTAATCACACCTCCCAAATGGGAAGCTTTTGGACCCCAAAAGCTCTCTGATTACTGAAACTGATGATGTGGAGACTGATTCTCCACTCTTCCACCCTTGAATAACTGAAATCTACCCGATTTCATCAAATGGAGATTTTGAGAAAATGATAATCTGTCTCTGGAATCAACTGATCGACCATTGCTAAGATTGACGGAGTCATGATGCAAATGATTAAAATTTGCAGAACAGCAATTGTAATCTGCAGAAAACAAAATTTTTCTACACTGATCAAACTTCCCAGAAGACTTAAAATAACTGTCACCTTGCAAACTGTTCCCATGGCGAATTCTACCATTCTGAAACCAACTTTTTCCCATGTTGAATGGTGTGTCCTTCTTGCTTGCACTGCTTTGCTTTGACACTTAATTCACTGCATTGGCTGACCCAAAAGGTAATTTGCGCAACATAACATAATCTTCTTTCAAAGAAAAACTGTTATCAAACTGAGACATGTTATTAGCAACATCATAAAAAGGCGAATGCTCAAAATCTGGTCGTTTCAACATTAACAAAGTTAGACTTTGACTTGCATTAACCAATCTTTTCAATTGACTTGCATGGAGTAAAGAAGATTCCAGCTTCTTCTTGTGAGCTCTCACAATGTACTCTTTACCATCTTTGAACAAGTGATACTTGTTTTCATGGCGATAAAAGATAGCCTTCCTATCAAATAAGTAAGGACTTCCCAAAACAATACCTGAGATATCAAGCAGCACCACATCAAGTTCAACTGTGTCAATAAAGTGTGCAGTTATTGCAAAGCGCAATATGCACTTTCTTGAGACTTGCAAATTTGCATCATTGCATATTCATCCAAGTGGATAAGGCTTCGGATGTGGAATGGTCTCAAGTTTAAGCTGCTTGACCAAGTCTTCAGATATAAGATTCGCTTGTGACCCATTGTCAAATAGTGTGTCAATTTTGGTATATTTTGAAATTACCCTCACATGGAAGAGCTCTATCCTCCTCTTTTCTTCATGAGTATCTTTGTGACAATTCAAAGAGCTAGAACTGGGAATTGTGTCTTGCACCACTTCTTTCCCCTTAATGTTCTTTAAAACAATGGCTATGCTTTTTGTCTCATCTCCTGAGTCTGACCCTAAGTCTTTCTCCACTGTTGCTACAGTTTTCTCCTTTTCTTTGGTCTTGTTTTTGTTCTTATATTTTTCTGGTTTCAGTTCAGGATGAAGCTTCCAACAATGATCTTCATCATGACTTGTCTTTGAACAGTTCTTGCAAAAGAACTTTCCTTTTTCTTTTCTTGAATTTGCAACTCTCTTCTTTCCTTTGTTTTTGAAATTACTATTCTCATCAAAAATATTCTTTCCTCTAGCTTCTAAATGTGTAGCCTGCACACAGACTTCATCTAAGCTGGTAGGATTGAACATTAGAATAGTATGTTGCAGATAATTGTGCAAACCTCCTATGTCTTTCAACAAGGTGTCTTGACTTTGTAAGTCTACTCCAAGTAGAAGTGCTCTCCTTCTAAACTCTTGGGTATAATCTTGCACATTTTGACTCTTAAGTTGCCTAAAATTTTGCCAATTCATGATTGCTTTCTGAATATGAGCAAGAGGATAAAATTGTTTCTTAATAGCAGTAATAAACTCATTCCATGTTAGAGTTATCTTACCATGCTTTTTAATTTCCTCCCTGGTCTTGGCTTCCCACCAAACCAAAGCTGCTCCATCCATTCTCAAAGAGGCTAATTGGATTTTTGTGTCATCATCATGCAAATTTTGAATTCTTAGATAGACTTCCAGCTGTCTAATCCAGTTATCCAATTTTTCTGCATTCACATCACCATTAAACATCGGCAACTCAAACTTTACATCAAGATTTAACAAAGGATTTTTAAGAGATGTTTTTGTTTTGTGTGACTGATTAACAGAAGTTGAAGAGGATGATGTGGAGGAAGAGGATGACGATGGAGATGAAGGATCACCATTTCCTCCATTCCATTTCTTAGACTCATCTTTGTCTTTCTTCCCTCCTGAAGAATCTCCTTCTTCTTTTTGGTTTCTAGACCCTTCTCCAGCAATCCTATCATTTCTCTCCTGGTATAGGATCCTAACCATCTCAGTCATGTCCAAGAAAGCTTTTCTAAAGACTCTTTCTTCTTCCTTGGGATCCATTTCCTCATGTACTTCTCCTTCTCTAGAATACATGTTTGTGGCTGATTCTAAGGCTAATGAGGATGAAATGGAAGGTGGATATAATGGCACTCTAGCCCTCCTTGGTTGAGGATTAACTTGTTCTCTAACCAGTTGACCTTCCCCTCTTTTCAATTTCAGCCTAGTAAGCATCAAATTTTGCAGAATAACACAATCTTCTTGCACAAATTTCACAAACTCTTAAGCAAAACCTAGAGCTTTGATACCAATCTGATCTGAAATTGTGAGAACAAAGTATTTCTCATACAGATATTGACAGTAGGGGGCTTTTACTGGTTATTTCACCTTTACTAGAAAGGATGAAACCAGAAGCTTCTGGCCCACAAACTGGCTCTGCCTAAAGAAATAAAATGTAAACACTAAAATCGATCTGATCAATGAAAGTATTTGTTTATGTGCAAAGTATTCATTAATCAAAATTTTATGTGTGAATAAGCAAGTTCAAGTATTCTGCAAATGAATTAATGTGGTTTGAAGATGAACTAATGAGTTTTGTTCACTGTATAAGTCTACTTGAGAAAAGTATACTGATGAAAAGTTATTGTTTAATGTAGCAGAATCTAAAATAATACAGCAAAAATGCACAGCATAACAGTAAGCATTTGTTTAAGCAGTTCACCCCTCTCTTGGGCTACCTCTGCTAGGTCCAAAAGCCTCTAATTAGGCTTTTCCCTTTTTCATTAATGCTCAAAATATGAATTACACTATATAGAAAGCCTCAAAAGGCAAAATAAGCTGCAAATTCAAAAACAGAAGGCTGAAATCAGTATAAATCGACTATTCATTCACCTCCATTGGATGAGTATAGTCCAACACAGCTGATCTTTCACTAGGCCCTAGTGGCTCCACAACCAAAATCGCTGGTAAAATCACTGATAGAGTGCCCTGATGGCTCTGCAACCTATCCCAACAGTTCCAAAATGCTTCAATACCCCAAAATAAAAATAAAAATCGTCCCAAAAGGACTTTCCTAGCCAAAGTTATGGCTAACTGAAGTTTGCCCAGTGTCACCTAGAAAATCTCCAGCTAAATCTAGAGAACTGGAGTTAACTCCAGTTAAAAATGGTGAGAAACTCCAGATTTGCGGCGCGCTCCAATTTTATCGGGCGGTTAACTTAGACATTAAATGTGTTTTATAATCCGGTCACATGCGCGTGGTTTCCATTGGAATATACGTTGGAACCAACCGTTGCATTTAATTTTTATTGTAACGGTCCCGCATAATGTGAACGGTCACATTTTAAACGGTGGCATTTAATATAAACATAACCGTTTGGAGTTCGTTGCCCCGTTTAAATTTGGCTGTGGTTCCGGGCTGTGGGTTCTATGCGGAGGGGGCTGGCCCCCTTTCGGGCCCCACCCAAATCAACTTTAACATTTAAATAAACGTATGTTGCCATAGTTAAACAAACACCATAGCCGTGGCCCAACGACCGGTCCGTTGCGTTTGTGTCTGCCCGACCTCGGTTCGAATCCTGCCGCGTGCATAAACAAATTTTAAACGCCATTTCCAGTTGACCTTGGGGCCACGTGGCGGCCTCCGGGTTGGCCACGTGGCGCCTTTTCATTGGCTGTCACTGGAATATTCCGCAGAATATTATGTGGAATATTTTTTTTAATAAAAATATTTTTTATAAAGTCAACTTTGGGCCATTTTTTAACTGAAATTGGCGAACTTCAAAGCTGAATAACTTTCTCATACGGCGTCGGTTTTCAGTGTCGTTCACATCTACAAGATCGTTTTTCGGAGCTCTTTCCAGTCAATCTAGTTCAAACCAATTCTGATCAACTTCATTTTTGAGCATTTTTCTACAAGAGACTTGATCTCCTGATCAGAAAAGACATTTTATCCCTCTCAACACTTGTTATATCCGAATTTAAAATGGATCTAGGCTTGTTTTATTAATAAATCATTATGATAGTAAGAGAAACGAGTTCATCATGGTTGAAAAATGGTGTTATTGTGTGTTCCTAACTATATAGTACAAAACATCTAAGTACATTAATGGACCATGCATGAGTCTTGAATCAAGATAGAATTTAACTCATATCTAAAATTTAAATTGAATTCTTATTAGATTTGTTTATGGAAAGAGGATTT
The DNA here is from genome assembly GCA_034641835.2 of Pinus albicaulis. NCBI lineage: Eukaryota > Viridiplantae > Streptophyta > Pinopsida > Pinales > Pinaceae > Pinus > Pinus albicaulis. The sequence goes on from CM076577.1 coordinate 877,226,747, forward strand.
GTTATCCTTGACATGTATTATGCAATGGGTATTAGGTTAACTTTGTATTAATTCAATAGAACATGTGAAATATTTTTCAATTTAACGAAGTGTAACCTTAAAATTATTTTTCTATTTTTTGCAAATTGTTTTAATGGCACTTTATCTCTCATGTGATTGGTTGTCGATTTGCCGATGTTATTGGTCAATTCCTTGATTAACAAACCCTCTTTGACAAGCCTAGAAAAGAATAAAGAAAACTAACCGTGTAGATATTTATATGGATGTCATATCCTTAAAATTAAAATAACATTACGAAAAGCTCATTGTTTAGTCATATTGATGTTATATGATTAAAAATACATCACATCTTCTTAGATCGTCTCTGTGTTGAAAACATTGTTGTACTTTCTCTTTACACATTTTTTGTGCACAATACAAAAATTAGTCAACTCATTTATCCAGGTCATTTGATCAAACGAAGCAATGCAAAAACACACAGATAGTAATCTAGTGCACCTTTTTGCAAACCTTGAAGATTATGTAATCCAAGCATGCAAGAAAACCTTACCTAAAAAATAAAAGAACAAACCCAAATGGATTTAATTACTTGAACCATCCATAGACGAGTGTATTATTAGATGGTAATGTCAATGAAGTTTCCATGTCGTGGGGCAATGTTGTTGGATTTACTTAACTAAGTAAAATTTATTTACATATGTAATTTTGTCGTACGTTTCAGACAATCGAGGTAAGAAAATATTTTTCGAAGGCTATTTAGCTTTCGAGTATAGCAACCCTGTAGTTGACCATGGCCATGGTCATAGCATAGCATGTGTAGGATATGAATTCTAGTTGCTCTAATGGGTTAGGGTTTGGTGGTCGTCGTTTGGTGTTGTCGTTAATACTAAATACATGCAACAAACAACGTGAGCAAATGTCATTGCCAATTTTTGTTGATTCCATTAAACCAACGGTATGATTATGCCCACATTCTAATTTGACAACATGTTGGAGCTCGTTCATACCTTTCAAATTTCAATAATTACTAAGTGGCACAGATCGCCAATTATGCAACCTTGTTTGTTATAAGATTAGGTTAGTCCATAATAACATTTTCACAAAAGAGAGAAACTAGTGAAAATTTTAATTTGTAAAAAAAGAATGGAGTCGAAGACATCAAGGGAGTGACCGGTTAGTGTTTCCTAGTCGATGTTACTCCTCGCCTGCTACAGATCTGCACACTAGGTTGTATGAGATCGTGGAAGAATTGTTGTTTTTTTTTATAGATTTGGGGTTTCGCTTTTAGCTATTGTAGCTCACTTGGCCATTTGCGGTAGCTACGTTCAGAGTGCTTCAGTCTTTGTGGTAGATCAAGAGTTTATGCTGTTGATTTTGGGTTTCTGTTGCCCTAACTTGTTATTGGCTTGGATGATCTATTCTCCCAACCAATTATATTAAGTACATTGCTTATACAATGGGTGGTCTTTCCAACCCTAACATGGATGGCCCTGACTCTCTGCCTCGTGGTAGATTTGTTAAAAGGGCAGAAACAAATCCTTCTTTTAATATGGGGTTTGTTGCATCTGTAAAGAAGAATGTTAATACCCTTAAAGAAAGAGAGTTGATTAGTATTTGGTCCAGTTATAACTATGTTTCATAATGGACCTCTAAAATTTGGGCATATCATGATCCCATTGGTTATTTTATATCGCAAAAATGGTTATTTTGCTCTTTTTTTTAAAGCAAAGAGGACAAGGATATGATTTATAGATTTGGGCCCTATTTCACGAGCTCTAGTGGAATGTTTCTCACCCACTAGATTTTGGATTTTAATCTTACCATGGAAAATTATTTTGCTCTTACATGTATTAGATTGTTATATCTTCGCCTTCTTTGCTAAAATGATAGTATTTTCAAATCCATAGGTGAAAAATTGGGCCACTACATTACCAATTCCCAGGTCAAGCACAATCATGTGCCAAAATTTGTGTTCAAATGGATTTTTCAAAAGGACACCTTGAGGTGATGTAGTTTGAATTCTAGGGTTGGTCCCATCTTTATACTCTTGATTATGAGCATATTCCTTTTAAATGTGGTTTCTTTAATGAGTATGGACACTTAATCCAAAAGCTCCAACATCTTAATCTCCATCTATCCCTCCACCATCTTCTCAAAGAAATGATGAGCAGAGAAAATTCAAGCCTATTTCAAGGAAGCTCAAGAATCATTTGTTCATTCCTATTTCCAATGGGTTAGATTCTCATGAACATCCTCCCTCCAATAATAGATATGAAGCTTTGAAGTCCACGTAGGTTGAAGATATAGATAAATAATATCAACTAGAGCCATATCAAGTGCCTTCAAAGAACATCTATTCACCTTCCAAGGAAGATATTTCTTCTAATGATATTGACAAAAGCCCACCTTCGGATAAGAATGAGAAAGAGGCTAGTTCGAAGGAAGAGTTGGAGGTCAATCCTTCCTCTTTTTCTCCTTCCTAAATGTTCTAAATAGAAAACAATGGTCTTTCCCTCTATTAACAAGAAGTAGAAAAGATAAAAATAGGAAACCCCCAAAATTTGGTACCTCTCATGATCATAGTGGGGAGTTTGTTTCAATTTACTCCTCTTCTCAGGAAGTAGTATGCTCAAGTATGAGAAGGTCTAATATTGGAACTCCCCCCTTCTTCTTTTGTTGAGATAAGGATGGTTTTCTAAAATCATTGAAGAATTTTCCCTATAGTATTTATTTTGTTGTACTAACAAAATTACCGATCAAACGAAAACTATTACCTCAAAATTGGAATTCTAGCCAAAAAACTGCAAAAAAACATGAAAAACAAGTTGAAAACTAAAAGTGTTGATGCTAGAATAACTTTTTCGGTGTAAATTTCAACATTTTTTTTTTAAATGGCAGTAAAAACCATTTTTTTGTGTAAAACAACCCTTAAAATGAAAAGTGTTGATGCCGTTTTTTTTTTTTCAACAATTTTTAATAATGACGTTAAAGATAAAACATCACGTTTTTTAAAAGCCTTAAAATTCCAACAATTTTTAGGCATGACATTAAATAAAATATCATGTCTTTGAAAAGCCTTGAAATTCCAACAATTTTTAGGCATAGCATTAAATATAAAAGATCACATCTTTGAAAAGTCTTAAAATTCCAACAATTTTTAGACATGACATTAAATATAAAATATCACATATTTGAAAAGTCTTAAAATTTGAACGATTTTTAGACATGACATTAAATATAAAATATCATGTATTTGAAAAACCTTAAAATTCCAATAATTTTCAGTCATTGTGCTAAAGAAAAAATACTTTTAATTGTTTTCAACCATTATGATTTAGAAAAACATTAAAATCTTGACAATTTTTCAACCTTGGAAGTAAAGGCAAAGATTATGACTAAAAAAAAACTTAAGTTTCCAAATATTTCAAGCATGACATTATGGAAAAAAATAAAAATAAAAATAAAAATGAAAACGTGAATGAAAGAGTCATTATACCAAGAGTAATTTATTTTTTAAATGCTAAATGTACAGTGATTTTAAAATCTTGGCCTAAGACAACTTGACACATTCCAATAAAATTTTTAAAGCCAGCCTAGACCCATCTTAACTACGGATCTATCAAGCGCCGAGAGGGATCAAATCTCTAGAGGTGCAAACCTCTTTTTTGAGTGCAAAACTTGAGGAAAGGTTTGCACCTCGAGAGATTTGATCCCTCTTGGCGCTTGATAGATCCATAGTTAAGATGGATCTAGGTTGGTTTCAGTCGTGTGCGACCAAGGAAAATCTATCGATAATATGAAGAACATATGATTAATTTTATCAATAATATGTAAATACATCTAATATTAATATAACCATTTTAAATATGCTAAATATGTTTGAGATTGATCGAGTCATTTTGGTTTTAAATTTTCTTAGTTACCTCAGTTTGTTGAGATGATAAATATTGTAAAATATCTTTAATGATAAAAAATGATGAAATAAATTTTTTGAATGAAAAGTGACAATGTAATAATATGTAATAATATTGAATGATAGAAAATGTGAATAATAAGAATGTAGTCAATTAAAAATAGTCTTCGTTGTGATCAATCTCAAACTATTTTCTTCTACTATTCTTATTGCCACCCTGGTTAGTTTAGTGATCTTTCCATATTGATTATATGAAAAATACAATAGAAATCATAAATCATAAACCATTTAAATATTTAGCTCGAGTTGTTGTAGTAAACATCAAACCTTGTCTCTCTTGCTCTCCAATATTATTACATTTAATTACTATAACACAAATTGTTTTACATTGTCAATAATTTTTTGTGCTTACACTAAAATCAATGCACACTTTTAATCCAATGACTTTAAAACTATTGTACCATCATACATCCAATTACATCAAATCAAAATTCAACATATACACTGAAATCACTACATCTAATGCAAGAAATCAAATAAGATTAGAAAACAACATCTACACAGAAATCAATGCATCAAATGCAAGTAATCAAATAGGATTTGAAATCAACATCTAAACTCAAATCAATGCATCTAGTGCAAGTAAGAAAATAGGATTAGAAACCAACATATACAATAAAATCTATGCATCTAGTGCAAGCAATCAAATAGGATTAGAAATCACCATCTACACTGAAACCAATGCATTTAGTGCAAGCAATAAAAAAGGGTTAGAAATAATTTATACTGAAATAAATGCCTATACTGTAAGCAACCAAATATAATTATAAATCAACATCTACATTGAAATTATTGCATCTAGTGCAAGTAATAAAATAGGATTAGAAATCACCATCTACACTAAAATCAATGCATTTAGTGCAAGCAATAAAATACAATTATATATCATCTACATTGAAATCAATGCATCTAGTGCAAGTAATAAAATATCATTAGAAATAAAAATCTACACTAAAATCAATGCATCTAGTGCAAGCAATCAAATAGTATTAGAAATCACCATCTACACTGAAATCAATGCATCTATTGTAAGAAATATTCTTCCATCTCTCCCCCCTCCATATATATCTATATGTCCCTCCATATTTCCTTCTTTGTCTCTTTATCCCACCCCAAAAAACACATAGACACTCACTCCATATTTATCAATCTCCTTGTCCCTCCCTCCCTGTCAGCATTTATCTCTTCTTTCTCTACACCTTCTATCTATATCTCTATCTGCCTTTGTCTCTCTATATCAACCCCAAAACATACACTCTCTTTCTCCAATCTATCTATCTATCACTGCTTCCTCCTCACACTCCCTCTCTCTCTCTTCCCCTTCCCTCCCCCTCCACCGCTTCTATCTCTCTTCCCTCTTGCTATCCTCTCTCGCTCTCCCTCCATATTCCTTATCACTCCCCCCCCCCCCCTCTCTCTCTCCCCCTGCATTTCCATCTCTCTTTCCCTACATCTCTCCACTCTTTCTCTTCCTTTCTCTCCCACCTCTCTCTTTCTCTCTCTCTCTCTCTTCGCCTTCTAACTTTGTCAGTATATGCCTCTCTCTCTCATTCTCTCCCCCATTCTCTCAATCCCTTCTTCTTTGTCTCTTTATCTCACCCCAAACATACACACACTCTCTCCATCTCTCCCTTGTCACTCCCTCACTCTCTCCACTTCTTACTCTCTATGTATTTCTTCTTCCCTCCCTCTCTCCCAATCCAAATTCATCTCTCTATCCATCCCTCTCCCCCCCTCCAACTCCATCTCTCCATCCCTCTATCTCTCCCCATTCAGCTCCATCTCTCTCCCCCTACAAATCCATCTCTCTATCCCTCCCTCTCTCCTCCTATCTCTCAAGTCCCCTCTCTTTTCCTTCCTCTCTCTCCCTTTCTCTCCTACCTCCCTCTCTCTTCCCCCATCTCTCTCTCTCTCTCTCTCCCTCCTACAATACTCTATATTCCCCCATTACTCTCTTCCTCTCTCTCCCTTTATCACCTCCCTCCCTCTATCTTCACCCCCCTCTCTCTGCCCTCAAATTCTCTCTCTTCCCCCATCATTCTATCTCTCTCTCCAACTATGTTACCGTATCCCTCCCTTTATTCTTCTCTCTCTTTCTCTCCCCCCTTATCTCCGTCACTCCTTCTATATATATTTATCTCAACCCTAAAAATACATACTCTCTCTCCATCTCTCCGTTGTCACTCCCTCTCTCTCCACTTCTCACTATCTATGTATTTCTTCTTCTCTCCCCCTCCAAATTCGTCTCTCTCTCCCTTTCTCTCCTACCTCCCTCTCTCTTCCCATGTCTCTCTCCCTCTCTCTCTCTCTCTCTCCCCTCCAATCCTTTCTCCTTCTCCCTCCCTCTTTCCTTCTCTCTCTCTCCCACCTCCATATTTATGTCTCCCTCTCCCTCTCTTACCCTTCTCTACCTCTCTCACTCCTCTCCCTCTCTCTCTCTCCCACCTCCATATTTATGTCCCCCTCTCCCTCTCTTACCCTTCTCTACCTCTCTCACTCCTCTCCCTCTCTCTCTCTCTTCATTCCTCCTCTCCCCTCTCCTTCAATTTATCTCAATCTCCCTTCTCACTCCCTCTATTTCTCCACCTTTACCATATGTCTTTGTTCTTCCCTCTCATATATATATATATATATATAACAAATTTAATATTGTATTAATACAGATTTATTAGATTTAATAATTTTTATATTACAATATATTAATATCAATATTAGATTTAGTAATAATAACAACAACAATAATATTAATATTTTAATAGTAATGTTAGGGTTAATAATATTTTTTTGCATGGTATTATTATTAATTTGGTCCATTCCGCCCATGGTATTAATAATAATTTGTCCTATGGTATTTGGCCCATAGGTTTCACCTAAATAAACTTCTTTTTGAGTTTTTGTAAATATAAAGAGCTTTATGGAGTAAATATAAAATAAGTTTTATTTATTTACCATACCTCTAGTTTATTTATATTTATAATTATTTACCATACCTCTAGTTTATTTATATTTATATTTATTTACCATATCTCTTTTTCGAGTGTTTGTAAAACTCTTCATATTTTAAATTTATTTTTAATTGTTTATTTATATGGTTATGTAAGTTATTTTTAAAGTCGATATTATTCATATCTTATTTATTAATTTTTTTTTTTTTTTTTTTTTTGCTTCAGACATACTTACACATCAGGGTCATACTGGGCTGTAGAATGTGTCTCTCGGCGTAATAAACCATCAAATTGACATAAAGTGTAGGTGAAATTGACCCATTATAATGAAAACTTAAAGACCAACCATGAAATTGACACATTATGGGGGCAGACTCAATTCATTATAATCAGAACTTTAAAATCAACTATCAAATTGTACATAATGAGACCGGGTTGCTACTTGAACATCAGCACGGACACTGTAAAAAAAGAAAAAATAACCAAAATTATATAAATAAATAAAAATGAAAGATCCAAAAGAAAACGAAAATTCTAACATTAAAAAAAAAAAAAAAAAAAAAAAAAAAACAAACAAACAAACAAACAAACAAACAAACAAACATAAAAATTAAAAATAATTTATAAATTAAAAATAAATAAATAAATAGTACAAAAAATATCAATAAACAAATAAATAAAAATATTTAAAAAAAAACACATAATTTATGACTTTCTTTTAATTAATTAATAAAACATCAAAATCAATTTTTTTAAAAGTAAAAAAAAACACACACACACACACACACACACACACACACACACACACATATATATATATGATTTAAAAATAACAAATTAACAAATAAAAACAAACAAAAAATAAAAATAAAAAATAAAAAAATCGAAAGAACAATCTTAACACGGCTTTAGGTTGAAGTTCGAGGTATGTATACAGGCGACCTCGACGTGGCGACAGCATCTTTGAAATAAAATAAAATAAAAAAATTGGCCCCAACCCGACCCAAGTCGATTCCGAAAATCGACCTGGGTGGCCTCAGGCCTGAGCGGGGTTGTGCTGAAAAAAAATAATAATAATAAATTAATTAATTAATTAAAAAAAAGTGTATTAAAAAAATCGAAAAATTGGCCCCATCTCAGCCTAGTTTGATTCTCAAAATCGACCTTATGCCCAATTGGGCCGATTTTTTTCTTTTAATTTTTTTTTTTTTTTTTTTTTTCAGCACAACCCGCCCTGGCCCGAGGCTGCCCAGGTCAATTCTCAGAATCGACCTAGACTGGGTTGGGGCCGATTTTAGAAAAATTACAAAAAAAATAAATCGAAAAATCACTAACATTTAAAAAAATTGTTCATACTTGATACAAAAAAAAAGGTGGAAAAAAAACCCTCTAAAAAAATGGGTTGATGTTACATCAACATTTTTAAAAATCAGCATGAAAGTCACTAACATTTAAAAAAATAAAAGTTATATAAGAAAATTTAAATTTCAAAAATATGCTAAAAAAAGTGTATTATGAATAACCACTTTTCAATTAGCCGTCGCAGCTGCAGCTGGTTCTCCTCCTCGCTTGAGGCCGCTGGCCTGCCTTGCCCCTCTGGCCGATGCTTTGGAGGGCTCTGTCGTTCTTCAATATTTGTGTTGGTTTTCTTTCGGTGCTTCAAGAGCTTTTCTGCAAACAAGGTTCTTTGTGGTTTGCTCTGTGTGTGTGTGTGTGTGTGTGTTTTTTTTCCCTGCGCGACACATTGGTATAGTGTCGCGACGCACTGGGTTGCGCAGCGCACTGAGGTTGCGGGTGTTTTCTTCTTGCGCGGCGCTTTGAGTTTGTGGGAGTTTCTTCTGGAGCGGCGCGCTGAGTCTGCGCGGCGCTTTGTGACTGAGGGTGTCATGACGCATTGAGGTTATGGCTGCATTGAGGTGTTTGGAGTCTGCGCGCTCTGCATGTAGATCCTCTGCGTGCTCTAGGGCTGTTGGCTGCCCTGCGAGCCCCTGCTCTGCTAATGGAGTCCAGCGGGGGCCCTGTCCCCCCCCCCCCCTCATTCCGCCCCCGGAGGTATCTGCGTTCAAAGCAATGATTGCTGCATGCTCAAAGCGCCCTCCCTCGGCCATTCAGCAGAAATTTGTCAAGAAAATGGACTCTATCCCTACGGTTGCTCTTCCGAAAGAAGAAACTTGCAAGGCAGCTCTAAATCTAGCTAAGAGAGGTCTTATAGGCTAGTTTACGGGCCTCTGGCCTTCCCCCAAGTCGGTGGAGGACTGGACTCAAAGAAACTGGTCTCCTTTGATCAAAGAGGGTGTTAAAAGCTATTTTGTGGGCAAAGGTTTCTTCGTATTCGTTTTCGAAAGCCCGGATGATAGAAGCCTAATCTTCAGGAATGGTCCATACTTCATGGGACCACAAGGACTTTACCTAAACAAATGGTCTCCAGATTTTGATCCCACCCAGGATGTCCCCTCAGCTGTCCCGGTTTGGGTGTGACTTCCCCATTTTCCCCTTCACTGCTGGAACCAAAAAACTCTTCAGACCATCGGTAATGCTCTAGGAAAATACATAGATCAAGCTGCAAGAAAAGACCAGTACTCATGTGCCTGCATTTGTGTAGAAGTGGATCTAGAAGAGGGGCTGCTGGAAGCAATCAAGCTCACTATTGCTGGGTGGACGCACGTCCAGGAACTGGATTACGAACAACTCCCTTTCAAATGCAGACATTTTCATGGCCATGGTCACTTTGCAAAGCATTGCAAGAAAAAGGCCGAGGAGCAGATAGACAAATCAAACGAGGTACATTGGACTCTAGTCCAAAAAACTGCCCATAAAAAAAAGGCACTGGCAAAGGCAACATGATCAGAGCTCCAAGCAGCTCCAAGCCCAATCAAGAAAAGGAAGCAACCTCGAACGGTACAGAAAATGCCCAGACCAATCCTGCAAGCTCAGCCCAGGAAAACCTGGAACATATAGAAGTCCCTCCTCCCAACAAAGAAGGAGGGGAAGCAATACAGGTTGATGCCTCACAAGGCAGCCCCTCCAATCCCTCATACGCAGAAGTAACTAGGAAAAAGCCAGCAGAAAGCTCAGGTTCATCAGAGGATGAAACCTTCGAGCATCCTTCAAAAAGAGCAGGTAGGAAATCCCACAAAGAAGTAAGGGAAGAGGAGGCTGAACGACTCAAAATACAAGGAAGCCAGTCCACCATAGAAATGTCCATTGGAAGAAATACCAAACCAAGGCCTTCTAAGGGAGGCTCTCTCCCCCCTTCAAGTAAATAATGAAGCTCGTCTCTTGGAACTGCAGAGGACTGGGGAACCCCTCTAAAGCTGAAGCAATTATGGATCTTCTGAAAATATAGCCCTCAGACATTATCATGCTCCAAGAGACGAAGATAGAAGGGCAAGCTCTTCTAGACATCAGCAAGTCAAAATGGAAGAAAAGTGCAGGCAAAGCAGTAAGCTCAAGGGGCTCTTCTGGAGGGCTGGTAACTCTCTGGACTGAAGATTTATTCCAGCTGAATAAATCCCATGAAACCCAACACTGGATCTTCACGGAGCTGACTCACTACGCAAGTAAGTTGACCATCTCTCTCTTTAATCTTTACGTCCCTGTCATTTACTCTGAAAAACGAGAATGCTGGAATTCTCTCTCAACTTTTTTAGAGCAGCATACCCCCAGCAATATTATCATTACAGGTGACCTTAATATAGTCCTGAAAGCAAAAGAGAAGAGGGGAGGATCCAGCAGCAGAGATCCTATGCTGGCCACTGTGGAAGAGCTCTCACAGCTTTGGGATATTTTAGATTTCAATCCTGTCCGTGGTCTTTTCACTTGGTCCAACAACATATCTGGGCAGGTCCACATTTCTGCCCGCCTGGATCGATTTCTGGTCCAAAGCTCCCTTATGATGAACAAAAAGATAATCAAAACCAAAATTCTCCCCAAGCTGACCTCTGACCACAAACCGGTTCAGCTTCTTCTAGAATATGAAGAAGATCTGGGCCCTCTTCCATTCCGATTCAGCCCCTTATGGATCGAGAGAGAAGGCTTCACTGATATAGTGAAAGAAGCTTGGGCCAAATCCTTCTCAGGGTCCTCAAGTTATGTTTGGGAGCAAAAACTTAAGGCCACAAAACAAGCTCTGAAGGACTGGATAAGGAAACCAGTCCCTACTCCAACCAGCAAAAGAAAAGAAGCAGTGCAGACTTTGCAGACCCTGCAAGTAGACATGGAAAGCAATGAGATCACAGCGGACTTGTTGGAAAAAGAAATAAAGGCCCAATGCTCAACATACCGATCCTTTCGAATGGAAGAAGAATATTGGAGAATGAAATCCAGAAGTCTATGGCTAAAGGCAGGGGATCGGAACACCTCCTTCTTCCACAGACAGTATAGAACACGCCTGTCCAGGAATCATATCTCAGAAATTAAAACAGCTGAGGGCCATGTCAGTAAAGGCTTCATTCAAGTCAAAGCTGTTGCTGAAAGCCATTTCAGGAATTTATATAGTGAGGGGTCCCAAGTCAACGAGGAGGAAACTGCAGATTTCCTCTCTAACATCCCTCTTCTCATCAGACCTGAAGACAATGCTGCACTTTCCAGCGATACAACTGAGGAGGAAATCATCAAAGTTATTTGGTCCATGGAATCAGACAAGGCTCCGGGGCCAGACGGATTCACAATACATTTCTATAAATCTTGCTGGAATATCATTAAAACTGATCTCCAAAAAATGATAAGGGGGTTCATGAAAAAAGCTAAGATTGGTGGAGGAACCAACTCCACTTACCTAGCCTTAATTCCCAAAGACTCCAATCCTGAAGCATTTGCAAGATTCAGGCCTATATCTCTTTGTAATGCATCTTACAAAATTCTGGCCAAACTTTTAGCAAACAGGATCAAGCCTCTGCTAAAAATACTGATCTCCAGCCCTCAAGGTGGATTCATGGAAGGCAGGCATATTCTCGACAATGTCATCCAAGTCCAGGAGACAATCCACTCCAGAAAACAGCAGAAAAAGAAAGGTACGTTGATTAAACTTGACATGGCGAATGCTTTTGACAGAGTAAATCGCTCTTTCCTCATCAAAGTAATTCTTTCCTTTGGCCTTCTCTCCACACTTTGTTCAACTTATAAAAGCCTGCATTGATAACCCTTGGATCGCCCCCCTAGTCAATGGTCGCCCTTCTAATTTCTTTCAAGCTCGGAGAGGCATCAGGCAGGGATGCCCACTCTCTCCCTTCCTGTATATCTTAATGGCCGACTCCCTCAGTCGAAAACTCACAGCTGAAAGAATTGTTGGCTCCCTTCCAGGTCTCAAACCCTCCATAGGTGTCGATCCTCTGAATCACGCGCTCTTTGCAGATGATTCTCTTCTCCTTGGAGGCGCCTCCATCAGAATAGCCAAAGCATTCGACACCGTTCTCAAAAGCTACTGTAGAGTTTCAGGAGCATTGGTCAACGAGAGTAAGAGTGAAATCTACAGTTGGAACACAGATCAGCAAGAACTCATAAGCATTTCGAACCTCCTTGGGTTCAGAGGTCACGCTCACTGGGATCGGATCAAATATCTTGGACTTCCCATTACAAATGGACTTAACAGGAGGTCACTCTGGAACGACATTATCTGTAAAATAAAATAAAAAATCGCAGCATGGGGAGGCTTCTGGTTAACAAAAGGAGGCAAAGTCATTTTAATCAAGTCACTGTTGTCCGCGCTCCCAATCTATCAAGCTGCATTCCTATTAGCCCCTAGAAATGTAATGGATCAGATATCTAAACTTTTAAGAGATTTTTTATGGCAGGGAGGGAAAGGAAATGAAAAGAAAATGCACTTAGCTAATTGGGATTTGGTCAAAAATCCGATTGCAGAGGGCGGTCTTCAAATTCGTGATCCCTCTCTCGTTAACCTTGTGTTGGGAGGAAAGCTCCTGTGGAAGATGGCTCACGAGCCCAGCCATCCCGTCAGCACCACTCTGCTGTCTATATACGCTCATAACTCGTCTTACAGAAATCTGCTTTTCGACACCCCTGTTAACTGCTCGCAGGTATGGAGTCTCTGCTGTAAAAGCAGTAGCTTCTTCAAAAAAATTCTTTACAAAATCCCGGGCAATGGCAAGCGCACCAATCTGTGGCATGAGCGAATCATGGGGCGCGATCCCTTGGTGGAGAACGAGGATATAGCGGACCTTAGAGATTGGCTGGTACGTGCAGGCATCAACAGCTTACACGATCTCTCTGTTTGGGATCACCGTGGAGAATGGGCCGGATGGGACTTCCATGGTGTCCCTGTCCGGTTAATGCCCCCAAAAAATATGCTTATAGAATTGCTGGAGGAATCTACTCCAGAAAACCGCTACAAGATAGACAGTTGGGGATGGGGACAGTCAGGCATATACTCTACAACAGCAGGCTACAAAGTTCTTCAGGCCTCTAGGAACAACAGTCACTCTCCAGCCTTTTGGAAACAAGTCTGGGACAATCTAACTCTACCAAAAGTGAACTTCTTCTTCTGGACCATGGTCTATAATAAACTACTAACAGGAGACAATCTTGCGAAAAGGAACATTGCAGGGCCTCATAGGTGTGAGCTATGCAGAAGCAACCTCGAAACTTCCTAGCACTTATTCTTGGATTGCAAATTTGCTAAAGAAGCGTGGGGTCTTATTCTACAGGATCTTCAGATCTCTGCCTTTCCACAGAGTTCTGTTTCTGATCTGTTCGCCTCTTGGAGCCATTTCTATCCTCACAGCATCCCCATCAAATCTTTCTGGCACAAATTATGGACATTTATTCCCAAATTTGTTTGCTGGCAGCTCTGGTTGGCCCGTAATGATCATATTTTTAATGGATTGTGACATTCCCCTCTTCAGGTAGCAGCTAAAGTCAAATCCTTCCTCTTGGAAGCAGCCCATCAGCAGTATTTTAAAGAAGATTCATTGCTCCTGCCCGAAGAAAGGAGGTGGCTTCACCCCCTTGAGCCTTCTCCTCGAAAGTACCTCCTTACCCCTCAAACAGCAAACCCGGAATGGCGCAAAAGAGACTCTGAGGAATCATTCATAAACTGGTGGAGGTCCAAAAATCTAACCACAATTTTCTTCGATGGGGCCTCCAAAGGAAACCCCGGGATCGCTGGTGCAGAAGGGGTCATTTATTCTTCGGATGGGTCTTCAAGAGACTGCTTCTGTTGGGGTTTAGGCCAGAAAACCAACAATCAAGCAGAGATATTTGGTCTTCTCAAAGCTTGCCTCATAGCACGAGACAAGGTTGTCATAGACCTCCAATTTTTCGGAGATTCAAAGATTCTAATAAAAAAATTAAACTCGGAGGACCTTTTCAGCAATGTCAGTCTCAACAAAATTCTAGGCAGATTGAAAAGAGTCCTACAAGATTTTTCCTCCTACAAGTTCTATCATATTCTCAGAAATCTGAATGGTGAAGCAGATCAGATGGCGAACAAAGGATGCTCTCTCATGAAAGGGCAGCTAATTATAAACGACGACAGTTCCTTTCAAATTCCTTGAAAATGATGTAACTCAAAAGTAGAATTTGATGGATGTTCACATTGTAATTGGGGCTGCCTCGGCAAAGACCCTTCCTAACTTTCTTAATTAAATAAAACTTATACCCGTTTCAGTTAAAAAAAAAAAGATAACCACTTTTCAAAATCAGCATGAAAATCACTAACATTTAAAAAAAATGTTACATAAGAAATTTTAATGTGTCAAAAATATGCTCTGAAGAAAAAAAAAGGTGTATTATGAATAACCACTTTTCAAAATCGGGTGATTTTTTTGCTACCTAAAAAAAAACGAGTAATCAATAATTTTATTGTTTGATTGGTAACTATGTTTACTTCAATTGTGTGTTCCCAAGACATATTTTTGTTTAATACAAAATTATTGTGGTGTTAAAAATAAAAATAAAATAAAATAAAATAAACTAAACTAGTTTACTCCATTAATCGTCCATTATGTTAGTAAAGAAACACTACTCCCTTATGGTTGAAGGATGGTGTTATTGTGTCTTCCTAACCACATTGTACAAAACAATCTTGTTATGTCTACCTAACTATAAAGTGCATGATGAACCGCTCAACAATTCCTTCAATTATCATGTTAGTGTGCTTTTCCCTAGGTCTAACATGATGAGAGTGCACATATGGTTTACACCATGTTTCACAAACTATAATGAGTTCAACAATGTATGAGATGAAATTTGATAATGAAGGTTCAATAGTTGTTGTTTTTTATCTTTTTCGAGGGAAATCATTCTCTCTCTCAACTTGAAGGGAGGGTGAGGGTCAAAACAACATTGTTTATAGGCACACAATCATTACATTAATATTTTTCATCATCATGTCATTCACAAGGAATTGAACTTAAGTGGTAAAAATAACAGCAAATTTTCCCATCCACTCGAAATAACTCCAATTAACAATGCAAGTTCAATAATTTATAAGGAGGAAGGCTAAATTTTTTATATTTTTAACTCTTTTAAAATTGTCTTCACTAGAATTTCCTAATTCTGTCAAAATTAGAATGGATTTATTGATAAATTTATTAATCTTAATGTAAAATTGGCTTCAACATCTTCAAATACCCTAATAGACTAGATTGTGCAATATTAACTTATACTAACTCAATTTTCAATAATTAAAAACATTATTACAGTAAAAACCCTTCCCATTATTTTGAACAAACATAAAATAACCACTTTGTAATATGTTTAAATTGTTAACATTTATGAGATATAAATCCAATAATGAAAATCAAACAATCATTGTAGAATTGACATTTTGAGAAGTGATATAAAAAAAACTGCATGCACCGAAGGGGTGTAGAATAGATGGTGATAGGGTGTTTTGTTAAGGCACCCCATGGTGAAAAGGTCACCGGTTCAAAACTTCATGGGAAAATTCCAACCATGTTAAGGGTTGGTGTGTCCCAAGTCGAGTGCGATCCCGAGTGATTTTGATAGCTTAGATTCCCTTGAGTCGTAGTTACTCAAGCCACAAGTTAGGCATGCCAATCATCTCAAAACTCACATTGTCTAATAAACAAATAGACTATGTATACAAAACTCTTGAGATAACTAAAAGAGTTTGAAATAATACAAATTTTAATTATTTCAAATATGAGTAATATTGTTGTTACTCTTAAAAACTATTGAATTTAAAAATTATGACAATGAATTATTAAAAATATACTTTGCATATAAAATTTTAAAATAGAAATAAACTGAAATTAAATAAATTGTTTGGTTGTAAAAATATTTTTAATCGATATAAAGATTAAGAATATGTATCTTTTGTTAGAATAAAATTAATTACAACTTCAAATTCTAAATGGGATAGATTATATACATTTCTTTAAATTCCTATAAACAAATCTTAGTAACAATTTTAAAATTAAATTAGTATTATTATTATTGTTTGTCAAGTGGTCTGAGTTTATCAGAGATTACATCAGGCTTTACTTGTAGCTTGAAAAACTGTGACCCAGGGGCATCTAAGTCATCAAAATCGGGCATCTAAGCCATCAAAATCACTCAGTGATCTCACTCGGCCTGAGCCACACCAACACTAAGCTAATTGGGTTTAACTTGCCTCCTCCCCCTAGCATAGGCGCAACAACCTCTGTGAAATTTGAACCCGGGTCACTATTTTAACAAGGTTAATCCTCAATTGATTATGCTAATAAAACTTGACACTATTATTATTATTAATTAAAATAAAAAAACATAAATATTTTAATATGTTAGTTTAAAAAAATTAAAAATTTAGATAAATATTATTTTAGATTAATCACATTATAAAGATTATGAATGATAAAAATCTTAAATCAAACAATTAAAAAATTATTCAAATAAAAATTTGAAAACTTTTAGAATTTCTATGATGCTTCATCCATCTCATTGGAACATTTTTAAAAAGCTAGACTAAGACATCCACCTCGGTGTAATGTGAGATGATCTTGTTTTTATATGGTTCTCACCATTTTTTTAAGTTCAGATATCCACCTGGTTAGGAGACTAAGGTGAAAGTAGAATTTGTGGCATTATGGACCCTCTTGTTTCAAGCACTGAAGACCAATCTATCCAAAGTTGCAACCTCTTGGTGACTCACAAATGACAATTAATTAGGCATACATCAAGGCACGAACTAAGAATGTGAGCCTAAAAGATTTCATTCAACGTTGAAATGGTACTCGTATGTGCACATCTACATGTAATTAAACACACAATTTGATGAATTATCAAAACGAGCACTCTCCCTTCACATAAGAGATTTTACCATTCATGGATTTTATGAGGATTGGATGGTCCAAGATATATATTTTTCTCTAAAGTCTCAATTCTCAAATGAAATCATATATCCTTCATTTTTGTGATCAAATTGCAACATTAATTTTGCAAACAATAATTAGATACCTTAGAAAGAGACTACAAGACAAATATTGCTGGTTTATGTAAGAAATAATTGCTAATTTATATAAGAGATTTTTATTTCAAGAAGAAAAAAGAAAATTTTAAAGTGTGTGGGACATTATGTGGAAATTTTCTACCAATACTTGATGTTAACAATGATTTCGGATTGAAAAGAAATATATGTATTTCTTTATAATTATAAATAATATTAATAATTATAATTATAAAATACTTAAAAATGATAATAGATTAATTTTATTATTATTATATATTTTTAATGTGTTAGATATTAATTTGTTTATTTGATTTTTATTGTGTCGAGAGGTGAGATGTTGAAAGAGATGGTGCCTTATAACGTTCTATTTAAATATAATAAAATAATACACACACACACATAATATATTAGCACATAGTCTTGCCCATCGAGGAGTCTTTTTCCTCAGCCAAGTTATCCTTCGATGGTCTCATGAGGCCCCCATACTTAAGGATGCAGAAATGTTGGGTCTTGAGGGCCCCGATGTTGATTCATGGTTGAATTTTGTTAGACGGTTCAAAGCTGCGGGGGTTTGTTATTGCAGAGAAGGAGACATGATTATTTGGAATGGACCACTTTGTAAAAATGCCATTATTGTTAAAGACATGTATTTATTCCTCATTGCTCGCAGGTGTGGCATCACAGTATCGAAGGAATTCTGGCCTTACTGGCACCGATCCATTCCCACCAAGATCCTCCTATTTGGCTGGCTGGTGTGGAAGAAGAGAATTCTTACTTGGGACATGCTCATGCGAAGAGGATTCATGGGGCCTGGCAGGTGTGTACTGTGTGATAAGGATGAGGAGTCCGCCCAGCATCTCTTCTTTGATTGTCCCACTTCCATTCTGATCTGGAACCTTTTCTCCTCACACTTTCCTGATCCCTCATGGACTCCGAGTGACTTCTTGGGATTTGTTATCAGCTGGGACAAAATTCATGACAATTTTTTATCATTACCCTTCTTCATCATATGGGAACTCTGGTTGGCAAGAAACCGGATTATTTTTTAGGGATGAAAATTTTCTATACAGGTCACTCATGCTGCTATTATGAAATGGATTGGCCTCCGCGATGAATCTGCTACTGAAACCAAGGATAGATCTAAAAGACTCAGACCTCACACCATTTTTGTACCTGCTCTCTTCTTTGATGGGGCTTTCCAGAACAGAATGATGGGCTGCGGAGCCTGGATCAAATTATCCTCATCGGATCGCTTTCACATCTCATGGAATGCTGGCCCTGGATCCAACACGAGGTCAGAACTCCTTGCCTTATGGAGCGGTCTATTTGTTGCACAAAATCTGGGGATTTGAAACATGCATATCTATGGGGATTCTGAGACAATCATTCATATGATTAATAAAGATTCTTCTCTCTCGATCCCCATAGCTCAGGGATGGATTTGACGGACTAAATCTTTATGGCATAAATTGGGTAAGCCCCCGATTTCCCACATATATTGTGAACTTAACTCTAGGGCTGATGGCCTTTCAAAGAGGGGCATTTCAATGGATTTTGGAACGATGAAGATTAGCAGATATAATCAGGGATCTCAAGTATGGTCCAATGACATCCCGATCCCCTGATCCTCTACCCTTTTGCGTTTAGATGAGGATTTTTTTGCTGGTAGTTTCTTTTCCCCCTTCCATCCTTTTTTGGCTTTTTCAATTCTATCCATCCTTAAAATTTTGATAGGCAATTTTCTGCAAGCGAGCCTGATCCTTGTCTGCTATCCATTATCTGATCTTCTCCTTTTTATCAGTCTGTTATATCCTTCCCGATCTTAATCACCTTCTCCTGGGAGATCCTGCATCATATATGGTCCCAACTCCTATGAAATTCGTTCATCCTTTTCATATATGTTGTGGCGTTCATCAGGAAGCCCCTTCACTTCCTTTCCTCTAACTATGCAAGCGAGCGTGATTGTATTTGTTCTCCCACAGGAAGCCCGAATTTGTGATAAGGCTTCTCTTCTTTCCTCTAAAGAAGCAAGCGAGCATGATGTCACTTGTTCTCCCTCAAGCGAGCGTGTTTCCAATGAATGATGGTATGTTGATTGCTCCAACAGGAATTTGTAATCCCTCTATTACCAGCAGATATGGTTTGACCATTATTATTCATCTCCTTCACAGCGAAACATCTCCTTGGTGTCTTGTAAATGAAGGAGAGTATGCTTTAGTTTATTTTTAATTTTCTCTAAAATTAGAAAAAATCTAGAAGACTTTTGATGTAAGATTCTCTCATTCACATTGTCAATCGCATGATTTTCCAGGTACAGGTTGCAATGGCTCCTCTTCACACTGGCAAATCCCAACTTCTTGTGCATGTACTGTTTATTCACATAATTATAAACAGTGTTTTTTTCTTCTGGAAAAAAAACAATGTTGGTCATAAATAAAATACTTCAATACCTATCTTAACTTTTCATCATCTTTATATAGAGAAATGATGTAATTGAGAGTAAAAAAAAATAATTTCATTTATAATTGCTTGCTACTATTTAGTATGGGAGAGATGTGTAATTTCTTCACTATGCAATATGGAATTGACATATGTGGGGGGTAGCTCAATTGGTGATTGTTGTGTTATGAAGTTGTATGTAAATTGTGAGATTCCGGGTTTAAATCCTCCAATGAGCGTTACACCCCACACCCAAACACATACATGCATGTTACATATTTAATATTAATTTAAGTAATATATTATATGCTTACCTAAATATGAAATATACCAATTATAAATGACATTTTATG
The DNA here is from genome assembly GCA_034641835.2 of Pinus albicaulis. NCBI lineage: Eukaryota > Viridiplantae > Streptophyta > Pinopsida > Pinales > Pinaceae > Pinus > Pinus albicaulis. The sequence continues at coordinate 877,246,868 of CM076577.1, forward strand.
TTAAAATAGTAAATTTATCGTCACATTCTTGAAGAAGTTTTGCAGCTCAAACAACATTTTAATTGTAATGTTTACAAGAAAGAAACCAAACAGTAGATCAACTCTCTAAAGCAGGTATTTCTCAAGATTCGGGAGTTTGGTAGATCAATGAACAATTAAATGGAGAAATTTTTGTGTACTATCACAAATCCTTCATAGAAAGACTTCAGCAGACAACACCTAGTGCAATAATCCTTTGATGCTTTGTTTCAGACCCATGTAGGACTCACAACAGTTTTATTACTAACAATTTATTATCAACTCTTTTATGTTTAATTGTTCAGAAAGGAGTGTATTAGTTCTGTTGTGCTAAGTGTCCTTTGAGAAATATAAACATGTACAATTTGTCTCCATAAGTTTGCTGAAGGAATGAGTGTTTTAACCATGAAACATAGATGAATTAGTGAACTTTAAGCATGAAATTAAGCCTTAAAAGCACTGAACAACATTGTATAATAGAGAAAAACAATCACACATAAGTTTTACACAACAGGCATGATGAAGCAGTTCACCCCTCCTGGGCTACATCTGATGGTCCATCTCCCAATGACATGTCTCTCTTTTTCATTATGCTAAAAATTGTAAATTACATGTGTTTACAGGGTTCTGATGGCTGTTTTCTCTGCACCAATGGCTCCATAATGCTCAAATTAGTCTAGATAGACTCTTGTTTCACCAAAATTGGTCAAAAATTGACCTCCCAATACATTTTTCCCAATGACAGCTAGAAAAGCTCCACTAAATGTGGAGACAAACACTTAATTGGAATTAAATTGATGAAAACCCTAAAATTTAGGGGCACGCTACTGTTCCCGCCAGTCGAAAATCGTTTGAATTAAAGTGTAATGGTTAGGTGCAGTGGTCACAAGCCAACCCTCCACCTTTAACTACGCGGTTTATCGTTTGAATTAACTATGACTTTGGAGTGGAACCCAGAGTTAACGTAATGTTCCGAAGCCATCGGCTTAATCGATGCTGAAACCGCTTGAATAGACCTCATGTGACAGCATCAAGTTTTAATGCCGCAGGTTGTTTGAACCGTCAGAGAGTTTTATGTAACCGCCAGAACGTTATGCCATGTGATCACTGCTTCGGGGCCGCTAGCGGGTTGGGACCCGCTGGCAGTCCCCTTCCCCCAATGTTAAAACTTTTAAACCATAATATGGTGCTGAGACCTTAGAGTGTTAAGAAAAAAATCATAGGCGAAATGGTCAGAGGTCTTTGTGGCGTGCAGGAGGTCGTGGGGTCGACCCCTGTCGACTCCACAATAATTTTACCATTGTATCATGAGGACATGTGTCAGCCTTTGGGCTTACCACGTGTCTCTCATCCAACGGTTCCTAAAAATCCATCCAACGGTCAATACAAACCTCCATACGACCAAATATCAATGGCCCACATCATGTCATGTGGTGCGATCTGGTTGGTTGGAGAAAATGGAATATTCCCTAGAATATGTTTGCTGACTATACATGCATGTTGACTAGACATCTAGTCTCCAAAATTTTTGTTGTTTGGGAAAACAGAAAAAACATGATATCTTCCTCATACGACATCTATTTTTCGAACCATTCGCGGTGACAGAATCGCAACGACGAGACCTTTCTGGTCACTCAGGTTCATACTTGTTTCGAGCACTTTCGATTTTGAGCATAACACATGATCTCCTTATCACACCTCCCCATTGGGAAGCTTTTGGACCCCAAAATAATTTTATCACCTATTCATAAGATGAGGGTACAACTCCCTCACCTTTTCCACTTCCATCCATCTTGCCTTACTTGGTTTGCTTCCCTTGATCCCAATCCAAAGATAATCAACACTTCCCCTCTTAGAAGTGTGTGTCCTCCTATCAAGGATGGCATCCTCCTTGAGCTCGTCCAGAAATTCTGGCGAGAAATATTCTATAGATGGCAACTGAATATCACTCCCTTGATCATCAATCAAAGGAGGCTCATACAAACGTAAATTCTCCACATTGACAACGTAATACATTTTCATATATGAAGGAAAGTCAAGTTGAAATGCATTATTACCAACTTGTTTAATAATCTTTAATGGACCATAACGAATAGATTTTTGATTTTTACCTTCTCCTTTCATCCTTTCTTTTCTTATGTGCAACCATACTTCATCTCCTTGAACTTGAAACTTGTGATCAACTCTATGTTTGTCATGCCTCTCTTTGTACTTGATTTGACTCTTCTCAAGCTGTTCTTGAACTTGTTGATGAATAATCTGAATTTTCTCAATGAAATTTCGAGCCTTGTCAATATCATTATGCCCATCATTTTCAACATCCTTCTCAAAGATGAAGTCTAATGGAAATTTTGGCAAATACCCAAAGCAAGCTTCAAAAGGTGAATTATTTGTAAAAGAGTGTTTGGCCCGGTTGTAAGCGTGTTGAATGTAATGTAGTTGTTCATCCCACAACTTGGGATATTTGATGCAATATCCTCTCAATAGATGCACAATGGTTCTGTTCACCACCTCGGTTTGGCCATCAGTTTGCGGATGAAAAGTAGTACTCATTTTCAACTTTGTGTCCATCATCTTCCAAAGATTGGACAAAAAATTCCCAATGAACCTGGAATCCCTGTCACTAACAATAGAAGTTGGCAAACCAAAATGAACCCATACATGTTGAAAATAAAGTTCAGCAGTTTGTTCAGCAGTAATGGTTTTCTTACATGGCATAAGTATACACATTTTACTGAATCTATCCACAACTACATAAATATAATCATTATTTTTTTTCTTGACATAGGTACACCTCCAACAAATTCCATGGAGACACTCTCCCATGGCCTTGATGGTACCGGTAGTGGCGTCTACAACCCAAGCTTCCTATTGCTAGGCTTGCTTGTTGCACACATAGAACATCCTCTTATAAAACATGACACACTATCTATCATGTGAGACCAATAACAATACCTATGTAGATGTGCCACTGTTTTGCTTATCCCAAAGTGTCCAACAATAAGAGACGAATGAGCCTCTCTCATGACACTAAGTCTCTCTCCTTGTGGTATACACAGCTTTCCCAAATGAAACAACAAATTTTTATGCATGTGATAGTCATTTTCCTCAACTTGATTCCCTTCACTCAAACTAGCATACACATCTTTAAAATCAACATCAAATGCATACTGTTCTATGTAACTCTCATGTACAATAGAATCATTTTTAAGCAAAGTAGAAGCACTTATAATTGGCCTTGAAAGAATATCAACAACTTTATTGAAAATACCTTTCTTGTACCTTATAACCAACTGAAATTGTTGAAGAAATCCCATCCACCTGAAATGTCGTGATTGCTGCAATTTTGTTTGCGATTACAAGTACTGTAATGGTTGGTGATTGGTATGTATAATCGTCTCTTTACCCATCAAGTAGTGTTTCCACTTTTTGACGATTTGTACCAATGCATACAGATCTTTTTCATATGTTTTATAATTAGTTATAACACCATTGAATGTTTTAGAATGAAAAGTGATAGGCTTACCATGATGCAAAAGTACGACGCCCATGGCATAATCACTAGCATCGGTTTGCATCTTGAATGGCTATCTCGAATCTGGTAATGCAAGGACCAGAGTTGAACTTATCTTGTCTTTTAAAGCTTCAAAAGCTTGTTGCTGTTTGCCTCCCCATCGGAAGCCTTTCTTCACACTTGTCACTACAGGCATAGGAGCTGCTATGGCAGAAAAGTCAGCAATAAACTTTCTCCAATACTGAGCTGCACCTAAGAAAATTATTACCTCGGTTATTGATTTGGGAGTGGGCCAATTCACAACAGCTTCCACTTTAGAAGGATCAATTCTAAATGCGCCTCCTCCTACAATGTGTCCCAAATAAACCAGAGAAGTCTTTCCAAGTTTGCACTTAGACATCTTAAGAAATAATTTTTCTTTCTTCAAAACATAAAGTACCCTCTTTACATGCAAGCCATGTTCTTCTCTTTTTTTGCTGAAAATAAGTATATCATCTAAATACACAATCACAAAGTCATCAAGAAATGGACGCAAAACATTATCCATAACACGTATGAAGGTCTTCGGTGCATTACACAAACCAAACGACATAACCAACCACTCAAAGAGTCCTTGTTTGGTTTTGAATGCAGTCTTCCATATGTCACTTTTTGCAGTTATTATTTGATGATGTCCACTTCGTAAATCTAACTCAGTGAAAAACTTTGCTTCTTTCAGATGATCTAGCAAATCATCTATCCTTGGGAGTGGGTATCGATTCTTAACCGTTATCTTGTTCAAATATCTGAAGTTGACACACATGTGCCAAGTCCCATCTTTCTTCGGAATCAGAACTATGGGTGAACCGCATGGCGAAGTGCTTGGCCTTATGAGACCCTTGTCCAACAAGTCCTTGAGTTTCCTCTTTATTTTGGCACTCTCCATTATCTACATGCGATACATGCCAATGTTTGGAAAAGGACAATCTTGTTGAAACTGAATCTCGTGTTGAATCTCCCTTTTAGGAGGCAATCATGTTGGCTCCTGAAACATCTCATGATGTGCATCAAATACATCATATAAACATGATTTCAACTTAGGATCACAATCTTCAAATGACTCATGATTAACATCATCTTTGGGCTTAATCATTATAAGAACAAAATTCTTACTTGAATTCAACAACCTTTTTACCTGTCCAACATTTACCATTGCAATATTTGTCTTCTTGCGATGTGCTCTAACAATGTACTCCTTGCCATATTTGAATAAATGGTATTTGTTCTCATGGCGATGGAAGATAGATTTCCTGTCATACAAGTAACGACTTCCCAACACAACACCTGTAATATCAAGCGAAACCACATCTAATTCAAATGTGTCAACAAAATGTGCAGTTATTGCAAAGCGCAATATGCACTTCTTTGAAACCTGTAAATTTTCATCCTTACAAATCCACCCAAGTGGATATGGATTTGGAAGTGTAATGGTCTCAAGATTAAGTTTCTTGACCAAGTCTTCAGAAATTAAGTTCGCTTGTGACCCACTGTCAAACAATGTATCAATCTTGGTATGTTTGGATATGACCCTCACATGAAACAATTCAATTCTCTCTTCTTCATTTGGAGCTTCTATGTGACAGTTTGAAATACTAGTATTGGGTTTTGTTTCAATTTATTGCCCCTTCATTTTCTTCAATCCCGTGGCTGTAATTTTAGTTTCATCACCTGAATCCTCTCCTAATTCATGTTGAGTTGTAGCTGTAGTTTTCTGCTTCCCTTTGTTTTTGTTAAACTTGGGTCTCTTTTTAGGATGTAATTTCCAACAATTTTTCTCTTCATGGCCATCGCTTGAAAAATGTTTACAAAAAAATTTCTCTCCCTCTTTCTTGACAGATGCATTCTTTTTCCCCTTTCATTTTGAGGTCTTCTCTTCGTTTTTCCCCTTAAAAGGTTTGTTTCTACCCTCTTCAAAACTACTTTTTCCTCTTGCTTCTAGATGTGTGGCTTGAAGACATACATCATCTAGACTTGTAGGATTAAACATGAGGATAGTATGTCTAAGGTAGCTATGTAAGCCCCCTATGTACTTGAGCAAAGTATCTTTACTCTGCAAATCTACCCCTAATAAGAGAGCTCTTCTCCTAAATTCTTGGGTGTAGGCTTTTACATTTTGTCCTTTCAATTGTATAAAATTTTGCCAGTTCATTATGGCTTTCTGCATATGAGCTAATGGATAAAACGGTTGTTTTATTGCAGTAATGAAATTAGTCCATGATAAAATAATCTTACCATGTTTTTTGATCTCCTCCTTTGTCTTGGATTCCCACCAAACAAGAGCTGCACCTTCCATCCTCAATGAAGCTAGTTCGATTTTTGTGTCATCATCATGAAGGTTTTGAATTCTCAAATAAACCTCCAATTGCCTAATCCAATTATCAATATTTTATGCATGGAATTCACCATTAAACATTGGCAATTCAAACTTAACATCAAGTTTTAGAAAAGGACTTTTACCAGTGTTCTTTGACTTAGATGGATGATGTACTAAAGATGAAGTAGAGGATGATGAGGATGAAGATGAGGGTGATGACGGTGACTTTCCACTGCCTCCATTTCCTCCATTTCCCTTATTTTATTTATCTTCATCATTGTGACCTCTCGATGATCCCTGACCTTCCTTGCGACGTTTGGATCCTTCTCCTTCTAGTCTTTCATTCCTTTCTTGATAAAGGACTCTCACCATTTCAGTCATGTCAAGGAATGCTTTCCTGAACACTCTTTCTTCTTCTTTGGGATCCACCTCTTCATGGGTTTCTTCTTCTCCTGGAGGCATGCTTATTGCTTCTTCTTCTTCTCTTGGAGGTGAACTAGGTGGTGGAGAATGTGGCAATCTTGCCCTCCTTTGTTGTGGCTCACTTTGAGAACCTCTTGCTTCCACCAATTTTCCTTCTCCTCTCTTAAGCTTGAGCCTAGTAAGCATGAAAACCCTTGCAAACAGTTAAAAAATATTTGCACATCAAAACACCAGAGATTAAAATCTAGCTCTGATACCAACTTGATCAGAAAGGAGTGTATTAGTTCTATTGTGCTAAGTGTCCATTCATAAATATAAACATGTATAATTTGTCTCCATAAGTTTGCTTAAGGAATGAGTGTTTTAACCATGAAACATAGATGAATTAGTGAACTTTAAGCATGAAATTAAGCCTTAAAAACAATGAAAAAAAATGTATAACAGAGAAAAACAATCACACATAAGTTTTACACACTAGGCATGATGAAGCAGTTCACCCCTCCTGGGCTACATCTGCTGGTCCAACTCCCAATGGCATGTCTCTCTTTGTCATTATGCTCAAAATTGTATATTAAATGTGTTTAAAGGCCTCTAATGGCTGTTATCTCTACACCAATGGCTCCAGAATGCTCAAATTAGTCTAGACAGACTCTTGTTTCACCAAAATTGGTCGAAAATTGACGTCCCAATGCATTTTTTTCCCAATGATAGCTAGAAAAGCTCCATTAAATGTGGAGATGGGCACTTAACTAGAGTTAAATTGATGAAAAACCCTAAAATTTAGGGGCGCGCTACTGTTCCTGCCAGTTGAAAATTGTTTGAATTAACTCCTACTTTGGAGTGGAACCCGGAGTTAACGCAATGTTCTAAAGCCCTTGGCTTAACCGACACCGAAACCGATTGAATAGACCTCACGTGACATCATCAAGTTTTAATGCCGTAAGTTGTTTGAACCGTTAGAGATTTTTATGTAACCGCCGGAACGTTATGCGATGTGATCACTACTTCGAGGCCGCCAACGGGTTGGGACCACTGGCGGTCCCCTCCCCCAATGTTAAAACTTTTAAATGATAATATGATGTCGAGACCTTAGAATGTTAAGAAACAAATCGTAGGCGGAATGGTTGGAGTCTTTGTGGCGTGCAAGAGGTCGCGGGGTCGACCCCCGATGAATCCACAATAATTTTACCACTGTATCATGAGGACATGTGGCGGCCTCCGAGCTTGCCACATGTCGCTCATCGAACGGTTTCTAAAAATCCATCCAACGGTCAATACAAACCTCTGTACCACCAAATATCAATGGACCACATCATGCCACGTGGCACGATCTGGTTGGTTGGAGAAAAGGAAATATCCCCTAGAATATGCCTGCTGACTGTACCTGCATGCTGACTGGGCATCCAGTCTCCAAAATTTTTGTTGTTTGGGAAAACGGACAGAACACGATATCTTCCTCATACGACATTGGTTTCTCGAACCGTTCACGGCGTCGAAATCGCAACGACGAGACCTTTCCGGTCGCTCAGGTTTGGACCTGTTTCGAGCACTTTCAATTTTGAGCATAACACATGATCTCCTGATCATTAATGCTTTATATACAACACTTGAATTGTTATAATCGATGCCCAAAAACTTTTATATTTTCCTTGTCTATAGGTTTTCGAGTAGAAATAGTACAAACATGTATATGGTTTTTGTATGCCTCTTGATGACAATGATGCATGTTTTCTATTCACCAATAGTGGATCTCTTTTGGAGTGCTCAAAGTACATGCAACATGTAATTTTATTTCCTCTAATAAAATTACAGTTTTCATTGGAAAAGGTAGATTTATTATCACTCTGTTTTTTTTAATATGTATGAAGCTACCAACTTGTTTAATTTATAATTTTAATAATGAATATTAGTTTTTCTAAAATATTATCTAAACCTTCTTTTAATTTTGGAGTATGATTTATAACTCCTTCTCATCACTTAAAAGTTCATTTTCTTATAGATTTAAAAAAATAAATTAATTAATTAATGACTCAAGACATAACCATTAAAATGTGTCTTTTATACATTACTAATAAATTAGCATTTGAGTCTATGGGGTCTTGGATATACGGTGATCTGGTGCTCTGTTAAGGCACTTCTTGATGTGAAGTCACTAGTTCAATTCCCTGCCCCGATCAGGGTGATATGTATTCGACATGGTGATGAAAATGTAGTCCTACTCAGCTTACAAAAAAAAAAAACTATCATTTACACCCAAACATGCAAGGGGACGTCGATAGTGTTTCAAGTTTTTTTACCTTTGGGATATATATACAAAAATATTTGAAATAGAGACAGAAAGATATGCAATCATCGACAATGAAAACCATATTGTTTGGAGAAAAATTAAAATAAAGAAAAACAGGGAAAATATACACCATTACTCTAATACACATCCTACTCCATTGGATATATAAAAGTACTCACCAATGGCATCAAGGATGGCCATTGAGTAATAAACACTTGCTAAGCTTGGATCACAATCTAGAACTCCAGAGATGGAAAGAGGGTTGTGTTTGGAGGAGTTAGAAGCTTGTATTAACATCACAAAAAAATATCTCAATAAATAAGAAGCACATTTGCTAAATAAAATACCATTTAAAAATAATAATAATAAATTTAAAAAAAAAGTAAAATGTTGATGCTATTGTGCTTTGTAGCTTTTTGTGCACCTATTCGACCTCGATCCTTGTGTAATTTTATACCCTTTCATTGCATAAATGCATCTTTCCCAGTAAATGAGTATCATGGCTTTTAAGTGTCATGCGCCTGCCCATTATTATTGCCTTGTTGCGCCGAGAGGCGCATTCTACAGCCCAGTATGACCCCGATGTGTAAGTATGTCGGAAGCCAAAACAAAATGTCGGCTTGAACAATAGCTTACATAAACATATAAATGAACAATTAAAAATTTATTAAAAATAAATTTATACGATATAAACTTAAAATATGAAGAGTTTACTAACACTTAAAAAAGAGATATGGTAAATAAATAAAACCTCTTTTTATATTACTCAGGAGATATGGTAAATAAATAAAAATATAAATAAACTAGAGGTATGGTAAATAAATAAAACCGATTTTTATATGTACTCAACAAACCACTTTATATTTACAAAAACTCAAAAACAGGTTTTATTTAGGTGAAGCCTATGGGACAAATTATTATTAATACCATGGGCCAAATACCATGGGACAAATTATTAATAATACCATGGGAAAATACCATGGGCCAAATAATATATTTATAAAATAGGTATGGTAAATAAGTAAATATAAAAGAGGTATAAAGAGGTAAGGTAAATAAATAAAAATATATCAAATACGATTAGAAATCAAGATCTAATTATATATGAAGTATAAGGGTCAAATACCATGGACCAGATTATTATTAATACCATGCAAAAAAAAACATTATTAACCCTAACATTAATATTAAAATATTAATATTATTAAATTTAACATGTTTAGATTAATACAATATTAAATTTATTATATTGTAATATATATTAATATATCATGATATATGATAGAGGTGGAGAAATAGGGGGAGTGACAAGGGAGATATGGAGATAAATTGAAGGAGAAGGGAGAAGAGGAATGAAGAGAGAGAGAATGAGAAGACTGAGAGAGTTAGAGAAGGGTAAGAGAGGGAGAGGGAGACATAAAGATGGAGGTGGGAGAGAGATAAGGAGAGAGGGAGGGAGAAGGAGAGAGGATTGGAGGGTAGAGAGTTAGAGAGAGAGGAATAAGGGGGAAGGGAGAGGGAGGTAGGAGAAAAAGGGAAAGAGAGAAAGGATGAGAGGTGGAGGAGAGAAGGAGGGAAAGAGAGATGGAGCTAGAGGCGGAGCGAGGAAAGGAAGAAGAAATACATAGAGAGGGAGTGACAAGGGAGAGATGGAGAGAGAGTGTGTATTCTTATGGGTGGGATAAAGATACATAGGAGTGATGGAGACAAGGGGGAGAGAAGGAGAAAGGAGGAGTGATGGAGACAAGGGGGGAGAGAAGGATAAAGGGATAGAAATAGTAAGATAGTTGGAGAGTGAGATAGAATGATGGGGGAAGAGAGAGGATTGGAGGACAGAGAGAGAGAGAAAGAAAGAGAGCTGGGGGGTCAAATAGAACGAGGTGAGAGAGGAATTATGAGAGAGAGGAAGAGAGTGATGGGGGAAGAGAGGATTGTAGGAGAGAGGGAGAGAGAGAGAGAGAGAGAGAGAGACGGGGGAAGATAAAGGGAGGTAGGAGATAAAGGGAGAGAGAGGAAGGAAAAGGGAGGGGACTTGAAAGCGAGGAGGAGAGAGGGAGGGATAGAAATATGGATTTGGAGGGGGAGAGAGGGAGGGATTGAGAGATGGAGAGAGAGAGAGAGATGTGGGAAGAGAAAGGGAGGTAGGAGAGAAAGGGAGAGAGAGGAAGGAAAGGAGAGGGGACTTGAAAGAGAGGAGGAGAGAGGGGAGGAGAGAGGGAGGGATATAAATATGGATTTGGAGGGGGAGAGAGGGAGGGATTGAGAGATGGAGATGGATGAGGAGAGAGGGAGGGAAGAATAAATACATAGAGAGTGAGTAGTGGAGAGAGAGGGGGAGTGACAAGGGAGAGATGAAGAGGGAGTGTGTATGTTTTGGAGTGAGATAAAGAGACAAATAAGGAGATATGGAGAGAAGGGGGGAGAGAAGGAGAGAGAGAGGCATATGGTAACAAAGTTGGAAGGTGAAGATAGAGAGAGATATGGGGGGAGAGAAAGGAAGAGAGAGAGTGAAGAGAGGTAGGGAAAGAGATATGAATGTGGAGAGGGAGAGAGGGGGAGGTAAGAATAAAGACATAGAGGGTGAAAGGTGGAGAGAGAGAAAGAGGGAGTGATAAAGAAGATGGAGAGAGAGGGAGAAAGGTTAGCAGGAAGGAAGAGAGATAGAAGCGCGCGAGAGAGAGAGAGGGAGTGATAGATAGATAGATAGATTGGAGAAAGAGAGTTTATGTTTTGGAGTTGATATAGAGAGATAGAGTGAGATATAGATATAGATGCAAGGTGAAGAGAAAAAAGGATAGATGGAGAGAAGGAGGGAGGGACAAGGAAATTGATATATATGGAGTGAGAGAGAGTGTGTGTATGGTGGGGTGAGATAAAGAGAAAAAGAAGGAGAGATGGATGGATATATAGATATATATGGGGGAGAGAGGGAAGAATGTTTCCTATAGTAGATGCATTGATTTCAGTGTAGATGGTGATTTCTAATCCTATTTGATTTCTTGCACTAGATGAATTGATTTTGGTGTAGATGTCAATGATTTCTAATGATATTTGATTACTTACACTAGATGGATTGATTTTAATGTAGATGATTTCTAATCCTATTTGATTGCTTGCACTAAATGCATTAATTTCAGTGTAAATGATGATTTCTAATCCTATTTGATTGATTTCACTCGATGCATTAATTTTAATGTAGATTTTGATTTTTGGTTATATTTGATTTCTTTCACTACATGAATTGATTTCAATGTAGATTATTTTTAATCCTATTCGATTGCTTGCACTGAATGGATTGATTTCAATGTATATGGTGATTTCTAATCCTATTTGATTGCTTTCACTAAATGCCTGATTTTCAATGTAGATGGTGATTTCTAATCTTATTTGATTTCTTGCACTAGATGCATTAATTTCAATGTAGATGTTGATTTATAATTATATTTGATTGCTTGCACTAAATGCATTGATTTAAATGTAAATGATTTATAATCCTATTTGATTCCTTGCACTAAATGCATTTATTTTAGTGTAGATGGTGATTTCTAATCCTATTTGATTGCATGCACTAGATGCATTGATTTCAGTGTAGATGTTGGCTTTAAATCCTATTTTCCTACTTTCACTAGACTCATTTATTTGAGTGTAGATGTTGATTTCTAATCATATTTCATTACTTGCATTAGATGCATTGATTTTAGTGTAGATGTTGTTTTCTATTATTATTTGATTTCTTGCATTAGTTGCGTTCATTTCAGTGTATTTGTTGATTTCTAATTTGATGTAATTGGATGTATGATGGTACATTAATTTTAAAGGCATTGGATTAATAGTGTGTGTGCCATGATTTCAGTGTAAGCACAAAAAATTATTGACAATGTGCATTGATTTTTGTGTTATAGTAATTCAACCTATTAATATTGGAGAGAAAGAGAGACAAGGTATGATGTTTACTACAACAGCTCGAGCTAAATATTTAAATGGTTTACGATTCCAATTGTCCTTTTCAAATAATCAATATGAAAATATGACAAAACTAACATGGGTGAAAATAAGAATAGTAGAAGAAAATAGTTTGAAATCGATCACAATGAAGAATATTCATAATTGACAACATTCTTATTATTCACAGTTTCTATCATTCAATATTATTACATTGTCACTTTGCATTCAAAATTTTATTTCATCATTAAAGTTATTTTACAATATTTATCATCTCAACAAACTGAGGTAACTAATCAAATTTAAAATTAAAATGACTCAATAAATCTCAAACATATTTAACATATTTAAAATGGTTATGTTAATATTAGATGTATTTACATATTATTGATAAAATTAAGCATATTTTCCTCATATTATCGATAGATTTTCCTTGGTCACACACGACTGAAACCAGATAGATTTTCCTTGGTCACACACGATTGAAACCAGCCTAGATCCATCTTAACTCCGGATCTATCAAGCGCCGAGAGGGATCAAATCTCTCGAGGTGAAAACCTTTACTCAAGTTTTGCACTCAAAAAAGAGGTTTTCACCTCGAGATATTTGATCCCTCTCGGCGCTTGATAGATCCGGAGTTAAGATGGATCTAGGCTGGTACACTTTGAACTCCTAAACATATTGCATTAGTTATATTCTCCCAACCATATAAAAACTGAATATTAAATGTTACTGAAGTAAATATTCAACTATTTTAAAACTCATCTTTAAGATAAACAGGTTGTAACAACCAGTGCTGAGTGGCCAGATATCTATGCTCTATGAGCTACATCGAAAATTCCTTCGTCATTAAGGTATTACAGTAATATGTAAAAAATAAATTAACTCAATCAAAATTGAAGTAGCAACTTTTAACTCCGAAACTTGACTGTTGACAAAATATGAAGCCGAATAGAAAATGCATACAAATTTCATTGAAGAAGCTTAAAAAAAATTGTATGCATTTGTATGCTTAAAAAAACCAGCTTAAAATAAATCAGTTGGGCAAGGACCTCTAAAACATTAGAGTAGGAATAATGGACGTAAAAGGCGAGTGATTTCGCCCAGGAAAGTTCTCATTCTAACTAGCCAAAATAACATTAAACATGTGACTGATAAAGTGATTTAGTTTGGAAAAGCATTTTATTCTTGTGTTTTGAGTGGGTGTGTATGAAATTTTTGTGGAAGCTTGAATCGTAAGAAAGATGGAAAAAGCATGGGAAAAGGCAGTTGAAGCTGCTAGAGGTGGACATAACCCTTCAAAAATTGTTTCTTTAACCTTAGATGATGCTCTTAAAGATATGCCGTGCATGTTTCCTCCTGCGGCTTTGTTTGAGTAGTTTCCACAACTTCAACAATTGTCATTAGCCGGTGTTGGCTTGACTTCTCTGAAAGGATTTCCATCCTTGCCTCATTTAAAGTGTCTTGTTCTTAGAGATAATAGGATCTCTAGCGACCTCAAACATTTGGTGCAAGCGAGGCTTAAATTTCTAGAAGTTCTCGATTTGTCAAATAATAGAATACAGGTATTGGAGGATCTTGTTGAGTGTCACAGTTTAACCTTGTGTCTTTGGACTTGTACGAGTGCCCCATGACGCGGCTGCCAGAGTACAAAGCTAGGGTTTTTGACATCACTAAATCCCTAGAGTTTATGGACAAGATGAACATTAAAGGGGGCGAGAGACTTGAATCTGATGATGAAGGTAAAAATGCATAAGGATATGATATTCACCATCAAAATTTGTGTTGAATATCTCTCTCAAACAACCCAAATTAAAAAAATACCAATATTGTAGAAGTTTAGTTCATAAATACATTTTTTTTCCTAGTTGTCTTGCTTCCATGATATTTAGAATCACTCAATGAACAAATATTATTGAAGTAGAATTTGTCATGCTTGGAAAGTGTGACAAGATTTAGCTAATAACATTTAGAGACCAAAAACAATAAAATATTGGATTGAAAACAATAGAATTAGACAATTTAATTTGTAAAAATGAAATTGTTTATAATTACATACTTAGTGAGTGGAATACAATATGATAGCGAGGTATTTCAATAAAAAGCTAATATCATGCCTCATTGGTTTGAATTTTTTTTCCACTTATGGGATAATAGCCAAGATGTATCACATCACAATACCTTGATGGTCACAAAATGTTGATGTACATGGAATTAGAATTGATTAAAGGTGCAATTCAAGAAGCAGTAAAGGAATATGTGCATGAGTAATTAAAATAAATTTCGACAACAACATGACTATGTCTGCTTAGTCATGTATCCAAACATGCCCTCCAAAGCTGTATAACACAAGTTCACACCAGAATGTTGAACCTGCAAGTTGAGAAATCAAGCATTAAAGAGAATTGTGGATGAAGAGCTACATAATCAATTGAAGGATTCACAGTCCCTGAAGAGTGGCACTTATACTAGGGGGTTACTAAACACAAAATATTTATGGAGTTATGAAGAATCTCATGAGCAAGAGGGATATAAGTGTGAGCATCCACAAATGTAGATATCTAATGCGAGTTGCATTAATAACTCTTTATTACTATCACATGTTGTTATTTCTAAACATCATAATTTTTTAGGCTCTATGAATTGTTGTGTCGAAAAGGAATTATGTGCACATATGATTGAAAGCATAAAGAAATGGGCGCATTTCATGTTTCTCATTTCTTGAAAGTTTAACATGAAATATTAATATTACTTGTTTCTTTTCATGGGAAAAACATATAGTTAAACAACTATTTGATATTTTAAAGGAAAGTTTTTGTTTGTTTGTTTGTTGAATAATAATATAGTTTAAATATTTATTTACTTTGATTTTTTCTTGAATATAATTATGTCAAATTTTGTTATAATGGCAGATTTGAATTGTTAAACATGTACAGAATGCGTATCCTAATGTTTTTTAGGGCTTTGAATCTATTTATATATTCAAAAATGCATTTCAACCAATGAAAAATAATTATCTCAATTCAACATTAACAATTTGTAAAAGCAACTTTTCTAAGTTATTTACTCAATTCCTACTTAGGGATCATGGCCTAATACTCCCATGTAAGCTTTTAAAAACCCAATTCATTTTTTCAATAACGATTGTTTGTGATTTGTTCAACCCATTTTTTGATAGTAGCATGGATTGAAATCTCGCATTAAATTCCAACTTTGTACATGTGTAATAATGAACTTCAACCATACAACCAAAAACTTATCTTTTCTATAAGAATATTTTCAATGAAGGAAGAATATCAAAGCCCAAGTGCACTATGAACTATAGGACTTAAAAAAATATGAAGTAGATAAATATACATGTCCTTCAATAATTAAATGATATAGTTGTGTGTTTTATTATCTATTTAAATATTTAAAAATGAAAAAAACTAATCACGAAATCAAACATAGTCTTATATAACTTAATTATAATCATTGTAGTTGTACACAATAAAAATGAACATTCTCCTGTTCCATGTTCATTTTTATTGTGTACAACTACAATGATTATAATTAAGTTATATGATTCAAGATGCCAATGTAATGGTGGTTATATATATATATATATATATATATATATATATATATATATATATATATATATATATATATATATATATTCTGTTTTGAAGCAAATAAACATAATTGCCTCAAAAAAATTTCAATTAAATAATCTCACAACTAAAATAAAAATGATCATTTTTTTTTCAATAAAATAATCTCATACATAAAATTAAAAAGGTTTAAATATTGTGCAATTCTAAAGCATAAGCAAAATCATTAGTTGCTTCAATAAAATCAATTCTTTTATTTGCAATATTAATGTCTAATGTGCATTTTCACATCATGCTTTAGCAAGAAGCTAAGAGGTGATGTTTGGAGAACAAAGTAAGAATTTCAATATATAAAGTCTTTCATACAACATGGACGATCAATAATATTTTTCATATAATGAGTCAAAAAGTTGACCATTCAATATTTGGTTAAACCACATTATTCACCATCATAATATTGAGCATTCATCATTTAGTCAAATGACCTTATTTGCCATGGTTCTAGTTTGTCCCCATTAACGAGGTGTGTCTCATACCTCCTCTATTTTATGTTGAAGCTACAAATTCGCAAATGCTTAAATATAGATTGTTATTGCTTTAAGACGATGACATATTGTTTCCTTCCCATCATTTAATATAAAGGATATCTAGCTCTTCAATTTTTCTCAACACTCATTCAATTTATTTCCCCTCCTTACTTTCCAACTACATAATAGCAAAGATCCTATTTCCTCCCCATGATTTATTCTTGTGGCTATAGCTATTCACTGATTCGATGAGATTATGCTCACTGATATATATATATATATATATATATATATATATATATATATATGTCATGCCATAAAATTGAACATAGATACTAGTGTTGCACAATGAATTAATTCTAAGAATCTTGAGCTCTCATTATGTTTAACATTAAAACCCAAAAAAATGTATCTAATAGCATCACTCCACAACCGATCTTTCTTCATATCAATAATCAATATCCCGTGGGACTGCTTCACAACCTGTAAAGAATAAAATTGTAACACTTATCCAATCAATCAAATTTACTCACTGACAATCTATCAAATAAGTATAATTAACCAATGGACTCTCTATAATCTCAATATTTGATTAGCTCATGAGAATTTTTCATACAAATCACAATCATGTTTAATTTGTTCTCATGCATGATAGATTCAATCTTCCATACAATGTCCTTTTAAGCCTAGATGAAATATTTTTGTAGAATTTCAAAAGGAAAAGGTGCATATCCAACTTGAGAAAAATATGAAAGCAATATTAAACAGGTTCTACTAGAGGATCAAACCATCAAAGGAAATGAATTTAAATATCTAGTGAAAGGGAAATCCATATACACCTTGTACCAGAGCATTTAATGATATATATGCTGGGATATACACCATTTGATTTAAAACATCTTTAAATCAAATGGTATATATTTCCATCGTATACAACATTAAATGCACTACTGTAGGGTGCACATTCTTTGCCTAATGAAAGTACATTTTAAAATACTTATTCAGTAGGGGCATATAAGAAATAAATGCATTTCACTTGGTGAAATTCCAATGTGTCACTTCTAGCGTTATAAACCTCGGCCATGAAAAGAGAAGGACCTACTTCAAGTGCCAGGTGATTCTCAAGGGCCAAAACAAGGATTTTTGCAGTTATAGGATTTCTGTATAACATGCAGTGTCCTTTAATGCAATGAACATAAATTTTATCCCCCATATTAATACCTTTGTAGCTACTAACAAGTGCCCCTTCTTTCCAGTCTTAGCACCTTGCAACTTCATCTAAGAGCAAGTGGAATAATAGGCATGATAACTTAAATAAAAATACATTCCTTTTAAATGTAGCCAGACCTAAGACAAATCCAAGAGACCAAGACAAAATTCTAAATGGATAGGTCCATCTAAAACGAACATAAATGAGAATGAAATGAAGAGTTCCATGTACCAATTAGGCAAATTGAGAACTATGAGATTACTGTCACCTTATAATTCTATTTTTTCACACTAAATCCAATAGGTCCAATAACTTCTTTCATTTTTTATATTATCTCTCTGGTAGGCCATTTGGTTGTGAACTTTGTCTCCCACTTAACAAGGACCTAACAACTAAGCAACATTTCCATCCATCACATCAATGGATTCCTTAAGTATTAATAAAATGGAAGTGGACAAAACTATAGAGACATGCACAACTTGAAGTTCTAAACATATATCAACACTAGTCACACATTTCTTTTCCACATATCTCAAACTTGCTATACCTACAGACGGTATCAAAGAATAAATACCTAAATATTGTGGTCAACAGGTCATTCCTATTTCCTAACAATGATTGAATCAATCACAAAGAGTCTAGCATGACACAGATGGAATAATGTATTTTACTGATTATCTCCAAAACCAAACAGAAAGGAAATAATGTAATTTTTATCATATAAATGGCGTGCAATCACTAAAAAATGTTTTGAAAGAATAGTTCTTCAAAAGCTAATTATTGAAAAGGAGTTTTCTATTACAAAATCGGAAGTGAATCTACATTTCAAGAAAATAAAGTTTTCTAAAACCTCATTATAATCTACAATATTATATAACATACTATATTCTTTTAAACAAATTGTCGAGGATGAGACCTTGTGACATGGAGATAAGTTCAAACGCAATCATTAGCACAAGACGTGTCTCTTTCTTTTGTGTGATAAGATGATACTAATTATAAACGTAGCAAAAACTTAGCCAAAATGTTGTTCCTTGAATACTCATAAAATGAAAAACAATATTTCACATACAAGCTCTTACTTCTCAGTCATTAAAAATAGCATTCACATCATCCATAATTATCTCCATGTCTTCTTGGAACTTGGGCGACTTGTAACCCTTCTTAAACCATTCATTCTCCAAAATATCAGATATTGTAATACACTACCAATGAAGGATATACATGTGCATATCAGTTTGTTCCAAAGCTCATTTCAAAAAGAAAGATCATTCTCCTCACTCAAAAATCCATGAATTTTGAATGATTTCAAATTCTATTGTTGTCAAGTATGAGATTGATTCAAATAACAGTGAAGGAAATCCATGGGGAAAACTAAACATATTTACAACGTTACAGAATACAACTCAATACCAGTTCACTTACCATACTTGGATTTGGATCTCAAATTTTCGAAATATTTTTTTTTGCACCAGAAGAAAACCATGGAGGGGTTTGATCTCTAAATCGTTTGGGTGACCAGGAAGAAAATGAATTTGAGCAGGAGGATGAGGAGGAAAAGCTTGATGTGGACGAGGATGATGAGTATCAAGATGGGGTAACCATTGATGACCATGGTGTAGTGCCTGGTCATATGGTTTCCAATGTTGTCGATAGTAGCTTAGATGATGATGAGGTGGATGATGAAGATGAGTGTGAGAACACTGAGGTATAGGATTTGGACGATGATGGCAATGAAGAAAGAGATGAGGTTGTTATTGAAGTTGATGAGGACAATTTCGGTGCTGCAGGAGATGATGAGGATGATGGTGGCACTGAACAAGCAAGTAGTGCCCTTAGATAAATTTATGTTCAAGACGACAATGATAATGCGAACGATGAGGATGGAAAGATCGAGGATGAAGAAGAAGATGACAAAGGAGTTGAGAACGATGTCGAGGAAAATGAGTTTCCAAGGACAACACTACGTGTTGTGAGTAATTAATGGTAACAATTAGGTGGTACATGTGTTCAATATTGTGTTGAGGACGATGAATCTAAAAAATGTCCCCACGAAAAACCTCACTATATAATGCCTATCAACGTAATTATTATTAAAACAATAATTATTATTAACAATGTTGAGATTCAACAAGATGATGAGCTTAGTGAAAAGAGTCGCCTTCACTAAGTGGGCCCGCAGGCTATTTTTGGCGCAAGTCTATTTTTAGACTATGTCTATTTTTAGACATGATGATCATATTTAAGTTGCAGGATGCTATTTGTGGATGGTTGATCAAGTTGGAAAAATAGATGAAATTCTATTTTTAGAATATTTGGCAAAGTCTATTTATAGATCGCTGATCTAAAAATAGATGCATGTCGATTATTATTAGCTCTTAATAATAATCAGACACTAAACAACAACTTATTCTCTTGGAGCACTTTGTTTCAGTGCATAGATGTGGCACATCAGTGGACTGAGGGAATTACGCAATTCCCAAGGGTTTACTGGAGCTAATGAATGGAGGACTCAGTTAGAACTCAAGTGGCAAAGTTATGACACAGATGGAAGAAGTAGTTATGGAGTTGTATTCAGTTTAACTCAATTAGACTTAGTTGAGTTAGTTGTATCTAGTCTAACTGAATGATACACTAGTGAGAGTGGAGTGAATTAATTAGTTAATTAATTCATAAATAATAACTCATTAATCAACTGAACAATACAGCAGTTAACTATAGTGCATGGCAGTTTCAGTGGAGACCCAGTGGAGAGATAGGTGAAAGGGCAAGATAGACTATCTGTTGTGACTATAGTGATGCATGGATTGCATCACACACACATTGGAGTTGACAATGAGGATTTGGCAGTCAAGGCAAGGGTAATTCAAATTCATTTAGAGCTATTCTTCAGCAGGGATTGCGCAGTGGAGTCAGGCTAGCAGGAGGGCAAAGATCGATGCATGGATTTGCAAGATTGTTCCTGATTAGTGTATGAAAATTGTACTATACTGAGAGCTTGATAAGCTTTGTATGAGGATTGTCATATGATTCCATGATACATAATATATAGTTTGGGTTTTCAGCTTCAGGCTTTCTTGGTTAAAAACTGTGTTATGCGTGATTATTTTTATTTATGCTTTACATGTGTGTGCAATTAATTTTCCGCAAAAGATTAACAAGTGGAATAGATTCAGTATCTTGCATAAAGTTAAATAGTGTGAAATCAGGTGGATCTAGGACATATGCATGCTTAGTGCATATAATTTCTACATGGTATCGAAGCATTTTTAATTGAAGATTTCGATTGTAAAGTGAGTTTGTGCTGGTGGACAATTCGAATTTGCTACAGAATATTCTTGGTGCAAAAGTTGAGTATACATTGAAATGTCTTTCAATGGGTTGCGATTGGAGTATGCCCTTGATGGGAGCTCGAATTACATAGCCTGGAAGGATAGGATGGAGGCAAGTACGGAGGATAATGGATTGGAAGGAGTTCATCGATAGCGATGTTCCTAAGCCGGGATCTAGTGATGCCGCATTACTTGACGCATGGCAAAGGAGAAGATAGAAAAGACGAGAAGGATTCTCGTTGGAAGGTGTGAAGGACCATATTGTGTCCAGCCTTCACGGGAAAGCCACTCCATTCTTAATGTGGAAGGCTTTGACAGACTTGTTCCAAAGCAGAAGTGACCAGAGGAAGTTGGTGCTTAAAGACAAGCTCAGAAAAATAAAAATGGAGAAGGGCGTTAGTATTCCAAAATACCTCACGAAGTTTGTCCACTGCAAGGATGAATTGGGAAGTGTGGGGGTTACTATTGATGAAGAAGACTTGGTGAGCTTGGCTCTCGTTGGGCTTCTGAAGAGTTGGCATAGCTACGAAGACTCTGTTAATGGACGAGAGAAACTGCCATGATGGGAGCGACTTTGGTCGGATCTTGGGCAGGAGGAGACAAGGCGGGGTACCAGGGATAGATCTTCATCGAAGAATGAAGATGAAGAGAATTGTGCTTTGGTTGCCAAAGCAAGGAAAGAGAAGGGGAAGAAAAATCCTTCAAAATCTGAAGCTAAAGGCAAGAAGCAGGATTTGTCCAAAGTGAAGTGTTTTCACCGTCACGAACATGGACATTTCGCCACTAACTGTCCACAGAAGAAGAAGAACAAGAAGGGTGTTGGATCTGCAGCTGGAGAGGCCTTAACCTCGCAATTTGAGCTGGATTTCTCCTTGATCGCATGCTTGGTTTCAAGCTGTATGGGATCAGTGTGGTATCTTGATAGTGGTGCGTCTTTCCATATGACGGGAGACAAGGAGTTGTTTAGTGACTTGGAGGAGAAGGACGTCCAGATGCATATAGAGATGGGCGACGATGGTCGGTACAGTGCGACTGGCATTGGGGCCATTACCTTTGAGAGGGAGTTCGGTAATCCATTCTTGTTGAAGAATTTTATGCATGTTCCAGGTTTGAAGAAGAACTTGGTCTCGGTCGCAATGCTGGGAGACGAAGGTTATGATGTTTTCAGTGAGGGAAAAGCCTTCCTTCGACATAAAACAACGGGTCAAACCAGAAGATAGGGGTTCGAATTAAGAATCTCTACAAGCTGGAGGTAGATGGCTGCGCTACAATGGTGGGCAAAGCAGAAGAAGTGGTGAGCCGGGATGAGGGCGAATTATGCAGACAGAGATTGGCCATCTACCATGGCGCTTTGAAGATTTTGCACAGATTACCGGACTTCCCAAGGGTACTTTGCGCAAGCCGTATCAAGGTAAGGGATGTACTTTGGGTAAGTTTGTGAAGACCACCTTTCATGAGAAGGAGAACCGTGCTTCAAAATTTCTGGAGAGAATTCACACAGACGTGTGTGGACCTTTCTCGTTGCTTCAACACAAAACACAGGCATTATGTTATATTTGTTGATGACTATTCTCGTAGATGCTGGATCTTCTTCATGTAGAAGAAGAGTGAAACGTTCTCAAAGTTCTGTGAGTTCAAGGCATTGGTGGAGAAGGAGTCAGGGAAGCAAGTGAAAGCTCTATGGAGCGATAATGGTGGTCAATACATCTCGGGCGAATTCAAAGACTTCTGTAGAAAAGAAAGAATTCGAAGAGAACTCATAGCGCCTCATAACCCACAGCAGAATGGGGTCGCAGAGAGAAAGAACAAAACAATCGTGGGTGCTGCACGAGCGATGCTGCATGACCAAGGCCTACCGATGCACTTGTGGGTGGAAGCATGCAACACTGCGGTTTATGTGCAAAACCGTTGTCCTCATAGAGTACTTGGCATGAGTACACCCGAAGAAGCTTTTACTGGTAAGAAGCCTGATATTTCTCATTTGAAGATTTTTGGCTCACCTGTTTACATTCATGTGACAAAGGATGCCAGGAAGAAGCTGGAGCCGACTGCAGAAGTTGGGATATTTGTGGGGTACACAGAAACACCCCATATTATCGCGTGTATTTGCCAGAAAGTCGGATGACTGTTGTGCGACGAGATATAAAATTCAATGAGGTGAAAGCCATGAAGTTGTCGTTTGAGAGGGAGCTACACTTGCATGCAGAAGATGAACTTCTTGTTCCCAAAGATGAGCCTCTGGATGTGGATCAGCCACAGGAGGAGATTCATGGAGTGGAGGAGTCCACTCATGCAGAACCAAACATCAGACAAGGCATAAAGCGTACCACAGAAGCTTGATGCGGCACAGAATGTAGGAGTCCCTACATCACAACGCAGAATGCAGACAATACCCTCGACCGATTTACTAGATACATGGCTCTTATGAGCAAGTGTATCGTGACAGAGCCATCTTCTTTCGAAGAAGCAGTGCAGGAGCCCACATGGGTAGATGCCATGGTGGAGGAGTATGACTCCATTGTCAGAAACAGTGCTTGGGAGATTGTTCCAAGGCCGGTGGGAAAATCAATTGTAGGATCAAAATGGATCTACAAGGTAAAGCAAGCTGCTGATGGGAGTGTCGAGAAGTATAAGGCAAGATTTGTTGCCTGGGGCTTCTCACAGATTGAGGGGATTGACTATGAAGAAACCTTTGCACTTGTCGCACGGTATTCTTCCATACAGAACATCCTTGCTCTCTCAGCGCAGATGGGTTGGCACATTCATCAGATGGATGTGAAGATTGCGTTCCTTAATGGGATCATTGAGGAAGAGGTGTACATTGAGATGCCTGAAGGATTTGAGATCTTCAGCAGCAAGTCGCATGTGTGCATGCTCAAAAGAGCGTTGTATGGGCTGAAACAAGCACCCCGTGCTTGGTACACTCGAATCAACAGCTATTTCACTGGACTTGGCTTCACCAAGAGTGAGGCGGATGCAAACCTGTACCATATTGTGGTGGAGGGTAAGCTTTTAATCATTGTGTTCTATGTTGATGATTTAATACTAACAAAAGATGAGCAGTTGATTGATGAGCGCTTGATACACTCATGGGCAGACGGCAAAGGAGTTTGAGATGAAAGATTTGGGCCTCCTTCATTATTTCCTTGGA
This sequence comes from Pinus albicaulis, assembly GCA_034641835.2. Classification (NCBI taxonomy): domain Eukaryota; kingdom Viridiplantae; phylum Streptophyta; class Pinopsida; order Pinales; family Pinaceae; genus Pinus; species Pinus albicaulis. The sequence goes on from CM076577.1 coordinate 877,271,218, forward strand.
TTGGAAATATGGCAGCGGGAAGGTGAATTGTTTGTGTCTCAAGGCAAGTATGCCCGAGAGATACCTGAGAAGTTTCACATGCAAGGCTGCAAGCTTATCGACACTCCTCTTCCAAGAGATTAGAGGAAAGAGGATGCTACATCGGCAGAGGTAGTGGATGCCACTGTTTATCGACAGTTGGTGGGTTCGCTCATGTATTTAGTCAATACAAGACCGGACATATGCTATGCGGTGAACTAGCTTTCATAAGCGATGCTTAAGCCTACCAAGCTTTTTTGGAAGGCAGGCAAGCATGTTTTGAGATATCTCAGGGGCACATCTAAGTATGGTTTATGGTACAGATAGAAAGATGAGGTGAAGTTGCATGGCTTCACAGATGCAGATTGGGCAGGAAGCCCAACAGACAGAAAGAGCACATCAGGAGGGATTTTCAGTATCGGATCTACGACAGTTTCTTGGTACAGCAGGAAACAAAGATCTGTGGCACTCAGTTCAGCGGAAGTGAAATACATGGCAGCAAGTCAAGCTGCATGTCAGGCTACCTGGATGAGGAAGATCCTGGTTGGTTTGTTCGGTTCACATTTAGATCCCATAGTGATACATTGTGATAATCAGAGTTGCATTAAATTCTCGGTTAATCCTGTGTTTCATGATAGATCTAAACATATTGATATCCGGTATCATCATATCAGATATTGTGTGCAGCGGAAGATCATGTTGCTTCAGTACATTCCTACGGAGGATCAGGATGCATATATTCTGACGAAGGCTCTCACCAGGAGAAAATTCGAATACCATAGAGGCATGATCAGGGTGAAGGATAATCCCTATCTTGTTGAGAGGGAGTGTTGAGATTCAACAAGATGATGAGCTTAGTGAAAAGAGTCGCCTTCACTAAGTGGGCCCGCATGCTATTTTTGGCGCAAGTCTATTTTTAGACTATGTCTATTTTTAGACATGATGATCATATTTCAGAAGTTGCAGGATGCTATTTGTGGATGGTTGATCAAGTTGGAAAAATAGATGAAATTCTATTTTTAGAATATTGGGCGAAGTCTATTTATAGATCATCAATCTAAAAATAGATGCATGTCGATTATTATTAGCTCTTAATAATAATCAGACTCTAAACAACAACTTATTCTCTTGGAGCACTTCAGTTCAGTGCACAGATGTGGCACATCAGCTGACAGAAGGAATTACACAATTCCTAAGGGTTTACTGGAGCTAATGCATGGAGGACTCAGTTAGAACTCAAGTGGTAGAGTTATGACATAGTTGGAAGAAGTAGTTATGGAGTTGTATTCAGTTTAACTCAGTTAGACTCAGTTGAGCTAGTTGTATCTAGTCTAATTGAATGATACACTAGTGAGAGTGGAGTGAATTAATTAGTTAATTAATTCAAAAATAATAACTCATTAATCAACTGAACAATACAACAGTTAACTACAATGCATGGCAGTTTAAGTGGAGACCCAGTAGAGAGATAGGTGAAAGGGCAAGACTATCTCAGATCTAGTGATGCATTGATTGCATCACACACACATTGGAGTTTCCAATGAGGGGATTGCTGTTAAATAAGCAAAGGGTAATTCGAATTCATCTGGAAAGCTATTCTTCAACAGATTTTCAGTGTGGAGGCAAAGCAAGGTGAGGGCAAAGATCGCTGCATGGATTTGCAAGAGATTGTTCCACATTATGTATGACGAGTGTGAATTGCATCGAGAGCTTTGATAAGCTTTGTATGAGGATTGTCATATGATTCCATGATACATAATATATAGTTGGGGTTTTCAGCTTCAGGATTTCTCGGATAAAAACTGTGTTATGTGCGATTATTTTTATTTATGCTTTACATGTGTGTGCAATTAATTTTCCGCAAAACATTAACAAGTGGAATAGATTTAGTATCTTGCATAAAGTTAAATAGTGTGAGATCAGGTGGATGTAGGACATATGCATGCTTAGTGCATATAATTTCTACAGTCCCCACAAAAAACCTCACTATACAACGCCTATCAACGTAATTATTATTAAAAACTATAATCATTATAAATTTTCTTTACTTTTAACATATAATATAATATACTATAATGTCTTCCAAGGAGGGTAATCAGGAGTAGGTGTTCCCCCTCCCCCTGCTTTAATATGATGTCGGCTCACGTAAAAGGGGGTTGGGACTACCACCATACTTGGCGCATTGCATGTGCTCCTGTCACTTCATCAATCATGGCACGAAGCTGACATAAGGCTAAACATCATTTGAATATTTCAAGCAACATATGGAGTCACAGAAGGACTCAACATGGGAATTCTATTAGATTGGTAGTGATAGAGGAAGAAAATTGACAATAGAGACCCTAAGCTTTCCATTGTAGCCAAGGGATCAACCAAAATCTCCTTCTCCTCAGATGAGGGTAGTGACCACCCAGCGCGTATGCTTGGAGATTTTTCCCAATAACTATTATGACTCATTGGTTTTTTGCTTGCAATGCCAGTAGTATCTTTTGCCTTCTCTTATCGATGTATGCCAAGATCTCACACATCCAGCCTATTTTCTTAAGTTTCTATTTACACGATACTCGGTTAAATAAGGTTTTAATAACCTCAAGAATCTAAACTTACGTTACTAGTCTGGTTTCCCTCAAATTGGTCACAAAATTTATTTTACTTATGTAATTTTCAGAATTTTAAATCCAAATCCAAGTACGATAAGTGAAAGTAATAGCTAGAGGAGTATAATAGCTACTATAATCCTCCACTAATAGTAAAAGTAAATTTTATCTTCTTTTTATAATATAAATATAAATCATACCATTATCTATAAGTATCTTTTACTTTAATTTTACGTGGAACAAATTAATTTTATATAATAAAATTATAATATTTTTATATTTAAATTATATATATTTTTATATATACATATGGAAAATTTTATTAGATATTTTTATCTCATATATAGTAAGTAATTAGAAATTAAAAAAAAAACTTATATTTTCATTTTTTTTAGTATGAGGGAGATGTACAATTCCTTTACTATTTAAAAATATTTTAATTTTTTAACAAAAATTAAAATATTTGAATATCCATAATAAATAAAATAACTTTATATCGAGTTCTCGGGGGAAGCTCAATTGGTGATCGAAGTGATATGAAATTGTGGAAACTAAGAGATTCAAGGTTCAATCCCCCCATTGTAACCCGGTCTACGCAGAGGAGGGCAGATCATAGGCCAGAGGTATAGTGGTAGCAACCGGAACGTGGAGTTAGTATATAACATTTAATAATTTTAATAAAAAAATTGATATTCTTGATCGCTTAAAAACTCATTTTCTTATAGACTAGCTTAGGTCTATCTTAATTGTGGATCTACCAAGCGCTGAGAGGGATCAAATCTCCTAATATGCAAACCTGTATTCAAGCTAATTTTCTTAGACTATAATTCTGAACATGGAGTTAGTATATAACATTTAAAAAATATTAATAACAAAATTGATATCCTTGATCACTTAAAAGCTCATTTTCTTACATACTAGCTTAGATCTATCATAACTCTGGATCTACCAAGCGCTGACAGGGATCAAATCTCCTAAGATGCAAACCTCTTTTCAAGCTCATTTTCTTATAGACTAGCTTAGATCTATCTTATCTTTGGATCTACCCGGTGCTGAGAGGGATCAAATCTCCTAAGATGCAAACCTCTTTTAAAGTGAAAAGAGATTTGATCCCTCTCAACATTTGGTAGATCTAGAGTTAAGATGGATCTAGATTGGTTTAATTCCCCCTTTAAATAGGTTATATTCCACATGAATACCATGTTTCAATACAATGGGTGAATACCATGAAGTTATTTTTATTTTAACATTATTTTATTATTTTATTATTTTATTTTGACCTAGTAAAAATGTATTCACGTTATTTATTTTATTTTTTATTTTTATGTAATTTTACCAAGTCAAAATTTTACAGGACAAGACATTACAACATCTCTTCCATACTGGGTTGGAGAGCGCCTCTCAGGGCAATTAAAAAGATAATCAATGACCCAAGAAATAACCATGAAAATATGCCTTTTAAAAATTACAAATAAATTATTATTAAAGCAATAATTATTATAAAAAACTATAATCATTGTATATGTTATGTACTTTTAAAAATAAATAAAATATGATATAATGTCTTCGAAGGAGGGTGTCGAGGACTAGGCATTCACCACCGCCGCTTTAATATGATGTCGGCTCACATAAAAAGGGGTTGGGGCTCCCACTATACTTGGCACATTGCATGTGCTCTCGTCACTTCTTCAATCATAGCATGAAGTTGGCATAAGGTTAAACATCATTTAAATATTGCAAGCGATATATGGAGGTACAAGAGGACTCAACAGGGGAATTCAATTAGATTGGTAGTGCTAGAGTAAAAAAATTGATGATATAAACCATAAGCTTACCATTCTAGCTTGAGGATCAACCAACATTTCCTTCTCACTGGATGAGGGTAGTGACTAGGCAACACAGATGCTCGAAGATTTTTCCCAATAGCTATTGTGACTCACTGGTTTTTTGCTTGCAACACTAATAGTCTCTTTTGTCTTTTCTTATCGATGTATGTCAAGATGCGTCACATCCAACTTATTTCATAAGTTTCTATTTATAAGATGCTCAGTTAAACAAAGTCTTATTAACCTCAAGACTTTGAATTTATGTTACTAGTTTGATTTCCCTTAAAAGAAACTGGTCATCTATATATATATATATTTATTTATTTATTTATTCATTTCATTTAATGCAATGCAAAATACCTAACTTCAATATATATAAATATTATAAAACATATATAAATAATCACTCCAAATCATACTATACTTCTCTACTACGAATAATACTAAAAAGTATATTTTAACTTCTTTTGATAATATAAATATAAAGGATATCATTATCTTTTACTTTAATATTTCATTAATTTTATATTATAAAATTATATTATCTTTATATTAAAATTATATATATATATATATATATATATATATATATATATATATATATAATATAATATAATATTTTATTGATATTTTTATCCTATTAAATTATTAATTATTTTAAATATTATTTTTAAAATTATATATATATATATATTAAACACCGCATAGAACCCTTTTATTTATAAAATAAAAAATATATTTCAAATAATTATTTAACTATTAAAAATTAAAATTTTTTTACATGTTCTGTCCCTCTAAATTTTGACCTATAACTTTTATAAAGAAGCGCATAATTTTTTACTATTGAATTTATTATTAAAACTATACATAACACTTAATTTAAAAATGCCCATATTAACATATAAAATTAAAACTATAAATAAACTTAATTTAAAAATCCCCATAATAACATTTAAATTATTAAACCATGTATATATATTTGTGTACCATAATATAATTTAAAAAAATGTATATTTTATTTGGACTGCATGAAAAAGGGGAAAAGCAATCTTTCATAAAGCTGATGCTTCATGCATCAAAAACTATTGGTTGGATATCACTTTTTTTTAAAGTCTATGCAGACCTTTGTTCTCTCTATTTGGACTTGTGCATCTCAAAATAACCTCACCGTATCACTCAAGCTTGTAAATAATGAGGTGATGTATGAATGGCTCTATTATCTGTGTGGTCTGGTCAACAATGCCCTTTCCCTTTGTTTTTTGTTTTTTATTGTTCTGCGTGGGGAGTACACTTTTTAATGTTATGTGTGGAGAGTACACTTTTGGGCTCAGCTAAATGTTAATCTTTAAGTTGTAATAGTGAATGTGATTAAATATGTGAAGCATAATTGAAAACAAATTATGTTTTTTTAATCAGTGGTCTAAATTGTTTTTTTGTTTTGGAAATTATGGAAATTTTGATAAGATTTTAAGAAAATTTGGCAGTGATTTTTGTAAATCTAGGTCATAGCTATCAAACTTCAGTGTTTTGGGTGCCTTGGAGGTTTTTGATGGTGCTAAATCTATTTCCACCATCAAAAACATAATTCAAACACTGCTACTGCAATATTTCTTAATTTTTTTCCTGGATTCCGGCCACTTTTGACTGTCCGGGCAATTCCTTCACCTCCGTAGACAACTCCTTTTTTTAAGACCAATGTTGTAATTGGTGAGTTGTCCAAATAAGTACCAAATAACCTTGTTGGTATGATAAGTTCATGCATTTTAGTGACCAGTAATTGTAATTTTAACCATGAAGATTTTATAAATATATTTTGAAACCTTCCATTTTAGTATAATGACGTGTAATTTTGGTAACTTTAATATGTAATTACAATATTTTTAAAATATTGTTTTACTGAAATTGCAAGAAAATACATTAAAAGTGTGTTTTTTTGACATTAGTTTATTTTGTACATTATGTTTTGGTTTTTGGTTTAGTAGTGAGTTGGATAATAGTTATGATGATGTTTCAACTTTAAATTTCAATTTTAATGAGTGGAAGTTTCAAAAAAAATTGATGACTCATGAATATGGTTAAAGTTGTAATTGTGTTTCAATCATATAATTTTTATTATTAAGAAGAAATAAATGTTGTTTTTTACTATATATACGATATGAGTGAATCTAACAACTAAGAACATGTGTTCCATCTTAGGAAACCAGTTAAACTTGATGTAGATAAGGTATGTACACTTCTACAGATTTAAGGAGAGTAATCATAGCATAAAGGGAGTCCCTTGTCCCACATACAAGGAGGTCTTTGTAATTCTCACTCCTTGACCCTATTATGTTACGCTTAGTAATTAGCTTACTCGCTGAAAGATTGATTGTTTTTTTAATTTCTTGTTGGTATTATTAGTATACATACGAGGTATGTGTATGTTAGATACATACCCAATCCTACCCAATTCTATCATCTACTATGCTAGTTGAATCTTAAATGTAACTTATGATTAGTCCCTAAGCTTGATTAATAATTAGTTAATGTAACTTATAATCAATGCTTAAGCTTTATTAATGATTAATTAACGTAACTTTATAATTAGTCCTTCAACTTGATTAATGATTAATTAATGCAACTTTAAGTTTATTTAATACTGAATTAAATAAGGTTCTTACGTGATTCATTGATTTTGACTAGACCATTGAGATTGATTGATTTTTTAATTGTGTATTTAATTAATTATTGAACCCAATGTCTTGTCATGTGTAAGGTGGGGGATTTGATGCCCTAATAACAATGGGGTATGTAAAGATTTAAAAGGGACAAAGATGTGAGTTGGAGAGGCTTTATGACTTGCTAGGTGATCCATTAATGGGGGGAGATATTTTGGAGATTGGTGAGAGATAAGTAAAGGGGGCAGAGAATGGAAAGGGTTATTTTTTTTGGGATCTTGGCTTTTTGTTTTGGACTCTTAGGGAAGGGAATAAGTTGGGAAATTGGAAGAGTTTTGGCACTTAGGAATGGTTACAATTTGCAAAGGTCAAGTGAGGTGTCAAGAACTTGATGGCTTGGACGCACACTACGAGCTACGGCTCTGCATGAAGGGCTCAGGAATCCATGGAGTTTCCCTAGGGCTAGGAATTTGAATAGTTTATTACTAGTTATTTGCGCAGTTCGAGAATATTTCGAGAGGAGAACAACTACGTACTTGAAATTCACATTTCAACCCAATTGAAGGTTGAAGGTACTTTCCTAGCATATTCTAAGTTTATTATCGTTATTTGAACCACACTTATGTTGTTATTTAATTTGTTCCCATAATATGCTTAAGATATCATTTTTATGCTACTCAAAATATATATGTGTGTGTGAGAGAGAGAGAGAGAAAAAAAATGAAAAACTATGTGTTGTCTTCATATATATATATATATATTATTCAAAATACAAATTTGGTTATAGAGATATAAAATTCTTAGACCATGGTTAGAAGGTCTCATAATCTCATAAACCAATTTGGTTTTTGGTTTTGTTGTGACCTTCGAATTAAATTAGATTATTATTCTAATTATTATTATATCATGTTTTACCATACATTTTTAAGTTTATTTATTTATTTTTAATTTAAATGTTTGTGATGACTATTCATGAGTGAATTTTCTTTGATGCTATATATTCTATGTGGCAAAATTTTCTTACAAGTTATAAAGCATCATTTTGGATAAGTTGTCATGAATCCTAATATGTAGTAAACCTTGGTAGATAATAAACAAGAGATTGAAGAGACAACATCCAACACAACTAATACAATGATAATCATGTGTATATATATTTTATCATGAGTTTTCTCAAGGGTATGTGCCAATACCAATTATCCCTCATTATTGTATTCATATCCTCTAACTGTTTAGTGGGCCTATGATGCAGGGGCATTAGACACTAGCCAGCAATCCGAGTTGGTAGAGG